>OY998179.1:47333471-48029721 GCA_963921935.1 Galeruca laticollis | reverse complement strand
AATGCATTAGCTGAGGAAAACACTTTCGAAACATAACATACAAAAACATGGGCATAAGCAAGAAAACTGCAGCACACATATACAAAAATATCTGTAGACCCATACTCGAGTATGGCCATAAAATATACCAGACAATAAAAAGACCCGTATGGAAAACACTACAGACACAACCTTAAGAGCCATCACAAAAATGAGACATCCATCAAACCCTATTTCTTCAAACAAACTTCTATAGCAAACCACAAAGGTACAGCCACTAAAAGCTAGATTGACAACTCTGTCCCAGGCATTCTCCAAGCAGATGCATAATAAATAAATTATGGATACACTATGCATAAAACGAGATTACACACTACAGTCGAAACGAAAATATCCTCAAGACAGTTTGGTAAGTGGTAAATAGTCATTGAAGGAAAATGAAAAATGATGAAGTGAAAATTCTAACAACTTTTTTTTGCTCTTCTTTCTCTTTAGTTGTTTATACTCTTATTTTACATATACACACAATGTTACTTTTATTTCTATTAAGTCTGTTATACTAAATAATGTAAGTATTACTGGCTGAAGGACACAGTTGATGGCCATTTGGTTGTACCAATAAATGACGTTTTATTATTATTTAAAAAATACATGAAACAATAAACAAATACAACTATTATGTCTTCCTCCAACATCAGCTTCTGCTCATCAACACTTGTATCTAGTATTCTATCAAGTTCAGACATGGCTAGATTGTAGATTACAAAGGGGTCGATTAGCCTATAGCTGGCCTTTCCACACTGCGATCTGGAAAGATCTTTTGTGTAAACCCCCCATCTATTTTTTGTCCCAGAGATCAAGGCTTCTAAGGAAGCCTATTATCCGATTGGGAGCTATTTTTGTTACCTGGTCAGGTCTCAAGAACAACTGTTCCAGGTACCTATAGCGTTGGGGAACAAGTACTCCGCAATGGCATAATATATGTTCAACAGTTTCATCTGCACTATAGCAGAATTTACATGTTCCTCTGTCCACTTTTCCCATTTTGCAGAGGTGATATCTGAGTGGGCAGTGTCCCGTAAGGAGTCCTGTGATTGCTCTGAGATCAGACTTCTGAAGCTCTAAGAGCGATTTAGCATAGCGAGCAGAAGGTTGTAGCAACCTTTTTGCTTGTCTTTGGCCTGGAACATTTTTCCAGTAGGCTGCACTAAGTTCCTTTTCCCATTTCCGGACTTCTTCCACAATGTGGCTTTTAGTAATGCCACAAAACGGCTCGGGTCCGATGAAAGGAGTGCTAGCTCCTTCCTTTGCAAGACCATCGGCAGTCTCATTTCCAACAATTCCCTTGTGCCCGGGCACCCATAACAGAGATAGTTTGTTATGTCTAGCCAGTAACTTAAGAGATTGTTTGCAGCTCCAGACTGCTTTGGACTCATAAGTTATAGACTTTAGAGCTTTCAAAGCAGCCTGGTTGTTGGAGGCAATAAATATTCTGGCTGCGTTGAGGCGCTTTTTGAGGCACTCATGAGCACAGAAGTCTCTCACTAGTATTTCCGCTTGGAATATTGTGGGAGTGTTACCTAGGGCTACTGAAAACCTAAGATTAGGTCTTGTAGCCCCTATTCCTACTCCTTTGTTTGTTTTTGACACATCAGTATAAAATGTGAGGGCATTCCTTGTTATTTCTGAGATTTCGTTTTGTGTTAACTCACGATCGTTAATAGTAACATCTAGAGTAACTTCGAAATCTTGTTTAGCAGGCATTATGTTCCTAGGCATCATCATAGATTGGGTTGATCCAACCCTTAGTATCTCGAGATGTCCTGTCAAATCACCGGGTTTTAGAGATTTAGCCTGTGTTAACCTATAGGCATTTTGCAGAGCAATCCTCCTTACATGTAAATGTAATGGAGGGAGATCTAGCAGGGCATGATCTCATTACACCCGTTATTCCTAAACATGCGAGTCTTTACAATATTTGCAACTCTATTGTTGCCCTTTGTTGCGTTGTTTTCTTCCACCATACAAGCGCAGCATAGGTGATGATAGGTCTGACCACCGTTATATATGACCAGTAGATCATTTTTGGTTTTAGACCCCAAGTTTTCCCAAAGAGCCCTTGTTGCTTTTGAGGTGATGTGTGCGAGTTCCAAGTGAGTTTCCTATCAAGGATGACTCCAAGGTACTTAACCAAAAAAACAGTGTTGTACCATTCAAGCTTGGAGTAGGTATACTTAACTACCTCCTGTTTTTTTTTGGCATTAGGAGTGGATCCATGCAGCCAGGAAGACTGTTGATAAAATCGCAATAAGTATTGTATGGGTTTGGGTTTGTGTACATGCTTAAGGGTTATATTGACTATGAGGAAAGACAAGGTCACACGCTTCTCGCCTAGGGGTCAATCAAGGCATTACTCTAACAACACAGGTGGACCACGGATAGGAAGGTATATACATATGGGTACAAAACATAGGTATTAGCAACTAACAATGGACTTTCTAGATAAATATGTTTGTTTTATTGATGAATTTGATTATTACGTCAAGGACCTTTTTGTTATTGGTGCCCAAGAGGAATGGCATGTTGATTGGGAATTCAATCCCAAGTTCTCTAAGATCTCCTATTAGGATGTTGTTGTGAGTTTCGAATTTCTTGCATTTTAAGAAGATGTGGTCTAAGTCAGCCCTTTCATTACACTCTTCGCATAGATCAGATGTTATTACTTTGATTTTGTTGAGATGAGCGGGGTAAGATGCATGTCCAAATCGCATTCTTATTAAGGAGACCGTCTGTGTACGGCTGTAAGTAGTGTTCCTGTACCAGCATTTTTTTGGTATGTATTTTTGTAACAGAGTATACTGTGAATTTTTGTTATTGCAATAGTTTTCCCAATGTATGGTCCATTTTTTATACAAATTGTTTTTGCATATGTTAATGCAATCCGATAGGCAATTATACTCAAAATATGCTTCTCCTGTGTCGATACTTTCTTTTGCTAAAATATCTACGTGGTCGTTTTGTTTTATGCCTATGTGAGCTTTAACCCAAGCCATTTGTATGTCGAATTTCCTTGAAGTGAGTTGTCCTAGGATGACTTGAATTTTGTAAATATATGGATGAGATACAAGGGAGCTTGGATTGTTTGGTGTATTTATACTCTGTAGGACGGATAGTGAGTCCGAAATTATCGTAATGTTTTTATGTTGGTTTTGAGATGCTAAGTATTCTAAGGCTTTCAATATTCCGTATGCCTCTGCGGTGTAAATCGAACTATGGGAATTGATTTTGAACTTCTTTTCTATTTTCCTTCTGGGATATAAAATGCACACCCAGTACCTAACTCATTCTTTGATGCATCAGTGTATACTGCCATGTTACTTTCGTTATTATCTGTGATTCTTTCGAGTAAATTTTGATTATAAGAAGCAGTTTCAAAGTATTTCAGTATTATAATTTTCGGTTTGTTTTGATATAATTCAAAGTATTTATCAACTTCCTCCTGTTAGTGAATGAAACAAGTGTCGTTTTATTAGGATTGACTGAAAGTCCTTCCTTCGAACACCAGGTAGTTATGAGGTTCAAGGCACATTGCATGCGATCTGCAATGATGCCATCGTGCTTACCTCTGACCACTATAACTAAATCGTCGGCATAGCCAAGAGCACGAAATCCTTCTCTTTTTAGCTTTGTTAGGAGGTCGTCAACCACTAGTGACCACAGTAGAGGTGATAGCACTCCTCCTTGAGGACAACCTTTCACCGCTTTTATAGTAGTCGACTGGTCTCAGAGGTAGGTGATTATTTTCCTAGTATTTAGCATGGACTGAACCCATTTGATTATGGAAGGTGGAATACCCTTTGCAGTTGCAGCAGCGCTAATTGATTCATATGAGGTGTTATCAAAAGCTCCCTCTATATCTACGAACACACATGGCTAGGCAATCAACTGAACACTGAAGACTGGGGTTGGAAATTAACAGATTGGAACTAAATCAAACTATACTCCCACCTGCTTCTGAAAAACTCCTAAACACTAATTTTTGCAGTTGCAAAAAAGGTTGTAGTGCTAAATGTGGCTGTAGAAGAGTACAGTTGTTGTGTTCACCAACGTGTACTAATTGCCAGTCTTGCTCGAATGTTCAATTGAATCCAATAGATGAAGATTCATGTGGTATCGATGAAGAGAGAACTTCAGTTGAACAATTTATAATCATCCAGCAAGAAGTAGAGGAGAAAGAAGAAGACATGACTGTTGGAGTCGAATTGAAGAGTATGAACCAGATTAAAATATTAACAGAAATCAGAACTACTGTTTAAATCAATCACCTACAGTAGAAATTGTAAAACTTTTCCATCACGTGACTTAGTTGACGATATTATTCAACACATACTATGTTGGTACTGTCTTCTTCTAATAAAAGAAAAAGAGCAAAGCTCTTTACAATGGTTTGTCATATTGTTTTGATTAAGATGCATATGTTTAATGTCGTATCAGTCACATGATGGAAAAGACTCAGAGTTTCTACTGTATATCAATATCAGTATGCAGTAAATACCCATAAAACTCTGTCATAATAGATCGTCGCGTAGGTCTACCGGGAAAACCAAGGTGAAAAAAAGGGCCAAGTACACTACCTCACAGGTCCCCTGAAGAGGAAACCTATCCTATACCAGGGCATCAACAAGAAAAGAACATTCTCAACCAAGAAAACTCCAATCCACCCAAACCCATTTACGAACTTCTCTCTCTCTCTCTCTCTCTCTCTCTCTCTCTCTCTCTCTCTCTCTCTCTCTCACCTCACACCTTCAACATTTAGAATCTAGATATCTTAGGAATGGTGATTATTAGGGGAAAAAGTATTGTGACCATTTTTGTAGATAATTTTATGTACATTTTTTATCTGGGCTATATTTTTGATAAAACTTAGTTTTCGAGAAAAATCCAAAAAACCATTGACATTTTATTTCTACTGGTGTACCCAAGGTCTCTAGAAAAATTCAGCTCTGTCGTAGTTTTTATTATTTGAAATTTCTATTTTGACCAGACTAACAGTGAAATAAAAAATTAATTACTTGCCATTTTCAGAAGAAAAAAATATTGTCAATGATCTGCTGGAATATTAATACAGACATATTGCATTTCAATGCTCAAGTGAGACTAAATAGAATCTCAAGATATGGAAACTGCCAAATAATTCCAATAAAATTATATCATTGAATAAAAGAAAGTATCAGAAGGATTAAGTCATGAAACATCTATTTCATTTAAATTAAAGAATTTGTTGGGAAAGATAATAAAACTTAATTTTATTTATAGTAGCAATTTTCTATGATATATACTTTGAAACTTTTGGAAGGTACAGTGTATGGGTCTAGCTAAGACATGAAATACCAAAATTTTCCTATTGGTACAATGTAAAACTAGTCCAAGTATTACTAATTATAATTCTAAATACCTTCACATTTCGTTCATTTTACAGGATCTATTAATTTAATATATTTCATACATCTAAAGAAAATTATAAAAATTTTTTGTTTTGGTTTATTTTCATTTATGGGACAAATACAAAAAACTATCACCATTGTGGCAGAATCAAATCAACCCTATTATGATTTTTAGTACTCATTTTATACTAATTTGTACCACAAAAAATGATTTTGTACATTTAACCATTAAAGGAATAACATGATGCTGCCAGCTTCATGTTAACCTGGAAAGCCTAAATTAAAAATAATTAAAAAAATTAAAATTAATACAGAAAATTGAAAAACTGAATTTGTACTAATTTGTACCACAAAACATATTAATGTCAACCCCCTCAAACAACCCCCGTTTCAATGAATTGATTAGTAAGCCCATTCTTCTCGGATCTTTTCAATATTTCTTGAAAAACGAAATATTAGAGTCAATTCTATTACTACTAATTAATATTCCAAAATATTAAAGTCAACCCACTTAAACAAACCCTACTTCGATAAATTTAATGTCAAGCCCATTATCCTCCGATATTTTCAAAATTACTTGAAAAACAAAATATAGAAGTAGATTCCATAAAAACTGAATTTGTACCACAAAAAATATTTCAAAATATTAAAGTCAACCCACTTAAACAAACCCTGCTTTGATAAATTGAAGCCCATTATCCCCCGATCTTTCAAAACTTCTTGGAACACCTCTGTGAAGCTGGCAGAACCATTTCGGCAGAATCAAATGAAACCTATTACGATTTTTATTACTCATTTTGTACTAATTTGTACCACTAAAAATGATTTTGTACCTTTACCCATTATAGAAAAAAGCATGGCGCTGCTAGCTTCATGTTAACCTGGAAAGCCCAAAATAAAAGTAATTTGAAACAAATGAAAATTAATACAGGAAATTGAAGAACTGAATTTGTACCACAAAAAAAAATTAATGTCAACCCCCTGAAACAACCCCTGTTGCGATAGATTGAAAAGCAAGCCCATACTTTTCCGATCTTTTCAATATTTCTTGAAAAACGAAATATTAAAGTCGATTCTATTAGTACTAAGTTTGTACTAATTTGTACCACGAAGAATATTCCAAAATATTAAAGTCAACCCACTTAAACAACCCCTGCTTTGATAAACCGAATAGCAAGCCCATTATGCTCAGATCTTTATATAGTGTCTTGAAAAAAGAAATATTAAAGTCGATTCTATTGGTACTAAATTTGTACTAATTTGTAGCACAGAAAATATTAACGTCAACCCCTTCAAACAATCCCCGATCGATAAATTGTATAGCAAGCCCATTCTTCTCCCATCTTTCCAATATTTTCTGAAAAACGAAATATTAAAATCGATTCTATTAGTACTAAATTTGTACTAATTTGTACCACGAAGAATATTCCAAAATATTAAAGTCAACCCACTAAAACAACCCCTGCTTAGATAAATTGAATAGCAAGCCTCCGATATTTTCAGAATTTCTTGAAAAAGGGAATATCAAAGTAGATTCTATTAAAACTGAATTTATACCACAAAAAATATTTCAAAATATAAAAGTTAAACAATTTAAACAACCCCTGCTTCAATAAGTTGTATAGCAAGCCCATTATTCACCGATCTTTTCATAATATTTTGAAAAACGAAATATATAAGTAGTACGTAGATTCCATTAAAACTGAATTTGTACTAATTTGTACCACAAAAAATATTAACGTCAACCCACTTAAATAACCCCAGCTTTGATAAATTGAATAGCAAGCCCATTATCCTCCGATATTTTCAGAATTTCTTGAAAAAGGAAATATCAAAGTAGATTCTATTAAAACTGAATTTATACTACAAAATATTTTATACACAGATTTAGACTGAAGTACCAAAAATGAAAATAATCCCTTTTGGCGTTTTGTGCACTGCTTAATTACTCCAAAAAATCCTTGCTAAAATTTTTCCTACCACTAGAAAAATTATTAAGAATTATTAAATAAAAGCATCAATCAACAATAGATCAATAGGAGCGTTAGATCAGACGTCAGACGCCTCTCATCTGAAAAACAAAACAAAAAATCACCATACTGACTCCTGTCGGTTTTTGCTACAGTGTAACAAAAAAATGTTTTTCAATCTTTACTAAGCCGCCAAGTAGTCAAAAAAAGTTGTGACACCAGAGTATGATGCTATTCTTATCTTCTAACTGCCTAAAACTATTTGCGCCTTATTATGCACCTGAATTGCCGCGATTACCCCATAAGACCTCACTGAAAATAAGAGTGTATCTATGACAAAAAATATGGATTTCTAATTGTAATTATAACAATATATTTATTATTAGAGGCAAAACAATACACACTATCAAAACAAAAAGGTCTGGGAAGTAGGTAGGTGACAAGGTTTCATGAAACACTTCATGTAACAGTTTATCTAGATTTTGGTCCATTTTTAACTTACATCAGAACGACTGCTGTGAGTTGAAGACACTACATTAAAAAGCCTTTTTCAGGGAAAACTGTATACGTACAAATTGGTCCTATATTCTCTAATTAACATTATTTAGTTACTTTTGATACTTTCAATTTTTTTAACGATTTACTTGGAAATTATTAAAACACGTGGTCCAATATATTATATTTTATGAACAAAATAATATAATAATTAAAAAACGTTTTGGGTACAAATTAGTCCCAAATTCAAAGTTTAAAGCCATACTGTTATTTGTTTTTATAAAAGCCTTTTATAGGGAAAACTGGGTGGGTAAAAATTCTATTTTTTGGGTACAAATTAGTCCTAGATTTAAAGTTTTAATGTATGCTATTAAAATTTGATTTTGTAAAGGTAGGGTGCTAGCTTGAGCTCAAACTATCACCCCCCACATTAAATAGCGGGGTTTCAGAAAAACTGAGGAGGTACAAATTCTAATTTTTGGGGTACAAATTCAAATTTTTGCATTACAAATTAGTCCTAAAATATACATCAATTTATTTGTAATTTGAAATAGGGGGGGTCCTAGCAATAATAACATGTATAAGTTACTTGGAATTGACAAGGACACAATCAATAGGACATTATACGGCAATGTGTTTGAGAGCCAGTGTTTGGAATTAATATAACGATCTCTGAGAAAGAAAAAACTGGTTAAAGAAACATTTAAAATAATACCAGAATCGACTTTAATATTTCGTTTTTCAAGAAATATTGAAAAGATCGGAGAAGCTTGCTATTCAATTTATCGCAACAGGGGTTGTTTGAGGGGGTTGACGTTAATATTTTTTGTGGTACAAATTCAGTTTTAATGGAGTCGACTTTTATATTTAGTTTTTCAAGAAATTTTGAAGAGATCTGAGGATAATGGGCTTGCTACTCAATTTATCAAAGCAGGGGCTGTTTAAGTGGGTTGACTTCAATATTTTGGAATATTCTTCGTGGTACAAATTAGTACAATCTAGTACTAATAGAATCGACTCTAATTTTTCGTTTATCAAGAAATATTGAAAAGAATGGAGAAGTATAGGCTTGCTATTCAATTTATCGCAACAGGGGTTGTTTGAGGGGGCTGTCGTTAATATTTTTTGTGGTATAAATTAGTACAAATTCAGTTTTAATGGAGTCGACTTTTATATTCTTTTTTCAAGAAATAATGAAAAGATCTGACAATAATAGGCTTGCTATTCAATTTATCAAAGCAGGGGTTGTTTAAGTGGGTTTACTTTAATATTTTGGAATATTCTTCGTGGTACAAATTAGTACTAATAGAATCGACTTTAATTTTTCGTTTATCAAGAAATATTAAAAAGATCGGAGAAGTATGGCTTGCAAGTAAGTAAGCTTGCTATTCAATTTATCGCAACAGGGGTTGTTTGAGGGGGTTGACGTTAATATTTTTTGTGATATAAATTAGTACAAATTAAGTTTTAATGGAGTCGACTTTTATATTCCTTTTTTCAAGAAATTATGAAAAGATCTGACAATAATAGGCTAGCTATTCAATTTATCAAAGCAGGGGTTGTTTAAGTGGGTTGACTTTAATATTTTGGAATATTCTTCGTGGTACAAATTAGTACAAATTTAGTACTAATAGAATCGACTTTAATTTTTCGTTTTTCAAGAAATATTGAAAAGATCGGAGAGGTATAGGCTTGCTATTCAATTTATCGCAACAGGGATTGTTTGAGGGGGTTGACGTTAATATTTTTTGTGGTATAAATTAGTACAAATTCAGTTTTAATGGAATCGACTTTTATATTCCTTTTTTCAAGAAATTATGAAAAGATCTGACAATAATAGGCTTGCTATTCAATTTATCAAAGCAGGGGTTGTTTAAGTGGGTTGACTTTAATATTTTGGAATATTCTTTGTGGTACAAATTTAGCACTAATAGAATCGACTTTAATTTTTCGTTTTTCAAGAAATATTGAAAAGATCATAGAAGGATGGGCTTGCTATTCAATTTATCGCAACAGGGGTTGTTTGAGGGGGTTGACGTTAATATTTTTTGTGGTACAAATTAGTACAAATTCAGTTTTAATGGAGTCGATTTTTATATTTCTTTTTTCAAGAAATTATGAAAAAATCTGAGGATATTGGGCTTGCTATTCAATTTATCAAAGCAGGGGTTGTTTAAGTGGGTTGACTTCAATATTTTGGAATATTCTTCTTGGTACAAATTAGTACAAATTTAGTACTAATACTTTAATATTTCGTTTTTCAAGAAATATTGAAAACATCTGAGAAGTATGGGCTTGCTTTTCAAGTTATCGCAACGGGGGTTGTTTGAGGGGGTTGACATTAATTTTTTTTTGAGGTACAAATTCAGTTCTTCAATTTCCTGTATTAATTTTCATTTTTTTTCAAATAATTTTCAATTTGGGCTTTCCAGGTTAATATGAAGCTAGCAGCGCCATGTTTTTTTCTTTAATGGTTAAAGGTACAAAATTATTTTTTGTGGTACAAATTAGTACAAAATTAGTACTAAAAATCGTAATAGGTTTTATTTGATTCTGCCGAAATGGTTCTGCCAGCTTCACAGAGGTTCTTGGAACAATGAATATTGAATTTGATTGTATTATAACTAAATTTGTACCGCAAAAAATATTTCAAGATATTAAAGACAATCCACTTAAGCAGCCCCTACTTATATACATTAAATACTAAGCCCATTACCCTCTGTTTTTTCCAAGATTTCTTAAAAATGAAACACAAAAGTCGATTCTATTTGTACTAGGATAGTACTATTTTCTACCACAAAAAATATTTCAGAATATTAAAGCCACCCCACTTAAGCAACCCCTGCATTGATAAATTTAATAGTAAGCGCATTATCCTCAGATTTTTCCAACATTTCTTGAAAAACGAAACCTAAAAGTTAATTCTATTAGTACTAGGCTAGTACTCATTTGTACAATAGAAAATATTCCAAAATATTAAAGCCAACCCACTTAAGCAAACCCTGCTTCGATAAATTGAATAGTAAGCCCATTATCCTTCGATTTTTCCAACGTATCTTGGAAACCAAAACACAAAAGTATAATGGGCTTGCTATTCAATTTATCGAAGCAGGGGTTGTTTAAGTGGGTTGGTTTTAATATTTTGAAATATTTTTTGTGGGATAAATTAGTACAAATTTAGTCAGTTGTTTGGAAAATTGGGAAAGATCATAGGATAATGGGCTTGCTATACAACTTATCGGGTTGATTAAATTGTTTAACATTAATATTTTGAAATATTTTTTGTGGTACAAATTGTTTTAATGGAATCGACTTTTATATATAGTTTTTTCAAGAAATGTTGGAAAAATCGGATAATGGGCTTGCTATTGAATTTATCGAAGCAGGGGTTGTTTAAGTGGGTTGACTTTAATATTTTGGAGTATTTTTCGTGGTACAAATTCAGTACTAAGAGAATCGACTTTAATATTTTGTGGTACAAATTCAGTTTTAATGGAGTTGATTTTTATATTTCTTTTTTCAAGAAATTATGAAAAAATCTGAGGATATTGGGCTTGCTATTCAATTTATCAAAGCAGGGGTTGTTTAAGTGGGTTGACTTCAATATTTTGGAATATTCTTCGTGGTACAAATTAGTACAAATTTAGTACGAATACTTTAATATTTCGTTTTTCAAGAAATATTGAAAAGATCTGAGAAGTATGGGCTTGCTATTCAATCTATCGAAACAGGGGTTTTTTGAGGGGGTTGATGTTAATATGGTACAAATTAGTACAAATTCAGTTTTTCAATTTCCTGTATTAATTTTAACTTTTTTAATTATTTTTAATTTGGGCTATTACCATCAGACAATCTATATTATGCACTTCATACTGTGAATATGCTTAATATCCAATTAATTAATGTCTAATTTTCAAAATGGTGTAGAATATGAATTTATTTTTTAATCTCATATCATATTTATGATTCGTAATATGGGCCTAATTATTTAGTTGAAAATAATAGTTTTTTAGAAAGAAAACTCAATTTATAGGTACATTCAATCTCTTATGAATGAAATCTTTAAATATAACAGTTATGGGATATTGGAATTACACTTTTTGAAGTATGACTGAGTGAATATTTTTGTTTACATCAACATTAATAATATAAATAATACCTTTGTTTCTAAAACTGTCAACGGATAAGGATCTTCTTAAGGATTTAAATCTAACTTTAGAAAGGTCAATACCAGTATTTCCTTTTTTGTTTTTTTCTGCATAGTCTCTTTTCTTTTTATTTAAATATTGACTTGAAATAGTTTTTCTTTCATCACTTTTTTTATTAATAGGTTTATTATTATTCCACTTTTCTTCTTTGCTGCTCGTAATTTTAGGTCGCCCTCTTAATGGTGGTTCATCAGAACATTCAATAAACACATCATCTGGTTCAATTAATGTTGAAGATAATAATTTAGGTGGTATAAAATCACTGCTGGAAATTCTGTGTCTGTCAAAATTTATCATTTTCGATTTTACATGGGGTCCATTTCCAGATATATTATTTATTAAGATTTTCGGTGCTGCAGGATTAACAGGTTCTAATTTTATTTCTTTAGTATGTGGTGGTACATGGTTTGCACTGTATTCATATTTTAACAAAGGATTGGCTTTAAACAGTCGTGCTAAACTTGTTTTAGTTTGCTTTACTTCTGGTCCTTTTTTCTTAATTGAGGGTTTCCTATAGAACTTGTATTTAATTGAATTTTCAATATCATGTTTACTGCTGGAACTGGGGTTGTCGCGTTTTTCCATTTTTCATCACTTATTTTTGTTTACTATTATAAAAAATATACAAAACAATATTTATAACGCAAAACCGATAATAAAGATATATAATAGCTTAAAAATTAAATATTCAAATTAAACTTAACCGTTTTCCTTTTAAAATGTCAGGATTAGTGATAGTTGTTTGACAGCTTATTCTTAGGGAAATTTCAGCGCACAATAATTCATATCGCGGTTATGCTCTAAGATTGCGAAACAGCATATATGCAAATGATATACCTAAGTTATCATTTGTTCGGATATTTGGTGAATAAAATTGAATTTTGTCCAGTCCTATAAAATTCTAAATTTGAATAGGCGTTAAGATGATTATAAAAAATTGGATTACTTAACCAGGTTAGAGCAGTCGATCGCTAAATAATTGTAATTAGAACAGTGCTGCCACATGAATCTTCATGTAGGTGCTAAAATGCGCAGTTTGTAGAAAATGGCGTTTCGTGACTTTTAGCACATGTCAATTTTCTCCGGTAAGAAAAGTATTTTTCTTGCAAAATTATTTTTATTAGTTAATTATATTATGTGATGTGTTATTTTCTATAACAGTGCTGTCATAGTTTTGCAATCATTAGATGCGTTATTTAAATGTTGAAATATAACATACTTCGGAATTTTGTGCTGTCATTAGGGAACAAAAAGTGCACACGGAATTAATTTCGTAAAACTTGTCTCTCTTATATTTTAATAACAATATATCTATTCATAAATACAACTCAACATTTCGGTAATGTCTTGAGTTATGTAAAAAATTTATCAGTATATAACAAATTCCAAATTTACAGGACTTGAAAGTTTTTTTCGCAAAAAGGATTGAGAAATAAAATTCCATAGTATAACTCGGTGAGTAGAATTAAATTGCCCTTATATTGTGTAGTTATTTTTAATCGAATTGTATTGAATGTGCCTACTACGTTTGTTACTAAATTTATCTTTTGGAAAGTGGCCAAATAACAACTTATCTGATGAGACGAATACAAGAAGTAACATTTGAAATAGGTTATTCGTCTATATGTAAGTATTTGACATCTATATATATTCAGTAGCTAAATAAAGCTTGAACTGGTTTCTTAAGGATTTTGTAGGAATGTAAATATTTGGTTTTAATTGAAAAATTTAAAGTGCAGTTCAAAAATATGTATATAAATAACAATCATTCAAAAACTGCAGAGAAATCTAAATATAAAATACCTACATATACAACAAATTCTGAATTGTTTATCACATGTGTATTGATAAGTTTTAATGTTTCCACTATTTTATACCTTAAAAACCACCTAATGATGTAATTTTGTTATGGAATACATATCTTTGATAGCCTTGACTGAAATATGTTTTTACTGTAGTTTCTTTAATTTCTCTCCTTTGCATTTAGAAAGGATTGTTTTTTTTTCATGAAATAGTACAATATTAAATTATTATCTATCTTTACAATATTTTTAATATTTATATTTTTGTTTAAATGAAGAAGGGGCAAACAATATTTTAAGTAGGATATGTTTATTTAGAAAACAGTATATTTTTAATTTCTTTCTGGTTCTACTATAATTAATTTATGTGTTTTTTAGTACCACTTGGTCTTATATTCACTTACATGCTATTATGAAAGGTATTGTTTAAATATCTAAAACTAAGTTAAAAAGCTTTCTCGTGGCATTTTTATGGTAATTTTTAATAATTTTAAATTTAAATGAACTAAAAGGAACATTGTTTTGGGATATTCTTATGTTGCAATCCTGTAATGAAAATGCATTTAAACTTGACCTTTTATGACAATAAAAAGGTTAAATGAATATACAGTGACACAGTTTTTATGTTGTCAAATTTATTTTTAAATAAGCAATTTTTTAAAATAGTTCACTTTGGATAGTAGAATTCATCATTCTTAATGATGTTAATTGTGAAATTAAATAGTATTTATTGGTTCACTGCAAATTTTTCGAATATATTATCTTTATAGATCTTCCGGAGTCTAATCCTAACATGTAAAATAGTGTCACTTAAAAATCATTTAACATCGTATGTGTTCTGTTTGTATTACTATACTGTACTTTTCAAAGCCAGCTAGCTTAATATCAAGAAGAATTTAAAATGAAAGGTGTGGATAAGGAGTTCAAATGTTAATTCTAAAGTTAACGTCATTAGATAGCTTATAAAGAATTATGAGGAATGTGTCAATAGATACCTATTTGACATCATAAATGAAACATTATATAGAATTTTCCATATAACATAAAAATGCAATTATATAGGTACATTAGGTAGAAATCAATTAGTCCCTGCGATAAGAGATATAGGAATATTTATTTTACAAATAGAGGGTTTTTCCTAAGGCAAATGACTATACATATCTACAAAAAAGTGAAAGTTATAGAGATAAAATAAGCAGTAATATCACAGTCTCATGTGGAGCAGAGTATATGCGAGGGCTAACACTAAACTAACTAAAGAAATAAAATATTTACATGACAGACCAAATATTTCTGTTGAGTTGATAATCCATGTAGTAAAAGTTTTTATCTCTCTGAGGGTGTCAATAAGGTCCTTACTGTTCTGTTCATTTATTGTCAGTATTGAAAATTATACAGTTCTACAAAAAAAAAGTTAGAAAGATAAAACAAGTAGTTTCTTGTTGTACTTTCTCCCTGATTCTGAATTTTTGCAACACACACACATTTTGAGTTAGAGCTATCTGAAGTTTTTGGTGCAACAGCTATTTTGAACAATTTATAACAGTACATTGACTCACTTAACTAGCATCATTTTACCAAGGTGAAAGCACTCTCTATGCTCATCACTAACATTTCCCAAGTTTGGAGGAAAAAATCAAGGTGTGAGGCCGAAAATGAATTCTTAATGATATGTTACACTAGAAATGTTTCGAAGTCTTAAAGTTTGTTTTTTAAAAATTATTTTATTATTCAAAATTAATTATTACAATGAAAATGCATCTGATATCTATAAAGCTTGACTTAAAAGTGAACAATTCAGAGATTAAACAGTTAAAATGATATGATTAGCAAATCCTTGGAAATGAGGCTGCTGGTCTGCTATTCCCATAAGAAGTTGTGAGATAATTCCTCCCTTCGAAAATTCAACTTCGAGGGCTAGCGAGGAAGTTGAACACTAGCCAGGTCAATGGGGTGGTCTTCCGTCAGTTGCATCCATCGGGAATGAAGTGTCTTGCCAACTATGGTTCCTCCAATTAGAAAATAAATGATTATTGTCCATACACTGGGCATTGGGTAGATTTCTTAAAACTTTAATTCAGGATCGTTAACGGAGAGTTTTGATTTTATTTCTTGTAGATCGTCTAGGTTGATTTCTTGTAATTTGATACTGGTAGTACTCGTAGGTGCATATGATATGTCAAATTTTAATTCTGGAAATAAAATGGGTTGCCCAGGAATTTCAGTGTCTTTTTTATTTAGGATTTTAATTTGGCTTGATTTCAACCAACAATCTAGTGGAATATTGGTTAGGTAGGTGCCGGTAACTTCTATTACTTCTTGGTTTTGGCAGTTTAAAGTAATTGTTTCTTTAAAAGGAAAAATAGTAATCCAATCGTTTGTTTCTTCTAGTCGCTCGAAGAATGGATGATTGATGACGTTTCGTGGCAAGTGGAGGTGTTTTTAATATTTATTAATTCGATTTCACAAGGATTTTCTTGTTTAATGTCTTGTAGTTCGATGTTCTCGCAGAAGTACTGATTGGTCGGATAGAATTTAGGACAGTGTTCGCTCATAAATGCGTATTGATTATTGTTTTTTAACAAAAATGTCTGCTTTTAATTGACCTTGTTTACCAATTAGTATTGGATACAAATGATAGAGATCAAAGTTTTTGGTTAAAGTTATAGATATTCGTAATATGTAAGTGATTGTATTATTAGAAATATAACTATCAATTTTTATAAATTTTTCAAATAACAAAATATTTTCTGAGTTTATTTCTATTGGTAATTTACCTTTTTCTAAATTTCTTTGTAGTGCACTTAACTCGTTGTAAATTTCACTAGTCTTTATTATACTAGGATGCATAATTTTTAGCCTTGAGAACAGTATGGCAGTTTCTATATCTTGTAATATGGAAATAATTATTTCAAACATGTTAATAATTTGATTAATCGTGTCTTTAATAAACATAGCGTTTTCTCTGCTTACAGATCCATCAACTATTAACGCAATTTGGTTTAATTTTGCCTCTAAAAGTTTTTCATTGTGGCTTATTTGATTTATTGTCGTATTAAATTTATTTATTAAAGATATTGACAGTGAGTTTTGTGTTTTAATTTTGTCAGCTAATTGGTTTTGATTTTCTTGGAGATTTTTAATAAGTTGATCATATCTTTTGCCGTCCTCAGCATCTAGGTTACCAGTTAGGCCTTTAAATACAGATCCTAACCCATCGATAAGTCCTCTTTTTGGCCTATGAGGTAGGGGCAAAATTTCTCGTAATTCATTTTCAGTTTTATTTTTTAAGAAAAATAGAATTTTTTCATAATTTTCCAATTCACCAGTATAATTAATGTTTCTTGAAACGTAGTATTTTAAATGATTTGAATGATAATGTAGTTTGTCGACTTCCTTGATAAGTGGGTTAAGGTCGTAATAATGTATTAAATTATAATAATAATGAGTCATTTTTGCAGTTCCTAATTTTAGTGGTATAAGTTTAAAATTGTTATCTAGGTTTTTTAGGGCGATTTTATTTTGCGATGATCGGAGGATTCCAAGCGATCTGAAAGAAATCAAAAGAATAAAGGTTAATTAGGAAAATTGTAGGTAGTTTGTAAAGGCCGTTTTAAATTGTCCATGTGAATTTTAGTTTTAGAGTTGGTCGAAATTGTTTTGTTTTGTGAGTTTACTTCCTTTATTGTTGTAGGTTTGTTGAATGTATTTGCTTGTTTTTGTTGTTTGTGAGTTTTATCTTTTGATTCTGTTGAAAGATCTCTGGGTCATCACGATTTTTATTAATTTTTTCAATTCGTCTTTGTTTTTCGTTTAATAAGTCTTCATTAATTTTCGAGTATAGTATTTTAGTTCTTTCTTTGTGGTCATTGATGTATTCATTAATAAGAAATATTTCAATATCTAGGTTAAAAGGATCGTCAATGTTTAAATGACCGTTAATTACATCTATAGGTTTTCTTTTTGTCGTGGAATGTATTGAATGATTATAAGCCATGATTGCATAAGGCATTTTTTAATTAATTGGTGTTTTGAGGGATCCTTGGGTATTTAATAATCTAATATGTTCTAGGATTGTTGAATGTAGTCTTTCAATTGAGCCTTGAGATTGGGGATGTTCTGGACAAGAAAAATGAATTTTAATTTTATGCAAATTTAAGAGTTCTACACAGTTTTTAAATTCGGTTCCATTGTCTGTGAATATTTGGAAAATGTGTCAATGATTGTGACGAATTTATTTCCTTCAAGAGTAAACGTATCTAAATATGGATATTGAAATGGTTTTGTTGCTGTTGGGGTTTGGTAATTTTAATTGCTACGGGGTTTCTTTCATATTTGCTTTGTTGGCAAATATTGCAATTGTTTATGTAAGTTTGTATTGAATTTTTCATATAAGGCCAAAAGTATTTGTATTTAAGTCTCATGTAGGTTTCATCTATCCCTCTGTGGTTCGTCTTACCCTCATGATAAGCTTGTATAATTTCTTTTATTTTGTTTTCGTTTGTAATATCTATTAGTTTTTGGGTACACCTTTTCAATTTTATAGAAGAATGTTTAAAATATTTTGCAAGATTACTAAAAATTTTTCAAATATGTTAGGGTTTTCGAAAGATAAGAACTATCTGGATTAATATAGTTTTTTATGAGTTGAATGACATCTGATTCGAATTTGTTATTAGATATTTGAGCAATTATACATCTTATATTTCCAAATAAAATTTTTATTTTAGGTGTAGCTGGTGAATGAAGTACGTCGTTAATAATTATTTGGTTTTGTCCATAATTTACTGCTGTATTTATTGTAGGTATTTCAAAAGTTGTATTGTGAGTTTTATTGGAATGTATAGTATCATTATCATTATTATCGTTTTCAACTATTTCAAGTTCTTCATTATCTGGTATTTCAGTTTGTTGTTCAGGTTCGATATTTGTATTTCTATCTACCTGTACTTTTAGGGATATATTGTCTGTGTTGTTGTTTGTTAATGACGTATCGGGAATTGGTATATTTTCTGTGTATAGGTCAATAAGATCATTGTCATTAGTACTTGGTTGTGGTGGATCATAATTAAAAAATCCTGTGTTCTGTTCGTTAGGCGGGTCTATATCTTTTAGAATATCATCTAATTGTTGCCAAAACAGACTCGTCTCCTTAGTATGGAGTTCTATCCTTGATACTATTTTAATTTAAACTACCTTTTTTATATATTACATTAAAACTAAATTCTGAAAGTTTTAATTTCCACCTAGTGAATTTGGCATTTTCTTCTTTTAGGGAGAACAGTGGTTTATGGTCGGTTATAATGTTAAACATCCGTCCGTACAAGTATGGTCGAAAGTATTTTGTGGCACAAACAATGGCCAAAAGTTCCTTTTCGATAACCGAATAATTTTGTTCGGTATCGTTGAGGGTGCGAGATGCATAGGCAATTGGTAGGTCCTTGCCTATTGGTCCTTGAGAAAGAACTGCTCCAAGAGCGACATTACTTGCATCAGTTGTTAGGTTAAAAGTTTTAGAAAAATCAGGGTATTGTAGAATTGGTTCATTGATTAATAAATTCTTGCACGTTTCAAAGCACTTAATGAATTCTTGATCATGTACGATCTTTGCTCCTTTTTTCAAACATTTAGTCAAGGGCTTTGTTATTTTGGCAAAATTTTGAATAAATCAGCGATAGTAGCCTAACAATCCTAAAAATCCCTTGATTTGTTTGGTAGTAGACAGTATTTGATAATTTTTTATGGCTTTTACCTTATCAGGGTTAGGTTTCACACCCTGTGGTGTTACAACGTGACCCTAGGTAGGCCACCTCTTTTCTTAAGAATTCTGACTTGTCGAGTTGAATTTTAAAATTCGACTCTCTAAGTCGCTGAAAAACATTTTTTAAGCGGTCAATATGTTCTTGCAATGACAATTATATCATCTATATAAACCAGGCATTGCTCGTTCTGAATACCTCGCAGTATGTTATCCATAACACACTGAAATGTCGCTGGTGCTCCTTTAAGCCCAAATGGCATTCTTAGGAACTCCCAGTGACCGTTTTCGGTCGTAAATGCCGTTTTCTCAATATCATTTTCATCCATTCCGATCGGGTGAAACCCACTGGCCAGATCGAGAGTGGTGAAATACTGACATCTACTACCGAGTTTGTCTAACAAATCGGTGATGTTAGGGAGAGGATATTTATCATCAATAGTTTTAGAATTTAATTGCCTATAATCGATTACTACTCTCCATTTTCGTTCCCCGAGGCGATTTTCTTTAGAAGGACCCACATGGAAAATGACCATGGTGAACTACTAGGCCTAATTATTTTATTATCTTTTTTATTTGTTTTTGAACTTCGTCTTTATAGATAAAAGGGTATCTATATGGTCTTGTATATACAGGTATTTCATCAATTGTATTAATTTAATGTTTTATTTTATTTGTAAGTGTTAGTGGCAAATCATCTTGATGAAATATGTCTGCGTATTCCTTAATTAGATTAATTATTTTAGTTTTTTCTTCTATATTTAAATGATTAGTTCTAAATTTTGAAAAATCCAAATTTGGTTTATAAGTTTCATCAAAATGATTTAATTCAAATTGTTGGATACTTTGTCTATCAAATTTTTCTACAATAATGGGTTCAGAAAAATCTAGGGTGATTGAACCTGTGGAACTGTTAGAAATTGTGGTTAAAGCAGTACCATTTTTCGCTATAGATAGAGATTCTGGTATTTCGCAATTTCCAAGTTTATGATAGGGAATTATTATTTCTCCATTAGAAATATTAGTTTTTACTTTTATTATTTGTACACAACGAGGCGCTATGTTTATTAAATTCACTTCTTTGTTAGTGGGATGATAAAGTAACTGTATTTTTGTATAAGGAGTTGACAAGTATCCTTTATTAATATCTATGTTGGCTTGTAAAATTTTAAGGATATCCATTCCTGTTAAGCCGTCTAATATACTATGAAATTTAAACAAAAAGAATTTTTGATATGAAGGTTTTGGTAACTTAAATATTTTTGACATAGGTTAAGGTACTATATCTATGAGCAGATTTTTTTGAAGGGCTGTTGACACGATAAATGGGTCATCTTTAATATGCTTAGAAAATAACTTAAGTGCTACATTTGGGTCAACAAAGGACTTTGAAGACACGGAATCTATTAAAAAATTTTAATTTGTATTCAGGGAGATATAGATAAGGCAATTCACTTTTATTTACCTTATTAAGGGATATTACTTGTGGTTCTACGTGGTAGGACTGTTGTGAGGCTGTTCCTGAAAATTTGTTTCGGGATCATTAAAATTAATTAGATAATTTTCAGAACTATTTACAGTTTAACATAAGGATCTGAATTGGAATTTTGAGGATAAAAATCATTATCCTGACATTCTGCATTGAATAATTCTTCGGATATAAAATTTCTTCGAGGTTGATTTTGGTTAAAAGGATTTGCGAAATTTGTACCGTTCCTAGTATTAGCATTCATTGGTATGCCTCTATGAAATGTATTACGTGTTTAAATGGACATTGGCGTTGGGTTCGGTAAATTTTGTTTGGGTAATTGATTAGGTTTAAAAACATTGACATTTCTATTTTGATGGAAGATTTGAGAATTGGTTGGAAAATTTTGGATTCTTGGGGGCCGTGGTTGAATATTTACTGCACCCGTGGGAAAAGAGTTTTGGGCTTGAAAGAAATTATTGTTTAGAAAGTTATTATTTGCAGTTTGTGCATTATAACCTTGATCGTAGAAGGTATTTATATTATTAAAATTACCTCGATTATTAAAATTGTTCCTATTGTTGAAATTATTATTTGGTTTTTGTTTATTTACATTTTTATTTTGGAAATATTGAATATTATCTTCATCCAAAACATATTGTAAAGCTTGGTTCAAAGAGTCAGGCTTCATACAGCGTATTGTTGTTCCAAGCGATTCTCTGAGACCTGACAAAAAGGTTTTCAAGGCTAAATTGTTAAACAAGTCCTTTTTCAGCAATTTATTATGATGTGTTGTTTCATGTAACTGCATATTAAATGTTCAAAATTCTGTCATAGAAATGTTGAGGTCGTTCGTTATTTTCTTGTTGCATCATGACAAGATCACGATTTAAACAGGCCTCATCCCTTTGATCTGCAAAATTTCTAGAAAGGATGCCTCTAAGTGATGTCCAAGAAGTGACGTTTTGAATATTTACAACCAGTTTAGCATTACCACGAAGTTTAGAAATTAAGGAATTAATCAAATATATATTTTGGAAATGATTTGGTTGTTCCCTATTATAAAAATTGTTAATAAGTTATTTGCATACGGATAACTACCTATTGAGTTCATTAGGATTACCGTCGAACTCCGGTACGCAGTTTAAATACTCTGGTTTAAAATCTGCCATGTTATTACAATTATATTTGACTTTAATATTTTTATTTTTTAATCTTTTACTGAATCTAGAACAACTTTCTTTCTCTGGTCTAGGAAGATCGATTAAGTTTTCAAAGTCAAAATCACTGAATGAATCAATAGACATGTAATGACAAAATAAATTCAAAGTTACAATAGTATTACGAATTAGAGCATGTCCCTATCCAAAACTATAAGGGTGAACAGTACCTATTCCTGGGTATGAACTCCTTGCAAAGTTAAGCAATGTTTGTCTCAGCTTTCGGCGCTAAGCGTTGTGAAATGTCGTAGTGGTCCTCTATGGATGAGGTTCTCGATTTTTTGGGAACTACTCCACTGCGAACACTTCCACTCACGAATCGCGACACCGGGTTCGATTTCCAATCAATCGTTGAAACGAATTTGTCACGTTCGATACGCGACAATTTGGAAATCCTACTGACTGCACCAGAAATGTTTCGAAGTCTCAAAGTTTGTTTTTTAAAAATTATTTTATTATTCAAAATAAATTATTACAATGAAAATGCATCTGATATCTACAAAGCTTGACTTAAAAGTGAACAATTCAGGGATTAAACAGTTAAAATGAAAAATGATATGATTAGCAAATCCTTGGAAATGAGGTTGCTGAGTCTGCGATTCCCATAAGAAGTTGTGAGATAATTCACTGGAGCTCTTGGCTTCTAGTAAAAGATCTACCATGTCTTTATAGTTTTCTTCCTTGGTTATTTCCCAAAAAAGGTAGCATATCTTTAAAAGAATCCTGAGCACATTTTTCTTTTTGTTTTAATTTTGAGTTATTACTTATCAAACACTTTAACCCTTTCAAGACGGCGCCAATCTGTGTATGATTAGCTGGACAAACGGCAGATTCTAGCTTGCCTGATGGCCGAGTGACATATATATTGGTCAGTATACATAATCATTTAATAGTATATTCAGTATTAAGAATGGTAAGGGTCGACAGCAATTTTGCTGGAGACCAGTAAAACTCTTAACGTTCGAGATGCTTATACCATTTTTTGCGCGATCATATTGAAATAAATTTCAAATAAAATAAACGGTTTTAAAGATTAAAACTAACTTTTTCGTATATGTGGCCCTGAATAATATTCTATCATAAAATTGTCACTTGTATACACTTCGGGGATGTATTGTGCTAACAAACCGAAATTTGTCCAAAAATAACCAAAAATGTAATATATCTGGATTTATAGGACCCGCTGAACTCGCTCTAGTCAGCTGAAAATCTGTGAAACACCTTGAACAATATTCAATCATAAAATTGTTCACTTGTATGCACTCTGGAGGCTGTATCTTGCTAACAAATTGAAAATTCTCCTAAAATGACAAAAATTTGGTACTTTAAGTACCATAGAACCCGTTGTACTGGCTTTAGTGAGCTGAATATCAATAGGATTCATCTTTGAGACGCTCTGAATAATATCCAATCATAAAAATGGTCACTTGTATATACTCCGGAGGCTGTATCGTGCTAACAAACTGAAATTTCTCCAAAAATGACAAAAATATCGTACATAAAGTACTATAGCTCTGATGAGCTGAAAATCAATAGGCTTCATCTGTGAGATGTCCTGAATAATATTCAATCATAAAATTGGTGACTTGTTGAACTCCGGAGGCTGTATCGTGCTAACAAACTGAAATTTCTCAAAAAATGACTAAAACGTCGTACTTCTAGTACCATAGCACCCGTTGTGCTGGCTCTGGTGAGCTGAAAATCAATAGGCTTCATCTGTGAGATGTCCTGAATAATATTCAATCATAAAATTGGTGACTTGTTGAACTCCGGAGGCTGTATCGTGCTAACAAACTGAAATTTCTCAAAAAATGACTAAAACGTCGTACTTCTAGTACCATAGCACCCGTTGTGCTGGCTCTGGTGAGCTGAAAATCAATAGGGTTCATCTGTGGGATGTCCTGAATAATATTTAATCATAACATTGGAGACTTGTTGAACTCCGGAGGCTGTATCGTGCTAACAAACTGAAATTTCTCAAAAATGACTAAAATGTCGTACTTAAGTACCATAGCACCCGTTGTGTTGGCTCTGGTGAGCTGAAAATCAATAGGGTCCATCTGTGACATGCCCTTAACAATATTATAATTGGTGATTTGTTGCACTCCAGAGGCTGTATCGTGCTAACAAGACATGTAATGAAAAGTGGCCGACGACGACATAGACACAGGATTTTTTTTCTAAAAACTGTTTTCTTTGGGTTGTTGTTGATGGAAAACGCAAAAATAACTCAAAAAAAAAATTCAAATTTCCAACTTTTTTTGGGGTAAACCAATACTTTTCTCGCATTTAGATAGGTTGGGCGGAAAAGTAATAGTTTAAATTTCTTCGAAATGAACGAAAAGTGACATTTATACTTCTCGATCAGTTTAAAATATATTTGCATTTTGGTATAAAGTAGGCAGTTGCCAACTTGTCAGTGATAAAATTTAATAATCGTTGGGCAGTTGCTAAGTGTTTCCAAGATATTTTTTATCAACAAACAAATGCATTTACTGGGAAACTTAAGATTATATTTTAAAGTCTATACTTTGAAGTTGAAGTTTCGATTAATTTATTAATATAAAATGAGTGAGAGTGATACTGAAGTAGAAAAAGCGTGGCAAATAGGATGTGAAGCAATAATCCCGGAAAAATCCAGGAATCGCTGTGAAAAAAAATATAAATATTTTTATTTTTTGTTCCTTTTGTGTAATAAATGAAGTAATATATTATTTAGGACCACTTAAATGTGTAGGGCTAAGATGTCGGTAAGTAATCCACTTACGGACGTCTAAAAGGTAAGTAAATCACTTACCAACGTGTTGGACTTGGAAAACAGTAAAGACAACCTACCGTCCTGACAACCGATGTTGTAAATAAACAAAAAAGATGGATCAAAAAATAAATTGTATTTGGTTTAGTACAGTAATATGTATTAAATTTAACGAAACGATAAACATTCTATCAAAAAAGTGATGAAACACCTTTATTTTAAATAAGAGTCAATCATTTTCCTTTGTGTGGAAAATTTCAAAACAAGCAAAAGATACACAAGCTTATGTCACATTTTTGCACATGTATCTTGAAACGCTTCTCTTCTTTTGTCCTTGCTTGGTATGCGAACATACAACACAAGGTCTTGAAGCTGTTTTTGATTTTTCAGTTGCTGGGACTAATGATGGGAAATGCCTTTCACTCAATCTAGAAGTCGTTGCAGTTACTATAGCAGAAGGCTTCTTCATACCACAGTATCTGAAAAATGAAACAAATATTTTTTATTATGATCCTAAATCACCAACAATTTTAGGAAGTAACCTTTCTAGAATTTGATGTAAAATATTCAGTTGAAATTTTGCCAAAGGACATTTCGTGGTTTGTCTCATAGTGAACAACTTTTTATACCATTCTAGTCTTACGCATACAATTGATGGTACTTATCATCATATCGGGCCATTCTTGCATTATAATCAATCACACACAGTGGCTTTCTTACATTTTCATTAGTAGAAGTGTCAATTTTGTCTTCATGCATACTCATTATCATTGATACATCACGTCTATCTTTCCACTTTAACACCAGAAACTTGTCCGAGATTCTCCAAGTAATTTCACCTTTCTTTAATGTTTCATCCAATGGAGGCATGTACTGTTCATTGATTCTAACAATACCGCTTGAGTTAGTGTTATGTTCATGGAGAAAATTTGACAGTATTGGACTGCTATAAAAGTTATCCGTTTACAAGGAATGACCCTTATCTATGTAAGGATTTATAAAAGCAGCCACAATATTTCGTGAAGCTCCCAAACCTACTATATTTTCATCTTGATTGTATGTACCTTTGCCGATATATACAATGAAATCCAATATATAACCGGTTTCACAGTCACATATATAGTCTTAAGCACATAATTTCAATAATATTTAAACACAACTTTGATTTTTGAACATGTTATTAACTTAAGAAAAAAACACCTGTTAACTCCAGCGAAGACATTGTAAAACTGCCGCTGGTGGCCTCAGCAAATATGGCCTCGTTCAGCCGGCCACCGGGAAGTAAGTGAAAGAAGAGTAGAAGCGGCGCGAAGTTTAAAATTATAAACGTTAATGTCTACACACATAACATAATGTTTTATGCCGAAACGTCTTCGTCTTTATGTACTGCATTAAAATAATACCATGCTCTCGTCCATGACGAGATTTTGGAAAGGGTAGAATTGTGAACCAAATCTTCTTTTGATCTGTTCTAAAACGTTCTGGACATTATTTAAAGGGGTGGTATTATTTTGTTCCTCTTCATCATTCACAAAATGTAAATTTTTAAGTATTTGCAGATATCTATCCCTTGAGATTTTCTGACTAAAAATTGGCATATGCAGCTAATGATTTACGGACCAATATTCTTTTATAATATAGGTGAGGGTAAATATATTAAAATCCTTAAAATTCGTACAAGTTTTTTTTTAATTACCACATGCCAACTAGTTTCGACTTAACAAGTCATCATCAGGACGGGTAAGCTACAATTATGATGGTAAATTTAATTTAGCAAATCGAATTCTATTCAAACAACTGTAACTTACCAGTCAATCAAAAAACTTCCACAGGACGTATAACAACATGAATTTAAAATAAACAGCGAAAACAATACAAGACAACAGAACTAGACGAACTAACGTTTTAAATAATTTGATCATTAACACACTCAAGTGAAGATAACTCTCCAAAGCGTTCAGTCTAGTTCCATGTTCACAAACATGTAAAATTTTAAAATTTTCATCCACCACAAAAGAATGGTTATTAAGTTGTAAATGTCTGTAGAAAACAGAGCTATTCCTTGTCAAATGTTCTTGGATTCTCAACTTAAACCTCCTACCACACTGCCCTATGTATTCGGCGGTGCAATTGTTACAAGTCAACCTATAAACCCCACTTCTATCAAGTTGTGAAATTGGGTCTTTGGTTCGAGAAAAGATAGTTTTTAAGTTTAGTGGAGATTTAAAGGCTACTTTATATTCTGTTCTATTCTGAATAATGTTGGCCAATTGATAGGAAAGTGGACCGTAGTAATAAATGCTAACAAATTTTTGTTGTTCACTCCTGTCCAATGCATATGAGTCATTCATTAAAAGCTTATCCATCTTTCTGTTAACTAAATTGTCAATTAGAATTGTGGAGTAACCGTTTTTAACTGCTAAAAGTTTGATAGTTTCTAATTCTTTTTTAAAATCATCAGGACACATTGGAATCAAAAAAAGCCGATGAACGTATGACCTGAACGACGAAAGCTTCTGCTGAAAGGGGTGATTGCTGTCAATAGGGATAACATGAGAAGTCTGAGTATTCTTTCTATATATGCTAAAAGAAACGTGATGATTAACCCTCTTCAAAGATAAATCCAAGAAATTAAGAGTGCAGTTATTTTCCATTTCCAAAGTAAATTTGAGGTCTATGTGTAAGTTGTTAATAAAACTTAAAAAATCACCATTTAAAACGTTAACATCCCCCTGAAAACAAAATACCACGTCATCGACATATCTATACCAGAAAACGATATTACCCGAGAATTGGCTCTTAAAAATTTGTCTCTCTATAAAGTCCATAAAGATATCTGCCAAGAGAGGAGCTAGTGGATTTCCCATGCCAAGACCCTTCGTATGTTCATAAATTTTATTATTAAACTTGAAGAAGTTTTGTTGTAATACGAATGACAATAACCTGAAAACATTCTCCACCACAAAGTCATCCAACGAAGAATCAACCAATAAATCCCTAATGAGACCCAAGGTTAGTTCAACAGGAACATTGGTGTATAAGTTGGTTACATCAACCGAAGCCAGAATGGCGTTCGAAGGAAGTTCAATGTCTTTAATTTTCTCTACCAAATCATTAGAATTCAAAAGAGTGTGTTGGGGTTCAAACTTAAGATTATTTCTAAGAAAATGATTCAGCTCCCTTGCGATTAACGAACAAGGTGAGTTTACAAATGAGAGAACTGGTCTTATAGGATGATCCTTTTTATGTATTTTTGGTAAGCCATACAATCTAGGTGTAGAATAATTCATCGGTGTTCTAACGTTAAGATTAATTGATTCAAAAAAAACCTTATAGGAAGACAAAAGAGATTTTAGTTCTCGAAAATATGTTTCCAATGGATCACTTCTGAGTTCATTAAAGTGTTCATTGTTATTAACTAAAAAGTTTTCAACCTTAGTGATGTAATCAGATCTATAAAGAATAATTAGAGCGTTACCCTTATCCGCTTTCACGACAATCAAATCATTATCCCTGATTTTCTTTCCTATAGATCCGATCAAACGTTTGTGGAATTTATTAGAAGTGTCTCTATTTTTTCCCCCATGCGAGATGATCTTATCGGCCAAAAAACTCCTCAAGAAATCAGCCTTATCACCATTCAATCTATTCAGAAAACATTCCATGTCAATGATTGAATTTTCAGTAATAGTTGTATTGTTGAAAATGTTAGGAGTAAATTTCAAACCCTTATCAAGAAATTCCATTTCCTTTGTGGTGAATTCAACATCCGTCAAATTAAAAGTTCTAGTGAAGAAATCAACATTATCATTTAAACAAAGGTCAACAATGTTATTGTCATTGTCACTAGAACTTTTAATTTGACGGATGTTGAATTCACCACAAAGGAAATGGAAATAAAAAGTTATCTTCACTTGAGTGTGTTAATGATCAAATTATTTAAAACGTTAGTTCGTCTAGTTCTGTTGTCTTGTATTGTTTTCGCTGTTTATTTTAAATTCATGTTGTTATACGTCCTGTGGAAGTTTTTTGATTGACTGGTAAGTTACAGTTGTTTGAATAGAATTCGATTTGCTAAATTAAATTTACCATCATAATTGTAGCTTACCCGCCCTGATGATGACTTGTTAAGTCGAAACTAGTTGGCATGTGGTAATTAAAAAAAAACTTGTACGAATTTTAAGGATTTTAATATATTTACCCTCACCTATATTGAAGATGTTTTCGTACTCTAGTGGATTTGCTTCAGAAACAATATTCTTTTATTTCAAGCTTTCTATTTTTAGACATCAGCATCGTTAATGTAACAAAAGTGAAGAAAGCATTCAGATCTAGTTATACCCAAGCAGCAAACCTGTTGGTCTGAGCAATAATATAACCAGCAGTATCTTCTGTGAAATGATTTAAAAAATACTGGTGAATCATCTGTCAATGTGTCATTTTTTCACTCCACTAACTGATGGAATGAAATAAACATTTTTTTAAAACATCCTTGTGAACAGTTCGTTTTAATTTCAATTTTATTAAGTTATACAAATCGTCATATAAAAAATGTTAAACTGGCTTACCTGTTTGAAATTTTATTAGAAAGGGCTGGATGTCACTTGCAAAAGTTAGAAAAAAGATAATTTTGCAGGCAATAGTACGTCTTTTACAGAATCAGAAACTGCTGCAAATGGGTTCCTTTTTTTTGCTATACACTTTTCAATATAAATTTTAATACTGGGCAAAATCTGAAATTCTCTTTCTGCAATTAATACATTTTCCACCCAGCAAATTGCACAACATTTTAAATTTTAAGGGACATTTAGACGACTCCGTAATTTGTACGAAATCAGCCCTTCTTGCAGGAACAAATTCAAATTCATTTATTCATCATTCAAATCACAATAAAGTAATTTATAAGACTAGTCAAATATTTAAAGTTTACAAGAAAAAGAACAAAATATTAAAATTACAATTACAACAGAAGTTAAAACTAGATAATTACAATACAATTCAAATACAAATAAAACAAAATAAAATGCCAATTGGGATGATTTCTATTCACTACAATCCAAAAATTCCTGAACAGAATAAAATGCTTTTTCACATAGATATTTCTGTGTTTCTTTCTTAAACCGATGTGGGCTTGTTTTAATATTAACAACGCATTTTATTTTGTTGAAACACTTAATACCCATATAGAAAGGAGAATTCTGACCGACTCCCAGTCTAGAATACGGTAAGTGAAAATCATCAACCGCTCGAGTATCATGTGAGTGAATATCAAAATTATGCTGCAGTGAATTTCCATTAGTATATATAAAGTTTATTAGTTGGAATACATACAAGCAGGGTAAAGTAAGTATTTTAAAGGATTTAAAGATATTTCTACATGACTCAAGCGGAGATATCCCCGCCACATTCCTTATAGCTTTCTTTTGCATGATAAATGCTTTCTGAAAATGAGCAGATGAGCCCCAGAATTACAACCCATACTGTAGCGTTGATTGTACAAGCCCGTAATAAACAAGTTTAAGAATACCCTCAGACACAGTTTCTCTTAATCTCCGTATTAAAAAACACAAAGAACTAATTTTTCCACATACATAGTCAATATGCTTTTCCCAAGTAAGCTTACAATCAACAATCAAACCAAGAAACTTAATTTCGTTTGTACTTTTTATAGATTTTCCATTCACTTTTATCAATAAATCATAATCAACACTAACATTTTTAGGAAAAAATTGCATAAATAATGTCTTACTTGAATTAAGAATAAGACCATTACTATCACAGTAATTACTAAAATTTTGGGAGATGCAATTACATTCACTCACCAAATTTTCGAGATTTAAATGGCTTAACAATATATTAGTATCATCTGCGTACAGGACAGTACGTCCAAGACTAAGACAGCACTCATCGGCAACATTGTTCACAAATATAATAAAAAACAAAGGACCCAGAATAGAACCTTGAGGCACTCCAAGGCTATTCTCCCTTTTATAAGATTTAGTACCATTTATCTGGACCGTTTGCTCTCTGCCCTTAAGATAGGATGCTGCCCAATCCAAAGCAACCCCTCGTATTCCACTTGCAAACAATCTGTCTAATAGAAGTTTGTGGTTTATCGTATCGAAAGCTCGACTTAAATCATAGAACAAACCCACAGAATGTTCCTTTCCATTGAGAGCAGAATAAACAAATTCAAGACAGTCCAGAATAGCTGTGTTCGTAGACTTGCCCGGACGAAATCCATTCTGACTCTTATTTAGTATCCCATTGCGTTCCAGGAATTCTATCAAACGTACCGAGTAACAAATCTCAAATATCTTCGACATTTGACTCTGAACACAAACTGACCTATAGTTCTCCATTTCACTCCTTGACCCCTTATTTTTAAATACTGGGATACACTTTGATATTTTAATAGAATCTGGAAATTGCCCACTTATGAAAGATTCATTGATAAGGTATGCAAGAGGATAACATACTATGTCCCTTACTCTCCCTAAGGCTCTACCATGAATTTCATCTAAACCTGCAGCTGGTTTTTGTGTTGTCTTATGCAACAAGTCCCTGACTTCATCAGGTGTGACACAACTAAGAAAGATACTAGAAGGTCCAAAATTCGTATGAGAGCCCTTATCAAGTTTAGGCAATGGGCATATATCTGAAATATGTAAAAAGAAATCATTAAATTTATTACATTTTTCTGATGGATCAGTAATAACGTCTCCCATTGTTCCATTTATGCTAGTAGGCATTCCGACATTTTTCCCATTTCTACTCTCATTAACAATTTTCCAGCTTTCCTTGCATAAGTTTGCTGCATTCGCCAATCGATTGGAGTTTTGTTGCCTTTTAAATTTTGCAACTGAATTTTTATACTGTTTTAATAAATCATTATACTTTTGAGTGTATATTGGGCATTTGAGCCTTCTTTCAATAGGTTTCATCTCACATAAAAGACTATGCAAATCTTTCAGTTGAGGTGAATACCTTCTTTTGCTATCCTCTTTGACTTTCCTTACTTTATAAGGAAAATTGCAATTGTAATGATAAAGGAAAGTTTCATAAAATGCAGCAAACTTACCCTGAAAACCCGAAACTGCATACACATCCTGCCACTGTTCTCTACATAAAGTGCTATAAAAATTATCCAAATTCACACTGCTGAGATTCCTTCTACAAATAAGTTCATCAGTATTCCCCCTCGTATCACTTCCAGAACTAAATTCACATAGTTGATACATGTGATCAGAATAGAACACTGATTTTACCCCTATAACCTCACACTGAGAGTGATTAGAAAATATATTATCAATACAGGTGGAACTCAATCGACTTACTCTAGTTGGTTGATATATATGTGGATATATATCATATTCTGAAAGAAGATTCAACAAATCTGTTTTTGAAGTACTATTCTGGAGAAAATTAATATTTACATCACCACATATTATAAAATTATCACCATTACAATACAAATCAAAAAGAAAAACACCCAATTGTTTAATAAACTCTTTAACACAGCTTTCTGGAGTTCTATATACAGAAACTATGTACAAATTATATCTTTCTTTACAATTTTTATTATTTTTATTTTTTAATACAGCCACGCATGCCTCAAAAACCCTCTCAATACATTTCTTGTAGCATATTGTAGTCATGTTCAATGCTGTTCGTGCAAACACACATACACCCCCACGATTTTTGATTCTACAAAACTGTGCAGGAACATTTTTACACAAATTATAAATTGCCCTTAAGAAGGTAATAACATGACCCATACCATGTATATTATGCTAGCGTAGCCATTTTACAGGGCACCCTTCGGACCAGGCTAATAATTTGTTGCTAATTTGTAACGCTGAGCTTGATTTTGTTGCTAATGCCGTTTCCAAGAAAACGCAAACTAGGCTAGCGTAATATTAAGCTAGCGTAGCCACACACTCTAACTATAAAAATAAGTAATATTGAATAAAAATAAATGCAAAGGAATTTGTTGCGAAAAAATCATTCCTTATCTCATATTATTTGAAATTCATCGTGTTTTAATAGCCATAGCCTAGCAACAAATTGCCCTACTGATTTTAAAGGAATATAGTCGATATTTCGACAGTAATACACCAGCAACAAATTCCTTGAATAATTTTTGATTGAAATTCATCATGTTTTAGTAGCCATAGTCTAGCAACAAATTGCCCTACTGATTTTAAAGGGTTATAGTCCATATTTGGATAGTAGTAGCCCAGCAACAAATTTCCTGACTGATTTTTAATTTGAAATTCGTTGTTTTAGCCGCTTTAAAATCAGTCGAGCAATGTGTTGCTAAGCCATGGCGGCTAAAACACAACAAATTTCAATTAAAAATCAGTCGGGGAATTAGTTGCTGGGCTACTACTATCCAAATATGGACTATATTGCTTTAAAATCAGTAGGGCAATTTGTTGCTAGGCTATGGCTACTGAAACACGATGAATTTCGATCAAAAAATACTCGAGGTATTTGTTGCTGGTGTATTACTGTCCAAATATCGACTATATCGCTTTAAAATCAGTAGGGCAATGTGTTGCTAGACTATGGCTACTAAAACCCGATGAATTTCGATAAAAAATACTCGAGGAATTTATTGCTGGTGTATTCCTGACCAAATATCGATTATATCGCTTTAAAATCAGTAGGGCAATTTGTTGATAGGCTATGGCTATTAAAACACGATGAATTTCAATTAATATGAGATAAGGGATGCTTTTTTCGAAGTATCAGTTAGTGTCTTTTAGCAACAAATTCCTGTGCATTTATTTTTATTTAATATTACTTATTTTTATAGTTATAGCCTGTGGCTACGCTATCTTAATATCTAATAATAGTGAGGGGTAGGAAAATCGGGGTAAGGGATGATGATTTTTTCCAGTATCGATTAGTGTCATCTTTTAGGAACAAATTCATGTGCATTTATTTTTATTCAATATTACTTATTTTTATAGTTATAGCGTGTAGCTACGCTAGCTTAATATCAAATAATAGTGAGGGGTGGGAAAATCGGGGTAAGAGATGATTTCTTCCAGTATCGGTTAGTGTCATATTTTAGCAACACATTCATGTGCATTTAGTTTTTTTCAATATTACTTATTTTTATAGTTATAGTGTGTGGCTACGCTAGCTTAATATCAAAAATAGTGAGGGGTGGGAAAATCGGGGTAAGGGATGGTTTTTCCCAGTATCGGTTACTGTCATCTTTTAGCAACAAATTTCTGTGCATTTAGTTTTTTTCAATATTACTTATTTTTATAGTTATACCGTGTGGCTACCCTAGCTTAATATCAAATAACAGTGAGGGGTGGGAAAATCGGGGTAAGGGATGATTTCTTCCAGTATCGGTTAGTGTCATATTTTAGCAACAAATTTCTGTGCATTTAGTTTTTCCAATATTACTTATTTTTACAGTTATAGCGTGTGGCTATGCTAGCTTAATATTACGCTAGCATAGTTTGCGTTTTCTTGGAAACGGCATTAGCAACAAAATCAAGCTCAGCGTTACAAATTAGCAACAAATTATTAGCCTGGTTCGAAGGGTGCCCTGTAAAAGCATTGTGTAATGTGTGCAATCCACAATTGCCTGTATATAATATTTGCTTCTCTAAGTCAATATTCAAAAAAAATTTGGTTTTGAAATCCCTTAAAAATTTATAATTGACATTTGGGCCGGCCATGGAAATTTGAATAATTTTCTTAATTTAATCTTTTTCAAATGTCTTAAAGAAACATTTCACCAAATCAGAAGCTTTGGTGTATCCCAAGAAACATGAAGTGTAGTATCTTGTACAAACTTCTTCCTTTTTGTCATCCCAAAATCTACAAAAATATAATAACTTAAGATTATAACCTAAAATAAATTTCTTAATTATTAACTTATGACTTTTTTCATTACCTTATATTGATGTCCATTTGTTGCTTTTGAGAAACTTTATTTAAGGATTTATCAAACCCAACAACAATATTGCTTGAAGAACTAAAAATATCTTCCTTCAGCTTCTGTTGAAACTATGGTGCTAACCCAAATACAACAGAATATGAAATTTTATCCTTTTTTAACCACATCTTCTTAACAATATCACTATCAGGAAACATGAGAGAAAACAATGTTGAACACTTTTCTGCAGTTCTTAATGATATATGGCTATGCACAAAACATTTAGGCACCATAATATTTCTGACTTTAAAATATTTTCTTTCTGCAGAAAATAGTTATTTTTTGTTTTGTTTTCTATTTGATTTTTTGGAACAGAGGATTGTTGCTGAGTTTCAGAAAGAGAAGCAACACTTGCTGTAAAACTTGTTGAAAGTAGAGTCTCTGGTAGAGTTGTAGATGTAATATTTTTTTCTGGTTCAGGCTGGCTTACAATAAAGTTTTTGATGGAGGTTGATCCCGTATGACAAAGTGCTTGGTGTTTTTCCCATTTGGTAGCTTTTGACAGATTGAACGCCCATGTTGCTCAGGGAAAATTAATCATTGCATATTTTACAATAAGCTTGGTATGGATCAGTTTTTTGTTGTTTAATCTAACTATAACTAGGATTCAACAACCACTCGTTATTGTTTTGTTTCCTTTTTTGATGATACCTAAAAAATGTACCTACTATCAATGTTATACACTTCGAAAATAATACCTAAAATAATTGGAAACTTTCATTCTTTTATCAATTTAAACAAGTTTAATTTCTGAGGTGGTAAATTTGATTTAAATCTACCAATTCGTTTATAGAAATTTAGTTTTATTTTGATTTTATATAGAAGAAACAGTAATATGTTCGTTAATGTAGTAATTAAGATAAAAATTCTTTGATCTAAGATCCAGAACTTATTTTAAATTGCTACATTGAAATGAATTCATTCAAATTTTGTGTTTGAATATAATATTTAGCCATCATCAAATTGAGACGTAAAAGGACGAAAAAATATAGTTAACTGGTTGAATATTATTTAAAAACAGCTCTAAAATTTAAGGAATTTAATAATATTTTCCCATTTCATGTAAAATAAATTAATTTTAATATCAAATAGGTATATGTATAAAACAATAAACTTACCATTTTCATAAATTTTCACAAAACACTTAACTAAGACACAAGCCCAGCCCCTATTATGCTGTGACTAAGAACTATTAAGCTGTTAACTGTAACTTACAAATACAATCTGCGTCGAACGTGAGCGCGGCGCTCTTGTAAACAAAACAAGCATGTGTGGACTTGAGTGAAGGAATGCAGGCAGTGCCTGTTGCGGGGGGAACCAAGAAGGCACAAAGGAATTAAAGTATCTGGTGCATGGTGATAATATGCAATAAATGGAAATACAAAACGTATTGAATTAAAAAAATTAAATCATTTCCGGTTTTTAAAAAAAATCCCTGACTTCCAGAATTTTGACATTCCCTGAGAATTCCCGGGTTTCCATGTCGTTAGTCACCCTGTAGTATGCCTAGGTATTTTACATTGCGTTGTGGACGAATCTGTTGATTTTGGGGGGTGATGGGAGGGTAAGAATTATTCAGTTGGTGATTAAACAGGATTATTTGTGATTTCGAAGGGCTAGGGAGTACTATCCATTTATTAAACCAGATCATTGTGTTACTGGTAAATCCCTGAACATTTTCTGCTGCTTGGTTTGCATTTTTAACATGGCAAACCAACACTGTGTCGTCTGCGTATTGTAACATGTAGCTGTCTTTCTTGAAGTGTTCTGGATCTTTATTATAAATATCTGCACATAATATATTATATAATATTGGCGACAGAGGAGAACCCTGTGGCAATCCTTGCTCATTTGTAAATTCCTTTGAATATTTGTCATTTATTTTAACCCTGATTTTTCTCTTATTCACTATGTTTGTTATAATTCTGATTAGGTACTCCGATACCTTCATTTCATGAAGCTTGTGTATCAACCCATAATGTCAGACACTATCGAACACTTTTTGTTTGTCTATGAATAATGCCGCCGTTTTTCCGCCCTTTAGTGCCGTTGCTTGTATGTTATTAGTTAGGATGACTAGCGGATGTACTGTAGAGTTTTTTTGTTTGAAGCCGAACTGGTATCCAGGTATTTTATTTTTGACTTCTTCGAGGAGCTTTCCTATAATTTTTTCTAGATTCTTGCCTAGCTTGCTAATTGCTAAGTAAGGTTATTGGTCGATAATTTTGTACTCTTGTATGGTCTGTATTATGCTTTGGAATATTTATTATATGTACTTCCTACTTTCCAGCACTCGGGGTAATAGTGATTTGTGAAGCAGTATTCATACATCTTAATGATGTAAGTTGTAGTTAAGTTTTCTCAGAATACCTTTTGTGACAGAGTCATAACCTGAAGTAGTATCTTTTCCTTTATGTAAACTTATAAAATAGTCTTCTTCGTCTATGGTTTGAATGGAGATTTCTACATTTCGGTTAGTGTATTCGTGTATATTATGGTAATTCGTGTATTTATAGGTCTCTAATATGTGGTAAATATTTCTAGTTTTTCTTCGTCAGTTATAAATAGTCTTAATTTTCTTCGATTATTGACTTGATATCATTGGTTTGTTGTTTATATCTGCTTAACTTAGCAATTTCGTGCCAGTATGTTTCTTCTTATTTATTTCTTCACAAGTTTCTATCCATTTTATTGTTTTGTAAACATCTTGTATGTAGTTTTAATACTGCATTTGTCGCTGTTAGAATAAATTGGATGTACAACCAAAGTACATATGCATTGTTTTATAAATACATCATTTTATCATCTTATATCACAGTTCTTGGGAGTAGCTCCATTTTTCTTTGTTCAGGCTTAAAGTAGTTTTACTCAAAGCTACCAGTTCAAATTTGAATCTGTTACTAGAGTTAGTGAATATTTCAAATATGGGGGGTTTCGTTATCCAGTTATAGAAATAAATATGATAGTTTAACTATTCCTGTAACCAATCTAGGAACAGAATCTTGATAGAAATGATACACAATAACTGATGATGAATTCCAAAACTGGTAAGATAGATTTCAAAAATATAAAACAAAAACACATTTAATGTTTCATTTGGAAACTAGAGGACGTTATATGACACCTAGCTCTATTTGTGACTTTTACTGGGAATATATTGGCATTTTCTTCAATATTAATTAGTGTTGACTCACCCTGTAAGTTTTAAGAGAAATTATGTCAGTTTGTTTGTCTTCACAACGAATTAACAAGTAAGAACCCATTATATATAACAGCTCACAGATATGTAGCAGAGATCCTGGAAGATCATGTTGTGCCTTTCATGATTACAATGTGCGAGCAAGGCATTTTCATGAATGGTGATGCAAGACCACACTCTGTCAGGATTGTAAGTGAATATCTAGGTGAAGTAGGAATTAGGCGGTTTAATTGGCGAACATGCAGTCCAGATATGAATCCTATCCAATATGTCTGGGATGAGTTAAGGCAGTATATCTGAAGGCATATACCAGCCCCAAGAACTGCCCAGGAGCTGAGAGAGTTGCTCTTGCAGGAATGGAATAACGTAGATCAGAATGTATTTCTTAATTTAATTCAGAGTACGCCTTGTCGAATGCAACCAGTCATTAATGCAAGAGAGGGTAATACACGTTGTTAGTATCGCTATCATTATCAATTTTTCAATAATGCTAAGATTTATTCCTTCGTTTTGTTCCCAATAACAATATTTGAACTTCATTTACATCTCAGAACTATTTAAAGATGCAAGACCGCAGCGGCCACAGATAATAGATAAATCAGGTCCTGCCATCACCGTCGATGAAGTGCAATCAGCGGTGCAACAAATGAAAGATGGAAGAGCTCCTGGACCAGACAACTTTAGATCTGAAATTCTCAAACTTTTCGACGAATCTGGAATCACACAACTAACAGAGATGTTCAATCTCATCTATGAAAAAGGCGAACTACCGAAAGATTGGCTACTGTCGGAATTTGTTATAATACCAAAGAAACCAGGAGCAAAGAGATGCGAAGATCATAGAACTATCAGTCTCATGAGTCATCTATTGAAACTATTCCTGAAAATTATTCACAGAAGAATATACAAAAAGTGTGAAGATTATATGTCGGAAACTCAATTCGGTTTCCGAGATGCGGTAGGTACTAGAGAGGCACTATTCAGTGTACAGGTATTATTCCAGAGATGTAGAGACGTCAACTGCGACGTATATGCTTGTTTTATAGACTACAGTAAAGCTTTTGATCGAGTACAACATCACAAACTAGTGGAAATATTAAATACTGTTGGGATCGATGGAAGAGACTTGGAAATAATATCGAGACTATATTGGGATCAGTCAGCGTATGTGTCCGTAGAAGGAGAAAAATCAGATGCCATAAAGATCGCACGAGGTGTAAGGCAAGGATGCGTATTGTCCCCTCTATTATTTAATGTTTATTCAGAATACATATTTAGAGAGGCTCTCGAGGACGTAGATGAAGGAATATTACTAAATGGTAAAAGATTAAACAACATCAGATACGCTGACGATACAGTGATTATGGCTGGAGACCTCAATGGATTACAACAACTAATGAACAGAGTGTATTCAGTTAGTCTAGAATACGGTCTCGATATAAATGTCAACAAAACGAAGTACATGGTAATCAGCAAAAGTCAGATTCCACAGGAGCACCTCACCCTAAATCAGCTACAAATTGAGAGGGTCGGTAAATACACATATTTAGGAACTACACTCAATGACCAATGGGACCACTCACAAGAAATCCGCTGTAGAATAGAAAAAGCAAGGGCCGTATTTCTCAAAATGGCATCAGTTTTTAAAAGTCGATCTCTGACGTTAACTACCAAAATAAGACTCCTTCGCTGCTACGTTTTCTCCGTCTTACTGTACGGGGTCGAATCATGGACCTTGACCGACGCAACAACAAAAAAACTCGAAAGCTTTGAAATGTGGCTCTATCGTAGAATATTAAGAATCTCATGGACAGACCATGTGTCCAACGTAGAGGTCTGCAGAAAAATGCAGAAAGACACCGAATTAATAAAAACGATAAAGATCCGCAAGCTAGAATATTTCGGTCATATAATGCGAAATGAGAAAAGGTTCACTCTATTACAAAATATCTTGCAAGGGAAGATCCCTAGTAAACGTGGCCCAGGACGACGGAGAAATTCATGGCTCAAAAATCTCAGGACATGGTTTTCAACAACTACTACAGGACTATTCCGTGCAGCAGCAAATAAAATCATAATAGCCAGAATGATCGCCAACATCCGGACCGGATAGGCACTAGAAGAAGAAGAAGAACTTCATTTAAAATGTAGAGTTACAGTTTTTGAAGAATAAATCATACAAAAAATTATGTTGTCTGATTCGAAAATGCAGTAGGTAAATTTACAATTTCCAGATATTTGCTGATACATTTAATTTTTTAAATTCTTTGCAATTTTTCAAGTTATTTAAAGTGACTTAAATTTTTTGCTCAGCAGTGTATATCTAGAGGTAACACTAATGCTGACATTTGAATTTTAAGAATCAATGGATGATAAAGCTTATCTTAATGTTGAAATTTAATATTAAGTGTATGATTAAAACATTCATTCTTTGATTATTATTAAGTATTTGCCTTGAAATATATATATATATATATATATATATATATACTTTTGTTTTGCTTGACCTGCACATTGCTCAAATGGCGGGGCAACAAAATTATATAATTATATTATATAGCCAATCCTTTATTAGAAAACCATTTATAAGTAAAAGAAAACAAAAGCAGCGGTTTGTCAGTAAACATTTAAAAATTGGCATAGGTTCTTGGCTCAAACCCGAACATTGAGTTAACGTGTGTGAGAGAGAGAGCATAGGTAACAATGAACTGATAAACTAAAAATAAATTAGCACTAGTATTTATTTTTTGTGACTATTCATCATTCATTCATTATTTTCGTGTATTAATTCTAGGTAGTTTTTACTTTATCCTGTAGCTGGTTGTTTTTTTGAAATATTTTTCACACATTTCTGGACAACAAACCATTGGACCGATTTATTGTAATGTAAGATAGTGATAAACTGTAAATTTGCAATAACAGGATGTATTATACAGGGTGGACAACTTGAAGATTTTATTGTATACATTCAAAATTCCTAAATGAACTATCGTCATTGTGATCAAGAGAAATGATATGGAGTACTACTGTGTGTTATGGCGTTGTACCAGTTTTTTACATTCTTTCTTCTATTCCAATCATGTGTTTGAGTCACTTTCCATTTTTCACAATCCAACTTCATTCCCTATTGCAAGAAGCTTTCATTTAATAACTAGTTTTTCTTGACACAACCCCTTTAAGTTATTCCCACACGAATTATATGGTTTAATCACAGTTGTTTGGTGGAAGGCGAAGTACTGGTCTCGTTGGTAAAAGCATTTTTTGCTCTATCGAACCCATCTTAGCTCTGTTTATCTAATTCTTATTGATGATTAAATGCAATAAGATGAGTTTTTTTTTCAGAAAAATGATACTTATATTCTTTACTGGTCTTGTTGCAGATTCAATGGTGAAACTTCATAATTTTTAAATAATGAAAGTATTCTTAGTTAAAAAAAATTTGAAAAGTGTAGGTGCATAATAAGAAAAGACCGATTCTGAAATAAAACTAATGCCTCCTTAAATGTTCAAACTGTCTTCCATCTCACTCAATGTATTGTTGGTGTGGACAATACATAAGCTTCAGTTTCTGCTCTTGACAGGCTATGACTTGTATGTGTATTGTCATGTCGTCTATCTTTGTTAGTAGAATTTTTTAAACAATATCTTTTTATCGACCCTATAGACGTCCAAACAGGTGAGATCTGGGGATTGGGATGGCCAATAAAGAAGACTTCCTCCTCCAATCAACCTCTGTTGATATTTTAGATCCAATTGCTCTTGTACATTTTTTGAAAAGTGAGCTGGACTACCGTCTACTTACAAAAACATAATTTGCCATAATTGCAAGGGAGCATCTTCTAATAAATAGACAATACCATAAAATTAAAAAACATCACAATTTAGTGGTTGATCAAAGAAATGGGAACCCATAATAGCTCCTCCAAGGATGCTACACCATACATTGTGACTCCATTGGCCTTATTGTTGGACCTCACATAATCAGTGAGGATTGTTAGACCAATAATGCATATTAAACAAATTAACGTTTCCATCACTTCTAAAAGTGGCCTCATCCGTCCAAAAAGTTTCGGATAAAAACTATCTTCCATAATCATGCTCAATATTGAATGACAATAATCTATCTGACTGTTGAAGTCTTCATCATTTAAGGATTGATGTAAAACAATATGATATGGGTGCAGTCTAAAAACTTGAAATAACAAACACATTGTAAAACATGTAAAGTGGTATTTTCTATGGTCATTTGAAATGTTTCAAATAGTTGTACTCGAGGGACATTGTTCTTGTATTAATGTGAGGATACACTTCCAAGTATGCAAGATATTGACAGTATTGTCTTCCATTGTTCTAGCCGGGTGTCTTTACAACTCAGGTCGAAATCTGCCAGTATCACACTAAACAAGGAAACATGTTCTCATTGTGTAAAAATGCTATGAATATTCTGAGCCACTGTCACATTTTGAAGACATTTAAAGTATACAGCAATCATATTGACAGCTTCATCATTTGTACCAGGCATTTAAATAGTTTTAAGGACTTACTTGTGTGTCCAACAAATACTTCCTCTATAAGTATAATTAAATATTTATTGACAAGTTAATTTTAGGCATTTTTTTCCTCCATTGCCTACTCTTCATATTATGCCAATCTTTCACTTGCATATTATATGCACTGATTTACTATTATGTCCCTACACGTTTTTTTATCTAAGAATACTTTTATTATTTAAAAATTATGATTTATCATCGAATCTCGAATGTGATAACTAATTTTCTTTGTTCAAATCTGTTCAGTTGTTTAGGAGTTATAGCTGCTTGTTTTAAAAAACATTGAATCACCCCCACAACTTTATTTTAACAAATTCGTCAAAAAAGGTTGAACAAAAAAGTTGAAAATGGCGGTTACGTCCCCTGGCGAACATCTTGGCGGAAAATATTTTCCAATGTTGTATTGGTCACTTTAGTAATAACATTTTCTACCACAAGTCTCTACGACGAAAGTTTCCTTATCTGACCACCCAGTATATAATAATGTAATAAATGCATTTTTTATATAAATTTATTTTATAGTAGATAAACCAAAAGACGTTGTTTATAGTGCCTTGTAGCGGCCATAAAGTGTAATTTTATTGTATGCTTCTGTCAAAATTACTTTACCGGCAGCTGGCTGCGTGGGGCTCACTTGTTTTTCTGCCGCGTCATAACTGAGGTTTAAACATGCCACAGAAATTAAATTCGCAGCTTGCCAACAAAGTGTATAGTAGTTTAATCGAAATACATACGAGAGATTAACAAATATATTGCATGAAGTTTTAATTCAAATAGCCAAAGGTAACTTTAGGTACTTAAATCGAGACAACAAATAGTAGTACGTATTACTCATGGTAATTATTAATTGTAACATTTAATGTGCAATTAGTGCATTTTGCAAAATCATCTCTACTGGCAGAAAGTGCTTGACTAGTTGTCGTTACAAGTATAGAGTTGGATGTGAAATTGGTGGAGGTATCGGGAACTAACTCATGCTCCGTAACAATGTTCTCAAAAACTGGAACTGATTGAGAAATTAAGAATGGAGGGGAGGGGCCATCCCGTTATGTTAAGATTCGATTTGCGATTCCGACTTTTGGTTTGGTACATTGGTTTTAGACCCATCAGGTTGTATACCAGTAGAGCGTAGACGTGTCATGGTCATCAAAACAACCTCCTTGATGTATATGTCAAGGGGAGTGAGACCGATGATTACCTCCATAGCTCTTGTTGGTGTGGTTCTCATGCGATTGTGTTGAGGCATGATGTTCTTTGGATTTGATTCAGTTTACGGACGATTGCCAGCTGGTTTGCTTTAGCTCCCCAGGCAATCGCGCCATACGTCAGCATAGGTCTGATGATGGCAGTGTAGATCTAGTCAGCGACCCTAGGTGACATTCCCCAGGTGCGGCCGATGGTTCTACGACACTGCTCATAAGAAATATATGCTTTTTTAACTGTATTTTCTAAGTGAGAGTTCCATGTTAACTTACTGTCGAAGGTGACCCCTAAATATTTCACATCTGAAGAGAAATTAAGTTTAGTATCTAGGAGCTTTGAGGCTTGATGTTGTACAAGCTTCCTTTATTCGTGAAAAAAACCATCTCCGTCTTTTTTGGATTTATTGACAGTGGTCTTTGCACCATTGTTCTATGATATTGAGGGCCTCTTGCATTAAAGTGCAGAATCCTCCTCCTCGAATCTTCCTGTTAACAGAATCACTAGATCATCTGCATATGCTAATGTGTAAAAGTTGCTATCGTTGAGGCGGCCGAGCAAGGAGTCTAAGACCATGTTCCATAGTAGTGGCGAGAGCACCCCTCCCTGTCGACAACCTTTTACAACCAAGCCTCTGATGGTTACGTCATCTACACTGATTTTCATTGCTCTTTTTGAGAGTATGTTATATATCCAGCCATTTATGGCTAGGGGGATATTCTTGTTGTAAAGTGCATTTGTTATTTTAGGAAAAGAGGTTCCATCGAATGCACCTTCTATGTTTATGAATACACCCAGGGTGGACTCCTTTTTTTACCAACGATCTCTCGATGCCGCTCGCCACGAGATAAAGAGCCGAATCGGTGGATTTCCCTGGAGGTAATGCATGTTGATTTGGATGCAGTGGATTTTGTGTTATTACTACATCTCTTATATATCGTTCGCACAGCCTGTCCAAGGTCTTCATTGAAAACGATGTGAGGATAATGAGTCGATATGCTTTTGGAATGGAATGGTCCATTCTTCCTGGTTGTGGTATGAACACAACTTTAACTTCTCTCCAACCTTTTGGAATATACATCAGTGCCAGTGAGGATCTGAGGATTCCTACCAGGTGCGGCATTAGGTCATCCAGGCCCCACTGAAGTAGGGCTGGATAAATGCCGTCCGTTCCTGGGGATTTAAAGGGGGAGAAGCCAGAGATGGCCCACCTCAGTCTGTCTGCGTCGACGATCTGTCGTGATATACGCCAGTCATCGTTCGTCAGGTAGTAATTCTCCTCATCCTCCCAGGCTGCCGTGTTTGTGGTTCTGGAGTCAGGGAAGTTGAAGGCTTTTCTTTAGGTTGGCAGCTTTTGAGCTATCCTCTCTGGTTATTATACCGATATGACGGTGGGGATCTTTTGAGAGGGCTTTTTGAAGTCTAGCTGCTTGGGGGAAATCTTCGATAGATTCTCCATGCTTTTCTTTTTTTTGTCTAATGACTTTTTTATACTTCTTGAGGTGAGAATTGTATTAAATATTATTAAAATATTTCCTCGCCGTCCCCCTGCGCTGATTAATCTCATGGCACCACCACGGAGTGGAGGCTCCATCAAGATCGCCCCGCCTGAGTGGGCAAGACATCTTGTAGGCATTCATTATGGAGTTTTGAATGGTTTCAGAATAAATTTCCAAATCTCCTTTATTGTTAGGCAACACATCCCCGACTGCTCGCAGATCCCCTTTCAAACAGTGGACATATTTTGTCCTGTCCGTTTTTCTGGGGTCGCGAGATATTGTAGAGGTTGTGAGCGAGCGCCAGTTTTATTTCGAATTTTATCCAGAGGTGGTCCGGCATTGAAAAATCGTCGGATGCATGCCAGCCGGAGATTATATTCGAAGTGTTTATAGTAGATAGGCTAATATATATTCGCGTTTGACTACGAGAGTTAATAAAAGTTGGTTCAGTACCTCTATTTAGAATACAAAGATTCTTGTTAGTTATATAATCATAAAAAGACTTACCTCTAGTGTTAATATTTTTGCTGCCCCAGCTTACGTGGTGAGAGTTTGAATCGCAGCCTATTACCAATTATTCAACCTTCAATACCGTTAGATCGGAGGACGAAAAATGCGTCAGTGGGTAGGTATTAAAATTTCTAGGGACGTATATGGCCGTCCTAGATTGCTGATTGTTTGGGAAGCTGAAAATCAAACCTTTGGATTATTTAGACCCATGATTTTGGTTTGTCTTATCCAGGGTTCTTGGATAAGTGCTATTGTGTCCTGCATCACATCAAGGTGGCGGCATATTGTTGCCGAAGCCACCTTTTTGTGTTGAAGGTTGCACTAAATAAATCTTACCTTTTCATTGTCCATCTCTGCTTGATGGTGGTGAGATTGGTTTTGGTTTCTTTTAGGCCATCTTCACTTACTCACTTGGAGGTGGGTTGACGTCGCCTGTATCCTGGCTTAGAGCTGTTCGTTCTGCCAGGAGACTGTCGGTCGCCATCTTGGAGGATGGTACGACAGTCTCCGCAGAAGCAACAGCTCCTTGGGGTTCCTCGGATGAGAGAGGGGATCCGTGCTCGATCTCCTCCGTTCCGGGTTGAGCTTCTTTGTTTTAACAAACCATGAGGTGAGCGCGTAGCTCATCCTCATCGATAGTTTTTCTAGGACTCCCATTTCATCGTCTCTTATGCCGAAGACGAAGAGGTGCCCTTTGGGATTGATCTTCGCTTCGTGGTGGAAGGAAAACCATGCACCCTCCCGAAGGTCTGGGTTTTGTTTGTCTAGCCGGCGCAGTACATCCTCTTTGTCACCCAGGTCAGCGTGAGCTTCGCTAGGGACCCAGAGGGTGGCTTTTGTCATCTGGGGGAGGTTTTCGACGTGCACCTCGTCGAGCTTAGCCTCCTTCCACGGTTTCAGTCTTGAAACTGTGTTCCTTACCAATCTAGCGTTTCGTCATTACCACAGGGGACTCTGATTATTTCGCCAGAGTGCGACCATGACCTAAAAGTAGGTGGCTTTTTCTGACTGCCGGAGGCGGACATGAGGGTTTCGTCCAAAGCTTTCAGTTGTCTTTTGACAAGGTCTCCATTATCGGTAATTATTTCACCATATGGATCGGCCTTGTCTATAATAGCTACCCGTAAATGGCTGGTAGCTGCTTCGCTGTAGCTCTTTGCTTTAGCGTCCATCTGTATCCTCTTTCCTCTGGAAGTGTTTTCCTCCGAGGTGTTGGAGCGGATGCGCTTCTTTTCTTGGGGGGCGACGCGTTCCGGGCCTCTTTTGGAGGAGGAACTGCCATCGCCACTCTTGCATTATTGGCCTCTGGTGCCAGGTTTAGATAGGGAGGGGCGAGTGACGCTCGTGGTGTCTGTAGAGACGCCAGCCTGCTGCCTCGCTTTCCTCCTTCTCTTTGTCTCAGCACCGCAGATTCTCTTACTTCGACGGTGCTTTGGTATTGGAGGTGGGCGTTCTCGCTCATCCTCCTGCCGCCATTCAGCCATCGGCACGTTCCTCACACCTTAGCTTGGGTTGTTGGAGTGTCATTTGGTTGGTCAACACTGCTGTCATTGATGATCAACAGTGCTAATGTATCCAGTGGTGCCACGAGGAGGCAGACGACACTCGATGGTTGCATTTCTCCATTGGGCTGCAGAAAGCTACCTACAAGCAAGCGCTAGCAAGCAAATAAGCAAACCAACTACAAAGCAATGGTCAACTTACATCCAACCCCGCCTAATTGCTTACTAATTTTAAAATATTAAAAAGTTTGATTTACTAACAGCACCTACAGGTGATAAAACCAAACTTTAAAAATTCAATTAAACCTCATTTTAGTCAAATTTTTATAAGTTCTTCCTTCACTTGTAGATGATTCATTTTCGTCGGAAAGTTCTTCGATACCCGATAAATCAGAATATTCATCATTTTAGCTACTATCGGTGTCTGAATTTGTATCAGAATCACTATTTAAATTTATAATAACTCTTCAACAATAATGTTAATCATTGGTTCACTTTCTATAAATTTTTGCTCAAAACGTTTCGCGCGATCACGCCACTTTTTCCTCTTTTCAACAGTGAATTGATAAAAAATGTATCACAGTAAGTTTAAGTTATGACATTTTGGAAATAAAACGTAATTTTTCTTAGCACGTATTCTTTCGTTGCTGCTCATACTAATTCAATTTGATTCAAATGGGGATGGTAAGAGGGGAATCTTAATAAGCTGTGGCCCTTAGAGGTAAAAAGATCATCAATTTCATAAGCCTTGTACCTAGATTTATGTACTTTTAAGAGGGCGTATAATTCTGGTTAGTACATTTTTTCGTCAAATGGAATGTTTCCGGACCTTAACCATTCCTGCATAATGGTTTTTCTTGTTACAGAGCAGTGATGGGTAAATACCCGGTAAATATATTTTCGATTTTTACCTGGGTAAAGGTTTTTTGGTAAAAGAATAAAATCTTGTTCAGAGTATTGTTTTATAAAAAAGTATATGCTACATATTAATCAACACTAATTACTCATCAGAGTCAGAAAAATCACCCAACAAACTGTCGTCAAAGTATGGAATATCTATTTGATCCATTTCACTTTCCTCTTCATCAGTTTCATCATCCTACGAGTATCTTGACCGTTTGCGCTTGGTTATGTTGAAATTACTATGAGTGTACGTATTTGGAATTGTATATTCGGTTTCTTGAACATAAGCTTGAACAGCTTCTTTTTCCTTTTTGCCTACTGGCCTACACTCTTTCTAATGTAAAAGTTTCCAATTATGGGAAATATAAGTAATTTTACCAGCTCTCTCTTTAGCTAATCGGTTACATTTTTTATTGTGGATCCAGCTGAATGTACTAAAAGACCTCTCTATCGGATGCAGAGCTAACAGAAGCTGATAATATACGGAATGCCACTTCTGAAATATGAGTATTTTTAAAGATGCTTTTCTACCATACTATTGGCGAGACTGACGTCGCAGAAAGCCAGATAAACTTTTTACCCCACAGGCCATATTTTACAATGTAACTTGCTAAGTCACTTGTAACCATATTTGTTTTTGTTGAGGGGCGGTCAACTTGAGCTGAGGTATCGAAATATCTTGAATATACCAAGTAGCTCAAAAAAGTTAAGTATAGAACTGTTGAGAAATTTTTCGAAAATTCCGAGGTGTTAAAAAAATTATCTTTCGAGAATTGGCTCGCAGTTTCCAAAAGTTATTGAAACTTAGCGATTTTTCAAGAAACTCTGTTCTATTTTCGGGAAAGTTTAGGATCTCGAGAAATCGCTAGAATTTAAAAAAAAATGTCGAATGTTTTTGATATCACGAATTTTGTCTTCTTTAAATATTTCGGGGTTTGCTTTTTATTTCCAACCGTTTCACATTGTGATATTTATTTTAATTTCGCCCACTTCGCACTTCGGTAATAGATTAAAATTTTCGAATGCCTAGCGGATTTAACTGATAACTGTTGTATCAAACTTATCACTTTTATATGAACGGCTATCTAAATTACAGTTCTTAATTAATTAACGCACTCATATAAGGTAATCGGTATGCGCTGTCAATCGGGAATACGGTATTATTCATTGAACTGTTTAAAGTTTAAACTATTTAGTGTTGATATTTTGAAAAAAATTATATTACGTGTTTGTTTTCAGAAAATGGTATGCCTACCGGAGGAAGGCCCTTCCAAAAGGGTAACTGTTCGTGATACTATTCAACAGTCAACAAAGAAACAGGCCTTTATATCTCTAACACCATCGAAAACCATAGAAAGCATCTTTAAAGAAGTATCCAAAGAGTTCAGTTATAATCACGATGAAATTGAACTTGTATTACAAAATGGCAAGAAAGATGTGGTAAGTTTTGTTTTATCACCATGATTTTTTAAACATTTTTCAAAATCAATGAAGAAGAAAATAACATTTGCCACATATTATAAGTAAGTATATGTTATAAGGTAACTGCAGGTAATATGGCCAGGCAATTTATTTCTTAGTAGAAAATAATTTAATGCGATCTTCTGCACCAAAATAATATTAACTAATATTACTCTAAGAAAAACACAACGTAATATATAGATGTCACCGAATTGCCTGCATAATAGCTATCGGCGCCAAAGCGTATTTGCCATTGAGAGAGTCAACAGGTTATTAAGAATGTTCATTAAAAGGGACAATTATTTTGTTACTCTTGTACATCTCTACCCTTTATTACCGAGTTGTTTCTTAACAAAAAAAATCCACTGTCACCACTCTAATAACTGCTGTCACCCAAATTTAAATAATGCAGCCGAGCGTGAAAATAAAATAAAACCGGTCCGAATTAGGCTAGGAACTCCTGGACTTAAAGCGGCCTAATTACCTTTACCAGGCCAGGATTGACCTTTTCGTTGGGCCTCGAATCCCGAAACACTGCAGGGAAGATCGGGGTAGGGATCTGAATAAATTATCGGAAAACCACAAAGTTGTATAATAAAATATAATAAATCTTTCTCTGTATAAAATAATCCCAATACCAAAACAAATATTAAATCCCACACAATAAAAATACTACCCACTTATCTAATAAATATGTTCAATGTGTGCGCGGACCGTATGATTTAGCCCTTATTCCGTAAATTGACCTACCTCGCTGCGAGAAAAATTTACTTGTTCTTAAAAGAAATACTATACAAATCGACTGTGGTTTCGAGTCACTGCACTTTGTATAAACAGAAAGTGAAAGTAGATGCGTTTAAAATCCTGCTGATTCATGAGTAATAAATGTTTATCGACACCCGTTCAGTGTGCATTGCAAAAAAATTCCGAGTTGCAATTTTCAGGTCTTTGAATAACCTTTAATGTTTATTTATTTTACTTACTATGATGATATTACCTAACCTCGTCTGAAAAATCAAAATTATGTATCGTAGCGACACTTTACTGATAACGTGCCTTTACGGAAACAAAATCATACGCTGCGGGCTCTTGATACTAATTACAATTCACTTTAATTTACCTCTGTCTTATGTCCATCCACTAGGTGAGTGCGAGTTATATGACACAAAAAAAAATTAAATAATACCTAAATCCTGTCGAGTTACATATGCCATAAAAGGATACCCGACATTCCTAAAATCATGAGGAAATCTTACTATATTATCCCACACGATAAAATCATATCATATATAACGAGCGGTGTCCAAAATTATGAGCCGGGACCTGCAGTTTTAACTGAACCTGCGAACTTGTCCAATAACCCCCGTGAACGAAATTAAAAAAAAACTGTTATATCTTCTACCTATGTATATATTTACGTTATAAATACCAAGTTTAGAATCAACGCACAAACAAAATAAAAAATTATCTTTTCAATAAAAAAAATCCCAGACTTGTTCAAAACTTACCGCGGGGAAACTTCCCTTCTCCTGCCTCAAACCGGTGTCGAGCTATGCTGGATTTCGGCCAGAGGTAGAGTTTTTCCCGTTTTGTGCCACCGCAGGGGGACAGTGTTCACTGTCAAGTATATCTGAATATCCCTATTACGCCCTGACACAACGGAGAGAAACTTATTCCTTCGAAGCCGCAAACACTCAAAAAAAACGAAAGAAAACTGAGACCCGTTACCGTGACAGGGAAGGACTTTTTCCCTTCGCGTTTTTCACTCGACTCTCTGTTCTGTCTGCTCTGAACTTAGTTTTTATTATTCCCCCAAATTATGTTCCGAGTTTTTTGTTGACTTGCAAATGTTCCCTTTTTTGTTTTGAAATGGCCCAAATTTTCGTTACCAACTAGTTTGTATACAAAACAATCATTTAAATTTGACCTAGTAAAATGTTTATTGTTGTAAATTGTTATGGCTCTGACTATTTTTGCTAGATAAAAGTATGTTGAATTCTACTTTTAATTATATTTGAAATAAGAAATATATTTTACTGTGTGTTCTGAAAGTTACTAATTTAAATTTTTCTATATGATATTCGCATTTATTACACTCTGGTAAGTTTTTAGTTTCTCTCTTACGTTGTACATATGTAAAAAGTTCTAAGGAAGACGATAGGCATGTTAGTTTTTTGTTTATTTATCATTTTAAAGTTATAATGATGGTAAACATTTCAAGATTTTACTGAAGAGTAATATGGCCAGGTGAAAAGTAGAGCAATATGGTCATGGCCGTATTACTGTACAAATGGTGATATTAATGTTTAAACCAAGCCACCGAAAGTAATTTTGCAGACCTAAAGATGCCACGTTATCAGTGTCAAGGACTTCGCAGTACATGGACTAAAGAGAATTTGTCTGCGACATTAACGGCGATCGGGAACAGCATGGCAGTTAAGACAGCAAGAGTGATAGATACCATATACCAAGAAGAACACTTAGAAGGTATTTAGAAGAAGGAAAGCAAGATAAATTTTCTTTAGCTCAAAAGATGATACTTACAAAAATTCAGGAAGAAGAATTGGTTCAAAGAATTGTTCGGCCTTCACAAATTGGATACCCATTAACAGCAAGAGTTCTTTGCAGATGCGTTTACCGATTTACTCGATCTAATAATATCCCAAATCCATTTCAAAATGCCAAAGAAATGGCTGGTCACAACTGGCTACGTGATCATTTCAGAAAGCTAGGCAGTATTTTGAGAAATATGAACATTTTTAATAAACCTGAACGGATCTACAATATTGATGAGAAGGCTGTAGATTAAGCCTTCATCACCAACAAAATGTTCTGGCGAAAAAAGGGACAAGAAGGGTACATATTGTGGCCAATGAGCACGGACAGATTGTAACAATTGTTTCCTGGGGTACAGTAATACCTCCAGGTGCAGCTGTGCGCATGACCCCAAAAGGAAGTATGAGCATTGAAATTTTTGGTGATTGGATTCATCATTTTTGAATATTTAAGGTTCCTCGATCTTGTCTAATTATTTTTGACGGAGCAAAAAGTCATTTGGACTACAGAATAGTCCAGATAGCTGAGGAATACGAAATTACCTTGTAACACCACACACGAACTTCAGCCTATGGACAAGACAGCATTCAGATCATTCGAATGTTACTGGGACGACGAAGCGATGAAATATTATTCAAATTATCAGGATCGAGTTATTACCAAACAACGATTTGGATCAATATTTTCCACTGTCTGGGACAAATCTATGACTCCTCTAAATATAAAATTTGGCTTCCCTTTATGCTTTTAACGCTGATGCAATTCCGGAGATAGCATTTGCTCTTAGCACCGTCACGAATAAAGTACCAGAAACATAATATGCCATAAAACACAGTGTAGATTCAACTGTGGAAGATGACAGTGTACCTTCAATATCGGGCACACAACAAAGAAAACCTCTCCGAACTAGAATACATTCCCCGGAATCTAGTCACTCTAATTCTTCTTTTAGTCTACAGGATTCCAGCATTGATGAAGTTATGCAAAATGACTCCTACAAAGCCAGCAACGTCTCATTCACCGACATGCTCGATATTGCGGAAGGAGCAGCAATAAAGGATAAAAAACCCCAAAAACTTGCTAATAACAGCAGGGCACAATTAGTCACGAAGGATTTGTTTACAAGCACATTCAAACCAGAGGACGAAACAGCAAGTACAAGAATAAAAATTGTTACCAATAAAACAGTTTCTTCTTCCAAAAGAAAATCTAAAAACAAAACAGAATCTTGGTATTGTAAATTGTGCGAAGAAGACAGAGTAGCGCATATGCATTTATGCTCTTCCTATAGGGAGTATGTCCATGAAGAATGCATGGTGCTTACCCCAAAGAACAAAATAGAAGTGTTCCTCTGTCCATATTGTGATGGAAAATAATTTTTTTTTTGTTTAAATTTTTCTTGTGGGTAATACCTACTTACTTTACTTTTAAGCATAAAATTATCATATTTATGTATGTGGCCATATTACCGACCCCGAATCGACAATATGGCCATTTGTAACTTTTTTTTTAATAAAACCATAAAAACAAAATTTTGAAAAATATACATTTTTATTTATTAAAAACATGTGCTTAAGGCTTTAGTTTATTTAACGCATAGTCTAGAATTTGATATTTTTTTAGACTTCTGCAATTTGAAAGGATAAGTCCTTAGAGTGGTCATATTACCTGTAGTCACCTTATGTCATATCTTTCAGTTTCTATAGGGTTATCCTCATTGTTATTACCTATAGAAAAAGAAAGTTGTATTCAAAATTGTATGGTTAGAACAGAATTGAAGTTAAGGAATACGATAACCGTTATACAGTGGCGGTTCGTGGTCGGAAGCGAAGGGTGTTCACAAAATCAAGAACATGCAAATTTTTTTCTAAAATTGTAAAAAAACTTACATGTCGTGTAGTAATATCTAAACTGTATTACACTGCTTGAAAGTAATGTCCATTCTTCTGTTTTTGTTCTCAGCAAATTTATTTATAGCAGCTTCGTTAAGTTGGACAAATCTTGTATAAATTGCTTTTCGATAGATAACGCTTTAATGTTGAAGAACTTCGTTTCGCTTCATTGTGGTCATTGGAATACAGTGGACCCCCGGTAATCCGACAAACGTTTTGCAAGGTAGTGTCCAACTATCGAATTTTTCGGATATAGAGTAATGCCTAAGATTCCGTATAGTTTGGAATTTTTTACAAATGAGTACCTTGTAATCCGAAAAATTACAGATCCAATGGTAGTATTCAGTATGTTATACTCTGAAGTACAAATCATACTTCATTATGTATGTCAAATTTAGTAAAGTAAACAACACAATAGAGGTTACGTTTTATTATAAAATTAACGTCATTAATTTTATAGAACTTTACATTAGGAAATAATTGTGTACAAACAAATGTACATACTAAAATAATAAAACATGAATATAAATTATAATATGAATCAATCAATTTATGAAGCATGAAAATACAGAAACCGCCTCTGCCATTATGTATGATAATTAACGTTTAAGGAGGTTTAGCACATAAAAAAGCAAATATTTTCGATGATTTTTTTTATACAGTCATAATAATGTGTATTGATTGTATTAGAATTTTTGCCCATTCAGTTTTTGAAATATTCATAACTGAAAAATAAAACTTTAACACTGCACTGTGTAGTGATACAGAATCAATAAATCAAATACTTTCTAAATACAGAATCAAATAATTAAATACTTTCTAAAATATTTTCTCTTGTTGAAATAAATATTGTTTTATAAAAATCATCTTCATAAATTAAAAATCTTTTTTTTAGGCATGGTATATGAAATTTATTGATTGTCCCGTTATTTCATATCAAATATTTTTTCCACTAAATAATTGTTCAACTGTGAGCTGGCAGGAAGCCAGGATTTCCTTTTGGGGGGCTCACAATAAATAAACATTGCATATTTTTTTTAAATATATTTTTAACTAATGCTATGCGATTGTAAGCTTACGCACTGAAGCACACTAAACGGTTGTCTTGCCTTCTTTGTTTGCGTCATAGTGAAGTGTTGCCATACCGGGAAAGAAGGTAATACTATTTTATTAATATTACAAAATACCTTTTTAATATATGGTTTCTTCTGTGTGGACGGTCCCTTTGGCTCCTCCCCTAGCTACGTGCCGGTCTGTCAGATAATAAAACTTTGCAGTGCTGGAACTTATTCTACCAATAGATCATTTTGACTTTGACAGAGCGGCCATTTTGTCGATAGGGCATACAAGGGTGGGTCTGCCATTAGTAGCGATTTCGTCCCACTTTGGTCTGTCAAATACATACCAATCGATTTCGTTTCGATAAACGATGACGTCAAGCTAACTTTGGTACCCTTTTTTGTCTGTCAAATCACATACCGAGATCTGCAGCATGGTTACTGAAATTGGTAGCTTTCTATCCTTGTCTAAAGTAGTTTTGTCTTGCTTTTTATTTGTAAACAAACAAAGTCGTTGAAACGAATTGAATTTTTGGCCAATATTCTAAAATTCTTTAAGTTTTGTCTGTTTTTTCTTTTTTTTGTTTAGTAATAATGGAATATGTTGATTTTATTATATGGCAAGAAGCTTTTATGGGTTTTTGCTATATATATTTGACTCCCAACTCCAAGAAAATATAGTAAAACTCAATAAACAACTTTTCCGATCGCAATACAAAACGTAAATGTAAATTTAATCAATCAGCTGTACCAATTGAAAACCAAACGATTTCGCCTGAAATTGGTACTTTACGTCATACCGGTGACGTAGGATTTACCATTTGGTTAACCAAAGTCTCTACCAACCAAAGCGGGACGAAAATGTATTTTTTACATCTGGAGTAGGTAAAAAATTAAAAACTAAATCCTATAAGAACGTTGAACTTGAAAACTTGAAAAAAAATGGTTTAGTTTTATACCATATTTAACTATAAATTCAAACATTTTGGATAATAATTTTTGTATTTCTTGTACTAATATAATTTACCTACCTTATACAAAATGATCTGTACAAATTCATGCATGTTTAAGGAATGTATCGCACAAATTGTCCCGTTTAAAGTCCTAACCCAACATTCTCGACGGTGTTTTTATAAGGCGTTCAGCATTTGTCCTAGGATTTGTAAGGATTTGGGGATTCTAAAATAACGAATTTGACTCATTTCTACCCCTTTGGAATATCCCACAACAGAACATAACACCGAAATTTTAAATTATTTACGTTTTAAAAAACTATCTTTACTTCTTTTCTATTGTTTACAATGACGCGAACTTTTAGTATGCCCTACCGACAGTTTGGCTGACAGGTCGTGACGTCACCTCAAAATGATCTATAATAAACACGACAGTTTCATATAGGTTAAGATAGTATTTGCCGGAGCTACAATATGCAAATACATTCGAGTACCGGTAATTGTAGGTGAAAGACACGTGCGACACAGCAATCCGTTTAAACCAAATATCACTGGTAAATTTTACGTGAAATAAACTTAAATTACTGTAAACCAAGAGTGCGTGGAAAGTAATAGAAAATGACTGAAAATCTTCCCCCGACGGCGGGGGGAACATAAATAATCTTTCGAATATCAACAGCGAACCTGATAAAAATAACAGCGAGATGGGACCACAAGTGATCGAAAATCCTACTTTAATGCCAGTTAATAACCATACTAGCAGCATATAGAGGACGAACGCCGATCTATTCAGACGGCAACAGGTGACAATACACAAAAACCCAAAACATTCAACATCAACAAATTGTATTTATATTCTGATAACGTTTATGTTTTTATTGAAAAGTTGAATACTGATAACATAGGTCGTTTACATCCCATGGCCATAGGGCATATTTTACACCAAAAATTAAAAATATCTAATATTAAACGAATACAAAAGGTAGGGAAAAATAGAGTACGAGTGCAATTAGAAACTTTAAAAGATGCTAATAATTTAATTAATAACAAAGAACTTAATAATGAAAATTTAAAAGCATTTAATCCAAATAATTTATTGGAGCGTAAAGGAGTAATAAAAGAGGTCGATACAATTTTTAACGAAGAGTACTTACTCAAAAATATCATTACGACGAGTACAGTCACGGAAGTTAGGAGGTTTAAAAAAAATAGACCTAGACGGAGAGACTATTTTTATACCAAAACAAACAATCCTAGTAACTTTCGAGGGTAATGCCTTGCCAACGCACATAAAAATAAATAGTGTAATATGTCCAGTAGAAAATTATGTACAAAAAGTAACACAATGCTACAATTGTTTAAGATATGGACACGTAGCCAAACAATGTCGGTCAACAAATAGTAGTTGCTTAAATTGTGGTGAAATAAAAGAAGAAGATCACACATGCAACGATCCGGAAAACACTTTCTGTATATATTGTAAGGTTAACGATCACAAATCGATTTCTAGAACATGCCCTACATTTGAACAACAAAAAAAAATAAAAGAACACATGGCACAAAATAATACTACCTTTCTTGAGGCAAAAGCAAAATTTTCCCGCCCTTCCAAACAAAAATATGAACCACAATAAAAATAATTATAATAGCCACCGACCCATTATCCCAAACAACAAATCCTAGGAATGAAACAAATAACCCTCCTACTATACACGACCCCCCAACTCCACCAACACCTCTCAGCAATACTCCTAAAAAACGAAAGGTGAATATGCGCGGAGAGGAAATGCGCCCTCCAATGTCTCCTAGAAACTTCGGACCAGAGCAACCGATTCAAATAGGCCAAAAAAACAACGAGTATGGAAGTTGACTTATGCAGTGATAAAGATGATCAATTAGTCACTCTTTTTAATATCTTAAAGGATATATTAGATGATACAACAAGTTTTGAAGACTTGGGAAAAATTGATATAGTTTACGTAAAAAATAAACTTAGCAAATTCCGAAATGGCCAATAAAAACAATACAATAAACATTTTGCAGTGGACCTCGCGTTCCGCTGTAGCAAATAGATATAGTTTAATAAAAATTTTAAAAGAAAATAATGTAGATATAGCAATCTTAGCAGAAACTTGGTTTAAACAGGACAAACAAATCCAATTTGAAGGATATCACATCGTTCGGGCAGATAGAGCGGATGGTTATGGAGGAACAGCAATCCTATTTAAAAACCACATGAAAGGCGAAAAAATAAATTTAAATTTGAATGTCCACGAACATATCTCAGTTTGTGCCGCTCGAATAGAACTATGTAAATCATCAAAAATCTCAATACTATCCTTCTACTGCCCGCCAGGTATAAATATAAACAGCAACGATTGGGAAAACATATTTACTACTATAAATTCTCCCGCTATTCTTGCAGGCGATTTTAACGCCCACCATGAAGTCTGGGGATCGTAGAAAAACGACCAAAGTGGGAGACAGCTAGCTAATATAGACAACCAAGAACTAATACTTCTAAATGATGGATCACCGACTAGACTAACACACAACGATCACAAATCTGCAGTAGACCTAACTTTTTCTTCACCTAATATATCCAATAAAATAACCTGGAAAACGCACGTGGACACCTTAGGATCAGACCACTACCCATAATGGAACTCGCTGTCAAAAATAAAACCGAATATAAAGAATGTACCATATACCCCTCCAGCAGATGGAATATAAAAAAAGCCGATTGGAATTCTTATAAACAGAAATTGACAACTTCTTTGCACAAGACAATCCCATTTTCAGCAACATCAATTTGAAATACTCATACTTTATGGAAGGAATAAATAGTTCAGCAAATAATTTTATCCCAATAAATAAACCATTTAAACCAAGAGGTGGAAAAATAACACCGGGGTGGAATGACGAGTGCGATGAAGCAATTCGGGCAAGGAAAAAATCAATGGTAAAATTTAAAAATAACAGCACACTGGAAAACTTCCTGTCTGCAAAAAATGAAGCTGCCAAAACTAAAAGAATTCTAAGAAAAGTGGCAAGACAATCCTGGATTACATATTGCAATAACCTCAACAAAAATACGCCCATGACTCAAATATGGAATCAAGCAAAACAAATGAAAGGAAATCTAACTAACCGAACCAAGTCTACAGATGACAACTGGGTAGAACCGTTTTTAGACAAAATTACACCCCCAATGGTACTATTAAATCCCAAGGAAATTACAACAGCAAAGCAAGCAGAAGATACACCAGAAATTTTCCAGAGGAGCCTGGAATTTGGGGAATTAGAAAATGCTCTCAATATTTCAAAAAATACGGCACCTGGAGAAGATGACATTAAATATGCAATGCTGCTACATTTACCTAAAAACGCCAAAATGTTTTTATTGGAAATATTCAAGAAAATATGGTCAACCGGGAATTGCAACATACAAGATTGGAAAAAGGTGATAATCATTCCAATTCTAAAACCTGGGAAAAATCCCGAAGATCCTGAATCTTACAGAAGAATATCGCTTCTCTCATGTGTTCTAAAGACCTTTGAGAGAATAATCAAAAATCGACTAGAGTGGTGGATAAACCAGAACCAAATATTACCCATAACCCAATATGGATTTAAAAAAGGATTCGGAACAATTGACGCGGCATCACACATTACCACAGATATACAGAACACATTCTTAGAAAATGGATACTTAATTGCAACGTTCTTAGACCTTCAAAGTGTCTACGATACAGTCAACATCCCAATACTAAAAGATAAAATGAGAGAATTGAACTTCCCGGAACGAATCTGTAACCTATTATGTCAAATGCTATCAAATAGTAAAGTATATATTAGACACAATAATTCCCTAATCGGACCACGACACACCTCACTGGGACTACCTCAGGGATCAACATTATCTCCTCTATTATTTAATATATTTACCGCTTGTTTACACTCAATAACAGAGGAAACAACTATAATACAATATGCAGATGATATTGTTTTATACTCACAGGAAAATAAATACGATCGTGGATTACAGAAACTAGAGAACTCATTCATTCCTTTGATTACCACCATCCAGAACCTAGGACTTCAGATCGCGCCTCATAAGTCAAGTATCAACGTATTTTCTAGACATACTTTACAAAAACCTGAAAATATCCAATTAGGTAATGCTCTACTACCATTCACAGATGAAGTCAAATATTTAGGAATAGTACTGGATAGCAAGCTAACATGGAAACCATTCATAGAACTCATACGAACAAAGTGCACAAAAGCAATAAACTTCCTGAAAATGATTACGAGGACGTGATGGGGAGCTAGTCTAGACATAGCACTTTTGTTCTACAGAGCGTACATCCAATCTATAATGGACTATGGAAGCATACTGTACGGATCAGCAAATGACACAAACCTAAAACAATTAGATCTTATTCAGAATAAAGCCCTTAGAATTTGCATTCGAGCAATAAAGTCTACACCTGTCGAAGCTATTAGAGTGGAAGCAAAAGATCCGCCACTAAAATTGAGAAGAGAATACTTGGCCGAAACAATGATTTTAAAATGCAAATTAAAACAGTCGCCAGTAATCCATAAAGTATCTGTTTTAAACTGCAACGATTTGACAAAAACATTCTGGATAAAAAAAAATTTCCTCCACTTTGTATAGGTTTTCGTAATATGAGCAACACGACATTGATGCAACATACGAGAGATAAATACTTTGAATTATATCAAAACAAACCAAAAATTATAATACCGAAATACTTTGAAACTGCTTCTTATAATCAAAATTTACTCGAAAGAATTACAGATAATAACGAAAGTAACATGGCAGTATACACTGATGCATCAAAGAATGAGTTAGGTACTGGGTGTGCATTTTATATCCCCGAAGGAAAAATAGAAAAGAAGTTCAAAATCAATTCCCATAGTTCAATTTACACCGCAGAGGCATACGGAATATTGAAAGCCTTAGAATACTTAGCATCTCAAAACCAACATAAAAACATTACGTTATTTTCCGTATTTTACGTATAAATAAACCAAACAATCCAAGCTCCCTTGTATCTCATCGGTATTTTTACAAAATTCAAGTCATCCTAGGACAACTCACTTCAAGGAAATTCGACATACAAATGGCTTGGGTTAAAGCTCACATAGGCATAAAACAAAACGACCACGTAGATATTTTAGCAAAAGAAAGTATCGACACAGGAGAAGCATATTTTGAGAATAATTGCCTTATCGGATTGCATTAACATATGCAAAAACAATTTGTTTAAAAAATGGACCATACATTGGGAAAACTATTGCAATAACAAATATTCACAGTATACTCTGTTACAAAAATACATACCAAAAAAATGCTGGTACAGGAACACTACTTACAGCCGTAGACAGACGGTCTCCTTAATAAGAATGCGATTTGGACATGCATCTTACCCCGCTCATCTCAACAAAATCAAAGTAATAACATCTGATCTATGCGAAGAGTGTAATGAAAGGGCTGACTTAGACCACATCTTCTTAAAATGCAAGAAATTCGAAACTCACAACAACATCCTAATAGGAGATCTTAGATCGAATTCCCAATCAACATGCCATTCATCTTAGGCACCAATAACAAAAAGGTCCTTGACGTAATAATCAAATTCATCAATAAGACAAATATATTTATCTACAAAGTCCATTGTTAGTTGCTAATACCTATGTTTTGTACCCTTATGTATATATATACCTTCCTATCCGTGGTCCACCTGTGTTAGAATAATGCCTTGATTGACCCCTAGGCGAGAAGCGTGTGACCTTGTCTTTCCTCATAGTCAATATAACCCAAACCCATACAATACTTATTGCGATTTTATCAACAGTGTTCCTGGCTGCATGGATCCATTCCTAATGCCAAAAAAATATGCAAATAAAATAATTGTTTATTGATCATGATTAGTCACACTGTGAAACATATAACGCATTATTTTGGAAGTAAATATTTATCATAACTATTATTTTAGTGAGATTACATTGTTCAGTTATAAATACTATATTACATAGTTAAATATATATAATAAATAGAATTAGATAAATGACGTACCTATTTGTTTTCAAACTTTATACCAACAATAATACCGCTTCAATATTACAATTTCCGTTCGTTTTATACCTATAGATAATCTCGGAACAGATCGCGTGCTCTTGCATCATTTAAGGCTTGTTAAATCTTACAATTTCTATATTATTTCGGTTAATATAAAAAAACTACAAATATTGTACATGAATATTTTTTCAAATATTATTCACAGTTTAGTTCCGATTATCTATGAATGTCAGCAGGCGGGTGACAGTTGAATTCATGGGTTAGCAATTTTGTTTGTAAGATGTCGTCAAATTGGTGTTTATAATTCCGATTCATTGCAATATCCTACAATATAGACGTAATTATACAATACATAGTTATTTAGGATGCCAAAAAAATCAAACTTCATAATCTTGTTACTTGTTTGATACACAAATTCCAACGGAGGAAAGCTACACGCAACTCAAATCAGGTAAAATGTGTTCATTGAATACACATTTTAACAAAAGACACAATTTAGGATTAGTGGAACAATTTCAATATACCTCAGACTTCAAATATGTACATAGTAGTTTTGTCCTTGTTTATTTACCATATAAAGATATATGCAAATATCGGCAGGTTTGCCCCACGATAATATCGATTGCACTGTAGTATTTGTTGTAAATAATGTCAAACGTGTTTTGTTTATTATGAGTAGCGAGTAAAAATTTAGATTTTTCGTTTTCATGTGTTTTTTAAGTCTTAGTAACTTTTATGTTAATTAATACATTGTTTTTGGATTATCATGGTTCCTCAGGGCCAAGTTTGTCAGAAAAACACCCGAAATTACCAAGCCATGTATCCACAATACCATCCCCACTTTTGGTAATTCATTCATTATTTTACTACTGGCGTTTAGCATTGTTGGCCGTAAAAATAAATGTGTTTATGAATGAATAGCTCTCTCTATTGTATATTATTACTCTAAATATTAAACTATCATTTGGGTGTACAATAGACATGATGACAGTACTAAGGAATAAAAAAGTAAATGGTTTTACAGAAAAATATATGATGAAAGTTTTCTGAAAATTACCTAGTTTTCTTGTAAACATTTAGATTAATAAAATTTTCAGGAAAATAAAAGTATAAAATACAGCAATTCGCCACGTTAAATATCAATTACCTCGGTGAGTGTTGCTTGAACTTTTGTTGTGATTACCCACTTCGATCGATTCCTACAACATTTCATAATTTCGTAAGTTAATTTCTTATTTATTCGTGTTTTGTGATTAAAATCCAAGAATCGTCAAAGAATTTAGTGCTCGCAAGATTATGGTACTAAAATGATATTTATGCCTTTTGTAGATTTTTCAGGTATATCTTTTTTCTCGTGCATAGTACAGACAAAAAATTAAATACTTTTTTTTTCTTCTTTTAAAGACCTACAATTCTAGACCTTACACGTAAAAAAATTGATTGGGTCAAAAGTTATTGGCAAATAAACAACTGATAACGTTATTGTTAATAAATAAAAATATAATGAGCATTTTTTACACTAACACTTCCACACCACGCTTATCTATTCTCACTCATTAAAAAATTATACTCACGAAAGATGGAGTCTGTAACTTCAATAGTTTATGAATTATGGCCTTATAAACAAATTTACTAAAAATTGACTTGCAGAGTTCTGTAAGCTATGCGACCTTGCGCCAATTTTTTCACTGTTAGATTTCATAATAAGACATCGATACCCATCATGGTTTTTTAAAAAAATAAATTTTTGCAACAACGCGAATTTTTTTTCATATTTGGCTTAGTTGCATAATTAATTTGACACTATATCCGCCGATTTTTGTCGAGAATTAAGTACGCACGTAGGAGGGGCATGGAAAGAGCTTTAATTGAAAAAAAAATACGTTAAGATTTATTGACAAACGACTGAGTTACGGACAATCGAAGTCGGAGGCCTGTCAGTCAACAATTTATGCGAGTATCGAAAAACAAAAAATATCCCTAAAATTTTTAGTCAATGTACTTTTATTGTACGAAATAGCGAGACGTCGCGTAAATTGCAGCCCAATCAAATTTTTTTTCGAAAAGTCAGCAGGGCGGATATCTCGGCTGGCAGCGGAGTGGGGGGAACGCCTAGCTTTTCATTCTATCATCGTCCGTATTTTGTGTTGGCAGTCGTACGGTGAACCTCAGAGAGTGTAGTTGAGCTAAAGTTTTGTTTTTCGATACTCGCATAAATTGTTGATTGACAGGCCTCCGACTTCGATTGTCCGTAACTCAGTCGTTTGTCAATAAATCTTAACGTATTTTTTTTCAATTAAAACTCGTTCCATGCCCCTCCTACGTGCGTACTTAACTCTCGACAAAAATCGGCGGATATAGTGTCAAATTAATTATGCAACTAAGCCAAATATGAAAAAAAATTCGCGTTGTTGCAAAAATTTATTTTTTTAAAAAACCATGATGGGTATCGATGTCTTATTATGAAATCTAACAGTGAAAAAATTGGCGCGAGGGCGCATAGCTTACAGGACTCTGCAAGTCAATTTTTAGTAAATTTGTTTATAAAGCCATAATTCATAAACTATTGAACTTACAGACTCCATCTTTCGTGAGTATCATTTTTTAATGAGTGAGAATATATAAGCGTGATGTGGAAGTGTTAGTGTAAAAAATGCTCATTATATTTTTATTTATTAACAATAACGTTATCAGTTGTTTATTTGCCAATAACTTTTGACCCAATCAATTTTTTTACGTGTAAGGTCTAGAATTGTAGGTCTTTAAAAGAAGAAAAAAAAAGTATTTAACTTTTTGTCTGTACTATGCACGAGAAAAAAGATATACCTGAAAAATCTACAAAAGGCATGAAAAATTAGTGTAAATCGAATCATAAACAATGTTCTGGTCCGATTTGAGAGGTCGCATAAGTTAAGTTTTGTTGTACACCGTTTTTACTAACTTTTTACCAAGTATCAGCCGTTACCTCGAAAATGACGTTTACTTACCCAGATTTCCTGGACTATATGGTACTAAAATAATCTTTAGGTATTGAATTCTCAAAAAAATGCAATGACATAATTTAGTGCTACCTGAAATTGACTGTCTCGACCCTTACTTCGTGCTACCTGCATCGCGTGGAATTAAATAGTTTATACTGGAAAGAGATCGCGCCGCACTCTAAAATTCGTTAGACGATCGTCAAAGAATTTAGTGCTCGCAAGATTATGGTACTAAAATAATCTTTAGGTATTGCATTTTCAAAAAAATGCAATGACATAATTTAGTGCTACCTGCATCGCGTGGAATTAAATAGTTTATACGGGAAAGAGAAGGCGCCGCACTCTAAAATTCGTTAGACGATCGTCAAAGAATTTAGTGCTCGCAAGATTATGGTACTAAAATAATCTTTAGGTATTGCATTTTCAAAAAAATGCAATGGCATAATTTAGTGCTATCTGCATCGCGTGGAATTAAATCGTTTATACGCGAAAGAGAGCGCGCCGCACTCTAAAATTCGTTAGACGATCGTCAAAGAATTTAGTGCTCGTAAGATTATGGTACTAAAATAATCTTTAGGTATTGCATTTTCAAAAAAATGCAATGGCATAATTTAGTGCTATCTGCATCGCGTGGAATTAAATCGTTTATACGCGAAAGAGAGCGCGCCGCACTCTAAAATTCGTTAGACGATAGTCAAAGAATTTAGTGCTCGTAAGATTATGGTACTAAAATAATCTTTAGGTATTGCATTTTCAAAAAAATGCAATGGCATAATTTAGTGCTATCTGCATCGCGTGGAATTAAATCGTTTATACGCGAAAGAGAGCGCGCCGCACTCTAAAATTCGTTAGACGATCGTCAAAGAATTTAGTGCTCGCAAGATTATGGTACTAAAATAATCTTTAGGTATTGCATTTTCAAAAAAATGCAATGGCATAATTTAGTGCTATCTGCATCGCGTGGAATTAAATCGTTTATACGCGAAAGAGAGCGCGCCGCACTCTAAAATTCGTTAGACGATCGTCAAAGAATTTAGTGCTCGTAAGATTATGGTACTAAAATAATCTTTAGGTATTGTATTTAAAAAAAAATGCAATGACAGAGTGTAGTGCTACCTGCATCGCGTGGAATTAAATCGTTTATACGGGAAAGAGAGCGCGCCGCACTCTAAAATTCGTTAGACGATCGTCAAATCATTTGGTGCTCGCAAGATTATGGTACTAAAATAATCTTTAGGCATTGTACTTTCAAAAAATACAATGACAAGAAAATATATAAATACTATTGATAACATCGAAATTGATATACTGTATGAATAAGGCATAATTAAGTATTTAAATGAAGTTATTAAAATAGCATTTTACAATCAGCTAATAATGACAATATTTATACACTCTGTTATTTATAAAATGCGACATGGGTTTCCTGTACAAAACTGTCAAACGGAGCTAACTTTTTTACCAAATAGCGTTCGTGAAAAATAATAACAGATTTGTAAAGGTCGTTAAAAAATAAATTCAAATGAACTTTTAATTTTCTTAAATTCGGTCCGGTTTACTAAGAAAATGCATAATTATGTTTTAAAAAGTCGTACCCCATTTTTATAAAACTTTGGAATACAGTCAAACCTCGAAATAACAAATCTCAAGGGACCAAACCGAAAATTCGTTATATCGAGTATTTCGTTATATTGAGGTTAGGTTAGCTGAAAATTCACTACATCGAGGTTCACAAACGCCCTCGGTCGTGTTTTTTATATCATTCAAACATTGTGAAATAGTATGGAAAACGAAATAAAACTTATGGAAAACGAAATAAAACTCATTTAAAAATGCCTCTTTATTTGACACTTACTTAAATAACCGTACATAATAATAAAATAAATGAAAACTACACACAGTAACTTAAAGCAGTGCCTACCACTAAAGATACATTTGCTTCCGTAACTGTTTTTTGACCTGTTTCTTGATTAAAAATACTTTAAATTATAAATACAGTAATTATAATGAATAAAAGCAAGTTAATTAAAAGAAAACAAGGCCTAATTCTAAAAAAAACTGAAATTTTACGGTACAGAAATAAATATTAAACAGTACTCATACTGTGCGTTACTACTTTACCATCATCGTAAAATAAATTATTACAGTACAAATACACTGAAAAGATGAATGCATAAAAAGTTGTCTAATCTGCTTTTTGTATTTCGTTAGCGTCATTAATGAGGGTATCTAACTCATTGGTGACATCGCCCTGTTTGTCAGTGATGGTGGTCTGCTTACGTGTTGTGATGCTGATGAAGTCTATAGAGCAATCTAATTCGGTGATGGATTTCACTACACTGTCACTCAAACCACCATTTTTAAGAAAAAAACGCTTTAACACGTTTAAAGCTTCACGAGCATCTTTTAAAGTTGGGTCAGGAATTTCACAACCTTGTTCATTCTCTTCGGCATCGGCATTTTCGTCAGGAACGGAGGTCACAGAGGAAATGATTTCAGCGTCGGTTAACTCCCCACACACTGCCACGTCGTCATCAAAAGTAACAAAGTCTTCGAACTCTGCATCCTTTTCTAGGTCAAGTGATTCTTTGACTTTTTCCCAACCATCCACGGTGTCTACTTCTTGTGTTGGAGGTTGTTCTGAATTGTCCTCAGTTGCGACAGTAAATCCACCTTTCGTGAAACAATTAGAAATCGTAGCTGCCGTAACTTTATTCCATGCTTTTGTTATCATCCACATAGCATCCAAGACATTTTTATTTGTGGGTAAACGACTTTCCATGTCTCTAAGGAACTGCTGTACAACATCTTTTCTATAATTTACCTTAAAACTTCGGATAATGCCCTGGTCAAGCGGCTGCAGTTTGGATGTTGTGTTTGGAGGCAAATATACGACCGTAATGTTACTCAGCTTAGGAATGTCTCCGTGTGCCGTACAGTTATCAATGAAGATGATAATTTTTTTCCTTTTCATCTCTTTGTTAAGACTTTGAAGCCATGTACCGAAAGCACCACAATTCATCCAAGCCTTTGTATTCGCCATGTAGTCTGTAGGAAGGTCAGTTACATTTTTAAAACAGCGTGGTTTTTGCGCTTTTCCAATAACTAGAGGCTTTAATTTGTGAGTCCATGTGCAGTTTGCACCTAACATAACTGTTAAACGATGTTTGCTATTTTTCCCACCATGGCATTTATCACCCTTAAATGACAATGTTTTGTCGGGTAAACATTTGAAAAAAAATCCAGTTTCATCGGCATTGTAGATGTTTTCAGGTTCATATTCCTCAGTTAGCTGGGCAAGTTTATCTTTCCACTCAGTACAAACACCATCGTCCACTTTTGCACTTTCCCCGCGCACTTTTCGAAAAATAAGTTCATTCCTTTTTTTTGAAGTTTTGTAACCATCCATTGCTAGCACGGAATTTCTCGTGTCCCAGTTCAGAAGCAAACTGTTGGGCTTTTTCTTGAAGAATTGGGCCACTTATTGCAATATTTTTATCTCGGCACTGCTTCAGCCACTTAAGAACACATTCTTCTAACTCCTTCAACTCACACGACTTTAACTTTTTGATTTTAGAACACAGTACGCTTCTGTCCTCGAACTTCTCTTTCTTTTTCAAAATTGTAGCCAATGTGCTGGGTGGTAAGCCAAACTCTTTTGCGATGTCCGATTTTTTTTTCGTCGGATTGTCTTCAACGCACTTAATGATTTTCCGTTTATACTCCACGCTTATGGCGCACCGTTTCTTTTTGCTTTTTCCGTCCATCGTCACTTAACTGATACCCACGCACCGCACAATCCAATAACTTCCACGGAAACTGAATAAACTACAGCCTAGAGTGACGTGACTAGCTTTCATGTCGAGACACGATTATTTTTTGTACTGTACGTTTGTTTACGTTCGTTATAATGAGGTGCAGTCGTGGAAATTTCGTTACATAGAGGTGAAGTTCGCTAGATCGAGGTTCTAACTACGAAAAATTCATTGTATCGAGGGTGATTTGTGATTTATTTTTACCGGGATTATTACAAATTCGTTATATTGAGGTTATGAGTACGGATTATTCGTTATGTAGAGGTGAAATTTACATTGATTCTTATGGATAGTTGTAGGGGATTTGAAAAAATTCGTTATGTCAAGGAATTCGTTATATTGAGGTTCGTTATATTGAGGTTTGACTGTACTAAGAACCGGTGCCGATGTGGCCGAGTTGGTACTTGGTACTCAAAATTTAAAGTTTAACGTAAAGGGCCGCGGCTCGCTCCCGCAGTGTGTCTGAAATGTTTTTTTCATAATTTTTGTCCAAAAAGAAATTTTAAGTAGAGATATTTAAAGTAAGACAATTTTTTTAGGTTACAAATTTAGTTATTTAATTAAATGCTCAAATTGTTTTCCGTTTGCTGCTAAACAGTGTCCCAAACGATCATAAAAGTTCCGCCGTACATTATTATTAACAGTTCTACTAATTTTCCGACATTCATTAATAATAATATTTTTCAATTCATCTTCTGTCTCCGGTTCATATTCTTCTACCTTATTTTTTAGGAAACCCCATAGAAAGAAATCGGAGGGTGCTAAATCTGGAGATCTTGCCAGCCAATTTATTGTATCTCCTCGACCTATCCACGTATTAGGGAAAACAGTATCAAGGTATTTCCGTACTTCCTACTGGAATGAGCCGGGCAACCATCATCTTGATACCATATTGAAACATTTCTAAATGCGGCATTTGCAATTTTGGGTCCTATTTCATTTTGGAGAATATTCAAATATTCTTGGCCATTGAAGTTACTACTTAGGAAAAAAGGACCAATTATTTTATCACAAAATATGCCGGCCCATACGTTTACTTTTTTCTTGTATTCGGTATGAGACACATTTATTTTACATGGATTTACTGTATCCCAATACCTTTGATTGTGTTTGTGTTAGTTTTTCTCTTTAAAACAAAACTAGACTCGTCGGTAAAACAGATGTATCTTAAAAAAATCTTATTTCGGTTGGCTTTGTCTATCATAATTTCGCAGAAAAATAAAATAGTCTTTCTCAAAAAAATCTTACATATCATGAAGTTTGTAAGCTTTGGAGCCGTTTTTTCTTAGAACACTGTGTACTTTAAAAATATTAACATTTAAATCTCGTGCCACGCGTCTAAAGGTGGTCCTAGGGTTTTCAACAAAAGCCAACAAAATGGACAGGTCAATCTCCATTAATGTTTCTTCTTCGGTGTTCCGGTTTTATAGTCTATATAGAAAGGACAAGGAGTAATAAATCATTCATTTAAGTAGATTTCATAGACGTACCAAAATATATTTTAAGAGGGTATACCGTAAGGTACATTTTGTATTGAACGAATGAGTTGCAGCTATGCTAAAGAATATACGATTTAGGTCAGAGGTAACGGGATGTACTAATTTTAATAAAAAAAAGTGATAGAGGTAGAGGTCATTCGGAAGCAAAAAATGTAGTTCATTATAAAAAAATTCTACAACTTCCTCAGGACTAAGATACATAATACCGAAATGTACTTTTAAGTATTCGCCAATTACAGAACCTTTCTGTCTGTACTCTTGTACCAAATGAAACTCCTGAATCTTACGAAACCAAGCTTGACAGAGATGAAATTTACAACCAAAAAGAATTTGATCTCTGCCAAAACATTCATATATAGCGTTATGAATGCTTAGTTCAAAATCTACTACGACTTCTTTAGGTTGAAAATTTAAGCCTACTTCTTTACATTTTTGTCTTAAAATTAAAAACAAATTTGAATATGTTTGACTTGATTTGTCCGGCAGCAAACAAAAAACAAGAGGTACGTAATAGCCGTTTTTAAAACCATGAATGGTAAACATTTGGTAAAAAAAAGTTGAACAGTATTTAAAAGTCCCATCCATCAAAATACAATCCGAATTACATAAAAAATTAAGGTTGGAAAAACAGGAGAACACAATAATTTTAAATACCTGGTCTGCTGTTAATAGAAATTCCTCTTCTCGGTTCGTTCGTAATTGTAATTCACGAACACTATTAAATACTTCTTCCTGATTTTTAGGCAATAGTGTAAGTGCATCAACATCCTTCCCCTAATCCCCTAAATATCGAACAAAACAATCAAGATTTCTTCAAAATATTCAATTCAAGAAATCTTTGAAACCTTTCAGAAATATACATAATTCTATGGGCCTCCGATTTTATCTATTATAAACCCTAATGACTCTAATAGGATTAAACTAAATGGTTGCAGCACAGTTCGAACATTTCAGTAATCCTCAAATTGATACAAGTCAGGTAAAATTTTATTTTGTGGCAGAGTTCGGATATGCCCGTTTATTCATAATATTTTTTATTTGTATTACTCCTATATGTAGTGTTTGGGGAATTTTTCTCAGAAATTTTAAATGGCAAGTGGCCTACTGTAATCGGCTTAATACGATTACACCTATTTACAGATTATTCGATTATTGAGAGGGATTTTCCAAACAACCCAGTTTTCTTAGAAACATTATCGGGAATATTATTTTAAAAGAAAGTAGGTACATTAAATCAGTACTTAGTATTAGTTCTTTGAGTAAAGTTGTATGGTTGTCATAATATTGTAAACAGTTGGAATATATTTAAAACATTTGTTGAATGTTAATTGTGCAAGTACCAAACAATGTCGATAAGCCAAGGACCATCTAAACGACCAAAAACAGGTCCATTATCTTTAAATGAAAAAACTCTGATATTGAATTGTTATATATCATTGAAAAACAAGGATCCAAGTGCAAGTGTTGATGATATTGTGGAATTAATGGCTGCTATGTTGTGTGTTGCTAAATCAACAATTTATAGATTACTAAAAGAAAGCAAGAATGGAACTCTTCAACCCCCTAAAACTCCTTCAGGCCGAAAACCAATTGAGATCGATGAGTCATTAAAACAAAGACTAAGGCGTAAAGTCCATGGATTTTACTTACGAAAGGAAATTCCAACACTTGACAAAATTATGACATCAGTGCAAGAAGATACGGACTATCCAAAATTCTCCAGAATGACATTATGCAAACTTTTGAAAGATGTGGGTTTCAGATATACAAAACATAATAGAAAATCTCTCTTGATAGATAAACCGGCAATAGTTTTTTGGAGAAGAGACTATTTAAGAAGCATTCGACATGCCAGAGAACAAAATTTGAAAATCTTCTACTTAGACGAAACATGGATAAATGCTGGATATACAGTTTCCAAATCTTGGCAAGATGAAAACATTAAAAGCGGAAGGCAGGCATTCGTGGAAGGTTTGTCGTTAGGTTTGCAGCCACCATCTGGAAAAGGAAAAAGACTTATCATTGTCCATGTTGGAAGTTCTGAAGGTTTTGTTGATGGTGGATTATTAACTTTTATTTCAAAACGCACGGGGGACTATCACGAAGATATGAATGGGGATGTCTTCGAGGAATGGTTTGTTCAAATGTTGGATCTGATTCCAAAAGGGGCTGTTATTGTTATGGACAACGCAAGTTACCATTCATGGTTACGAGAAGCATTGCCCACAAGTCGTTGGCGTAAAGCAGAGCTTTTGGAGTGGCTTATTTAGAAAAATATTAAGTTTCCAAAAGATCCACTAAGGAAAGAACTTTACAGAATTGCAAAAATGAACAAGAATAAATACAAAACCTACATTGTAGAAGAAATGGCTTCTTCTCGTGGTATATCAGTTCTTCGACTTCCCCCTTATCATTGTGAACTTAATCCCATAGAATTAATATGGGCTCAGGTAAAGGGGGAAGTTGAAAAAAAAATACTACTTTTAAAATAAACGATGTTGTGAAATTGTTTGAGAGTGCTGTAAGTCATGTGAGTAAGGAAAATTGGACAAACTGTATCGAGCATGTTATCAAAGTAGAGGCAAATATGTGGAAAATTGACAATATTTGTGATGATTTAATCGACCCTATTATTATTAATGTCAACAACGATTCTTCCTCTTCCGAGTCGGATATAGAATAAAATGTAAGTAATAAATGTATTCCAATAATTATTTCTTTTCATTTTTTATTATATTATAATTTAAAACGTATTTTTTTCCCAAAATACACACCACTGCATTGCGTTATTGCTTATCTGCTAATCCTTTAACAATGAATAAACCCTAAACTTTGCTACAACTGAAACAAATACGGGGTCGATCTACCTGGTTTTTAGATTTACGGAAGAAATGTAATTTAAAGTAAGAGATTTATCAAAAATTTCATGGTGCTCCCTGTAAAGGTTTTGCATACTTAATTAGGGTTTATTACTCCTCGTACTTTTTGTACATACTATAGACACAACGTTGTTTCAAATTGTTTAATAATTTGATGTATCTTGTGATGCGGTACATCAGTCTGACCATTGGACATATTAAGTAAAAATTATTTAATATCGCGACTACTGTGACCGCCATAATACATACGAACAATTTGCACTGTTTCTTCACGAGTAAGCATTTTACAACGAGAAGAAAAATAAATAATAACTAACTAATAAAAATTAAAAACTACCAAATATATAAACAATAAAATAAATTAAATAATGGGAAAACACGAATAATTTTAAATGAAATTATAACTATTATAATAAATTAAAAATTATTAAAAAATGAATCTAAACTTGAAACAACATGAACTTACAAAAATATCGAAAATACCTACTAGATTTTGCTTTTTAAAATGGATACTAAATTGTCTGAACTTAGCTTTATTTGAAAATTTAGATAAAAATTGTAAAAAAAGAACTAAAAACAAAAAACTTCGTCACAGCGTGGGATCGAACCGTCATCCTCCACATTCAAATTTCGCGTACCAATTACCAACTCAGCAATCTCAGTCCCGGTTTTTTGTATTCGAAAGTGATATATAAATGGCGTACGACTTTTAAAAACACAATTATGCATTTTCTTATTAAACCAGACCGTGCACTTGAATTTATTTTTTAACGACCTTTTCAAATCTGTTATTATTTTTCACGAACGCTATTTGGTAAAAAAGTTAGCTCGCGTTTGACAGTTTTGTACAGGAAACCCTATGTCGCATTTTATAAATAACACAGTGTATATAGGGTGATCAGCTAAGGGTGGCTACCGGCCGTAACTCGGAAACCGTTTATCCTAGAATTTGGGGAAAAATTCTTATAACAAAATCAGGCCTATAAAATTGTTTAAACATATTTTTTCTACTCCCGTATTATAATAAGCGAATTAAATACCTGCCACCCATTTATTAATATTGTTCATTTTAACACGGATTTTCATTTCGATGCAGATTTTGGCCAATGAAGATACGTACTTTTCATTATGAAACGAATTTTCGGCCAATAGAAACAAGTACTTGGGGATAATCAAGTGGTCTATGTTTCTACATACCTACTTACCTATTTGACATTTCACAACGCGTCAAAAGTAGATAACTATAAATATGTCGAGTAGTGAAGAATTATCTTGTACACCACCAGAAATTTCTGATAAAGCTGTGAAAATTTAGTTCCAACTAAATCAAAAAAAATCTATGACAATGATTTAATTTGTCTATGCATAATGTGCGTACTTTTTCATACAAGTCTTCGTAGCTTACTTGGTAACGCTTGCGGTCGTGGCGCATGAGTGCGTTGCAGATCGTGGTTCAGATCCTGGGCGCGTTGAATTTTTTTTTAGAATATAATGTATTTTCTTGAAAGAAAAACTAATTGCATTGTTTGTATATTTCTCTTTATCAAAGTGGAATCATTGCAATTAAATAATACTATTTTTTACAGGTTGCCTTAATTATGGGAATTATGGGAGCTTGTTTGAAATTAATTCTTGTTTTCATTTTATTATTTATCGGTCGTAGAAAAAATAGTGTATGCAACTCTCATGTAATTGTTATTAATACACTCGCATAAACCATACGAAACTCGCCTTCGGCTCGTTTCGTTTCCCGGTTAATGCTCGTGTATTAATAACCTTCATTACGTGATCGTTGCATAATATACTATTTTATAATTCGCGTATAAAAGAGACTTCATTATAACATTGTTTACAGTGTCACAATGAAGCTCTTTGAACACTGTTATAGTAATTTTTAGTGTACAGTTGGTTATTGTATTTAGTTATATTTTTATTTGACATTTGACTTTAACTTTGACACAAATTATAAATAAAATTGTCTAGCGTTGTTCTATCTAGCAAATTATTATATTAAAGGTAAATTAGAATGATTTATATATTAAAAATATTAATGAATAACGTACGCTAACGTTTATTTATCAATGATTTGTCAATTGTTTATTTTTATATTGTATAGGATCAATATATAGGTATACAAAACGTTCGATTTTTGGGATAAATTACCAGATATCTATGTGAAGATGTATTACAGAAATAATTCTGTTCATTATATAATATAAATAGATCGCAAGAGCATATACGAAGAAGCTCTTTTTTAAACAAATAATCATCCTCTTTTTGCTTAAATGAAAGTTTGTTTACAATTTACACAATTATTCGGTTATATGTCAAAAGTCAGAAGTGCAGAATAAAACCATCTGTGATCTGACCAATTAGGAATCTACAGAATTGCCAACTTAAATTCAAACCACTCCTCCTAGTTTAAAAACGGGGATTATATGAAATTCTATTTTATTTAAATAATTAAATAAATGCGAATTATAAAAAATATTGTGTAAAACTTGTACCACAATGACTTACTGTAGTACTCGTTATTTGTGCAAACTTCACTCGTACTACAAAACGAGTCATTGTGACACTTGTTTTACAAATAACTATTTAAGTTCGTTAATGTCCGCTAGATGACGCATTCCATCACTTGAAAAATATAATGGGAATCCCCAATTAAGGTTGATAAAAATTATTTTATTTAGATACTTCTGTCCATATTCTACAACCATTGTGTAAGTAATTTTTCTGTATCACCTATTCTTAAGTGGTGGAGGAAGTGTACTTTTGTTGACATCAAAAGGACTGTAATTTTCATATGCCTGAACCGATTTTCACAAACGTAGACTCCTTGCAAAGGACATTAAGGACATATTTCAAAAACAATAAGCAATATCACTTTTAATTAACCTTTCAATTAACAAATAAAGGGCGTTATATGACACCTTGCTCTATTTATAATTTTTCCTGGGAAATTTCAAATACAATGCTACAACTATAACCAGCTTGCAAAAAGACAAATAAGATGACTTATTGATCTGTCAAAACCGCAAATAGGTATTTTTTGTCATTGTAAATATTTTGGCATTTAAAAAAAATTGAGGAGTGTTGGCTAATCCTGTAAATTGTAAGAGAAATTACGTTGATAAAATTGTTTTGAGAATAAAATAACATCGTTATGCCTTAACCGAAATGCTATTGCTTTTTTTTATTTGGTAGGCCTTTAGTTGCGAAATAAGTAAATTTGAAAACCGGAGGTTATATCATTTTTAATTTTATAGTTATAGCAAAAATAACACAATCTGAGAATCAGCCTCTACTTCTTGGATACAAAAGTCACTGCGAATGAAAAAACTGCTAAACGTCAACAAAACATAGTTTACACTTTTTTTCTGGTAGCTGGTCTGGCCCACCAAATAAAATAAAAAACAGCTATAGCATTTCGGTTAAGGCATAACGATGTTATTTTATTCTCAAAACAATTTTAGCAACGCAATTTCTCTTACAACTTACAGGGTGAGCCATCCCGTGGCAAGGTGACCAAAATTAAATATCAATAACAGCTGATTGTAATGTCTACTTAAATTTAATATTGACCAGACTGAATAACTATTTTTGTTGGTGGATCATTCAATAAAATATGACTCTCGCGTTTTAACTATGGAAATAATATGGTAGGCACAGCTAGCTGAAACAAATATGTGAGATATCTTTTGGAAATACATTTTTCCTGAAAGTAGAGTTTACACAACCTATAATTTTTTTTTATTCAAACTAATCCGCTTCCACCCAAGGTGATTAGCGGTGTATAACAATATACAATATTAAATTTTGTTTAGTAAATTAATGTCGTTTAAGAATCCCATTAATTTTTCAACTGGGCAATTTACACCTAAGAGTATATTTAAATCTGTAGGTAGTCTATATTTTAGCCGGTTCGTGTCAAACTTAGTGCAATTAATCAGGAAATGTTTCACTGTTAAATGTTCTTGACATAGATCACATATAGGAGCACTGTCTTTTTTGAAAAGATAAGTATGCATAATATTGCAATGCCCTATTCTAAGTCTAGTAACAATCACTTGTGCTCTGCGTGTTGTGGATGCTTCCACAGCGTCACTGTTGACTTAAATTCGCGAAGTTTGTCTTGCGATCGCTGCCAGTCTTGTTGCCAGTGGTTGTGAACTTTTTCCCGAATAAGTGTTCTCAAGTCACCACGCACTTTGTTATGAGTTCGGCATTAACGTTTACGATTCCATTACGCGCACATAGGTCGGCTTCTTCGTTGCCTCTGATGCCAATGTGAGCAGGAATCCACATAAAATCGACAGATTTCTTGTCGTTCTGGATTTTATGAAGCTGTGACTTAATTGATTGTAATATTGGGTGCTTGGGATAAGGATGTTACAAGGAATAAATGCTACTTAAGGAATCAGTTAAAATTAGGGTTTTGGGATTTGGAAAGGAGGTAATTACTTTGAGGGCATGAAAGATAGTATAGAGTTCTGCCGTAAATATGCTGGTGTGAGGGGAGAATTTTATGCTGTTAGATTCAGTTGTAGTCACTATTGCAGCACCTACTCCAGCCTCCGATTTCGAAGCATCCGTGTAGACTAAGTTAAAGTCATTGTAGTCATGCAGTATCCTGTTGAGTTCTGCGAAGATTTCATAGGGATTTGTATCCCTGTCAAGCCCAGTCAGGTTAGTACGGCAGCGAGGGGTAGAAATTGACCATGGAGCTGGATGTTCGACAGTGGATGGAAACATTGTTGGGAGCTCTAAATTAAACTTCTGAAAAAGTTCTCTAACTCTGGCGTAAAATGGCTTAGATAGATGCGGTTTTTTATCAAAAAAATCCCTATATTTGTTGTTGAATGTGTTACTGTAAACTGGTTTTTCAGCATTAGTGGATATGGCAGCCGCGTAATTCAAACTCAATATAGAGCGTCTGTAGCTTAATGATGATTCACCAAGAAGACTTTGGATGCGGGTATTAGGGGATGTTGTAAACGAGCCTGAAGCTATTCTTAATGCTGTATTATGGATAACATCAAGTTTGCGAAGTACAGTTTTTCTTGCAGATGCATAGGCTATGGAGTCGTAATCTATTTTTGACCTGATGAGCGTTTTATATGTAAGCAGTAGCGTTGCTTGGTCTGATCCCTAATTTATATTTCCTATGCTTTTCATTATATTAAGCCGCTTCATACATGTTTGGACCAACTTCTCTATGTGATCTTTCCAGGTAAGCTTATGGTCGAAGATCATTCCTAGAAATTTTGCTGATGATTTAAAGTTGATATTTTGGTTATAAAACTTCAATTTTGGAGTAGTATATGAACGTTTCCTGCTAAATACCACACCTGTTGTTTTGGTAACAGAAAACCTGAAGCCGGATCGACGTGACCATAGTTCCAAATTTGTGATGAATTGTTGCATAAATAGAGATATTGTATTTATATTTTTTCCTTTTATGTTAACCACTAGGTCATCTACGAAAACTCTTGCTTTCAGTGGTTTTTTTAAATTGTTAAGAATGTTCTTAATGGCAATAAAAAATAAAGTAGGGCTGATAATGGCTACGCATACCTGTGTGGTGGCAAAAGCCTCATTGATCTCACTTTCAAAATCCACAATATTGTCTAGAGTTGAGCGGTTTGGTCTAAATCCAGTTCTTTGATTAGGAGGTTAGTAGTTTCGAGATGCCACATGAGTCTTTGGTTGACAATTTTCCTATTGAACAAGTTAGAGATATTGGTCTGAACGAACGAGTTGGCTTCTTGTTTGGGTTTTTTACATTTCAAAGATGGTAGAATAATAGCTTCAGACCATAAAGAAGAAAAGACTTTGTCTTCCCATATCTTGTTGAAAAGTTTCAGTAGATGACGTCTTGCTGAAGGTGGTAGATATTTGAGAAATATGACTGGAATATTGTCTGGACCTGGACTCGAATTTTTCATTTTGTCTAAGGAGCTGTCAAGTTCTTCGATGGTGATAGGAAGATTTAAAGGGTTATTGAGTGTATCTTCAAAACTGATGGGAGTTTGTTCGATTTGAGCCTTGTAATTGAGAAAGTCGCGTGTGAAATTTGAAAGTTGACGATTGTTCTTGATAGGATTGGCCCAAAATATTGGCTATATCTATTGTGGATGAGTAGTAATTATCATTGTGTTTAATGCTACGAATAGTGCTTTTTGAACTATGTCCATTAATTTTTCTTATTTTGGTCCAGACTTGGCTTATTGGAGTGGAAGAGTTTATTCCAGAAACATATTACTGCCATGATTTTTTCTTGGATTGTTTGATTACCAGTTGTGCCTTTGCCTTGTATTTTTTTAGCTCTACGCAATATTGGAGAGTTTTGTGTTTCCTGTACTTGTTCCACGCTGCTTTTGCTTCCCTGATAGCTTTTTCGCACTCTTGATTCCACCAGGGGACTGGAGTATGACCTTTTATGTCTTTTGTTTGGCCAATGTGCTGGCTGGCACTATCCAAGATGATTTCATCGAAGTTCAATACACATTTCTGGATATCGTTGGTAATATCGCAGCTATCCATATTTAGTTCAATCTGATTTCTGAAGGATGTCCAATCTGCAGATTTAATTCTCCATTTAGGCGAGTATTTTGTTGAAAATTTTCCTGAAGAGGTACGATTCTCGATAATAATTGGAAAGTGATCACTTCCATAGGAGTACGAGAGAGCCTCCCATGATAGATTGGCAGATAGTGCTGGGTCACAGAGGCTTAAATCGATAGCAGAGGTTTGTCCGGTAGATATTTTATACCTAGTATGGCTTCCATCGTTCAGAAAATTCAGTGGAATGTCGGCAATGAGTTTCTCTAGTATGTGTCCTCTTGGATTTGTCGATTTACTGCCCCAGATTATGTTATGTGCGTTCGCGTTTGGTGTTGTTACGAGTTTCGGAGAAAAATTGGAATTGACTGTTTGAATAGCTGCTATCTGGTTTGAGATTGGATTCTTGAAGGCATATGATGTCCGGACAGTATTCTTTAATAATAACTCGTAGCATACCAAGTCGATGGTAGAAACCATCTATGTTCCATTGAAGAATGGAGTTGAATTTTGGAGTAATTTAAGAGGGGTATGGGCGACAAATTAATTATTAGTAGATGAATCCGATTCAGAGTCAATTAAGTCTTGGCCAGGATGAGTAAATAACTTTTTTTTTCAGTTTGGTGATTCTCGTTTTTGTTGCCTTGTCATTTATGTGGGGATATACTTCGGTTAACATATTAGTAAGCGCAAGGAGATCAGATGTGAAATCTAGAACTATATTTACAGGTTGGGGTGAGCCAGTTACGTTGTCTAATATAACAATTAATTAGTCATAGTCTAGAATGAAAGGTGGCGAATGATTTTCGATGTACTCTTTGCAGGAGATGGTTCATTGTTTCTTGCTCAATTTATTATTTTTTAGAGTAGGTTTTGGTTTAGGGAATAATTTTTTTGGCGTTATGTTATTATCGCTATCGGGTGTGGGGGTATCTTCAATAGGTCTTTTGTTTGTGATTTTGGCCATATTGGGGATATCTGTTGTTTCCGTTTCTGCTTCCATATTCATTAAAGTTGTGGACGTCTCTTGCGTAAGTGGAGAGTCTTCTGTTATTGGATCAGAAGTCAATTTTTGTGTATTAATGTTATTTGTTGACAAAGATGGTGGGAGAGTTTGGATTGGGGTTGTAAGAAGAGTTTTGGAAGTCGTAAGCGGTTGATTATTTGATGTTGAACTATATGTATTAGGTTCTGATTGGTTGGAGCTATTGATATATTATGAGGCTATATGACCATCAGCTTTGCATTTGTAGCATGCTAGTCCATATTTTTGGAGGAAAACTCGGTAGCTGGTTTGTTCGAATTCAATCAATATGGAGTCTGGAAGCTGTTGAGTATAAGGGCTTACGTAAATCTGTCTTCTGAAACTCAGGATGTGACTATACTCAGATAATGTTGCACTGATTATTAGAAACGTCATGGGAGAAACTGGATTTAGACCTATTTTTGATATTTCATCTGTTACCAGTTGATGTGGGATGGTTGGACTTACATTGGAAAGTATGATTCTATCAGCCGGAGTTATGAGTCGTCGAGCTACTAGTTTTTCGCCGTTGACGGTTATGGAGCCATAATTGTTCATGAAGTTATCAACTACTGATTTGTTTGCTAAGTACATACAAACACGATTGTTCGAAAGCCTTGATGAGAAAATAATATTTTTTGGTTGAATGATTGATCCTAATGGGATAAGGTAATCCTGTAATTTGGCATTGTTGATAGCGCAAAAAACGATTGCTTGTTGCTTGCTTGGAAAAACAGCTTGGTTAACTGATGAATAATTTTTGATAACTGTTGTAGGAGTATTTGAGTGTGAATCATTGATAGAAGACATCATTAAAATTTGATTTTCTTTGGCCGGAATTTGGAATACGTCCCTGGCAGCTATTAGTAAATAGTAGCATGCGAAACTAGTTTGTTGCTTTTTATAGGTGATGTACTGCTTGAGTTGACTGTGTTTATGATGTGGAATTCACTACGTTTGAAGAACAATATAAGTAAAGTGAACTTACAGTTTCTGAAAGTACTTCTCACTGATCAAAACTAATTAAAAAAGGTTTAAACTAACTAAATTTGTAATATTTCGAGAACTGCACAAAACTAGGCTAGTCACTTGTTCTGTCAGAGCCGAACTCCACAACCTATAATTCTTTTGTAAATCATCTGTAGTCTTTCCAAACAAATCTCCACGGTACAAGCTTCCAACCATAACTTTGCCCTAAAAAGTAAATAAAGGTCACATATCGTCCCCTTAAAGCCAGAAGGTCGTATGTGACAAATTTTTAGAAAATTATATTTTTGCACGTATGTGACAATTTTATCAAGTACTGTTAAATGGAAAAAGGTTGTATGTAAACAATATTGTATTAATAAGATAATAAGGATTATAAAAATACGTATGTGTCGTGGAAAACAAACCAACAGTAACAAAAAGGTCGCATGTGCGGTTTAAATCCATAGGTCATTCTGCTATATATCACTTAGACAAAAAAGTGCTGATTTTAAAATGACAAGAGGTTTTATGTGCATTTGTTTCACATGCGTCTATTTGTCGATAAAGAATAAAATAAATCAGCTTCACTTACTTCTTAACATAAGGTCGTATGTGCGCGAATAAGCACGTGCGACTATTTGCTTTTTCCAAATAATCACATTAGTCCAAAGTACCTTTATGTTTCGTTGGTTTACTACTGTCAGTGGTAGAAATATAATAATAATATAATAGAAATACAAACGGTAAGTAAGTCGTTATGTTGTAGTGATTATTAGACTTATCAGTTGTTTTAATAACATTGAATTCATTAACATTACTTCACATAACCTAAATATTTTGCCCGCTTAAACTATTCTAGCAGAAACTGTAATGAACATGATTATTACTTACAGATTTTTGCAGGGCCATTTATTTAGATTATTTTTAGGCTTTAAATATTAGATTTTGGTATCCCAACTAATGAGAAAAGTTTATTTGTAAAAATTTAAAAATTTAACTGTTGCATTTCTTAACGAATTAATTAATTAATTTTGAACTGTGGCTGAATAAAAAAAATTTACTAAACATATTTCTTTGTGTCTGTGTTTGTATGTAATGTGATACAACTCACTGTTTATTTTACATAAATCTTTTAAATTTGGTAGGCTCATTCTAGAGACTAATAAATTGATGAGTTGGTTGCTGTTTAAAATTATATTACTATAATAGTTCATAAGCACATATTCTTTATGTTCATTACTACACACAATTAGTTCTTGATAAACGATTATAAATAAATGAAATTAAATAAAATAGTTATATGGGAATAACGGTCTTAGATTTTACAATTGTTTTTTTAGCAATGTCATCCAGATCGAGAAATATATTAAATATGGCTTTGAAAACTTCTGATGAAAATGATGTAACTCATGGTGATAAAATTTTGGGATATTAAATTTTAAGATGTGAAACTGAACCTCTAACGACTGAAGAAAATGTAATAGATATCCCTGCTGGTAATGTAATTGATATTCAAAATTATGTGGTAGACACTGAACATGATATTCTGTTAAATGAAGATATCCAAATGCAGATAAATGAATCAGTCACTTTTCAGTGCCCAGAACAAACTGTAAAATATATAAATCAGCTAGATTATAATGAAATAGGCCACTGTGTAAATAAGAAACTGACTCCAGACGAAATTGGCAATACGTAACGATGAAAATAATGATCCAAATATTCCGATATGCTTAAACAAAGAAAAAGACCAAAAAATAAATGTAGAACTCGACGAAGAAGATGATTTTATAAATGATGTCACATACGAACCATCAGCTGATGAAATTAATGAGACTGAGGAAGCGTTTTTTGAGGAAATTAACTGCAATAATGAAGAACAGTTAGAGGAAGAACACGAGAGAGTTGAGGAAAATAAAGGAAATTGGAGAAAACGAAAGAGCGATTCTCTTCAATGGAAGAAATCAGTAGCAAAAAAGGAAAAGAATCTTGGGAACGAATATAAAAATCGGACAGGAAAAATATTTCCTAAGAAAAAAGCAGTGTAAACTAAAATGTAATAATAAAGTAACTAAAGAAGATATAGAGAGAATTCACGAATGTTATTGGAAAACAGGTTCATATGAAAGACAGAGAGATTTCTTATGTAAATATGTGAAAAATAAAATGGTAAGTAGACGAAGGAAAGATACAAGTTCCGCAAATCCTAGAAGAAACAATACACACATGTACTATTTTCCTGGAGATGTGCAGGTTTGCAAAAAGACATTTTTGCATTGTTTAGACATATCTGATAAAACAGTACGATTGGCGAAAATGAAAGAAATCCTTGGATCATCAGTTGTTTCGAAAGACGGAAGAGGAAAACATTCACCAAAAAATAAGACATCTGAACCTAGACGAATTTTTGTCAAGAAGCACATTAAATCCTTTCCAGTGATGGACAGTCACTATTGCCGATCCAAAACAAAGAGACAGTACTTATCATCTGAGCTGAACATTACTAAAATGTATGAATTATATGTAGAAAAATGCACTGAGGGAAATATACCAGATCCAGTCTCTTCTGCAGTATATAGGAAGATATTTTGTACAGAATATAACCTGGGATTCCATAGGCCAAAAAAAGATAGCTGCTCCACATGTGGAAAATATAAACAAAGTGATGATGATAAGAAGCAGGATATGAAGGAAAGCTACGACAGGCACTTAAGAAATAAAGAATTGTCCCGGAAGAAGAAAGAAGACGACAAGAAAAGAGCGGAAATAGACAACAGCTTTAAATCGGCAACATTTGACTTGCAGTCGTTTTTGTATACTCCTTGCTCGGAAGTATCGCATTTTTACTATACATTGAAATTCTGTTCATACAATTTATGTGTGTATGATCAAGGCACCAAGGATGGATTTTCCTATTTTTGGACTGAAACGGATGGTAAAAGAGGATCAGATGAGATTGGAACGGCCCTCTTCACTTATCTCAAATCGCTACCTGATACAGTCAAACATGTTTCTTTATATTCAGACTCATGTGGTGGTCAAAATCGTAACCGGTTTATTGCCTCCCTGCTATTGTATGCTGTAAAAAAACTGCCAATTAAAATTATCGACCAAAATTTTCTAGAAACAGGTCATACTGATATGGAAGTAGACTCGATGTATAGTGCCATAGAGACTAGCAAAAAACATTTGAGAATTTATACTCCACATGAATGGCCTGTTGTAATCAGAACTGCTCGCTGAAAGAAACCGTATCTTATTCAGGAGCTTTCTTACAATGATATTTTAGATTTAAAAGCACTGAAACTTTCTTTAACTAGTCAAAAAATGTCTGAAGATAAAGACGGGAATATCATCAACTGGATGAACATTAAGATGCTCCAATTCAGAAAAACTAGCCCAATGATTATTTTTGTAAAAGAAGATCATTCCCAAAACAAGTTTACTGAAATGCCCATAATAGCCCCAAAAATTAATAGAAGAACTGCCTTGGAACCAGAATTGAAAAAGAAATATAATAAACCTTTGCCAATATCTGAAAAAAAAAGAAAATTCTTGTGAACCTATGCAGAGTAGATGCTATGCCAGCCATGTACCATAATTCTTATACATCTCTTCCATGTAGTTCCAACGTAGTAGATCGAATTCCAGAACCCGATCAAGAAGAAACTGAACTTCTGTAGAATACTTTTTTACCATTTTTTCTTTTATGTTTCAAATTATAATTAATAAAATTTTCTATCTCATCTATGTACAATCATTTGCGAAATAATGAAAGGCAAAAGGTCGTATGTAGCTTTTAATCTTAAATAATTCAATTTAAATAATTTCATTTTGATAAAACGATAGAAGTTGTGTTTTAAATGCATTTAAAAAACTATAAACACATATTTTTGAACCCCCATATCGAAATTTTGTGAAGATTTTAATATAATACATACCAAAACAGACTACAAAAAATAGAATTTAGCGATTACTCTATTTTATTGAAATGTCACATACGACCTTTTGGCTTTAAGGGGACGATATTATCACATGTGAATAAAATAAATCAACTACTAATAAGTTATATTGAATATTATGTATTATTATTCAACATATTTTTTGCAGAACACAGTCTTGTTAGCAGTTACATATGTTATTAAAGGCATGGGACAGATCAGGGGGAGAGAGGGAGGGTGACGAATGATTGTCGATGTCAACCCATTTCTAATTATTTTTAAATTGGTTTTCTGGCTATCAGTCAGGTGTTTGGTTTATTAATTTTTATCTAAATATATAGTGTATAATTAGTTCGTTTGTATTTTATTTATTTAGTTGTTACTTTTTTGGTTTTACCTTGCACTAATCCAATGTGACTTAAATGACAAATAAACTTTGACCGCAAAACTTTTAAAATCTGTATTTAATTGTTTTCAAAAAACACTTTGGCATTCACTAAAAAATGCTTGCAGTTTGTTAAATCTAAGAAGACCCAATCAATTTTTACTACTTATTCCTTTAAAAAAATACCGCTAAGTTTATTTCACATATGTGTTATCTTCTACCGCACTGTTGCAAAACAAAATGAGTATTTACAATTATTAAGATATACACTTAGATAATGCCATGATGTAATCTTTTATTAAACATGTTATCTTGTGAAAACAAACCATTCATAATTAATCAGTTTTAAAACCTTCAATGCTACTAAAGGAACTAATAAGTTGTATGAGTTTTTGCATAAGGTTTACTAATTCAAACAAAGCTGAAAAAGGTAAAAATACACAGGTAAACAATTCAAATTCTGCTTTTTTAAAACGCCTTTTTAACTGTACCTTTATGTATCTAACATTGTAATAATTTAATTTATGTATATTCAAATTTCAAGCGCTTTGGCCAGTTTTGCATATTCCAAGGTGCCAAAGGACAAAATATCCTTATTATAGAGGATATCAAATAAAGTTTATTGTAAAAATGATAAGGTAATTTAAAACGCCACATTATAAAATTATTTTCCAATTTACAGGGTGTTATATGTTACAAAACATACTTCTTTTGTGAAGACACCACATATATTATTTCAAATTTAGATAGCTATCTTCCCATACTTTCAATACACGGTTTCATTACATTATATGAGTACAGGGAATTTTAAAAGTTGTAGTCCCTCTTATAATCCTCTCTAATCATTCTCATTTCAACATCATGAATTTTCTTGGAAGAACAATTTATCAATATTAACACATCAGTCGAAAATGTCCTAGTCCTAACTAATAAAACACTATTCATCAAAATACTTTCCTTCAAGAATTATACATTTGGTCTACCACTCTAATTTTTTTATACTTTTCCGTAGTCGCTTTGAGAGACTTTCAAACACTGCTCTTCGCTAAGCTGTCGATCTTTTTTATTCAGAGCTATAGTAATATCGGCGTAAAAAATTCTGTTTACCTCGCTCAAACATCTGTTGTACATATTTGATTTACTATGTGCAAACACGTCACCCATTTTCAAACTCAGCTCTCTCATTGCCAAATCTTCATGCAAAATAGTGACTACATTGCCTTTTAACTCATCTATTTCACACAACTTTAACTCGATGACTACTGATTTACGGGATTTAAAAGATACTTTTAATTGAAAGAATTATACAAAAACATGAGACTAAAGGTGTAACCTCATGCTATCGCTCGTCGCTCGGTTTCAGCGACAAATCTGGTCACGTGACCGAATTTTGAATTTCCCGCGACTCAAAAAAGTCACTACAAATCGCAGCGATGGAAAGCAGCGACAACATGGCTGCTTGCAGCGATCTCGAAAGCTGACAGACCAAGATAAATGACAGATAACCTTAAAACTGATTTTATAATTTTATTTATTTCTAGTGGCAGTGATACAAGTGAATGAAATAGGACTGAATAAAAATAAAATAGCGTTTTAATCTATAATCAGCGACACTCTGCTATGATAGTAGGAAATTGACGAGATGTCGTTTGCTTACAAATATCAAAAGTGGGTTGATCAGTGTCAACAAATTTGTATCAGAGCTCGGATTCAGAAAATTCGGCAAAAAAAGAATATTGGCAGCTCTCGTAGTAAATGAAATTTTGTTACACAAATACAAGAAGGAATGTAGTCAAAAACTTTTTGGGTTCACCCATTGTATACATTACGAATGGAACATTACTTTTATTCTACACTCTTCTGGTACCCAGGTAAATTTGAAATTTATTTGCGGATGTCACAGAGTCTATTCGAAGTGCAGCTATTTTTAGTTGGGCCTCATAACAAAACAGAACACAGTGAGGGGCAGGGAGCCCATTTCTGCTGCTGCACAACTTCTAATAATTCTACGGTAATATTGTAGATTTGTCTTGCTTAACCACATCGATTACAGACATCAAACTAAATACAATTATTCAACAGATATTTAACTATAGGTGACTGTTTCACATCCATGTCGTACCACAGTATCTGGTAGAGTCGACAACAGCGAGCATAATTGCAGAAATGTGCAGAGCACTTTGGAGTTGTCTCAAAAAGGAAGTTTTACTTTTAATTTATGTTAAATTTTAAACGTTTGCTCATCTCCTGATAATATGTATAAATAAATGTATATAAATTTTCTAATTTTTTTATTTTAAATTATTTTGTAATATTATTAAACCATACACTGCCCCATGGACAGGCTTTGTATTTATGGGAACACATTTGAAGTTAAATTCTCAATATTGTATGAATGCTGCATGTATATTGTTATTGTATTCTATTGTAGGAATACATTATTATTTTGAGTTGTCCGGAACTGATACTAAAAAAATAAAATTTTGTATTTTTTGTTTATATGGTTAATTACTTTCTGTATTTGAAAGAAACCCAGATCCCAAGAAGTCCACAAACTCAAATGAACCTAATAGATTCTAGAAAACACCATTGTTCAATATCGCACGTGCACAAACAATCTCATTTAAGGAAAGAAAATTGAAACCAAATAATTGATTACAATATATTTAATTTAAACTAGGATACACAGCGATTTTTCTCATTCTCATTTATTGAGTTAACTATATTATTAAACTAGTCAACATGAATAGTTTGTTTCTTTTCAGTTCTTTCAATTATCACAATCATTAAAAAATTGTCCTTTTTTTGTTAATAATAAAAGAACATGAATTTATATAAATAAACAAAACAAAACATTTAATATCTGTCATCTAAAAACTTTTACCAAACAAAAATGTGGTTAAAAAGTTACATAATTTCTCGATAAAACTGTATAACAAAGAAACAAAATTATTGGTTTAAACGTATATTTTCATACTTTACCAATTAATAATCTTTTAAAATATTTACCTCGCCTGAATCCATTGTTTACAATAATGTAACAATAACAAAGAAGTTGCACATAGAGAAAAAACAAATTATTATTTGATTTGTCTATGAATTTGCATGTCGCTCAGTTCTAGCGACAAAAGCTCAACAATTTCAGCTTAATCACTACTTTTTTAAATCGCGGGAAACGTGAACAGATTTATCGCTGGAAACTAGCGACGAGCGACTGCATGAGGCTACACCCTAAAGTGTCTAAACTAAGAGCAGAAACGGAAAATCGTGAGTTGGAAACGTCCGGTAACAAAAGTGAATTAGTAGAAATTGAGTGAATTAAATGACGAGTAATCAGTGTGTATTTATTATAAAAATTCAGCTAAGCGCTTTCGGCCATTAGGCCATTCTCAGAGCCGTCCTATAAAATTATAATGTTTTTAAAATTTGAAAAAACAATTTAAAAAAGTTGAACTTCGTGATAAAAAATCCTATTAACAGGTGTCAAAAAAACACCCAGTGAATCAAAATGAAGAAATATATGATGTTAAGTCATTGTTACAATAAAATGGTTAATAAACATTATGATGAACCCAACTATGACCCATACATAGCTAGGTTACAAGGAAACAATGTGGCTAAGAAGTTTTTTTGATAGTTATGACAGAAGTTGAAGTCAGGAGAGAAGAGGTCAAAGGAGCGTGTTTAGGTAGTTATGGCAAACCTAGATCAATACTAGGCATGTACAGAAGAGAAGAAACCGAGTGAGATTATAAAGAGAAGAAACGATGGCGGATTTGCCAAAATTGTATGAAAAGGTAGTAATGTGGTTGTGAAGTTATAAGATAATTGTGACAAACCTAGATCCACACTAGGCCTATCACGAAAAAGGAAACTGAGGAAGAGAGTAGCTAAGAGTGGAAAGATAGCAGATGTGCTAGCAATAAGAATAGATATTCTACACCTAGAACCATACTAGGCACGCGCAGGAGTATAAGAAAAAATCATGGAAAAGTGAAAAAGGAGGGTATGATTTGCTCAAATTTATAGTATAGCTTGTATGCTGAACCAAACTATGACCTATACATAGCATGGTGTCCGACGTACACTGTGGTAATCTAAAACCAGTTCCAAGAACAAACCCAGATCCATACTAGGCATGTCTCAGATAAGTTCCATGAGGGGGGTTTTATTCCTATTATTTTAAAATTAAATTTGGTTGTTTACTAATGAGACAAACTATGACCCATACATAGCCTGGTGACTAGCCAACAATGTGTTTGAGAGATGATTGTAGAACTAGCCGTAAGAATAAACCTAGACCCATACTAAGCGTATCCATGCATAGTTCTAGGGGTGGAAAGAAAAATTATTATTAAGAAGATACTATGAATAGGTTGTTGAATGGAGTATGAAAGTTTCTAGGTGTCTGGAACACAGTGTGTAATGCAGTGATAGATGTAGTGCAAATGTGAGAGGTGAATAAGGTTGAGCAAACTTAAAGTAGAAGAAAGAAGAAATAGAGGTAAATAATGGATAGAAGATAGGAAAGACTCATTAATTCGCCTTTTACGAATCAGCCGAGTGCTGGGCGAAATATTCTTGGACCGGATCGCCACGGTGAGAGAGTGAGACGAAAGCCCTAGAGGACCACAAGGTTTTGAACAGAGGCTGAAATTTACAATTAAGATGTACCTGGGTGTTGAGACAAAGTTCTGAATTAACATTCATTTCCGTGAGTATTTCTAGATCCTCGAGCAAGTCCATCTTTCTGAAGTTGTTCCTGGGAATGTTATGCAGGATTTTAGAGTTGCGTGATGGAGAAAAGTTGTGGTTATTAAACTTAATGTGGTAGCCAAAATTCGACGAAGTGGGTTTGTTGAGATGTTCCTTAATTCTAGTACCTAAAGCACGAGTAGTCCTACCCACATAAGTAGATAGACAAGAATGACAAGTTAATTTATAGATACCACTTCTGTTAAGTTTATCAATAGGGTCTTAAATCTTAGAAAAAATTGTGGAAATGGAACATTTAGATTTAAAGGAGATTTTAACATCTTCAAGATTGTTAGTGATAATCTTTGAAATTTCATCTGAAACTTCACCACAATAAGTCAATGAACGATACTGAGTCGGTTCGTTGTTGTGAACCTCAGGGTAGGCTAAATTCCTTCTCAACCTCCTTGTTGTCTTCGAGACCATACTATCAACAATGTGAGGAGAATAACCATTGTTCAATGCCAACTGTTTCAAGATATTCAGTTCTACGTTGAAATTATGTGGAGAAAGAGGGACCCTAAGTAATCTATATACATAACAAGATATAGCAGACATTTTGTGTTGAATAGGGTGGTTAGAATGTATTGGAATAAGATTATCAGTCTGTGTGGGTTTTCTGTATATGGAAAATTCAATTTCAGAATCTTTCCTTGATGAAGTCAAATCCAAAAATTTTATTGAGCCATTGTTTTCGATTTCCAATGTAAACTGTATGGAAGGATGGATATCGTTAAGTTTGCTGAGGATACTGTATGCATCCTCTTCATCCCCATTAATAAAAGCTAAAACATCATCAACATATCTGAACCATTTAATGACTTTACTAAAATGTAGATTGTTATTGAAGATAACCGTTGACTCTAGGTGATCAAGGAACAAATCCGCTAACAATGGTGAGAGTGGGTTACCCATGGCTAATCCATCTGGTTGTCTGTATACTCTGTCATTAATGGAAAAGAAGTCCTGCGAAAGACAAAATTTAAGTAGAGCGATAATGTGAGATATTGTAATTGGGTCAATGTTCTTAGATTGGAGTAGGTTGCTAATGATAGGGATTGTCTCTATTTTGGGGACGTTGGTAAAAAGATTGGAAACATCAAAAGAAACCATTAAAAAATTAGACTGGAAGTTACAATCTTTAATTCTATCTGCTAAGTCCAAGGTGTTCTTAACAGTGTACACTGGTTTATAATTTAGAGTTGTAGAATGGAAGTTATTGACAAATTTAGATGGAAGCTCCAAATTAGTGTTGGAAAAGCTAACCACTGGTCTAATTGGAAGGTTCTCTTTATGTATCTTGGGAAGTCCATAAAGTCTAGGTATGTGGGAGTTAGTAGGAGTGAGATGTCATGTATTGATGCCATGAGTGGAGAAGATTGTCATATGCTCATTCAATATGTCTTTTAGATCAGTTGTTAATTTCTTAGTGGGATTATTGTTCAAGTTATTATTTTGTAGACATTCTTCCGTTTTATTTATGTAATCATCTCGGTACATTATGATTAAACAATTACCTTTATCAGCTTTTGTAAACATCAAACTATTAGCCTTCACCTTACCAGCAATACCCTTTACCAACCTTTGTTCTTTAAAGAATTTTGACTTCGATTTAGCCTTGTTGTTATGAAATTTTGTGAAGTTTTTTTTTTGTAAAGATAAATAGCAGCTACTCTTTATGTTATTTTTAATATTATCATCTAGATTCAAACTTTCTAGTAACACATCTACATCGATAGCGAGTTCTTCTAAAATTTTTGAATTTAAATTGTTTAAGGTAGCCTAATGGCCGAAAGCGCTTAGCTAATTTTTTATAATAAATACACACTGAGTACTTGTCGTTTCATTCCCTCAATTTATATCTAGTGTGTACACCATACCCAGACAGTTCTAATTAGTAGAAAGACTTAAAGTGGCAATGGAAAATGACGGCTTTGATGCAGAAACATTTTTATTCAATGACGAGGCTTCCACCTTAATCTCGTCAATTTCTGCTAACATTTCTGCTGATATGGACGAGAATATTACCACTATGAAAAGCGATATTTCTGCTAATATGGACGAGAAGATTTCAACGAATATGAAGAACGATATTTCTGCTATGAAGTACGAGATTTCTGCAGATATCTTATCATTGAAAAATGACATTGCTGTTGACGTCGAAAATAAAATTTCGTCTCTAAAATCAGATATTGAGGATAAGATGACAACGATGAACGAGAAAATAAAATCAGGCATTGAAAATAAGATGACAACGATAGACGAGAAAATCAAGGAATTAGAGAGAAATATGGCAGATTTAAGAACACAAGATACGCCAGCAGAAGATTGAACATATAAAAACCTGCAAGCCAGAAACACAACCCAAGACAGATGATATTGGCAGTTTTTCCCGAGTCAAGGCCCCAACGTTTGACGGAAAGACATAAAACAGTTTGAAGCAGCCGCTAGAGTGAATAATTGGTCCGACAGGGAGAAATCAGTAAACTTAACCATCGCGCTTCGGGGAGATGCCTTAGATGTACTCAGACGATACCACTTGAAGAAACGGATGATATCGAGCAGCTGAAGAAAAGGTTGGACATGCGATATGGCCACGAACATCTAGAATATTTGTACCAATCCCAGCTGAAGAACCGAAGGCAGAAACGTGATGAATCCCTTCAAAAGTATGAAGTCGATATTGCCCGACTAGTTCGATTTGCTTATCCATTAGCACCAGAGAACATGATGGAATGTTTAGGCATCCAGGCCTTTATTGACGGCTTATGTGACTACATTGGTCGATGCATTGATTGCTGCTCTTGAATATGAAGCAGCCACAATGGCTTCGGGATACAGCAAAGGCAGGGCCATGCAGGAAAAAGGTGACGTTGACAGACTTGACCAGATCGTCAACTTGTTAAAGGGTATGGTAGACGAAAAGCCGAAGAAGATCAGGTGCTGTAATTGTGGCGAGGGAGAAAATGTACGCAGTTAGTGTAAGCGTCCTACGACTCCTGCAAATCAAGAACCTCTTAAATGCAAAGCAGCCACGAATGTTTCGCGGTACAGCGAAGGTAGAACCATGCAGGAAGAAGGTGACGATGACACACTTGACCAGATCGTCAACTTGTTGAAAGGTATGGCAGACAAGAAGCCGAAGATGATCAAATGCCGGAAGTGTGGTCAGCTAGAGCACGTACGCAGCCCGCCTAAGTGTCCCAAGACTCTTGCAACCCAAGAACTCCAGTCGCATGGGAAATCAGACAGAAGTGAACATCGAGCTGATGTGAATCACCGAAAAGCCGACTCTCTGCCTAGACGGTCATACCATGTAGACTATTCTCAATGCAACAAGTTGAAATCTAAGGAAGTTGCAGTTTCAAGAACTACAGTAGTATACGAAGAATGGTCACCCGCCAGGATCAAAGAAGATCAGGAGAATGATACTCACCTAAAGAAGATTCGACAATGGAAGAAAGAAAATCGGCGACCTACATGGCAAGAAGTGTCAAGATATTCACCGACACTCAAGGCATATTGGGCTCAGAGGAACACCCTTGCCCTGAAGGAAGGGCTGTTAAAAAGTGTCCTTGAAAACGATGATGGTTCCGAGATGAGGAGACAGCTAGTTATCCCGAGAACGAGAGTAGCTGAGGTACTGAAGAAGTTACACGACAGTCCATCGGGGGTCATCTGGGAGTGAAGAAAACCCTTCAGCGAGTACGTGAAAGGTTTTATTGGATGAACAGCTCCGACGATGTGAAGGACTGGTGTAAGAAACGTACGACTTGTGCTAAGAGTAACGGACCACATCGCAAGAGAAAGGCACCTATGAAACAGTATAATGTTGGAAGCCCGTTCGAAAGGATTGCTTTAGACATCGCTGGACCATTTTCAACGACAGAAAATGGTGGTAAATACATTCTGATAGTAATGGATTATTTCACAAAGTGGGTGGAAATTTATGCGATCCCGAATCAAGAGGCCACAACTGTCGCGGATGTACTGGTGAAAGAATTTATTAGCCAATATGGAATGCCCTTGGAAGTACACAGCGATCAAGGAAGAAATTTCGAGAACCAGGTATTCCAGGAAATTTGTGACAAGCTGAGAATCAAGAAAGCTAGGACAACAGCGTTGCATCCACAATCCGATGGAATGGTCGAAAGAATGAACAGGACCGTTGGAAAATACCTGTCCAAAGTAGTTCGCCGCTACCAGAGTGATTGGGACCAGTATCTTTCCCTATTTGCGTTGGCTTATCGATCGGCCATAAATGAGTCCACGGGTGAAACACATGCAAAAATCCTGTTTGGACGCGAAATGAGGCTCCCTTGTGACCTGGAGTTTGGCTGTCGGCCTGGCGAAGAAGGGTGGACGATGTGCACGAATTGGTGCGAACGATTTTCAAGATGCCAGTGACAGAATGAAAAATCGGTATGATAAGCAGGCCACAGAAGGCAGTTTCAAAGAAGGGGACAAAGTATTGTTACACAATCCGACAAGGCGAAAATGATTTTCTCCAAAATTAACAGAAATCATGGGAAGGTCCATACTTAATTAAGAAGAGGATCAACAACATCATCTATCGTATAAGCAAGATCCCCAATGGAAAACCGAGAGTAGTCCACCAAAACCGACTAGCGCCACACGGTGTGAAAAAAAGAATTTTCTTGTTCGTAAACCTAATATCTCACGTTTGAGTGGACCGAATTGGATGAAATTTTGTTTATGTATAGTTCAAGTTATTGAAGAGGCCCAAAATAGTTTTCCAAGGTCCCAAAATTCAAGGAAAACAGGCCCCGTTTGCAATTTTAGCTACAAATTCGATGCCATTTTTATTATTCATGATATATTTTGGAAAAAAAACTATGATACTTATACATTTTAGCCTACTGAACTTGAATCCAACGAATAAAGTTATCAGCGAAATTCCTTCTTTCAGGAAAATTCACTTAAACATAGAACATCGTGAATTTCTTGGTAAAAAGACGCGTATATAATTACTGACTTTTTTATTTTGAGAGAAAGCATTATAAATTTCATAAATTGTTTGGTATTAAACATTCCTAAGGCAAAAAACAAAAGTAAGTATGTAGCACAGCAAATAACTAGCTTTGTCGCTAGCATTACTTTTTTTCGTTAAATTTTTATGTTTTATATAAAATTATTACTTATTTAGTACAATCTTAAAAATGAGTTCAGGTATTCATTTGTTCTTCTCACCAAAACAACATAGTTTTTTTCCAAAATATATCATGAATAATAAAAATGGCATCGAATTTGTACCTAAAATTGCAAATGGGGCCTGGTTTCCTTGAATTTTGAGGCATTGGGAAACTATTTTGGGCCTCTTCAATAATTTTCCCTTATTCCATATAACTTGAACTATACGTAAACAAAATTTCATCCAATTCGGTCCACTCAAACGTGAGATATTAGGTTTACGAACAAGAAAATTCTTTTTTTCACACCGTGCGCCATTCGAAGGAGACCATGACAAAGAGGAAGGGGTGAACCATCTACAACAAGAGTCTGACCCAAACTTCGAACAATTTATGGGCGCATACGGATGTACCGGGAAAGGTAGATACGGAGTCACTACAGAACAAAAACAAGATTTGTTCACGCTCCCGAAAGAGTATTCACTGATACATAACATCTCCGCCAGTAACAAATACGCACGAGGGTTGGCAAACGTTTTCTACCTGGTAACTAAAAACGAATTTCCAGATCGATCCACCCACCAATATGTGTGGGAAGCGCTACGAAGCCTTCGTGATCATGTGCTGGAATCCCACGTGGAGAAACTAGCAATGCCCAGGATAGAGAGCAACCAGTTGGATTGGCGAGTCATCAGGAACATAATAGAGGTGATCTTCCAAGATACCGGTATGCACATATTAATTTACAGCTATACCCCTTGTTATCGGTACCCGTTGAAGACGGTGCTCTGTTATTTCCATACGACCGGAAAATGCAGACATGGGTCCAGTTGCCGATTTAAATATCCAGTTCCGGCTTCCAGGCGGAACTTCATTTTAAGGAGGGGGTAATGTTACTAAATAGTACACTGGTATAGTCCCTGAATCCGACTCTGTCTAAGCCATGTATGAAGGTTAATATTTTGGCGAATGCGTCGGGATTTCTTTGAACTATTTACCAAATTTTTTTGTGATTATTCTTATCTAGACATTTCCAGTCTTATCTACACAATTCCAGGGAGGCGATTGTTTTTGTGTAAGCCGCAATCTAGAATTAACTAGAACAAAAAAGGCTCTTATATATAAAGAATAACGACCAGCGGGAAGAGTCAGTTGATAAATTGATCTCGTGAAATAAACAGTAAATATAAATTAAGTAGTAAAGTGTTTATATGAATTAATGTAAGGGAATTTAGTGTGTATCTAGTATAAATTAGTGAATAAATAAATTGAGTGAGTAGACATAACGTGTGTGTATAAATTTATCTCACCCGTCGTATCAAAACGTTTAAAGAAAAACATTACATTAAGTATATTAAAATATAAATTAAACCAATACTAGTTACTTATGTTTATGCTTCTTACTTATGTTTCTAGTTAGACATACAGATGATAAATAAAATTATTATTTACAAGAGTTATGTATTTTGGTTTACAAAGTTTTAATAAAAAACTGTTTTTTATCCAAAGTGTCCTCTACGCATTATAATTATAACTAAATAAAATTATTTTTATAATAGATATAAATTGGCTGACATATTATGCTCTTGTTAAATCATCTCAATTCTGTTTAAATCAGTTATTTCAGGTCAGAGCTATGGGTATTCACTCATAATAACTCTTCAACACCCTTCAATCTTTATTTGAAAAAAATGTAGTATTATTAATATATTTTATAGAAAACATATTCAAACTTTTTCAAACATAAAATAAAAGGAGAATCTAAAATCATTTCCAGCATTTTATCTGTCCCTTTTTTACTAAGCAAATTTTTGTGAGGTGAGCAGCTTCCAACTATTGCCAGGATTTCGAACATTGTGCCATCTGATACATTTTACCTTTTATACACTTTGATAATATATTGAGTCATATGTTTGACTGCTTAATTTATTTTTATCCTTTATTTGTTTCAGCATATTCTGAACAATCACAAAAACAGTACTATACAAGAAGCTGGAATTAAATGGACTCCTTTAGATCGTTTGTCAATCATCATCAGCACATTAAAAAACAAACCAATGTCACTATTCGTCCAAGAAGTCGAAGACGATCTTCTTCTAGGTAAGATATTTACCGACAAGTGATTTACAACTTTTTGTGACCGCGCGCCGACTAGATAGTCGACCGATGATTTGATGAATGCGTATTAGCGACGTTGATATTATAAAATAAGCTGGTAGCTTATAAAACACTGCCACGCATAGCTTATAAAAAGGTGCCACCTTCTTTTTTAAACTGAGTTTGGAAGAAGTATAATTTATTCATTTCTTTATATTTAGTTATTAAATAAAAAAACTCACGCATTTTCAGCTGCTTATATTTAAAATGTTTTCTTATATCTCCAACAATAACAGGATAGTTCTATGTGTCCTCATTAATTTATGATATAAATAGGAATGTGTAATGAACTAGTTAGATGCAGAGCATACTTTTATAGATACTTTTAGAAAAGGCAATCAAAACAGATCCAGGAGACATAAATAAGATTCTGTTTTTATGATCATTGGTAATCCATAACCTAATTACAACCCTCGTTTTCTTATTTGTTATCTATATTAAAGTTTTCTCTAAAAACTGTTTGGTTATTGAATATATCAATCTATGAGCTAGACAAAACTAATTAAGAAACTAAATTATGAAATGTATACAAAATAATTTAAATATTTGTTGTATTGCTTGAAATGTTTGAGTAGGTTACTGACCGGAAATTTTATTTTTACATTTTATCTCCAACTGGTCTATAAATATACTTGATGTCACATCAGAAATATATCAATTAATTTAGATTTTTTTTCGGTTTGTAAATACCAGATTGGTACTAGTAAGAGCAATATTGATTTTGTTGCAATCTTGAAAGTGACCCAGAATCCAGAATAGTTACTGATAAATTATGTTCAGGTAAATATTTCAATTGAAATAGTATATTATATACCGCGGGACTGAAGTAGTACATTTAATCCTGAAGGTAAAGTTTATGGCCCGACCGCAGGGAGGGCCATAATTTACCTGAAGGATTAAATGTACTTCAGTCGCAAGGTATATACGATACTTTTCGTACTTCCGGTATGATTTTATTAATTATTTCAATAATTTCAATCAGTTTTTTCTCTCTTCAACTCATTTAATAAACTGTCTTTAAAATAAGTTACCATAGTAACATTGCGTTGTGACAGTTATAATTTAGAAACATTGTCATTACTAGTGTCATTGTAAATTTGAATATTAACGTTAATTACCATTCTAATTAATTATATTTTTCAATAAAATATCCCTTAAATTCGTTTGTTTGTGATTTAATCGTTCCGGGAGTTTCGTCAATATTTAATCCCGGAGGGATTAAATGTGACACTTTAGTACCTGTCACAAGGGAGTGAAGTTGTCACTTTAGGCCCGGAAGTACGAAAAGTCTCTTAACATTGATTCCTTTTTGCACCAAGACTTCTAGCCATTCTCTTACACATTTATCTTGAAGTGTACTAGGACTACTCGTAACATGAGTAAAATTTAAAAATTAAGATGATGAAAACAGTACATTTTTCATAAATATCTACTAACATTTAAGGCAGATGCACCTCGGTCGATAGCCTATTGGACTGAAATGTCAGTATATAGACATTAATAATAATAATATTTATCCTAATTTATGTATTCTTACTTCTTTATAAGTTTTAATTTACTTAATATTAATATCTCAAGTATTTGACAAATTCTATATTAATATGATGTATATTTTTTATTACATTTATCATTCTGAAATTCTGACATTGTACATTCATCAATTCCTTCTTTTTATTGTATGCAAATTAGGGTGATCATTTACGAGTTTGAACTCATTATGTTTGTTAATATCCTATCAAATAAAAACGTGTTTTTGTCATTAAAATTTTATAACATAAATTTGGAAAAGGGCTGTTGGAAATCAATAGGCCTGTCACTGAGTCACAGACTGTCTTAGCTGGAATTTACTTATATATTTATTTTTTCTTTCTATTCCTAACTGTTGTTTGTGATTTTGGTATCCAGGATCGCATCAATATGTCAAATATCTTGTAACCACTGTTCTCAAAAACCACCACTTCAATCTCCAATAAACAATCTATCTTGATAATCGCAAATATCCCTTCAACACCTATATCTTATGCTGCGGCTATCGCCGCAAAACCACCTCCTCCTTAACCGAGAGATCAAGCCATCATTATGCCTTCTAATCCCAACACCGTACTATTTGATTATATCAAAACAATAGGAAACATTGTCTCTCCCAAAAAACATACATTTCGCTTCCAGAATCTCTCATGGGCGCATATGTATCTATTTATGATCTACCACTCAAGTCGGCAACTTTCTGAAATCTACTCAAAACATCTTAGTTAATTCCTATGTTAGATAGATTTATTTCATCACATTAATTACAAACATGTACAGACATACTAAGGTAAATGCTAGTTACAGTTAATACACGCTTATTACATTTAACCTTCATAGGATTGGCCGGGGTCCGTTTGTACCCCATGACGTATGTTTTTGCTGTATCTTTGCAAACGCAAATTTTTAAACATTGATCTTTCATCTAACTGCAGTTTATAAATTATTTTGATAAAATGTGATGTATTTAGTAGTTTTTATTGGCTGGTATAAACAAAAAATAGTTTTATATTCCAGGGGTCTGACCCCGGTCAGCCTTTTACGTCCGATAAAATAATCCCGGTAACTGTTAGTAAAATCGGGGAATCCCATACATTTAACGTTTGTTTACTCACAGGGAATTTACCCATATAATTGTAAAATGTAAATTACCAGTTCAAATGGGGATTCCCCGCACTGCGATATAATTTTTAGACATAAATATTCGGGTTAGTCTCTTGTGATACTGCGAGTAGGGTACATCGTTTTGAAAATGAGTCAGTTTTTATTTACAAACAATCGCAAGGGGCTTACTGACGATGAGATGTTACATATACTTGAAAGTGATGATCCAGAGTTTGATAGTGTTATCAATGAGGAAACATCGAGTGACTTAGAAGATGAAGACATTGTCACAGAAGTAGAGGAAGAAAATGATGTAATAGTTGTTGATCAAAGTATAGAGAAAACGAACCCAGAGGAACCAACAGTTAGTAACAGCCAGGACATTTCAGTATATAAATCTAAAGATGGAACTGAGTGGTCAAAAATTCCAGGAAACACAAAAGTTAGACGTTCAAATCTAATATTCAGAGACATGCTCTAGGCCTTACAAATTACAGTTCTGATATCTCAAGTATAAAAGACGCTTTTCTTCTTTTCCTATCTCCGGATATTCTGAACATAATAGTAACCGAAACAAACAGAAAGGCACAAACATATTATGATAAATGGAATATAGAAAATCCGAATAAACTTAAAGTTTTTGTACCTGTTGATTCTACAGAGATTGAAGCTTATATTGGACTGTTGCTTATTCTTGGCGCACTTCACGGATCGAAAGAGGCTATCGATACGCTCTGGTGTCAAGATATTTCTTATTGTCGTCCTATAATTCCTGTTGCAATGTCAAGAGACAGATTCAAACAAATTACTTCATTTTTACGCTTTGATAATTTTCAAACAAGACAAGAACGAAAATTAGTAGATAAGCTAGCTCCGATAAGAGATATATTCGATATTTTCACTTCTAATTGTAAAAAATCACTTAATACTGGCGACCATCTATGTGTAGATGAGCAGCTTGTACCATTTAGGGGTAAGGCACCATTCCGAGTCTATATGAAGAGTAAACCTGATAAGTATAGAATCAAAATATGGGCTGTTGTGGACTGCACCACTTCTTATATTGCAAACATGCAAGTTTATTTGGGTAAGTTATTTGAAAAGCAATATAGGCAAACTTTATATTCCTATGTATCTATCAATTTTTAGGAAAACAAGGTAACAAAGCGGAAAAGGGTCAAGGTCAAAGGGTTGTCCTAGATTTGACAGACCATTTGGAAGGCGGATTTGGAATAGCGACCGATAACTTTTAAGTTTAGAACTTGCTGACAAGTTGTGGAAAAAAATATTACTTTATGTGGAACCCTCCGGAAAAATAAAACATTTATTCCCAGGGAACTTCTACCGGCATCGTACAAGAAAGAGTTTTCAAGTATGTTTGCTTTTAGAAATCAAAGAACACTAGTATCCTATGTTCCAAAACAAAAACATGCTGTCATCTTACTTTCAAGTGAGCATACTGATAGTAAAGTAGCTGGAGAAGAACAGCACTATAAACCAGAAATTATTCTTCATTACAACAAAACAAAAGGTGCTGTCGACACTTCAGATAAGTTGGCCAAAGAATATACAGTACAGAGAAAGTCAAACCGCTGGCCAATGGCAATATTTTCGCATCTTATAGATATCGCAGGTATAAATGCTTATAAATTGTGGTTATTGCAAAACCCGGATTGGCAAAAAAACAGTTTGGATAAACGTAAAATGTATATTTCGGGGCTAGGAAAAGAACTCATAAAGAAAAACGTTTTCCGGCGATATAATAATAAATATATTTAAACGATTAGAAAACGGCATATGACAGACGTTTTTCCCGAACTACTGGATGCAACAGAACATAGAGTTGAACAACAAAACATTACCAGGGGGCGCTGCCATATGTGTCAAAGAGGAAAATACAGAAAGTGCAGAAAAATATGTATTAGGTATAATAACTTTGTGTGCCTAGAGCATTCAAAATCGGAGATAGTTTGTAAAAAATGTTAAAATGATATGTAGCTAGTAGTATTAATGATTAGGGTATTTTGTATTTTTTCGTGATGATTTTTGACTAATAAATGGTTTATAGTAAAACTTTAATAAAACTTCTTTTCTATATATTTAATTTAAAGAAAATACAGCATTTCTGCAATTTTACGCATGGGGTCTTCTCGGTCCCCAGTTAGTCCTTTTCGTAAAATTTTGATGTCCGTCCCATGAAGGTTAAAATAGTTATTTCTAAAAGTCAAAACTAACAATTTAAAAGAGCAGTGTCCCACAATTCAAAAACTCTTCGATGCAGTAGAAACAGTGTCTCAATAGCGAGTGCTTAACTCTAACCCTGAAACAGTTATAACTCAAACCAGTAATATCTGCTGGTGTTTTATTGTATAAATGCAACTTGAGTGAATTTCTAGCTGACAGATCCAGTCGATAAAATTGAGGCCTCAGCTGTGCACCTCTTCGAGGTGGGTAATTATGAAAGTCAGCGTTTGTAAGGTACTTTTGTGTACTTCTAAGACATTGTAAAATATGAGGATACATAGCAATGGTAGAATATTAACTGCTTGAAATAAAGAACGACAATGTTCTCTGTAAGAAACATTGGCTATGATCCTGACTGCTTTTTTTGCATATGAAAGGCTTTAATTTCATGTGGAGACACCCCATAAAAGTATGCCATATGTTAGGTGGCTGTAAAAAAGAGAAAAGTATGTCTGTAATACCATACTTTGACTAAGACACCTTTTCAGCTGTCTTAGTACGAACAGTTGTGTAGAAAGTTTTTTGCACAAACCAGCAATATGTGCTTCCCAATTTAACATGTCATCAATTTTAAACCCCAATAAACCTACATGTTGCTTCGTTGTGATTTGTCGATTTTATAATTTTCTGTGTCTTATCCCTATTTAGTTTGAGATAATTTGAAGTAAACCAAGTTTCAGCGTTATTATCTGTTCCCGAGCATAGGTCTTTATGTTTTCAAGTTAAAACTTTACTTTTTTTAAAAATTATTTAATTACAATAATTACACTTTATTAATATTTATTGAAGTTAACAATATGAAGTCTATAATCATTCTGAAAATAAAATATGTATAATGAAGCTATGCGGTGCGGTGTCCAGTAGTGCAATTCAACATTATGACGTAGTCGATCGTCCGATGATGGTTCGATGTAACAATACCATATAAGGTCACGAAATAAGATGACGGAACATCTATCGTTTCATAACTAGGTCCATTAAGTCGTTAATATTTGAGTCTGTTTCTACCGTTGATACATCATCTGCATAGCAAAATGATAAGCTTGGAAATAAGAAATTGAAAATATCGGTAATATATATTACAAAAAGAGTTGGTCCTAGTATGGAGCCTTGTGGTACACTGTGCGAAATGGATCTACATGAGCTAGAACTTCCAGATGTATAAACAACTTGCTTTCTCCCACATAAGCAGGTCTTCATTAGCTCTAAAACTGTCCCATGTATACCATAATATTCCAGTTTGCCTAATAGGAGGTCATGGTTCACACTGTCAAAAGCCTTACTTAGATCACATAAAGTTAGAGCAGACACTTGGCCCTTTTCTATATTATCTATTATTGACTCAACTATAGCCATCACAGTTTGGGTAGTTGATTTGTTAGACCTAAATCCGAATTGATTTTTATTAAGTACTGAATTAGCATTTAAAAAAAAATTAAGCGTTCTTTAATTAGCATCTCAAAAGTTTTACCAAAGATAGGAATGAGATATGGGTCTATAGTTATTATGAATATTTGGATCGCCCTTTTTAAATATGGGAATAACTATACTTGCTTTAAAGATGTCTGGAAATAGTCCTTCACAGAGGTAACAATTGAAAAGAAAAGTCAATGGACCAGAAACAAGGTGTATGGTTTCTTTTATCATTCTGCTGTTTAAGTTGTATATGTCCAAACAAGCAGAGTTTTTTAATTTAGTTATTGCTTGTTTAACTTCAAGCTCAGTAACTGGAATTAGAAAGATAGAAGTGCTCGGTTTGGGGAGTGTATAGAGGTAGGTTAGAGCATCAATGTTGCAGGAGGCTAGAGATTTTACAATTTCTTTTTCTACATTTGTGAAAAATATGTTATATTCATCAGGGGAAATACCGCTTGAGGCTGAAAGTTTTTTATTTAAATTGAGCTCATAGTTGATTAACTTCCAAGTTTGTTACCTGATTCAAAAATGAAATTATTGTATGAAATTCTTTTGGCATTTTGTATGGCGCTCTGGTATTGCTTTTTATAAACTTTGGATGAGTTGTGGTGTTCAGGCCTTCCATTTGTAGCGCTAATACTATTTAACACCTGGAGGTTTTCTCTCATTTGTTTTAATTTATCATTAAAAAATGTCACTGGTCTTTTGTCCCTGATATTGATTCGTTTTAATGGGAAAATTTGATTTATAAGAGAACTGTAGATCATGTTAATAAATTCTGCTATTTTATTTATGTTGTTGTTTTCATCGTAAGCAATTTTCCAGTCAACTGATTTTAAGGCTACTTGTAAAGAGTTTAACCCTTTTTTGTAATACATCTGTTCATAGTGTTATCGATACATTCACCAGGATAGGTAGATATTGTAATAAACTGCCCTGCATGATCAGCAATACAGGGATCAAAAATTCCCGTTTCACAGACAGAATTATCCAGATCAGTAAAAATATTATCAATGCAACTAGACATCGCAGTGCTTCTCGTTGGTAGATCAATTTTAGGTTCAAGATTAAAAGATTCACACAAATTAAGCCAGTATTCTGAATGAGCGTTTTTATCTTTAATGTTAATATTGAAATCTCCAGCTAAAATTATATGTTTGTACCTACCTGTTATTGAAGATAGAATTTCTTCAACTTTATCAAAATATAACTCAAATTCCCTAGACAATGAAGATCTATAGGATATAATAAGAACTGTTTTTATTTTTCTGATCTCTATGCTACAAAATTCAGCATGCTGTTCAACACAGAAATGATCCAAGGGAAGAGGAAAGCACTCAACATTATCATGGGCAAAAATTGCCACTCCACTGTGTTTCATATTTTCCCTACAAAAATAAGACTTTAATACATAATTATTCATATTTAGTAACTTTAAACAATCTGTGTTTAGCCATTATTCACTAATGCACAAAAAATCAAGATGGTTTATCTCCAAGTACAAGTTAAGTTGCTCGATTTTATTTGATATGCATTGTACATTAATATGACCGATTTTTAACGATTTGTTCATAGCTAGATTACTGTTGCAGAGACGGGGGTTTTCCTACCAGTCTGTGTGTGTTTGTCAGCTGTTGAAATAAAAACTCTGTTGACGTCGTCAGTTGGTTGTAGAGGTCTTATGACTGAGGATCCTCCTTTGTTGGTGGCATCCTGTTTTTGGGTAAAAATCTTGAGATAACCGCTCCATTTGGCCTCTCTGACATCATCCTGCTTCATAGTCACTTTCATTGATACATTAATATTCGGGGTACTTAAAAGAATGCTCTTCACATTGGACTCCTGGGAAATTCTTCTCCAAAAAAGCCTTCAGTTGTTCGGGCTTAGTGCCGGGTGTCAGTCTGGTGACATGAAATTGTGCAAATTCTGGGACAGCTTGAATTTGAGTGCTATCCTCATTGCGACCTACAACAGATCGCCGCGACCTTCGTTTTGTTACATGCCACTCATGAATCCTGTCGGATATCTGTGTTTCATCTCCCATGTGTTGAAACTCTCGCATGTTATTCGTCATCTAGGCCTGTAAAACGGCATTGTTTACTTCTTGTCGAGTGATCATTATTGTTCTATTTTTATCGAGTTGAAGGTTATGTTTGTTTCAAAAAGAAGAAGAGTTTCTGAGGCTGCCAGTGTCACGGCTTTCGCCAGCTTGTAAAACTGGTTTTTGCTGTGGAGCTGGCTGTTTGCTTACCAAGTTTGACCCCGTTTGACTAGCATAGGTCGTCTTTTGTTTATCACTTTTTTGTTGATGATCTTCTTTATTCTCATTTTTTACTGCGTTCTGCTTTTTGTTGAGATCGTCTATTTTTTCTTGTAATACTTCTAAATTCCTGTATAACAAGATTTCCTTGGCTCTCAACTCAGAAATTATTTCATCTTTAGCTTCCAATAATTTACGTATGATTTCTGATGTTTTTCCTTCTGTAAGTTCTGCATCTCCTGTCTTAACCTCAACATATCTTGAACAGCATTTCACATGGTTTCTCTCCCAAGGCCATCAAACCTGCTATTCTTAAACCGCACGAATTATGATACTCTGCTTCACAATTTATGCACTTGACAACTAAATTTACCACGGATTTTTTACAATATTTGCATATTTTTGTCAGATCACTTTTACTCGCGTCTACATCGTCCGCCATCTTGTCATATATTCCTATTCGTCGGCTTATCTTCTCCACCAATAGAATACTTATTTCCAATGTCAGCCCATCCATTCCACATCCCGTTATCGAAAAAGCTCTTCACGACCTAGGATTAACACTTACGTTTCCTGTTTCATACGTCAAAAAGTGGCACGCCCGATGATGAATACGCACATCAGCAAGCTTCCGCCATGTAACCTACGTTCTACCCACCAGTAATGATTTTTCACTACAAACTTTGATTCTTATTACTCATGAAAATACATCACACAGAATTATTCATTTCTATCGATAAACTTAAATGCTTTCTTTGCAAACAGACTGGACATACCGTTGAATCATGTCGGAACACTTCCCTCGACCTTCCCCCTCCTGTTGAATACATCCGGCAATCTTGAACCCTCCTGTACTGGCAATCCAGCCACTACTGATTCCATTTCAGACATTCCTGAATTGCCCACGGAAGTGTCACTCACCCCCACCTCTCCTGTAACTGATGAAAAACGACCACGCTCAAATGACAGCAATCTTGACTCATTGCAGTCTATATCACTTTCCATTACTCCTCTCGCAAATCCTAACCCAATGCCTCCTACAGTTCCAAAAAACCTTCAAAAAATCGAAACTGGCTCAAAATAATTGTCACAATATAAGCCTCGAATCATGTTCTATTATACATAAACCCTTTGAAGATTATCCTGAATCTTTCTTCCTTAATAACACCCAATTTATTGCGTTTCTTGAAAACACATTCGGCGTCAACAACCCTCTAACTGAAACCAATAAATTTATCGTAAGTAATATCATAAGCGCATCTAATTTTTCCGAAAAAAAAATCTAAAAAACGCGTTGCTAAGTAATATTTTAACAAGCATGAATGCCGGTGACAACAAAAATCCGAATCGAAGACGAGAATTTTTGCATCTGCACGAATGCTTCTTGTTAAAATATTACTTTGCATTGTGTTTTTTTGAAAAAACTATCCAATCCATCTCTCTCTAAGCTTCTCGAAATATATAACTTCATCTGAGGTACTCATCAGATCAATCTACCATATCGCCAAAGTCCTGGAAAAAATGATCAATAAAAGACTCCTTTGGTTTCTTGAAAAGTACAATATCAGTCCCAATCCAGCTTCCGGCGTCATCGATCCACTCGCGACAATCTTGTTCTTCTCCAAATACATATTTCTTCAGCAATCAATAATCATCAGGACGTCGTTGCAACTATCTTTGATATCGAATGTGCCTTTAACTTGATATCTAAAAACGCAATACTAAATAACTTTCCCAATATAATCTTCATCGTAACATTCTATCGTTCATCCATAATTGCTTAACTAGTAGAACCTTCAGGATTTCCGCTAATGGTAAACTCTCCTTGCCTCATCCATAAAATGCTGGTGTCCCTCATGGATCAGTATTGAGTTCTACTCTATTCATCCTCACAATAAACGAGCTATGCTACAACTTTCCTGCTCTCATAAAATATGTCCAATATGCTGATAATCTAATTGTTTATTGCCATGGTAGATTAGAATAGATTTTTAACAAGGTTACAATGCACAGAAACCTACGGTTTATTGTCCCCCCCCCCTATCGGAGCTGTTCTAGCTACTACTACTACTACAGCTCGCCTTCTAGTTCCAGGGTTCTAATGAACTCTAATATTTCGAACGGCTTCATCGAGGTTATATCCTCACTCTTATAAGTTTCTTGTCCGAAGCATTTCTGGCAATGGCGAGGCATTCCAGAACTAGGTGATCCGGAGTTTCATCCTCCCCACCACAGAATCTACACTCGTCAGTTTCTGCTAGACCTATTCTCGTTAGGTCCTTCCTAAGGCGGCAGTGTCCTGTAAGAAAGCCCGTGAGGAGATGTAGCTTATTTTTACTGAGGTCCAAATATTTTTTGGATCTTGCAGTGGCAAAGTTCCGCAGGAACTTTTTGGAATGTTCCAACCCGAGAAGGCATCGCCAGAGTGCTTCTCTTTCGGTTTCCTCCTTCTTCCTAAACTCTTTCTTATATGAGCGTTTTCCTACACCACAGAAAGGCCAATAAAGGGCGTTTGTGCTTCTTTCTTGGCAAGTGTATTGGCATCTTCATTTCCTGTGATTCCCGAGTGGCCAGGAACCCAGACTAAAGAGACCCTGTTATTTTTGCCTAATTTATCAAGTTTTCTTCGGCACTCCCATGCCAACTTTGAGTCAATGACATGGGAGCTCAATGCTTTGATAGCTGCTTGACTATCAGAATGGATCGATATGTCACATATCTGATAGTTTCTTTCTAGGTTCATTTCCACGCATCTTTCAATCGCAAGTATTTCTGCCCGAAAGACGCTTGGGAAGGAGCGCGCATCTTTCAATCGCAAGTATTTCTGCCTGAAAGACGCTCGGGAAGGAGCCTAACGATAATGAGTATCTAGTGCCTGGCCCAAATACTCCAGCACCTGCTCCAGTGGTGGTTTTTGAACCATCCGTATACCATCTAATGGTGTTTTCTTTGAGAGTTTGGGTGGTGTATTCCCTTTCCCAGTCTCTCCTCGTATTTAGCATCGTAGTGAAATTCTTTTCGATACTTACTTTCTTGATCATTTCGTCACTGAGAAGATTCGCTGATGAGATGTATTTTGTTAGAGAGGACCAGGCTCCCTGATTTTTAATACTCTCATTGCCTGAACCTTCCTTAGATATTCTAAGAATTGCCTCTTGGGCAGATCTTTCTATCACCAGATGTAGAGGTGTGAGATCTGTAATGATCTCAAGTGCCCCAGTTGGACACGTTCTCATAGCTCCAGTGATGCACACACAGGCAAGCCTTTGAGGTTTGTCGAGGGTCTTCCTCGTGCTGTATTGACTTGCTTTCGTATGCCAAACTATTGCCCCATACGTAATTGCTGGTCTCACAATCATGACGTACATCCATCGCAGTATTTTTGGGTTACAGCCCCACCTCTTACCAGCTAGATTTCTGCACGCCATCAAAGCTCTGATTGCTTTACTAGCAGTTATTTCAACATGCCTATTCCACAGAGGCTTACTGTCTAGGGTTATCTCTAGATATTTAACTTCTGATTTCCATTCTATGATTTCCCCATTTAAGGATATGAGTTTCATGGCTGGAAGTGTTCTTTCCCGGGTAAACGGAATTACTATGGTCTTGTTTGGGTTAATGTTTAGCCCCACTGACAAGCACCATTGCTCAATGATTCTGAGGCCCTTTTGTAATAAATCACACAAGGTGCTTTCGAACTTGCCTCTGACTATTAGAACTGTCATCAGCATAGCCCATACATTCGAAGCCAAGCTCCGTTAGCCTGTAAAGCAACTCATCTACTACGAGGCTCCATAGAAGGGGAGATATCACTCCCCCTTGAGGTGTCACCCGAGTCGCTTTAACTGAGGTGGTTTGATTCCCAACCTGTGTCTCAGCTATCCTCGTCGTCAACAACTCATACATCCATTTTACAATGGTTTCATTTACTTCTCGCCTTTTTAGTGCTTCTTTGACAGACACATTAGTTGTGTTGTCAAAGGCCCCATATATATCCAGGATTGCGCACATTGCGATTTCTTTCTTGTTCAGAGTTCTATGGATGACTTCGGTCAGCTGATACAGAGCCGTCGCAGTTGATTGACCCACTCTGTAGGCATGCTGACATTAATGAAGTGATATATTCTCCAGATTCTCTGTTCTTATTTAGTTATCCACTACTTTCTCTATCGTTTTGAGTAGGTACAATGTTAGACAGATGGGTCTAAAAGATCGGTGATCAGTCCCATTTTCTTTCCCTATCTTTGTTATGAAGGTTACCCTTGCCCTTCTCCATTTTCTAGGTATTAGACCCACTGCTAGACTGCTTCTTGTAATCTTCAGCAGATGAGGAAGAATCTCCTCTATCCCTTGCTACAGGAGTGCTGGAAATATTCCATTCACTCCTGGTGATTTATATGGTAGAAAGGTTCTTATTGCCCATTCCAACCATTGTCTGGTAAATATTTTCTTAGCAATGTCCCAATCTTCCTTGCTGGATTTTTTGGTGTAATTAATTGCTATTTTAGTGCTTGTTGCTGGTTCACTACCTGGAAAGTGGGTTCTAAGAAGAAGAATCGATCGTTCCTCTTCACCTTCCGTGTATGATCCGTCTGGCTTTTTCAGCAACATTGTGGGGTTAGTTCCCCCATTTGCCATGACCTTTTGTAGTCTGGCCGCTGTGTGAGTGGAAGTGATCTTTTCGCAAAAGGCTTGAAAATTAAGCCTTTTGGCCTTCCTAATCTTTTGATTGTACTGGGTAAGATTCTCAGTGTACCTCTGCCCATTACCGTCACGTTTGGCTCTATTAAAGAGCCGACGGACCTCTTTTCTGAGGTTTGACAGGTAAGTCGATCCCATCCACATGTAAATTCCTTCAAAACGCAGTAAACATTCTACAAGATTGGGATTATCCTAATCTTAAAGTAAATCCAATCTAATTAAATTCTCAAGAAGAACATCTTCTTCCTTATCTAACATTTTCTTCAATAACTCCCCTTTACCCATTGTAACACAATGTAAAATTTTCGGAATAACCTTCTTTACCAGTAGTAGAAGAACTAACAATCGTTTCACTCAACACAATACCAAAATTTCAATTCTTTCTCGGGGTGGCTTTACACATGTTTTCAGTGATAAAGTATCGGTAAAACATGACTAGTTCAATTTTTTACATATTGATGTTAATTATACCGAGTGTCCTAATTGTAATTAACTGAAAGTAGTAGAATATATTTTTCATGTAATACTTAAATTTATTAATTTGGAATTATGGAATTATTACCAATCGTCAAACATGTTACTTTGTAACAATTATTGCAAGTAAATTGAATGAAACATATATTCAACTTTTTGGTATATATAGAATGGAAAAATATGGCTGTTTACCAATCATTCATGTGAATTTTATGCTTGTGAAAAAACAAAATTATTGATTGTTGTCACTCTAGTAATGTAGTAATTCATTTTAGGCGCTTCAGCAAGTCCCACAGCCGGAGACGTCACAAGCACAGCATGCGATACTACTGCATCACTGATGACCGATTTCGACTTTCCCATTTTACGCCCTTATTTGAAACCCATCATCATAGAATCTACCAATTATGTAGGGTTAGTGAATCAAGCTATGACATGTTATCTGAACAGTCTACTACAGACGCTATATATGACTCCCGAATTTAGAAACGCCTTGTACAATTGGGAATTTGACGGTGTTAATGAAGCTAGATCAATACCCTACCAATTACAAAAATTATTTTTAAATTTGCAGACTTCTTCGAAATCTGCAGTAGAAACAACTGATCTTACAACTAGCTTTGGATGGCAGGATCGCGATGCGTGGCATCAGCATGATATCCAAGAACTTTGCCGGTGTGTATTCTTTATTATATTTCTGTATAGATTTAAACTTTTTTATGTTGCAACTGACAGGAAATGTTCTTTTTAATCAACTTGTCAAGTGATACCATTGAATTGTTTCTGGTTTTTAAGGTTTTTTGATAGACGTAAAGGTACACTTGTTTACACCCAGTCTCAAGCAATCATATTTTTATGTGATTTAAAAATTTGTTTATCCAATATTTCACATGGAAAATTTATTTTTGCTAGTAATTTATTTATTTTTTGTTAGATTTATAAACATCCTAATTAATATTCATTGGTAAACCTGCATATAATAGAGAAATACTGTTCAAATGTATATTGACATATTATACATTATATATTTTAGGGTAATGTTTGATGCCTTGGAACAGAAATTTAAAGATACAGAACAAGCAAATCTGATCAATGATTTATATGAAGGCAAAATGTTAGATTATGTCAAATGTTTAGAATGTGATACTGATAAATCTCGAGAAGACACATTTTTGGACATACCTCTTCCTGTAAGACCTTTCGGAAATGCGGTAGCGTACAACAGCGTAGAGGAAGCGTTAAGGGCGTTTGTTCAACCAGAAATTTTAGATGGAAATAATCAATATTTTTGTGAGAAATGCAATAAAAAATGTGATGCTCACAAAGGGTTGAAGTTCACCAAATTTCCATATTTGCTCACGTTGCATTTAAAGAGATTTGATTTTGATTACAGTACTATGCATAGGATCAAACTCAATGACAAGTAAGTATTGAGCAAAGTGAAGCTCATTAAAGAATGTATACATTCATATTTTAAGAAATCAGTACAGAAGAATACATGAATCATCAGTTCGCACAAATACTACCTTCAAGTGATTCTGAATGGTTTATTTTTGTATTTATTTTATTAACACCATTTATGAATTTATAACCACAAATCGTACCCTTAGAGCAGAACACAAAATGCTTATTTTACAGGAGAAAGTTTTTTTCGCTTTTAAAAATATCCATACTATTTTGCCTTGTAAAAATAGCGAAATATATTATACTTTTTGTCTACTTTTTCCCCAGCGTATTAGTATTTGGCAAATATCACGTTATTCAAAGAAAGTGGACATAGAATACCTTTATGATTGTCACATATCATATGTCCAAAGGGAGAACATTGATATTTATTTCTATTGGGACATAGACTCTGCTTCAGTTAATCAAAGCAAAACTATTCCTTTCTAGTAATATATTATTAATTTTATAAACTGGTTATAAGTAAGTCAGGAAAAAATTATACATAAGACATAGAAACCCATATAAATAAACTTTCGAGCTCTTTCAAAGACAAAAGCAAAAAACATTCCAAGAGATAAACAAAATTATGAAAGTAACCACAATTAGAAAATCAAAACCAGTTCTATAAATTTAATTAAAAAATACCTGGAATTAATACGCTATTAACTATCTATATCACAATCAGAACCATTTTGTTCTCGGGCATGTTACCAAAAAAAGTGAGCTTTGAAACAAAGTGTGGTATGTAGGTAGAATAGCGTTTTGGCTACAAATTAACTGCAAATGTTCATATTTTTTCTTAGTTAATGGTATTACATTTTCATAAAGCTGTTGTAGGTGTATTTCTTTGATATTAAGTTGCATTGATTTTCTAACTTTTTTTTAAATAGGTTAATGGCTTTGGCTGAGGCCAATTAGCCGGACTATGTAGGTGTCTGATCATTTCATTAAAAATTTGTCTAATTTTTCTGCAGAATTGAGTACAGTATATACATGTTTATGTGTGTTAGTATTTTTTATTCTAGTTCAACAATTTTTTTTTCATTTTTTGTTTATATATATATATATATATATATATTTCGATTTTCTACTACAACTGTTTTAGTCGAAATTTCAATAATTTCGACTTATTGGCCTGACCGTTCTTCGAAGGGCAAAACAACTACATTCCTGGCTAATACCACGCAGAATATTGAATTACATCCCCTTCGAAAACCGTGACGTCGATCGGCCATTTTGCCGATACGGACATCTGTGGTGATTCGCAACTGATAGCGGAAGAGCATAGTACACTTACGCGTTTCGACCTTCTTGGGTCTCTTCAAGAGTGCCGTAATGCCTTCCAGTTCAGAATCTCTTATCCGAACTGAAGAAAACACCCTCCGACAACCTCTCTTGGTTCGTGTAGTTACACAAGCGAGAAGTAGTCAGTTGGCGCCATCCTCACTTTCAGTTGCGAACCAACACCTCAGATAAATGCGACCGTATTAGTCGTATTAAATAAAAATGAATATAATTTCATAAAATACGAGGTGCTATGTGAAATATATATTTCGATTTTCTACTACACCTGTTTTCGACTAAAACAGGTGTAGTAGAAAATCGAAATATATATTTCACATAGCACCTCGTATTTTATGAAATTATATTCATTTTTATATATATATATATATATATATATATATATATATATATTGAACCAGATATCTTAGATAATAAGAGAAGTAGTATTATAAAATTAAGTTTGCTAGTATGAAATATATATGAAAATAACATAATTTAAGAAAACAGGTAAAAAAGGAAACACTTTTCTTAATTTAAACAACATATCAAATAAAGATATATTAAATAACAGCCTATAACAATATAATAAAAAAGGAATTACCTCAATGATAACATAAAATATAGATATTGCCTAACCAATGTAATGATGTAAATAAAGTTGCCTAAGACGAAGATTATTTTTCATAACATAACAGCTGTTCATCTGAAATGAAAACAAATATTACTATAGTTAATTCATTATAATCATTAATTTAAGAATAAGAACAAATATAAATATTGAATAGAATATAATCCAATAGATTTCATAGATAAACAAATAATGACATATAGACAAATAACATAAGAGAATTTATATTTATAATTGATATGAATGTAACAAGGATATACTATCAATAATAATATTGAATGTTGTACTATGTAAGTGTATCTAAGTATAACCAATTTTAATGTATTTGTATGTATGAAATTGTTTTGATAAGTGATTGAAGTTTCAATTATCTGATTACAAAAGACAATATCTTATTGGTTATAAAAGATGACATAACAAACTGTGAATCAATAAATAAACTTTTGAATAGTGATCTGGAAAAGAACAAAAGACTTTGTTGTTTAAAAAAGTTGAAAATCGAGGGGACGCTTAAGGAGAACGGTAGCTGGTGTTAAGAAGCGAGGAGTGTGTGGGATAGTGTTCCTAAAAATTTAAAGATATTCCCGTTAATTGTAACAAGTTTTCCGACAAGAATTTGCGAAATTTTCAACAATTTTGGTTGTTTTGGAGATTCAGTGGGTGTTCCTGGGATCCAGAGACTTTCTTCCAAATTCAAGATCAACAGGTCAGTGTATTTAAATCATTTATTGGCCAATAAATAGTGTAAAAACTCAAAATCCCAATTAAGTACTTAATTTCATAAATTGATAAACTTTTTCAAACATGATCGATCTAAAAAAGAAAGAAACAGACTTCATATAGTGTATTCATTACATAAATCATTAAATTTAATAAAAGGCCGAACTTTATATAAATTAAAATATGTACTTACGCTAATCACGCCATCTTGTAATTGCATAAATATGGTGATTGAAATTTCATAATGTAATAACTATGTCCTTCTGTATATAATTTCTATTTCTCTATCCATGTATATATAACTAATTTCTTCCCACAGCTACTTGTATCATATATAACTATGATTTATAGATAAATTCTCTTATGTGTTTTAACCATTCAATTGTTTTCATCGTCAACAAATTGTGTTGTATAATATAGATGCTTCTTACGTATCATAATTATTTGTTTCATGCTAAAGCGCATGACTAATTTTTTTCACGCATGCGCATTTATGATATTATTAAAATCAATAAATAGGTACATATAACCATTGGCGTCGCATATTATTGTATCAAATAAATATTGCATTGATAATTAAATTGATTTCAAATAATGTGTTTTCTTTTTATTTCAACTATTACATCAGTATAAATTGCCAGGACTCAAAGGGAAAAAGGATTTCATGCTCCCGAATAATCTAATTAAAATAAATTATTAAACAAATATTAAAAACAAACTGAGCTAGCCAAACTTAAAACTAAAATTCTAAATAAATAAACATATACATTAAATCTACTATAAAAGTAAGTATATTTATCATTATTAGTTTAATATATATATTAACATAGAGTAAAACAACACCCTGTATACCGAACATAAAATAAAAAAACTACTTATTTCAAGAAATAAAAATTTTTGAAATTTCAATTTTTTTTAAAAAAGATTATCTAAAAAAGGAGACAATCTGTACCATGTACTATTAAATAGAGAAAGCATCTAACTGTATAATTTAAAATAAGATTTAAAAAAAAAACATTTGTGAAATGAATTAACAAAATCTTTATAAACCTACAAGACGGGGAATATTAGAACGTTGTTACATATACAAATGGAAATGATAATCCTTTATTTTTATTGTCAAGGTAAATAAATAGTGAGATTTTTTTTAAAATGAATATTAGGGTTTGAAGGACATGTAAATAAGATTTTATAAATATTTAAAAACATAACGATATAAGAAGTAAACTGAAAAACATTAATTCTATGGAATGTGACATTTATTGAACGGTTTGACGTTATGAACACATATTTTGTAAATTTGAAAATGTCATTTTGTAAACTAAATGAAATATAATTTAAGAGACACAATATGAGTTAAAATCATTAAAGAACCTTAAAACAAAGCGTTTTCAAATGATAGATGGACAATTCACTATTTGAAATGAAATCTATAAAGAAAAGTTTTGATAACCAAATCTGATTGGTGGAATGTATTCAACAAACTTTTAATCTGCGACAAGTAGTTGTTAATAATAAAAAAATTGAAGGAGAAAAGTTTGTTGATTATACAGACTATTGACTAGGTAAACTTCTTTTTGGGTGGTAAAAAATTTGAGAAGCAGCAAAATTTTGGGAATTAAGAAAACTTTTCGAAAAATAAGATATTTGGCATCAAAATTCAGAAAAGAGAGATACATTGTACTTATGATATGGTAGATTATATATTTAAACAAGCAGATGTAGAAACTAAGAAACAATTTGGTAATTATGTTTGAATACTAACCGTATAATTGATATATAATACTTGATTAATATTTGTATGGTGGAATGGATATATCCACCATACCTTTTAGAAAGCTTTTGATTATGTAATTGGACTGAAATGTATTAATGTGGACGGGACATAGCATTGATTCCTGATTTTGTGTAAGCTGGACCAGTGATGTGACAATTTCCAGAAGGTAACCTAAAATAAAGTAAAGGATAATTGAAGTGAATTACTATACAGGAATAAGGTATTTAGACTATTTTCATTATACATAAAAAAGTTTGAATAAAACTTACCAATTTAGTAAAAAAAAATGAACTTTGGTATTAAACAAACATTTACAACCATTGTGTTTCGCCATTTTGATATAATAATCGTTTATATAGAAGTTTCAGTATTATAAGATTTGTATTAAATGTTGCCTATTTTAGATTTGTATATAGAGATAATTTTTTCATGTGAGAACGTGATTTTGTTTGAATGAGTGGTCATAGTAGATAGTAGGTTTTTTATTAATTTGTGTCTTGTAAAAGAACAATGTATTTGTCTATTCAAAATATTAAATAACGTTCTTTCTAGTTTGAAGAACATTGTAAAATTGTTTTTGATACATTTTATTTCTTTGTGGTGATGGCTCCATCTAGTTTGAACCGTTGGTAGTTTAAACTGACATCTGTGAATAGTAAAAAGGTTCAACTTGAAACACAGGACCGTCTTAAGAATTTATTACGTATTATTAAACAAGCAAGTACATTTTTATTAACAAAATTTTTATGAAGACAGAGATATTTAATCAAATTTAGGCGCTCACACTATAAATTGAATTTTTGTTTCTCTATACCTGAACCCTACTCTGAGGTTAAAGAGTTTCTCATGTTTTAAAATATAACCATTTTAGTAATAAAATTTTAAATTTTTACAATATACCGGGCAAATCAAAACTAAATATAAACTAAACTAATAATAACTATAAATCATTATTTCTCTCCCCGTTCTATCCAGTTTAACATGTCGGCCCAACGTAGGGCAAATTAGGGAAAGTATATTTGTTTTGAAACATTTAAATTACACACCGTTCTATCCAGTTTAACATGGCACCGCAACGTGGGGCTATTATAGAAATTTTGTAAGTAGTAATAAAAAGCATTAAAATAATTTTTTTTGACTTTATTAAAAGAATTTAAATACATAAAATGGAACGGAAAATGACATTAAGAGACGGAAAGCAGGTAGGAGTCGAGAGTAGGTCCGATGAGGAAAGAGAAGAAAGAAGCAATGGTAGAGGAGATTTTCAGGTACAATACTTGGAACAGGGGAGAGAACATTCGGAAGAAGATATTGCAGAACAAGGTCAGGAGGAAGAAGATGCACCATTATCAGATGAAGCAAGACAGGAAGACAAACAAGAATCTAAAGAAAAAAAGGAAATGGATGTAATGAGTATGTTTCAAATGATGATAAAAAAAATGGATAAACAAGATGCAAATATGAATAGTATGAAGGATGATATTAGGGGAGATATGAGTAATATGAATATTAAAATGGACCAAAATAAGGAAGAATTAAAACAAGAAATGAATATTAAGATGGACCAGAACAAAGAAGAAATAAAACAAACTAAGGACTTAATAATAAAATTGATGGATGAAAAATTGGGACATGTTGAGAAGAAATTGGAAGAATCAAACGAATATATGGAAAACAAATTAGAATACACTAAACAAGAAATAAGAGAAGTGATTGGGAAGGATCACGGAAATAGAAAATCTACAGATTAACAGAATTAAGGAAATAGAGGAGAAGGAAAAGGATTTCAAAGGAGAAATTAAAAAAGAAGTTAAGGAAATCAAAATGGGATTTCAAGACACCCAAGAACGAATGGGAAATCTAGAAGGAAAATGGGACAGAACTTTAACTGAATTTCAACAAAATGTTGAAGAAGCATGTAAAGAGAAGCAGAAACTAGAGGAGGTGAAAACTGAAAAGAAGATTTGGGAAATACAAAAGGAAATAGAACTTATCAAAAGTAAAATTGAACAAACTGGAAGTAGAATTTTCAAGGGAGAACAATCAAAAGAAACGATGGAAATGACAAGAAAACTAGAAGACATGGAAGAGAGACTATTTTATTTACAGCAAAAACATGACCAAAGAGAAGATAGGAATTTTCATGAAGTAAGGAATGGAGTGATGGAAACAAAAATAATAAACAATTACATTGGAAACAGAGGGGAACATAAATTTGAAGGAGACAATAGGAAAATACACCCAAAAGTGTTCATTAAAATTCTAAAGAATAAAATTAAAAACATGCAAAATAGAGAAGACATAAAAGAAATGATAAGAGAGAACTTAGACAATCATGCATTAGTATGGTATACAAGTAAAGAAGACGATTTTAACAAATTTGAAGATTTTGAAGAACAGTTCATAAGATATTTCTGGGGAAATAGTGCTCAAGCAAGAGTAAGAGAAAAACTCTACTCAGGAAAATATGAGACAGGAAGAGGAAAAAGCATGAATGATTATGCTATGACAGTATTCATGAATGCGAAATTCCTAGACCCACCCATACCAGAAGAGGAAATAATAATGTTTATATCTAGACATTTTAAATGTGAAATAACAGAGACAATCACTATTCAGAATGTTAAAAATATAGAACAACTTAGTAGTTATTTACAACGATTAGAGAGAAATAGAGTGGAAAATAACAACTATAACAGAAATAAAAACAACAATAATAGTAACAATTTTAACAGAAATAATCAACATAATAACAATAATAACAATTTTAATAGAAACAATCAATATAATAACAACGATAACAATAATTATGATGATAATACAAATAATCAAATTAATAGAAGAAATAATTATGAACAAAATTTTAATAGAACTAATAATATGAATAATAGAAATTATAACAATGGATATAATAACAGAAACAATAATAATAACAATAATTCAGGAAATAACAACAATTATAACAGGAATTTTAACAATCAAAATAATTATAACAGAAATTTTAGATACAATAATAACAACAATAATAATTATCGAGAGCAGAATTATAGAGAACAAAATAATAGAGGTGGACAATATGATAACCGACAAAGAGAAGAAATTAGAGAACAAAGAAAAGACTATAGGGAGGAAGAGAGAGGAAATGGAAATGGAGCACAAAGAAGAGTAAACAATATCCAAAGAAGAGAAGAGAGAGTGATATCGGTAGAACCGGAAATTATTACTGAACAAGAGCCCGACCAAAATTTTGGATCGAGCACATACCAAATGTAAGAAATATTATCTGTACATATGAACATCCAAGGGAATACATTAAATTTGGGGAAGATTTGGAATTAAAGGAAATAACGGAATTAATAAAAATTAAAGGAAAATTAAATGGGAAACAAGTTAAAATATTAATAGATACAGGTTCGGAAGCGTCCATAATAAAAACAAAATTGATAGAAGAAAATATTAAAAATTATGAAAACAAGCTAGTCAAGATACCGAAAACTACATTAATAGGAGCAAATGGAAAGAAATTGTGTGAAGTTAGCAGATCTATAATACAAAGCATTGAATTAAAGGATGGGAAAGAAGTTGAGATGCAATTATTGCTAGTGGATAATTTAGAAACAGACATAGTTATAGGAATAGATGAATTAACGAAATATAAAGCAAGAATTGATTTTGAAAAGATGGAGATAGAATTAAATGGTAATAAGATTGAATTTGAAAAAGAAAATATGGAAGAATTAGAAATTGAAGAGGATAATAGGCAGTTATGGAATATAGAAAAGAATGGAAATATGGAATTATTGGCAATTGAAGAGGATAATAGGAAGTTATGGAATATAAAAAGGAGTGGAAATATGGACGAATTGGAAATTGGAGAGGATAATAGGCAGTTATGGAATATAGAAAGGAATATAATTATGGAGGAATTGGTATTAGTGTGTGGAAATAAAGAATATGAAGAGAAAGTGAAGAATTTGATTATGAAGTATGAAGGATTGATTAAAAAGGAGATGAGAATGGCAAATAATTATGTACATAAGATAGAAGTTAGAGGAATAGAAAATTTCAGAATAAGAACATATCCCATACCTTATAAATATAGAAAAGAAGTTGATTCAGAGATACAAAATATGTTAAAAGACGGTATTATAGAGAGATGTAATACAAGATATGTAAACCCTATTGTGGTCGTAAAGAAGGCAAATGGTGAATTAAGATTATGCCTAGATGCAAGAAATATTAATCAATACACTGTACCACAATACGAGGCTCCGATGAATGTGGAAGCAATTTTTGGGCGCATTACGAATACTAAAATATTTTCTAAAATTGATTTAAAACACAGTTTTTGGCTGATTCCTTTGGATGAAGATAGTAGAGATTACACAGGCTTCTCTATTGATGGTGTGTTGTACAGATTTTGTGTAGCTCCATATGGTATACAAAGTGCTTGTTCGGCCTTGGTTAGAGCATTACACCAAATACTAAATAAATTTGAAGACTTTGCACTTCATTATATCGATGATATATTAATCTTCTCTAATGATGAAGAAGAACACCTAAAACACATTGAAATTATTTTAAAAGAATTAGATAGAGCAGGTTTAAAAATAAATCAAAATAAATGTAAATTTTATCAGGAAGAGATATGTTTCCTAGGTTATAGAATAGACCAAAATGGAATGTCTATGGATGAAGAGAGGATACAAGCAATAGTAGAATATAAGAGACCATCAAACCTAAAATCTCTTAGAGGGTTTCTAGGGATGATGAACTATTTTAAACGTTTGATACCTGATTTGAGCATGAAACAAATACCTTTAATTAAGCTTTTAAAGAAGGAGAATAAATGGAAGTGGACTGAGGAAACTGAAATAGCTTTTAATGATTTGAAGGAAGCATTTACTCAACAATTGAAGGTTTATCATCCAAATTATGATTTACCATTTATATTAAGAACAGACGCATCCAAAGAAAGGTTTGCAGGAGTGCTATTACAGATGCAAAATTGCATGGAAGTACCCATATGTTTCGTATCAAGGGTGACGAAAAATTATGAGAGAAATTATGGGGTATCAGAATTAGAATTGGCAAGCATAATTTTCTGTGTGACTAAATTTAGATTTTATTTATTAGGAGCAAAATTTACGATAGAAACCGATCATTCCTCACTTACAACTATTTTGAAAAACAGATTTGGCAACAGTAGAATTCATAGATGGGGTTTAATATTACAGGAATATGACTTTGAAATTAAATTTATTCCAGGAAAGACAAATGTAGTGGCAGATGCATTAAGCAGAGAAAGTAAGGGGGATAATAATAAGGATAAAAGAATTGTAAAAATTGGGGTAAATATCATGAAAGATTTAGATGGGATATTTTCTTTAAATAGCATCATAGAAGACCAAATGGAATTAACTGAAAAACAGAAAAGGAGAGGACAGTTAAAAGAAGATATATGGATAAAGAAAAATGGGGAAACAGATTTATTTATAATAACAGAGAATTTAGCTAAGAAAATTTTGGGAAATTTACACAGAAGAAATGGACATATAGGAGCTAGGAAATTATGGCTACTATTCAGAGAAAATTATATTAGTAAAGGGGACCAAAGTATAGCAAAATTGATCACCAGTACATGCCATATTTGTCAATTAGGGAAAAGCAAACATAGAAGAAACGAGAACATAGCAAAATCTATATTAACAACAAGATGTGGGGAAATAATTGCAATAGATTTCCTAAGTAATTTGATACCCAGTCAACAAGGAAATTGCCATATTTTGATAGTGGTTGATTTATTTTCAAAATTTATAAAATTATACCCTACAAAAACAACAAAAAGCAAAGTCATAATGGAGAAACTATCAGAATACATAAAAGAAGTTATAAAACCTGAAAATTGTATAATAGATAATGCTACCTACTTTACAAATGAAAGGTTTAAAAAATTTTGTAGTAAAAATCAAATAAATTTAAGAACGATTAGTATTCGACATCCATCTTCAAATCCATCTGAAAGATACATAAGAGAAGTGATAAAGTTTTTGAGAATAACTTTGTGGAATCAAAACCATAATAATTGGGAAAATCACATAGAGGAAATTCAAAATTATTTAAACAATTTACCGAACACAGTAACAATGGAAAGTCCAATTTATTTAATGAAACAATTGAAACCTCAAAGGAAATGGGAAATAAATTCTACAGAAGAATTTGAAAAGGTATTGGAAAGAGTAAATAAAAATCTGCAAAACAATGCAAACAAATATCTAAGAAGAATGGAAAAGAAGGGAAAAGCTAAAACTACATTTAATAAAGGAGACTTAGTAATCGTCCGTGCTTTAAGGGTATCAGATAGAAGTAAGAATGTATGTGCAAAATTGAAACCACCTTTCGAGGGACCATATGTTGTAGAGAATGAGAATGGAATAAATAGTTACGTTTTAAGATATATAGAAAGTGATGAAATAAGAGGTATTTTCAATATAAAAGATTTATACAAATATAACAAATAATGGAGAAGTTTAAAAAGAAAAGAATTTCATAAATATTTGAAGTAAAATTTGCATTCATAAAATTTTTACTTACATAAAAATTTGATAAACGCAAAATTTAGGGGATGTTAACATAGAGTAAAACAACACCCTGTATACCGAACATAAAATAAAAAAACTACTTATTTCAAGAAATAAAAATTTTTGAAATTTCAATTTTTTTTAAAAAAGATTATCTAAAAAAGGAGACAATCTGTACCATGTACTATTAAATAGAGAAAGCATCTAACTGTATAATTTAAAATAAGATTTAAAAAAAAAACATTTGTGAAATGAATTAACAAAATCTTTATAAACCTACAAGACGGAATATTAGAACATTGTTACATATACAAATGGAAATGATAATCCTTTATTTTTATTGTCAAGGTAAATAAATAGTGAGATTTTTTTTAAAATGAATATTAGGGTTTGAAGGACATGTAAATAAGATTTTATAAATATTTAAAAACATACGATATAAGAAGTAAACTGAAAAACATTAATTCTATGGAATGTGACATTTATTGAACGGTTTGACGTTATGAACACATATTTTGTAAATTTGAAAATGTCATTTTGTAAACTAAATGAAATATAATTTAAGAGACACAATATGAGTTAAAATCATTAAAGAACCTTAAAACAAAGCGTTTTCAAATGATAGATGGACAATTCACTATTTGAAATGAAATCTATAAAGAAAAGTTTTGATAACCAAATCTGATTGGTGGAATGTATTCAACAAACTTTTAATCTGCGACAAGTAGTTGTTAATAATAAAAAAATTGAAGGAGAAAAGTTTGTTGATTATACAGACTATTGACTAGGTAAACTTCTTTTTGGGTGGTAAAAAATTTGAGAAGCAGCAAAATTTTGGGAATTAAGAAAACTTTTCGAAAAATAAGATATTTGGCATCAAAATTCAGAAAAGAGAGATACATTGTACTTATGATATGGTAGATTATATATTTAAACAAGCAGATGTAGAAACTAAGAAACAATTTGGTAATTATGTTTGAATACTAACCGTATAATTGATATATAATACTTGATTAATATTTGTATGGTGGAATGGATATATCCACCATACCTTTTAGAAAGCTTTTGATTATGTAATTGGACTGAAATGTATTAATGTGGACGGGACATAGCATTGATTCCTGATTTTGTGTAAGCTGGACCAGTGATGTGACAATTTCCAGAAGGTAACCTAAAATAAAGTAAAGGATAATTGAAGTGAATTACTATACAGGAATAAGGTATTTAGACTATTTTCATTATACATAAAAAAGTTTGAATAAAACTTACCAATTTAGTAAAAAAAATTGAACTTTGGTATTAAACAAACATTTACAACCATTGTGTTTCGCCATTTTGATATAATAATCGTTTATATAGAAGTTTCAGTATTATAAGATTTGTATTAAATGGTGCCTATTTTAGATTTGTATATAGAGATAATTTTTTCATGTGAGAACGTGATTTTGTTTGAATGAGTGGTCATAATAGATAGTAGGTTTTTTATTAATTTGTGTCTTGTAAAAGAACAATGTATTTGTCTATTCAAAATATTAAATAACGTTCTTTCTAGTTTGAAGAACATTGTAAAATTGTTTTTGATACATTTTATTTCTTTGTGGTGATGGCTCCATCTAGTTTGAACCGTTGGTAGTTTAAACTGACATCTGTGAATAGTAAAAAGGTTCAACTTGAAACACAGGACCGTCTTAAGAATTTATTACGTATTATTAAACAAGCAAGTACATTTTTATTAACAAAATTTTTATGAAGACAGAGATATTTAATCAAATTTAGGCGCTCACACTATAAATTGAATTTTTGTTTCTCTATACCTGAACCCTACTCTGAGGTTAAAGAGTTTCTCATGTTTTAAAATATAACCATTTTAGTAATAAAATTTTAAATTTTTACAATATACCGGGCAAATCAAAACTAAATATAAACTAAACTAATAATAACTATAAATCATTATTTCTCTCCCCGTTCTATCCAGTTTAACATGTCGGCCCATCGTAGGGCAAATTAGGGAATGTATATTTGTTTTGAAACATTTAAATTACACACCGTTCTATCCAGTTTAATATATATATATATATATATATATATATATATATATATATATATATATATATATATATATATATATATATATATATATATATATTGAACTAGTCATCTAGTTTTGTAAATATATTGAAACAAATCAACATAATAAAAAGGTCTTATTATAACGGAAGGAGTGTCAGTAGACACAACCATTAGAATAAACTCAATAACAAGTCAAATATTAAAATATAAAAAGATTGAAATATGAATAAATCGAGTGAAATATTGATGTAAATGTTTTAAAAAGGGATGAAGAATAAAAATTCCAACACTATATTAGTTAAATAGATAGTAAATATTACCTGTACCAGTAATTCTGATTGGTTGTCAAAGTCACAGAATTCCGTATTACACTGAACGCAGCCATAGCAATTTCTGCGGGACGAAACGTCATATAATAGCTTGAAACCTAAATTAAGAGAAAAGAATAATCAGTTTAACAATAACTTAACATTGTTTACATAAATTTTTTAGTAGTAGCAAAGGTTTAGAATACCATGTAATCATTAATTCATTTCGAAGGGTTGAAACTAGACGGAAAAGATAGTTGGAACACAGCCCAAACGTATAAAAAGGAAATGAATATTTACAAGAAGTAATGCATGCTAGGGAATTTTCATTACCAACTTAAAATCATTGCTTTTTGATTATATATGAAATTTAATTACAAAAACAAAAATAATCAGGAGTTTATGTATAATAAATGATAAAACAGGACTCAAATTAAAATAGAATCAATTACATATAGGTTAATTAATAATATAGGTTGTAATATTTGTAAAAATAAACATTTCTCAGAATAACTAAATAACCTGAATATAAGAAAATTGACTATTGTACGAGGAAAAGAGGACTTAATTAAAATTCCTTAATACAATAGAAATCTAAGTGGGTCAGTGTTATTACCCTCCAGGACAATATATTTATATTTTTTAATAATAGTAACTAAAAGACTGGAGAATAACAATTTTAGTGATAAAAAACAAATAAGTGAGCTATGGACTAGGGAAGCCAAAAGACTTGTTGATTTTAAAAACAAAAGAAGGTGAATTAATGGTGGTGATAGAGGATTGCTCTCTGTATAAAATTGTATAAATGTGTTTAAAAGTTGAAATTATAAAAATAAGTTAAATAAAACTAATCATAGGAGTATCCTATAAATTGTAAGGAGTGAATAGTGTAGTAGGAGCGTGTCTCTTATGAGATATCTTCAAAATTTGAAGATGCGAGTGCAGCCAGCAGTGATAGCAGAAATAAGGTCTGTGTAATTTGTATAAACTTATTTGGAATTCCAATTAACATTTTTAAGTGTACACTCAAATTTTTAGTTGAACAATCGAATCACATAACACATAAAAATGCCAAAAACATTAAAATATGATGCATCATAAATTTATTTATAGAAACTTATATCTTTAATATCTATAAAATTAGTGTACTCATGTTTGTAAATTTATCTACTTGAAATCTCACGTGTATCATGTATGTTACATTAAATCTTATAACTTCCTTCCAGCTATTGCATGCATAACTTTAAACTATCACTTTCTTGACCTTTAAACACACACATATATAGTTTATAAATTCTCACGTATATGTAATTGATTGTAGAAACTTGATTATTTTAACAAATTTATTTATCACAAGCACGCTAGCGTCGTGTTGAATGTGAAACGTTGTTTATGGAAGGGAAACCTCCTTCTTTCATGTAGATTGTAGTAGCGCATGCGTTTGGAGATTTAGCGCCGACGCAGTAGTGGGAACATTTTGTTATAGAGAATACATGTATGATATAGGGTGGCACAATTCCATAAAAATAAATGTATAAACCAAATTCATAGTTTCAAAAATATTTTATTATGTTCCAATCAAATTAAAAATTTTCAAATTATTTTATTAAATAGCTTTACATATATGTGTTGGTTTTTCTTTATTCTCACATCCATGATTAAATTCTCAATATCTTTGTTGTCGTATTTCAATCATTTTATTTAACAGATATTGTTTCTTTCAGAGGTTGTATGTATAGGTAAGATTAAGAATATATTTCCTCAATCTTTGATTATTATCTCCAGAACTCAAAGGGAGGATTCTCATGCTTCCGACTAATTAAATTAACATTATAAATAAATAATTAATTAAAAAAATCTGAGCTAGTCAACCAAACGAAATAATTATTAAATGGCGACCCATTAAACAAAACTAAATTAAATAATTAATATATAATATATAATATATATATATATATATATATATATATATATATATATATATATATATATATATATATATATATATATATATATATATATATATATATATATATATATATATATATATATTTAATAATCATTTTTTTCCATAATTTGTTATTTATTATTGATTTTTAAAGCATATTTTTTTCATAATTTGTTTTTTTTTTATATTTTTTTTTAAATCATTTTTTTTCTAATTTGTTTTTTATTTTTTCTCTTAATATTTTTTTTTGGATTTTTTTCTAATTTAATAATTGTTAGTAATTACAAATACAATGTTGTGTTTGCATAATTGCTTACAAATTTTGCAATTTAAGTTTGCAGTTTATTATGTGTTGGTACAGTATGTAATGAGTGTTTATACTTTCTGAAAAAATAATACAATTAAGGTCTATTGGAAGGGTTATATTGGCAGTTATTAGTTAATTATATAATTTCCTAATATTTTGAGTATGTAACGGACACTAAAGTAGGATGTGTGTCAGTGTACCTATATCCCCACAGGAACAATATGGGTTATCAATCATTTTTAGCCGATGTTTATATACAGGAGTAAGTGCATGATTTGCACGCACTCGATTTATTGTAAGGGGCCATCCATAAAGTACGTCACACGTTAATGGGGAGGGAGGGTATCACCGAAGTGTGACAAGGGGCATGGGGAGGGGTCAATACTTTTGTGACGTCACATGTTAAAATTTAAAATACTAAAACGCAAAGTTTGGATGTGAATTAAAAATTTACGAACTTGATCTATATTTATTAATAATTTAGCATTCTCGCTATGCGATAATCTCTCATGCAACGCCATTTAAGTTCTAGAGCGGCGTTGTAATGCAAGTGAGACACTCAAATTCACGAGAATTTTGAATGGTAAGGATTTAAATAGGTTTAAGTCGTCGGCGAGTGCTCGCTCGTTTTTCTATCGTTCCGCACGTCGGTTGTTTGCGAGACCTTCGACAAGTGCTACTTCACGCGCCGGCGCAGTGACTTCAATACATTCCTTTTGTTTATTTCACGATTGACTTTTGCCGAGTGGCAGTAATAGTCTTCTCAGTTTAATTGTTTTAACATTTTTAATTTATCAAATTATTTTAAAATGAACAAAAAGATTGATTTCGGTAGTCTTTACCGCAGATTATTCGTTGCCTATAGTGCAGCCTATGCTGACAAAAAAAAAACAAATCATACAAGAAGAAGTTAACGCCTTATGGAAAAGATTAAAAAGTTTTTTCTCAAAGAATCCTTCTTCATCAAAGGCATTAGCACTAGTAAAGCCACAAGACAGTAAAGTAAGTTCAAAATTTATAATACAACTAATTAGGTTAAATCGGTTAAACATCTTTAATTTAGATTATTATAAAATAGTCCGTAATTACATATATCTTTCTATCTCTGTTTGTTCGAAGTTTTGCTTGATATTTAATACTCGGGGTTGCTAATTTTATTTAATATATTACATGTTTACTTTTAATTACAGGAGGACACTAAAATGAGTAATTCAGAAGAAATTGAAAATGTTATGACAGAATCGAGTAGATGTCAATCACTTCAAATAGTAGCTAAACCAACACCTAGTCAACACGCTTCCAAGAATAAAATTATTGTACTCGAATCTGAGCTCAATAGCTTAGTATTAGCACGTGATGCTGGTATAGCGACAGATGATGCTACCAAAAAAATAACAACATTAAGAAAAGATATTCAAGCAGAAAAGACCTCATTGAACAGAAAAATCGACGCAGCGGAACGCCAAAAAAAATCGTGATACTAAAAAACAAAAAAATTTTAAAACTGAAAATAATCCTGATGTAGCAACTGCTCTTAAACTTCGAAATACTTTTGGTCGGCCTAGAGTTGAGGAAAATCAATCCGGTTTACTTGAAGTAATAAAATCAATTGCTCTTTTTGGTGGCGCAGCTGATGATCGCCGTCGTACTGAAGTTATAAGATGTTTAAGACATTAGACGCCTTGCAAGCTGAACTATTTAAGCAAGGCTATACTATCAGTCTCTCAGGATTGTATTTGAGACTTCTTCCCAAGCGAGTAAATACAGAGGAAGGTAAAAAACATGTCGTAACCGTTCCTGTCAAGCTTTGTAAACCAGACTCTACGTTACATTCAAAGCATAAAGATGGAAAATTTTGTACCGCTACTAAACGAAATCTTGAATCTGTAGCTTCAATTTTGGGTCCGGACCAAGTTTTTTTTTTATCGATAGATGATAAAGCACGTGTACCTTTAGGCATTACAGCAGCTAACGCTCAAGCACCAATATTAATGCATCTTGATTACCGTGTCCAATTGCCAGATCATGATTTTGTAGTCGCCGAGAAACATAAATTTATTCCATCTGTTTATGCGGGCATTCTAATAAAAAAAGATGGTGAAGGATCACCTGAAGCTGTGACGTACTCTGGTCCTACATACGTAGCAATTCGTAGTGGAAAACATTCATCTTCCAATGCAGAGACTCATGCCATTGACATTCATAAGCTTTCTGAATTACCGACTTTCGAAAACTTATTGACAACTAGAGAAGGTTTTGTAAAACCTGTAATTATTTTCACATGCGATGGTGGTGCTGATGAAAATCCACAGTACGAGCGGGTTATAATTTCAGCTATAAAACATTTTAAAGATTTTGATTTAGATGCAATTTTTATAGCTACAAATGCCCCAGGAAGGAGTGCATTTAACAGAGTCGAATGACGCATGGCACCTCTTAGTCGTGAACTTACTGGTGTAATATTAAATCATGATGATTTTGGGTCACATCTCGATTCAAGTAATCGAACTACTGATTTGGAGCTAGAAAAACGGAACTTTGAAATTGCAGAAAATGTGTTAGCTGATATTTGGAGCAAATTTGTCATTGATGAATTTCCTGTAGTTGCCGAATATGTTGTACCAACTGACACCAGACTCGAAGCTAATCTTGCTATGATGTTGAAAAATAATGCTACTTGGTATGCTAATCACGTACGTGAGTCACAATATTTTTTACAAATTGTAAAATGCGAGACTATCACATGTTGCCCAGTACGACGTTCTAGTCTTTGGCAATTATTAAAAGGAGGATTCTTACCACCACCTGTGTTGATTAAACAAAAATCAAATGGTTATGTAGTCGCAGGAAGTGATGACAACGAGGCTAAGTTTGCTCCATTATTACTACAATTGTCATTAAATATCCGAGCATCATCCCATCTGAAACAAGTTCCATACGATAGTTATTGCCCTAGTGTCGAGTCATACATATTTAAAAGATCGTGTAGCGTATGTGGTTTATATTTTTCCTCATATAAAGCCGCTAATCAACACACACAATCGCATAAAAAACAAGAAATGTTACCTACAGCGAAAATTCGTCCTCAAAGAATTGCGGCTAGACGTGCCCGAGAAATTCTCTGTTTAATGAATGATGACGATGCTTTATGGATGGAAGAGAATGATGTCGACACTAAGGATGTTCCTGACGTTCAAATTCAGAACGAAAATGAAGTGCCTGATTTACCAGTAATAGCTGATATAAAAGAGTGGATCCAAAGTCCATGGTCACTCGATAATTAAGTTTTTTATCTTTAATTAATATAATTAATCGTTTATTATTTTCTAACTAGTCGTTTGTTTTTTCGGTTTTATAAAATGTTGGACTTTATGTTGATTTTATTAGATTATTATTTAATAAAAATAAGTAAAAAATGAAAATAGCTGTTTTCTCTCGATTATTTTTAAATACATACATAAATTTAAAAAATGTGTGACGTCACATCAGGAGGGGGGGTTATAAAAATGTGACAACCTGTGACAAGGACGGGGGGAGGGGTTCAAAAGTCCTAAAATTCGTGTGACGTACTTTATGGATGGCCCCTAACTATAAAATTTCTGTTCACCTTTTTGTAGAACCAACTTTGTTTAGGGATCCTGTCCTGATGTTTTTAAAAGTTTAATCCAGTTGTAGATTCATTATAGAGTTTTTGTCAGTTTTCTTTAATTTCCTGTTTTTGTGATTTGAATATGTCGGAGGGTGGTAATTTAAGTTGGAGTTTTTCTCCTGTTTTTATGGCTTCATTTGCGAATTTATCAGCTGTTTCGTTACCAGTTATACCAACATGAGCTTTTATCCATACATATATGACTATTTTGCTATTTGTGTGAATTTTGTGGTATAAGTTCAAAATGTTTGCTTCAATATGGTTTAATGTTCTCTTTATGTTCATATGTTTTAATCTGTCCACTGCACATTTACTGTCTGTAAATATTACATATCTATTTTAATCTGAATTCGATATGTATTTCATTGCTTGTAAAATTGCTGTTATTTCTGCTGTATATATAGAAGCCTCCTTTGGTAAAATATATTTGGAATGGTATTTTTGTTTATGTGGTAGAATGCGCAGCCTGTTTGTTCATTTGCCTTTGAACCATCTGTAAATATATATTCGTAATTTGGCCAGTATTTGTTTTTGAATTCATTGAATTTGGTTTGTCAGGTTTGGTATTTCGTCTTGAATTTCGAAATAATATGTTGGTATTTTGTGAGCGTAGAGATTTTTAGGTAGGTATGTAAAGTTAGGTAGTTTCCAGTTTGTATGTAATTTGTGTTGGTAGATAGATATTTCCATAAGACTTTCCACTATAACTGGTTTTTTTTTATTTAGTACCAGTATTTATAGGTGAGGACCTGAACTGTTAATGATTGTAACCTGTTGAGATATGATGCTTCCTTTGCTATTATTTTAGTAATAAACATATTACTGAGTAATTGTCTTCTTAGTTTAAGAGGTGGTATTATTGCTTCCGCTTGCATAATATTTATAGGGGTGGATCTGTTATATCCTAGGCATATTCTCAAACATTTATTCTGTTGGGCTTCAATTTTGTGTAAGTGTGTTTCATGCTGTTCCGTATAGATGACTTCCATAGTCTATAATTGACCTTACCATTGTTTTATAAAAGAGTAACGCCGTATTTGGATCCGCTCCCCACTTTGTATTGCAGAAAGCTCTTAATATATTCATTGAATTTTTAGTTCTTTTGATTACTTGGTGTATACAGTCTTTCCATAAAAGTTTCTTGTCTAACAGTAATCCAAGGCATTTGATGGTATTTTTTATGGGAAAGGTGTATTCACCCAGGGTTATCAGATTTTGCGGACAACTTCTAGTTCTGGAAAAGATATATACTTTGGTCTTGGTTTCTGATATGGACAGCCCAATATTATGCCATTTTTGGATTGGACCAAATTCCACATTAATAATTCTTGTACATGAAATTAACTGTCTCGACCCTTACTTCGTCAATATGCTCATATTAGTGTTTTTAAATGAAACTCACGGTCTCTAGTTAATTCCACAATATAATAAAAGTTATTGAAAATTCTAAAAAATTGACAATTGTTTCGATAAATGAATATCATCGTCAGAATGACAGAAGTTACATTTCATTTTATGCCTACCTGATGTTTAGTAGTTATTTTTGGCTAGACCAAGAAGTAACCTAACTTGTGATTGGTTTAATATATATTAATGGAAAAAAGAAGCAGGTGTGATATTACAAATATTGAAGCTTAGATATTATTAGCCCAATGGTGATATCCTGGATATCATTTTTCCAATTAAGATCAGTATAACGGGTGCTATGGTACCTGAAGTGCCAAATGTTTGTCCTTTTTGGAGAAATGTCGGGTTTACTATGATACAGCCTCCCGAGAGTATACAAGTGGCCAATTTTAAAATTGGATATTTTTCAAGGTCTTTCATTCAAGGTGTCTTACAGATGTACCTTATTGATTTTCAGCTTACTATAGCGAGTACAGCGGGTCCTATAAATCCAGATATACTGCATTTTTGGTTACTTTTGGAGAAATTTCGGTTTGTTAACACGATACATCTCCCGAAGTGTATACAAGTAACAATTTTATGATAGAATCTTAATCAGGACATCTCATAGATGCGGAAAAGTTTTTTTTTTGTTGGCTTTAGGGCTGAACCCATGCAGCCAGAAACTATGGGCGTAAAAAAAACAACCACTCTTTATAAATATAGGCGCAGTAAGTCTTGAGTGTACTAAAGGTCTAAAAAAAACTATTAGTTACAGAAAAAAGTAAAAAACAAACAAAAGTATTATATAATTAGTATCTTCTAAGGGTACTAGTATTAAGTTCTTACATACTGGTAATTAACTAACCTACCAAAGAGGAAAATGCAGGGTTTACACTCTTCTCGCCCAGGGGTCGTTCAGGGCATTTTTTTATGAAAAAGACAAACACAGGTAGACCATGGGTAGGTAGGTATATATACAATAGGTGAGTTATACAAAGGTAACGAGACTAGAATATCTGATGACTTACAGATTAATTTTAGCTTCAAAAACAAAATGTATCAATGCAGCAAATATAGTTTTGTCGTTTGTGGATAGCAAATACATAATATTGAAAGGGCATGGAACATTTAGCTGAATAATACTTTGTAATAGTTTTTTAGATTGTTGTTCATAACTCCTACAATTGAAAAAAATGTGGTCCAAATCGGAAATTTCGTTGCAATTTTCGCAGATGTTACTTTCCAGAATTTTGATTTTATGCAGGTGTGCAGGATAACACGCGTGTCCAAATTTCATTCGGCATATAGTTGTAATATATTTTCTAGGGTAATTGTAATTCTCATACCAATAATATGTTTTTTTTTTTAATTTGGTGCAAGTAATGTGTATCGAGTAGGTTTTGTTATGCAGTACTGTTGATATATGTTTGACCATGTTTTATACATATTACTTCTGGACAAATTTATTTGTTCATCTACAGTAGTTTCCACATTACTTTCTTCTCCTGAGAATATACTTCTTTTTGTCAATTGATCTGCTACTTCGTTATACATAATTCCCGAGTGTGCTTTAACCCATACAAATATGTGTTTATTTGGAGACTTAGGAATTGTGTTTTTTATTTATACTATGTAAGGATTATTGAAACTAGATGTTATTTCTAATGGCGACTTCAAGCTGTTTAATACTGAAAGTGATTCAGTAAAAATAATAATATTGTTTTTATTTATTACTAATGCAAACTCTATAGCTTTAAAGATTGCAAAAGCTTCAGCAGAAAAAATTGAAGTTGTTTTATTCAATTTAAATTTGCATTGCTCTTGTGGCGGTATTATAAAGGATGCACCGGTGCCATGCATATTTTTTGACGCATCTGTGAAAATAGGTGTGTAATCGATAATTTGTCTGACAATTATGTTGTTTAAGTGAGCTATTTCCGAGTATTGTGGGGTGATTACTTTAATATCTTTTAAAAAGCTATCCAGGTCCATACTTACTAGAGGTGGAATAAAATTTGTAGTGTTTCCGAAGCCGTCACAAAGTGGAGGTGAATTTTTGTGTATCCAATAAGAGTTTATTAGGTCATAATAATTTAGTGTGGATAGTTTTGCTATAATAGGCGATTTTTTGGTTTTGCATTTTATCACATATTTTTCGGAAATCATTGTTCTGCGTAGATGTAGGGGAGGTTCTAAAGTTTCTACTCTCAAAGTTTCAATAGGAGTAGATTTCATAGCTCCAATACAAAGTCTCAAAGCTTTATTTTGTAAAATATCTAATTTTCGTAGGGTCTGGTTGTTTGCACATCCGTATATAGTGCATCCATAGTCAATGATTGATCTTATATAACTATTATAAAAAGTTAAAGCAGTTTTGGGGTGTGCACCCCACCATGTTCGCATGACTGATTTTAGGAAATTCAATCCCTTGCTACATTTCTGCAGTACTTCGTCTACATGAGATTTAAATGTCAGTTTTTTATCAAGAGTGATGCCTAAATATCGAAATTCCCTGGCTACAGGAAACTCCGAGTGATCAACAGTGACTTTTTGAATATCTGGTAAGTTATGTCTAGTAAAAAATACAACCTGGGATTTGTGTGATGACAATTCGAAACCTAGTGTTTGGATGCATTGTAAAATAGGAGTGACAGCAGTGTTTAGGGATATTACACATTGATCAAAATTTTTACTAAGGATATAAACAGCAAAATCATCCGCATATTGAATTACTGTAGCATCAGTTGCAGTGTTGTGAATGTCCATTGTATAAATATTTAAGAGGAGAGGGGATAGTACAGATCCTTGTGGTAAGCCCATTGTTATAATACGATATTCAAACATATTGCCATTGTTTTGTCGGATTGTTACACTTCTGTTTATGTAAAGCTTGCATATATTATCGGTAATTCTTCTGGTATATCTAGCTGTATCATTTTATTGCGTAGTACTAGCCAATCGACACTGTCGTACGCTCCTTTAATATCCAGAAACAATGAGGCAAAGTACTTACTTTCTGATAAGGATAGTTGTATATCTGTCACTAAATGAGCAATAGCATCATGAGTACCATCATTTCTTCTATAACCGTATTGTGTTGGTGGCGAAACTTGGATTTAATTAAGCCACAATTCTAATCTGTTTTTTACTATCCTTTCAAAAACTTTTAACGAGAGTAGTGATATGGGTCTATAAGAATCGCAGTCATCCGGATTTTTGCCTGGTTTTAGGATTGGTATCACAATAATTTTTTTCCATTCAGCAATGTTTTCTCCATGGATCCAAATATGATTAAAAATATCAGTTAAGTGTATTTTGGCATTAACTGGCAAGTGATAGAGCATTGGGTATCGAATGTGATTGTATCCTGGAGAAGTGTTTATTCTATTTTCTAGTGCATAATTTACTTCTTTAAGTCTTATTGACTGAAAAAATGTGGTGGTTCCCTCGCTTTTGTTCACTTTTGTTTTGTATATCCGTCATATCAGCTAAAACCAAAGGGGGTGCAATTTTGTCAAAAAAGTTAAGTTCCCAATCTGAGCTAATTGATTTTTTTGTTGGCAATGGTTTTCTTTGCATCTTCCTCGCTTGGTTCCAAAGTTCTGTTGCAGGAGTATTGTTGTTAAGTTTTGAACACCAGTTTCGCCAGTTTTGTCTTGCTTTTTCTTTTAGGAATTTTTTTGTTCTGGCAGTTTCTGCCTTGCATAATAAATAATTTTCTAAGTTACTATTATTTTTATAATTTTGTAACTCATTTTTCCGTTTGTTTACAGCTTCTTCACACTCGTTGTCCCACCAGATTGGTAAATTTTTTTTGATCATTTTACATGGTTTATTTACAGGAATAGCTAAGGTTGCTGCTGCGTTAATTCCATCCACAAAAAATTTGTATTTCGCATCTATATCTTGCTTTATTGTGATATTATGGTCAAAGAATATGTCTGCAGTGTGGTGGTACTGTTCCCAATTGGCTTTGTGCAAATTCCATTTTGTTTTGGGTCGATAAGATTCTTCGCAGTGGTAATTGAGGCTGTTGTTTACTTCTATCATTAAAGTAAAATGATCTGAGCCCATAACATCTTCTAGGGTATTCCATGAACAATGAATAGCAATGTTGGGTGATGAAAAGGTTAGATCAACGGCGGATTTGTTTCCATTTCTAGTGATTCGTGTGGGTTCCCCAGTATTTAGTAATACTAGATCATTGTCCTCAAGTGTATCCAATATATGTGCACCTTTGGGATTTATTTTATACGATCCCCAAGCATTATGATGTGCATTGAAGTCGCCACCTATCAAACCAGTACCGTCTAGTAGGTTAAAAATTTTGTTCCAATCTCCATTATTGGTTCGTATATCCGGTGGACAATATAAAGAATAACATTTGTAAGACTCAGAATTAGTTTCTATTATTTCTATGCCGCATATTAAGATACCCTCCGAGAAATTTTGCTGAATTGATATTTCCTTGAAGTTTATATTATGTTTAACTAAAATTGCTACACCGGCGTATCCGTCATCCCTATCTCTACGTACAATACTATAACCCTCAAATGATATTTGCATTCCCGGTTTAAACCACGTTTCGGATAATAATGCTATATCTACATTATGTTCATCTAGACACTTCAGTAAACTCAGCTTATTAGATACTGCAGAATGAGCATTCCATTGCAAAATTTTTAAGTTATGGTTAGGTTTTTTAGCCATTATAATATAGGTTACTAATTTTGTTCATAATTGTCTTACTATTTATATCTTTGAGTTCATCAAATGTATTAACGTCATCTAAAACACTCTGAAAAATTTGGAAAAAGACGTTGATAAATTCAGTTGCTTCATTTTCAAAATTAATTTTATTATGTGGTGGAAGGGGTTTGTTAGGACCAAATGTAAAAGGAAACATTGGAGTGTGTGAGGGAGGAGGGGTTGAGATTTTTTTCTTTTGTTAGGGTTATCAGTTAGTTGGATAATAAGGTGTTTTGACTGGTTGAGATTGTGTTGATTTCGAAGGTTGTGGGAGTGGAATATTGAGTTTGTGTTGACTTTTTGTATTTTCTTTGCACTTGTGAGTTAGAGGGGGAAAATATTTATATTTGGGTTTGTCTGGTACTGTAAATTTATTATTCAGGCTAATAGCTAAAGAGTATGAAGTACGTTAGTTAGCTTTCGCTTAAAAAAAGTCAAATTATGTTCGGCCATAAATTTTTTGATTTCGTTTTGTTCTAAAAATGTTGGTTAGGTTATGTTGATTATTTTTACAGTGTAAACAAAAACTATCTTGGGGATCTCTACAACTATGGGTTTCATTTTTTATCTGTGTACAATTCATACAACGAGTGATCGTACTTCGACAGCGTTTAGCTACATGTCCATGTTCGAGGCATTTATAACACTGGATTACTTTGTGAACGTATGGTTCAACTGTACAAGATATGCTATTAATGAAAACGTTTCTAGGTAAAATATTTCCCTCAAAAGTTAATAATACCATTTGTCGCGGTACATATACACTCTCGCCATCAATATCTATTTTTCTCTTAAATCTAGAAACCTCGGTTATATTTATCGGAGAAATAATATTTTGAAAAAGATATTCGTCTTTAAAGATCGTATCTACATTTCGGATAATTCCCTTTCTTTGAAGTAAGTTATTTGGTATAAAAGCCACTAATTGTTCTTATTTCAACCGCTTATCATTTACTAACCTATTTGCATCTTTTAATGATTTTAACTCCACTCGTATTCTATTTTTACCAACACTCCCTATGCTGATAATATTCGGGATTGCTAATGTTTTATGTAAAATATGACCTACCTTCATCGGATGTATTTTACCTAAATTCCCTTCATCGTCAGTTTTTTTAATGAAAACATAAACCTGATTTGAGTATAAGTGAGATTTCTGTAAGTTAAATAATTTTTTTGGTTGTTCTTTGTTAATTACTCCAGTCTGGATATCCGTTCCTACCTACCTATCGGGGGGATCTTTTTCACGCATTATTTACATGATACAGTTTATTTATTATTGTCTTATCAGTTCACTAATTACCTTTAAAAAGTTTTTTAATTTATAATTATACCGGTTATTATTGGTTATTATTCGTCGAAAGCTTATCGATGCGACTCACTGAAATACCGATTCGAACTGGAAAAAAGTTAGTTTTAATCTTTAAAACTGTTTATTTTTAAATCTTAAATTTTCGGGCGTTTTCATTAGTGTGGATATGTTATACTTCTGCTGCAAATAAAGTAGTCCCTAAAGTATACACAGAACGGAAAGACCGAAAATCGACATTTTTGGACATAGAATATTTCTGCTCTAAGAGGACGAAATGTGTTTCAGTAAAATAAAAAATCACTTCAAAATTAGACATTGCAATATGAAATTGATTGAGCTACATATTGTAATCATTTTGAACTAATCAAATGTTATGCTTCGTGTGTCTGCCTGTGCTGAACATGTAAAAAGTAAAGTACCCATACTAGGCGCCACGCATTAAGTAATTTAATTTAGTTTCTGCATAATTTGTATTCTCTTAACTTTTTAATATCTAGTTAAATAAATTTCTTTATAGGGTTATGTTTTCGGAAAAATTAAACTTAAATTCATTTATAACAAATCCTCATTCAGAATGCGATTCTATGGAAGAACGAGAGAATGTTGTGAAATTTGACGATTGTAGTACGACAGATTCGGGGTCCGCAGATGATGAAAGTTGTCAAGGAACAGATGTATCTTCCACTGTTAATGGCCAAGATGATAATTGTGCAAATAGTGATGAAGGTAAAATAATATATACTCATATATTAGAAATGTCTTAGGGTAAGAACTCACTATAACAACATAAGTTACACAATCTTTCATATTATGGGACAAGTATAGTGGAAAAATGTGGCCATATAAAGGAATGTTTATTATTTCAATTATCTTGAAAAATTTAAAATTATTCGGCATTTCAATAAACTGTTTAAGTAATTTCGATTTCAACCAAAATGAAAAAAAGTGTTTAGTTAATTGGCGACTTTCATTTGGAGTTATTACTAGTTCAATGTTTTCTTTATCGATTGATTCACCTTTTTATGTTTCAAAATTTTCAATAATTTTGCATCTGATTCAGAAAAATCCACCTTGTAACATTAGGCTTTTACTGATTTCTTACTTTTTTTTAGTGACATCAATTTTGAAAATGAAATATTCATTTCTTGTAAGAGTTACTGTTTTCCATACTCTTTGTAATATATCAAAATTAGTAGTAGTAACTAACAATTAATTCATTTCTTGAACCAATTAGTATGTTTTCTATTACCATGTCGGTTTTTAATTCTTGAAATGAAGTATTGTGTTTTTTTAGGTATAGATGTTAGTTCAGGGAATAATCATGATGAAGATGCAAAAGGTCCATACGTCTACGAATTATTCAGTATTATGATTCACTCGGGTAGCGCTTCAGGAGGTCACTATTATGCTTACATAAAAGATTTTGACAAACAGTTATGGTTTTGTTTTAACGATCAAAGTGTCACAGGGGTAAGAAATTGTTTTAACATTTTTAATTTCTCCTTTTCTAATAGGACGCAGAAAAACAACTCCACTGTTCGTTCAACTACACCACACTTGTTAAATTGAGATATTTGTCGTCAATTTTTTTTTCACACTAGTGGTCAATTCTGTCAAAGTACTTGATTGTATAAATATTTTGTTATTTGATTTAATTTATTACCTCTATTATAAAAAATAACTTGAGTGCTGTAACATGGTGTAATACTTCAATAGAAGACAGCGTAAAAATGGAGTGTGAAAAACAAATAAATATCAAAAACACGATTTAGTCTTGAAACTAAAAAAAACCTTTGAGGTTGATATCAAGTATGGGTTTCTGCAAGCAAAATTACCTTATTTAAACAATATGTCAACAAGTATATGAGATTTGTACCAAGTTTCTGGTGAATTCTTGTTGAAGGGTATTTCTCCGCTTCTCAAGTTTGTTGGACAAAGTGGGTCGTCTTCAAAATTCATTCCAGAAATGATCAGTTGGATCCAGATGGTTTCAAACTGGACAAAATCATCAACCTGTACTGCTAAAATTATTGTGTCAACAAGAGTCCTCTGATAAAACTAGAATTTGGATAAATATTTTCCTGAAAAATATACTCAAAATACAGATTAAGTTCTGAGCATCTCTGATAATCCCCTCTCACCATATAAGATTATCTTATTAACAGAGATTATGACAAAAATAAATAAATGAAGCTTGCTTATGGTTCTGACTGCAGGATGAGAATATTTCCATTAGGAGGAACTACTGGTCAGGGTAGCCTTTTTTATAAATGTTAAAGCTGAATGAATACCATTTTGACGATGTTTTCAACTTATTAACAAATGTGTTATATATTTTCTATTTACTTAAGGACAACTTGAGTATTTTTTTGCATCTTAATTTATTCAGTCTTATAGAAATACATCAGGAATTAATTCAGAAGCAGAGCTGGGCAAATTACTTTTAAAAAGGAATCATTACATTACCCATTACTTTAACAAAAAATGTAATAGAATTACTTCAAATGACATTATATTCCTTGTAGAAAAAAAAGTAATTCAATTACCCATTGTTTAGTAAAAGGAATTTAATTAATTCTAGAATAAGAAACCAAATCATTAGTCCATATTAATATTTTATCATAACAAAATTAACATTTACCCAAAACTGAATAATAACAGGTTTATTCCTACAAGAAATTTCTGACAAGATATCAACTGTTAGCAAACAGCATATACTACGCTTGTCAAAATATTTGTTGTATTGGATCGATTGACAACGCCTGACACATTAACAAATCTAACTTCATATTCTCTGCTTTTGCACAGAAGATAGAAAACATAACCTTTGTTGAATGTTCAAATTTCCAAATTTATTTATTTTATGATTCGATAGTTTTTTATTGGGGTTGAATAGGGTTGAATATGACATAGGTTCATGCGATTAGATAGGTATGTGAAAACAATTTTTTTAGGCTTGAGCGAGATTCTAGTGAATTTGAAATTAAATAAGAACAATTGAAACACTAGCAGCAAAGTCCTCAGAAATTGATTTAACTAATTCCCTGCTAACTCTAAAATGTTCTAGAAACTTCAACCTGTCGAATTGTTTGGCAGTAATCTCAAAAAAGTCTCGTTTTTTAGCGGAACTCGCTCATCTAATACAATTCCTCAGATCAGCGCAGTCCCAGTCAGGAAAATGAGGACATTTCACTTATTTCAGTCTTCTAATGAGAAAAAATCATCCATGTTTTATTAAGTTTTACACTACACTGATTAACAGTTATAATAATTACGGTTTATAACACACATCTGAAACCAAACAACAAGTTAAAGCTCACTGCGCATGTTCCCGACAAGGGAACGCGTCGCGGTCAACTGCGCAGAATTCGGAGTGTTGAGAACTGTTTCTGACTTGTGTAGGAACAAAACTATCAACTGAGCAAATTTATTAAAATGGATTTATTCTCGATCCATAAACATATTTCATTTGAGCAATACTAATTGTTCGCTTAAAGCATTCTTTCTGGGACTGTTCATGAAGGTGGCAAATGAGAACCCAGCCTTTCAACAGCCACAGCAGAAGGCAAGCCAGTATTTTATTTTAAAAGTATTTCTTTAATCAGTTTATAATCCCTTGTATCCAAATTTTATCTTTCTGGTACTTTATTAATTCCAGTTCTATTTTAGCCTTCACTAGAGCAACATCATTCATTTCTCTGCCAGTTTCTTCTAAGAAAGGTGTATTTTCTTTTAAATAAAAATAAAAACTCGTTTATTATTCATTTGCCGGACTGCAGTGACTGGATTAATTATTAAGTAGCTGTTTTGGATTAAATTTTGTGTAATTGCAATTGGCTATAATCTTCATATAGTCCGGGAAAGTAAGGTCGAAAAATCTGTTAACTATCAAAACTTTCCCATAACTGATTTTTCATTTTTAAATGAAAATATATTGACCCAGCATCACTCTCCTAGATTTTCTAATAATTTTCACAGCAGCTTGCGACGCAGCTTACAAGCACAGCTCAGACCACCTAAAATTCAAGTGATTTATGCTCGTGTCATTCCTGGATGTGTTCTTACAAAAAAATCGTAGAGATGAAAATTGAAGCAAATCTTATGCTCCTGTAGGTGACGTAAATAGTTTTTTTTTAAAAAAAATTTCCGATATTAAATTTTCCAGAAATTGAAAAAATTTACGAAAACTATATTTTTGGTTGGTAATTATAAATAAAATATTAATATCGAGGTCAAAACATAGATAAACATAGAGGGCAAACTTCTAAAAATTTACATTTTTTCAGATTTGGAAAATTCAAAATGGCGGCTGCGCAAATTGGAAACAATTTTTTTTTCAATCGCGTCTAAATTTATGAACATTAACGATATTGAGAAACGGTTTGTTGCAATCGACAGAGTGAAAGTTATATTTTTATAAATAACATAAAGAAAATTTTTAAAACATTTTTTACATAATTTTTTAGAACATTTACCGAAAATAAAAATTTTTACATCTAGTTTTTTCTCATCTTGGCGTTGAAAAATTTGTTAAAAATATCTTTTTACGTTATAAATTTGTTTGTTTTTGAAAGACAAGTATTGTGAAAAAAAATTTTTCAGATGCGACTTTTACAAGCTGAGATAAACAAATTCAAAATCTGCTAGATATTGTCATAATATTAATTGAAATTTTCAAATTTTGATCACTTCGCTAGGTTGTTGAATCCCAACTCAACTTAAACACAATTTTCCATTTTTCTACCGTTAATTGGTCCGTTCAAAAGAGAATAGTAATCCTAGCTCGCTCGGCCAAACGGTACGGCGGCAGCTGCTTGGCGTTCTGGGGGGGGGGGTCAGCGCTCATTCTCTTCGAACGCCCAAAAGACCCTTACTAACATGACTGACGACGTACTTGTACCACAGGGTGCTCTACTACCAGGTGTGGCATACATTGTACGATATTATGTAAAAATTGCGAAGGCAAAAACTGTTGTAACATCGAAATTGTAAGTACGGTATTTGACAATGACGAGTATGATAATGAATCTCTGAGTGATGAGCTAAATTTTGATATGAGTCAATTAGTTGATTGTGAACTTGCAATTGATATTAGCAATAATATCGATGAGGATTTGCTTGCTAATTATAATGACGAGGAAAATTGTACAGAGCCATTTCCTCAGAGACCAAAAAGGGCGAGAATTTGTAGAAAATAGATGTAAATTTGTAAATTATTATTCTTAGTTATTGAAAATTCTAAAAAATGGACAATTGTTTCGATAAATCAATATCATCGTCAGAATGACAGAAGTTACATTTCATTTTATGCCTACCTGATGTTTAGTAGTTATTTTTGGCTAGACCAAGAAGTAACCTAACTTGTGATTGGCTTAATATATGTTTATAGAAAAAAGAAGCAGATGTGATATTACAAATATTGAAGCTTAGATATTATTAGCCCTATGGTGATATCCTGGATATCATTTTTCCAATTAAGATCAGTATAACGGGTGCTATGGTACCTGAAGTGCCAAATGTTTGTCCTTTTTGGAGAAATTTCGGGTTTACTACGATACAGCCTCCCGAGTGTATACAAGCGGCCAATTTTATAATTGGATATTTTTCAAGGTGTTTCATTCAAGGTGTCTTACAGATGTACCTTATTGATTTTCAGCTTACTATAGCGAGTACAGCGGGTCCTATAAATCCAGATATACTGCATTTTTGGTTACTTTTGGAGAAATTTCGACAATTGTTTCGATATATCGAAACAATTGTCAATTTTTTAGAATTTTCAATAACTTGTATTATATTGTGGAATTAACTAGAGACCTTGAGTTTCATTTAAAAACACTAATATGAGCATATTCCACGAAGTAAGGGTCGAGACAGTCAATTTTATAATATATATATATATATATATATATATATAATAAATGGATTTATAGATATAAATTATAAATATCATTGTACCTTATTTCTAGCAATATGTAATGGTTGATAATAACCATACTATTAGCTAACCACAAATGCAATATTTTTACAAAGAAAACCGAAATAAAAGCTTGAGCTTCGTTCAACTGCGAACGAGCGCTGACCTCCCACTACAATGCCAAGCAGCTGCCGCCGCACCGTTTGGCCGAGCGAGCTAGGATTACTATTCTCTTTTGAATGGACCAATTGACGGTAGAAAAATGAAAATTTGTGTTTAAGTTGAGTTGGGATTCGACAACCTAGCGAAGTGATCAAAATTTGAAAATTTCAATCAATATTATCACAGAATCTAACAGACTTTGAATTTGTTTATCTCAACTTGTAAAAGTCGCATCTAAAAAAATTTTTTTTAAATAGTCGTCTTTCAAAGACAGATTTATAACGTGAAAACATATTTTAAACAAATTTTTCAACGCCAAAATGAGAAAAAACTAGGTGGAAAAATTTTTATTTTCGGTAAATGTTCTAAAAAATTATGTAAAAAATTTTTTAAAAATTTTGTTTGTTATTTATAAAAATACAACTTTCACTCTGTCGATTGCAACAAACCGTTTCTCAATATCGTTAATGTTCATAAATTTAGACGCGATTGGAAAAAAAAATTTCTTTCCAATTTGCGCAGCCGCCATTCTGAATTTTCCAAATCTGAAAAAATGTAAATTTTTAGAAGTTTGTCCTCTATGTTTATCTATGTTTTGACCTCGATATTAATATTTTATTTATAATTACCAACCAAAAATATAATTTTCGTAAATTTTTTCAATTTTTGGAAAATTTAAGATCGGAAAAATTTTTTTGTAAAAACTATTTACGTCACCTTCAAGAGCATAAGATTTGCTTCAATTTTCATCTCTACGATTTTTTTGTAAGAACACATCCAGAAATGACACGAGCATAAATCACTTGAATTTTAGGTGGTCTGAGCTGTGCTTGCAAGCTGCGTCGCAAGCTCCAGTGGAAATTATTAGACAATCTAGGAGAGTGATGCTGGGTCAATATATTTTCATTTAAAAATGAAAAATCAATTATGGGAAACTTTTGACTTTTATTTCCTTACTTTCCCGGACTAATAATAGATTTTGAAGCTACAGTTTTGTCAGTTTTTTTTAAACATTAAACCAACTGGGTTTAACAGCAGTTATGGCAGTAGCTGCAATAATAGTTTCATGGAAAATCAATTAAATTTTCAAATTGCAGTTCTATCTTGGAATTTAATTCCGTAATAAGTAGGAATTTGATATAAGTGATAGATAACGAATTAATCCCTTTTGAATTAGTTATTTACGTAACAAGTCCCGAAAGTGATATTTTACGGGATGAGTAGGCAGTTTCCATGGCGAGTCCTGGAAGCTTGCGAGTCCCGTAAAATCACTTTTGGGCAGCGTTACGTACAATATGTTTTCTGCAACCGTTTATTAGATATAATATTAAAAAATAATAGGGATATATACTATAAATATTACTTATGAACATTAATTGTACAATTATAACAATTACTTATATTAATAGTATTAGGAATATTAACAGAAGTGGCTGTGGTGAAATTAGTATTTGACATTGCAGTACTTGTACTAGCTTTCGAGATATTAATTTCGTTACGGCCATTTTGAATCTTTGAGACTATGTCAAGTTTGTTTCTTACAGAATTTTCTAGGTATCCTTCTGCCACATTCGTCGATTTCCACCCTCCGTGTCTCTTTAAATTGGTGATACTGCCACCACCATGAACTAATACATTGGCTGAACTTCTTCATAAACAGTGGCCGGTATATTCTTTGGGGTGTGGCAATTTAAGATATTCGGCAATTTTGGAGGCAATATTTCCAAAACTGAATACCAATGGGTTGTACAGTACATTTGCCGTTTTTGTAAAATACAAATAATCTACGATGTGGTGTGTTGGGTTGACGTAATGACAAATATCTTCTCCAATGACGACAAAAGTTCTTTCAATATTTGTTTTAGAATTAGGAATTTTTATGTCCAACATTGTTTCTTTATCCTCTATATCATCTAGGCTTATTTTGCAAAATTCCTCACGCTGACAACCCAATTATTAATGCAACCTAAAATATAAGTAGACAGAAATTGATCAAAGAGAAAGAAGAAAAAAATTTGACTTAATTTTTACCTTTATCGCCAAGTAAATATTATTATCAGCATCTGATAAAAATTTATCTATTTCTTCTTTATTTAAAATTCTTGATTTCTTTGCTTTGTATCCAACGGATTTCTTTTTAAGAAGAGCGATAACTTTGGAATATTGGCTTATATCGATATTGTTTTTAATGTTAATAGTGGACTTAAGCATCGAGTAATTGCTCCATGACTTTCATTTATAATACACACATTTTTATCATCTCGCTATTTTTGGAACAAATTATAGACCATTTCATACATCTTTCTTCACTTTACCGGCAACAACTCATAAGTAGCGGCTTTAGCAGCTTAACTGATTTCACGTGGAATAATTATTTCCTCGTCACTTTCGTGGTCGATTTCCATTTCTGGATCGGAAAATTGAAAATACAGTGGAACTATCAACAAATTAATTTTGACAAGCGATGCCATAATAAAAATTCCGTAAATGTCATTGCTAAGGCCGCCTACATAGATATTGAAAATTATCCCGAAAGTAAAAAACTCGTCCCGAAAGTAAAAAAAACATTCCGAAAATAGCTACTTTTGGTACGATTTGTGTAAAGTTTCACTTTCGAATTAATAAATCATACCGAAAGTTCTATTTTCGGGACGGCTGCAGAAAAGGAATTTTCAATTAGTTTTATGAAAATCTGTCAAATTCCACATTACATTTCTTTTTTCGCAAAAGGAATGCAATTACAATTACTTTTTTTGGAAAAGGTATTAAATTACTAATGCAAAACGTTTTGTAATTATTACTGCCCAGCTCTGTTTAGAATTGAAACTGTCAATTTAGACAAGTATTGAAAATTTGTTTTTTACTGTGATTTAAGTATCATTTCTACAATAAATGCTTCTGATACCAGAAGATATAACTGTACGAACAAAAACTATTTGCATTAACTGTATTAATGCCTTAATTTTTTGATAGTTTTAGTTATTTCTGAATATCTGTTTGATAATATTTTGTTTTCAAGTTTGATGGATTTGATTTATACAATAACTTTTCGATCAACGGACCAAATTATTCATAATTGTAATACAAACTCAAAAATACCAGTTTTGTTGCATTCAAAACTACAGGAAAATTGGTTTGTTATAGTGTGACCAGAAATCTAAGAAGATCATAAATCACCAACCACTTGAGTTATCAGCAGAGTTGTACCTACCCTAGCCATTAAATTTTGTTTTATAGGTAGGTATAATGAAACTTGACATTTATTTTTTTCTTTATGGGTTGTGTCATTGTTAATATTTCACTTCAATATACAAGAAACAAGAAATAAAAGTCAATTATTGGTGCCTAGACACCATACTATACTTTTTGAAAAAAATTTAGAGTATCTGGGCTGTAAATTTTATAATATCCTCCCAGAGGATATAAAAAAACAGTAATTTCTACAATTTGAAAAACAAACTAAAGCAGTTTTTACTAGGAAAAAACTACTACACCATAGAGGAGTTTTTTAATTGATAAATTGTCTTTCTGTTGTTACCTGCTATGAATCTGCCAAAAATCATTTTGTTTTTGTGGAACTGTTGATTATTTTTAAGGGTTGTCTGTGGTCTGTGATGTAAACATATGTGTATGTGAATATATATGTATGTATGTGTTTTGTGTTCTTTAGTTAAGTCATTTTATTATACTTTGTGACATGTTTCACTATAACTGTTGTATAATTTTTTTGTACAATAATTTTTTATGTGAAATAAATTACTTCCTTTCTTTTTATATATTAATACAGTTCCTTTATTTAAAATTTTAAAAAAATTCATTTATTTATTTATGTTGCAATACTTTTGGTATACCCATTATTGTATACGATATTCAAAATTTTTGATTTACTCAGTATATGTCAAATTTGGCATGATTTAGTTTCAGATGACATTACCGAAGAGCTAATTAGTGTGCAAAGACTATCCTATTTATAAACAAAATTACTCATGAACATCAGTTTCACTGTCGTCATCCAAATTGATAATAAACTTTTCTTTTGGAATTTTTTCTATATCCATATATGACTTTTCCACCTTTTTAATATGAGAAACACTTGGCCCATCTGCTATCAGGAATGTTTGCAGTTTCTGTTTGAATAAGGTTCAACTTAAGGTCGGAGAAGTATTATTTATTCGAACTGCTGACTTAAGCTGATGTTATATACTGGTATGTTCAGTTTGGTTAAACATACAGTGATAAGATAGAGGTCTGAGCACTATATGTCCCAAGTTTTCAGCCAATGAATCACAAAAATATTTCTTTTTTATAGAATAACTGTGTAAAACTTCTAAGAAACTGTTTTTTTTGTACTTTTCCTCATAGTACATATTATTTAACATATATTCTTGTATCACTACACACTATTCATATCTCCCCTCATTCTCTTTTCCATACTAATCAAAAATTTCATGAACCAATCTTCTTGTGTCTCCTGTCTAATATCCTATTGTTGTTGTTCTTCTTCTTCTCCTGTCAAATCTTCTGTTCTTTGTCCTCCCAGTTATAAATATTCTACCTGAAAATCTCCTCTTCCATGACTCCTTTCTTCCCTTTCTTCATCAGATCCACTTTCTATTCCTACTTGTTTTCCATCCCTTAATGTCATCCTTCTCTCCATTTTAATTTTATTTTAAATATTACTAAAGTTTCCAAAATTTTATAAACCTTTTTATTATTCGCGCCACACGTTAGGCGCCAATATTGTACACACTGCTTAACCACACGTATTTTTATGTACTTCAACTTGACGCTTATTGTCAAATAATTTCCGGCTAGCAAAATTAAAATTTTTAATTATATCGAAAGATGAATTGATTTATTTTTTAATTATTCTTACTCTTAACTCAGGTGGGTTCAATTCGTTATCAAATAATTTTTTTTATAAATTTTAAAGTATTTTCCAAAAGTCAATATTAATTGTTAATTTTGTTCTTTATTATCTACCCAGTAATATCATGTGACTGTTTATTCAAGGTTATATAGGCTATTTAATTGCTTTCTGACATTTAATATATGTCAATGAATAGTCTGTCATCATAATCAACCAAATGTCACTGTCAAATAATAAAAATTTTATTGAGTTGAATTTCTATAAACGTTTCCAAACATTATAAACAACTTCCATAGTAAGTTGAAATTGAAAGTTTATCTACAATTATCAAATCACAAAATCAAATCTTAGTTTTCCTTTTTTTATATGACAAATAAAATTTTATCAACCCAAATACAAATTAAAATTCAATAAATTACGAGCTAGTATATCTAATATCTATTTACAAAAGTTTATGAATTTTTCTAAATGTTCAAAAATTTTGAATTGTCTCTTGACTCGACAAATGCCAAATACCCGATCACAGTCTTAAAATGTTTTAATAAATTCTTCGAATTGTTTAATTGTTCAATACGCATTTTTAATTTGAATTCAAATTTATATTTTTAAAACTTAGATGCATCTATCTTAATTTTCTTAAAGGCCTGATGTTTTCGATGACATAATGCATTATTTAATTATCAATGAACTGGAACGGACTCACCAGTTGTCTGGGCAGGAACAGTAAACTCTTAGAATACAATTTAGAATTCTGGATCTTTCACTTTTTTCGAAATATGATTAAATTTTCCAAAACACACACGCACAGAATTTAAAATGGGTATCAAATGTAGCTTTATACTATTGATTACACTATTCAAATTGCTATACTATTTTTACAAATATTTGGAAAATCTCAAATATGATGTTATCTGTACGGGATCTCAAATTCAACTCCACTACTTTTTCCCAATTTGTTTCCTGATCTATTGTTTTTTAATAATGTCTATCTACAAAGATATTTGTTTTCTTTTATTCTTAATAAATGCCTACAGTGTCCTCTGTTTTAAATTTTAAATATTTCTTTATTATATTATGACATGCTTTATCTATTATTGAATATAATCTATGTAAATGTCATCTAAAATTAAATAATGCCAAATTTGACATATATTGAATCATTCAACCATTTTGATCTCATATACAATACTGGGTATTCCAAAAGTATTGCACATAAATAAATACACAATTTTTTTTTAATTTCAAATAAATGAACTGTATTAATATATTCTTGTATAGTGGCTTTGGTGTTAATTGAACATGGTGCTTTATATAGTCTTCGACTGTGGTGGTGGTCCATGACGATAATAATGTTGGGTGGAATGTTTGGTAGGAGTTTATTTTGGAACCAGACTTCAAATAATTCAGCTGTAGTATCATCATGATAATCGACTAAAGTGTCTTGTTGATAATATATATAAAACCATATTTGATTCCTGAGTGAATTATCGTAATGCATTTTCCTTTATTAGATGGCACAGTAGTTTGGCACAAGTCAGATGAGTCTACCCAACTTTTGTTTGGAATATCGTGTGTATCAAACCAAGTTTCATCCAAATACACTACTGTTCTACCGTATTCCCTAAATTCGTTTATTCTCCATTTCTTGAGGCGCACGAATTCCATTATAATTTTTCTGCTACTAGTGAGTTTTTATAATTTAAATCCGTTCTGTAATAGAGACTTCCTTAAAGTTTCTTTGCAACACTGGATACCAGTTCCATTCTTTTTAAGCCATTGCATTAAAATATATACTGTATCCACCAGTTGAAGTATTATCTTCAGAATGAACCCATGAACGCTCCATTTTTCATGACACAAAAATCGTATAGACATTTTAAAATAGACACAACGGAATATTAGGTAGTTAATGACTAAATGTCCCCCATTTATTTCTGAAATTGGAAAGTGATCTGGTTTTCCAAATCTGGTAGGCAATTTATTTTGTATCCGTAAATAGACCCTGCAAATATCATTAATAGCCCAGTAGTACTGAAAGTCTGGTGGCCAGGTAAGTAAATTTTATTATTTACACATTTGAACAAAAATAATAGAGAGCCCACTATTACTAAAATGCAAACTATTTCACGAGATTTTTTAAACCGGACCTGGGAATATTTTATGTGGCACACACTTTTATTGCTTGTCTACATTTCGAACAGTAGGTAATAATGAGGGTCGTCGGCTAATATTGATTTACGACCTTCTTAGATTTTTGGTTTTACTTAACATCTGATTTCTGTTTGAATTGCCTTTGAAATATGCAAAAACCTCTTGTTATTGAAATTCTGAAACTAAGCATATAGATATTGCTGTACAGACTTTTTTGTAAATGTTAATTGTATCTCACGTTGAGTCACTTCTGTGTATTTGAAGGAAGTTGAATGGTACACATCATTGTAAAATTTCCAAACATATTTTTTACTCTTCTCGGGCAATTAATTTTTCACTCATTCCAATTACTCCTTCCCCAAATGTTTTCAATTATTATTAAATATATCTAATTGTGTATTCAAGAATTTTAATAATTTATATAGATTACCGAAGATGATATAAGAAAAACTTATGGTGGAGGTCCTCAAAGAGGTTATTATTCTGGAGCTTATTCGTCAAGTACAAACGCTTATATGTTGATGTACAGGCAAATAGATAAAGATCGAAATGCTCGGGCTATGGGATTTGCGGATTTTCCTCCACATATCAAGGAATTGTTGGCCGAGATAAGGCGAAAAGAAGAAGAAGATAGAATAAATAGAGAAAAAGAAAGTGAAATGATGCGAATAGTAGTAAGTGGTTTTTAAAACTTTTTAATTACATCAATTTCAACAAAGACATTAAGAGGCCTGAATACCACTGCCAAATTGGAAAATATGGGATTACGATTCCTGACTTTAATAAATGAAATTAGTTCTAGTCCTTTCAGTGGATAGATTAATTTATAATTCTGCGTGTAGGAACTTCAAACATATATATTTTTTGAAATGGATTATTATGAAATAATTTTGAAGTTCCAGCACAAAAAACAAAATATGCTTAATTTGTTACTGTTTAATGTTTTCATAAAAATGTTTATATTTCTCTAAAATCCAAACCGCAAATTTAATTTTACTTCATTGCTGCCATCTGTTTTAGATTACCACATTTGGCAACGGTGTAAATATTTCGTGCCAAACAACCCTGACCTGGGTCTGACGAGAGGGTAGAATGTGGCTATCTAACGACATATCACATCCTGTTTAAATTTTTTGAACTACATTTTCACTTTTAAAAGTATAATTTTATTTATTTTATTGTGACTAAGAAAATCCAACTTGTTTCTTAAGATGTAATTTGAATGGATTTTAAAATGTTTTGAATAGAGAGTTGAATTCGACTTGGGTTCTTTTTTATAGTTATTAAAATATTTCTGAAGTAAACAAGTGTAGGATCGTTTTTCCCTTTTGAACAAAGGCGTAGCTTATTGAGCTTTTATAAGGAATTCTAAGAATAAAAGATAAGTTTATAAAAACTTGATTTTTTTCATCTTACGTAAATTCAGGTGAACCAATTAAGTTACATTTTTTCATAAACAAAAATGGAATGGTTAAAATTCTAGACGTCAAAACATATAAAGTATTAAGTTTTAGAAAATGTGCAAGTTATGGAAAAGTTTAGTTTAAAACTATCTGCCATTAATAAAAAACATTAAAAATTTTCTTAAGAAAATAATTTTTCCAAGAATATAGAAATTTTTTTAAAATGTAGGAGTATAAGGAACTTATGTCATCAATGTCACTTCTTTTATTCATACAGTTATGTTTATTAATTTCAGTCATTTCTACAAAAGTTCTTTTATGTAGGTTCTTTTCCCCTCTAAGGACACTAGCGTTATAGTCTATAATGTCATCAATGACTATTACATGTTCTATTAATGCACAGGATTTTTTTAAATTTTTACAATCAAATTTCTTTTTATTTTCATTTTAGATATATAGAGACAATAACTACTGGCAGCTTATACCAAAACTAAAGAAATTCTATTTTTCATGCTTATTACCAGAATTTGTAGATCCGCAATATGTAAAGGGATTGCGGAAGATATATAAATTGATTGAAATACGTTTTTATTTCCTTTTGATATTTTTTTCTAACCCACTAATTTTTCCTAAAATTCTATAATACACTCGAAATTTTCTTATAAAACAGTATAAAAGAAACTGAAACACTCAAAACCACTCGAATTACTAGAAAACTAACTAAATGCACTAATCGTATATGAAAAAATTCTATGTAATCAATAACTAATTTACAATCATTCATTTTCTCACACATTCTTTACATGCAAATACTAACAAATGCTACACAAAATCCATGCACTCAGAGTGACACTGTTAATATTTAAAAATTTAATGCTACTTGTATATCACGTTATCAAATCACTCTACCACACATCTATAAATCTAAATATACATAAAATAGGAGTAAATAAAATGCGTCAACACTCGGCCAAATTATTTATTTATTGTTGAATATTTCACTCATACATGTTGTATCAATGCAACAAATGCTAAATTATTAAATGGAAATTGAAAAATTACAGTGGAAATTCTACGTTGCCATGACAACCGTTGTCAGACAACGTTAAAATAATAAACGTGAAACGTCAAAGAATAATTTCTTAGAGGTCATGAATTGATTAGGAGATACAGTTGGTTCGGTGAATCTTTTCACATGCGTCATTAATATCCGATAACATAACGGACATCATTTTTAAGTCTTATCTCTCTCTATTAATAGTGAAGAACAGAACAAAATAATTTGACATTTGTCGGTTATGTTATCAGATATTAATGACGCATGGGAAAAGATTCAGCGGACTAACTGTATAACAGAACGGGAAATTGACGAAAATGTTATTAAAAGTGTATCCAAAACACGGAAAAGAGTCAGAATAGTGTATGGAGACAATTTATGTTATTTTGTGACGAAAAAAGTACAAATTTGTTCGAGAGACTCCAGTATCTGAGCTTGCGTTTCTTTTGAAAAATTGGGCCTTTAATATGAGGAGGCAAAATGGTGAGGAATATAAAGAACATACAGTAAAAGTCCTTTGGAATGTTATTGCAAAATTACTAATGGAGAAGTATCTTCATGAATATGGAATTAAAATAAACCCTTTCGGACAAATTTAATTTAAAGATACCCGAGATGCAAGAAATGCCAAAAGAACGACTTTACAAAGCATGGAAGGCAAACGTAAAGAATCTGCTTCTTTTTTTACTTACAATGAACTAAAACAACTTGTGAAAGCTTGTGATGAACAAAGACCAGAAGGTTTACAGAAAAAAAATATATACTCTCTTATGAGCTTGCTTGAAGAGGCGGAAAAGGCGCAAGAGCAGAAATCACATTCTTCAATGAAGAAACCAACAACACCGGCGAAAAACAGGTAGAATTCAATATAACCCTCTTTTTTCGAAAACCACACAAGGGGGTAGCCGAGAATTAGCTGATATAAAATGGCTTGTAAATAATAATTCTGATAAGAACTTTTGCCCAGTCAGACTAATTCTAAGACTCCAAGATAAAAGAGGAAAAACCACCACTAACCGACTATTTTTGACTCCAAATCCACATTGGAAAATCACCAGAAATTGGTTCAGAAACAATCCCGTGGGAGTAAATGAGGTATCAAATTGGACAAAAAAACAAGCAGAAAATTAGGCTTTGACACCGCAACGAAAATTTCAAACCACTCACTTAGGGCCACCGCCGTACCAAAACTGGCGAAAAGCGGAGTCTCAGAACAAAATCTAATTAAAATCACAGGACACTCTAATGCAAAGTCAATATCCAGCTACTTGCAAATGGACGAACAACACCATAAATTAATAATTGAAAAAATGAGAGAACAAGGAACGCCATCTTGCGCCTAAACATAATATGCCTCCTCCTATGGCAAACAGCAGCAGTTACATGTCAATGTCGTCGCAAAATCAACATATTGTTAACAATTATCATAACTGCAATTTTTACTATTCAATAAATAAATAATGTTCAGTTTGTTATATTACGTTTCTGTTTCAATTAATAAATAATTTGATTTTTATTGAGATTTTTAAGTTAGAGACGTTACATTGTCTATCTGAATATAGTAGAGATATACAATAATTTGTATTTTTATTCGATAAATATTCTCCCTAAATACCACTCGTGCTTAAAAATTAACCAGATAATTTACATTCAAGCGTGTTGTCTAATTCCACTCGTTCTTCGAACTCGTGGAATATTAACAACAAGCTTGCATGGAAATTATCGGTTATTTTTAAGCACTAGTGGTTTTACCCCCGAATATTTTGGCTATATCGACTCAACAAATTTGAACACGTCCTGGAAAATTTACATGTTTTATAAGCATCTCAATAGACAGTATGTCCACGGATTGAGTTTACAAGAGGAAAACAATTTTTATTTAGGATTTTACAAAAAAATGTTAAAGGAACAAAAAATTTTGCTTGATTTCAAATGACTAAATCTGTAATTAGAATTACGAAACTGTCAAACCTTTAATTAGAGTTACAAATTTTTAGATTTTTTTTCAATCGCAACATTAAAAAAAGAAATCTGCTAGAAACAATAATGTTTAAAACTATTCTATCGATTCATCACCCCTTTCAACACACAATTCAACTCTAAGCCATAGTTCCTTGTAACTATTGCGAATTTCTTCAAGTGTCAAGGACTATTTTTTAATACTACTACATTGTTAGGCAAGTTTTTCATGCAGACCAGTTGTTTTAACCGTCCCCACAAATGAAAATCGAAGATAGTTAAAGTCAGAGCATCTTGGAGGCCACACAACAGGACCATTCCTGCCAATCCAATTATTTTCGAATTGTTGATTGTGCCAGGCAGCAACAATGCGCGAACGGTGAGCCGGACAACCATCCTATGGAAAATATCCTCTGCCGACAAGCAAGTGGGAGTTCACTTAAACCATCTAAGAAAAAAAATGCCCAACATTTTCAAATCATTATGCTAATCTACATTAGCATTAAAAAAATTTGGCCCTATTATTCCACGGCAAGAAAGAGCACACCACACGTTTATCTTAACAACATATTGACGTTTTGATGCAATTCTAATGTGATGATTAGTATCACTTCAATAACGAACATGATGTGACGCAACAGTACCATAGCTAGAAAAAGTTGCTTCATTGCAAAATACAATGCTTTTGTGAAAATTTCGGTTCTCTATTATTTTATCTCCCATCCACATGCAAAAATGAAGACGCTTTTCATCATATCATATTTACGCTCCTTCAAAACTCTTCGAATATTGAATTTGCTTATATTCAGTTGAATTATCTTCCACATAATAAATTAGTGTTTGAAGTTTTCAAGTCACAGCCTTCTACAACAAAAAATAATAGATGTAATGCGATGAGAAAATGAGAAGAATTTTTTTGGCACATAGATATGTAGTATTGAAATTCGAATTACAGATTTGGTCATTTGAAATCAAGCAAAAACATTTATTCCTTCAACATTTTTTTGTAAACCCAAAAATAAAAATGTTTTTCCTCTTGTAAACTCAATCCGGGGACAATATGAATCCGAGAAATCATACAATTTTATAGACCGTTTTCAGGATTTTAACATTTAAAAGTTTCGTATTGTCGGGCTGAATTTTATCTAGTGAAGGACGCAGTAATCATTGCTGCGTTGCCAACACTTCACCGTCAAATCAAGTGATCTGGGGATATCCCAGCTTGTGTTTAACAGTTCCTCGTGACGTCGTCATGTACTCAGGCCTCTTAAGAATATTTTTAATTTGGAATATTTGTCATTTAATATCACAATAGTTTATTTACCAACTAAATTCGAACTATTTAATGCAAAAATATTTTAGAAGAGGAAAAAAGTGTATAAGAAATAAAATATTTGGTTTGTGACTTTTTTTCTTTATACACTGCACACACCACTTCAATAATTATTGCCACATTCATCAACTTAGTTCATTTTCTATTGATTATTCTAGAATTTGTTTCTAATCTCGCCTCTGTCTGCCTGTAATAATCTTCTAAATTTCCATTTTGATTTATCTGTCTATTATTTTTCTTCCTGACATGATAAAAGGTTCCAGTCTCTGACTTCCAAAAAGCAATTCAGTTTTTATAACACACTTGTTTTATTCAATCATTAAAAGTGCATCTATGTTCCAAGCCATGTTAAAGGAATGTCAGCTGTAATAATATAATACGTATCAATAGTAACTGAATAGACTCCTTTTTATGTTGGAGTTTTTGGAACCTTTGGAGATATTCATACTTAACACACTATTTACCACCACTAGACCAACACCACTGTTTTAGTTTTATTTCTAGAACATCCCGATAATATTCCGTGAGAAATATATAAGTCTTACCTTTACATCGAAGTTCGTTTTTTTCTCCATTTCTTTGGTGCTGGAAATGACTTTGGGAAGGGAAGGGAGAAATGAGGAAAACACCACACTTGTAGAAATGAATTACTAGACCGAAAGCACTCTGTAAGGCCAAAATAACCTTTTCCCGAAACAAAAAACCTATTATTAACGAATAATAGGAATTGCAAAATAGATATCGGGACCGACTCTAATTAACTTCTTCGTTTTATTTTATATCTGATAAAAATTACTCAAAGCGACGTTGCCAAATCCTCCCCACAAAATTCTCTTACTAAATCAAGTTATGCTACGACACTCACAATTATTACACTATCTGACGCGCGTTTCGATAACAAAGTTATCAACTTACAGGCCGAAGGTAAACTCTGAAGTCGATAACTTATCGCAACGTGCGTCAGACATTGGAAGTGTAGTGGTGATAAATAGTGTGTTCAGTGGATTACTTTTTACTTACATGCACCAACTTTTTTGTTTTTAATCTGCTACTTACTAATCTTTATAAACTCCTTTTCAGGTATTATGTAAGCATTCAACAACAAATGCCCTTAATGAAATAAAGATTCACGTATTTAATGATTCAACGTTAGAAGAAGCCACCAGAGATGCTTACCAACGATTCAACTTGAGTTCTTCTCAGGTGGATTTGAAGGATTGTCGTCTAGTGGTGTTTAATAGAAAACATGAATGCATTGATAGTAGTTTTGAGTCTGACGAAATCAAATTCTGTGATATTGTAAATAAGTTGAAGAGTCGTGTTAACCAATTTTCGGAATGGATGTTAGAAATTAGGGAACCAGGTGAGCAACCTTATGAAATTTTAATATTTTGATTTGAATTATATTTTATTGGATTATTTTATAAAGACTTTCTGCAAGTATCGCTGTGGTGATGTTTTCAACCATTATTGCTAGATCTTCCAGCATCATATCATTATCTTTATTTTTTATTTTCGATTCTATAGTGTTACTAGGTCTTTCTAATTTTTTCTTTTTATATCAGTCATTTGTTTGAGTTAGCCCTTTTTACACTCCAATATAAGCTTAATTTGCTAAATTTGATCATTCTAAGCTCAGGAAGTATACTCTGATATGCAGGCGCGACTCCAAACATTGACTGAAAAGTATCCAGATTTTTATTTTTCGATTAAATTTTTCACCAAACCTTACTTTAGCTAAATTCTCCCACTATATTTTGAATCGTTTTCTCATGGTTGGAAATAACATTTTATCAGAAATGTTTTATTTCCTTTTATAATCTTGAAGCAAATTCAATACTCCTTTTTTATCAACTTCACTTAAAATGTTCTATGTTGCAAAATTCGTGACACAGCATATTATTTTGAACAAATTAAATTACTGATTTGACAGTGATAATAGTAATGAAGTACAACAGGCGAAGGCACCCTTATAAGTAACAGTATGCGCATACTGCTTAAGCTTTTATCTGGTCAAGTCATAGATATATAATACACAGTAGATAAAGCATTTAATTCACAAATTGATGTTTGTTTTGTCCCCAACATTTAGAAAGAAATAAAAGATTTTGTAAACGGGTTAAATAAAAAGAGACTCTGATGTTTGATCTGTTATGGCAACGCCGCACTATAAATAATTATTAAAAGACGCCCACATTATCGAGTTTTTTATACAAAATACACTCTTGTACCATTATTAATAGTTTTAACAAAAAAACACTTTAAAATAATGTCAAACACTTCTAGCAACAACAAAACTGCTTAGGAAACGTCGCAACTACCTTACTATTAATATTTTTTTTTATTAAAATTAACGTGCTCGGCGACTATGGCCACTTGCACAAAATGATTACATTGCTATATAAAATACAATAAGACAATAATATCATATGTAGGTTTGGTTAAATTTTCCTGTAAAGCTGCACATCTTTGAGGAATTGCAGTATGCTGTTAATTTGCTCTGGATTATTTAGCATATATCGTAGGCTTGATGAGAGGTGGTAATGTTGTCTCCTGGCTGAGAACTGGTGACATTCAGTTAAAATGTGTTTTATTGTCAAATGCGATTGACAATAGGTTCGGTTGCTGGATGTCATTAGGTATCCATGCGTTAACTTAGAATGTCCGATGCGTAGTCTCCTTATTATGGCTAGATCTCGCCTTGTAAGTTCTGTCGGAGCAAGGAGAGGGCTATTGATTGATGGCTGTATCCCAGTGCTGTTGCCATATAATTTCCGTTCGTTTTTTGATGTGTGCCTTCAAGTCATTACATATTTGGATATTCTCAGTAATGTCAGTGAATGTTGAGGAAATTTTCGCGTAATGATCAGCGAGTTCATTGCCTGCTATACCAATGTGGGATGGTAGTCAAATTATAGTAACTGATATATCTTGGGAAGTGATAAGCTGGTGGTAAGTATCTTGGATATTTTGGGCAATAGGATGTTTGGTAAATATATTTTGGATAGTCTGGATAGAGGCTAGCGAGTCTGTGCATATAGCTACATGCTTATTTGTTAAAGTGATGTGTTTGAGGGCTTGAAGTATGCTAAATAATTCGCCAGTATGGACGCTGCATAAAAGAGGGATAAGGGAGGAGTTAATATGAGAATGGGACGTTGTAACAGAGCAGCCTACTCCTGTTTCATTTTTTGAGGCATCAGTATATAGAACTAGATCGTATTTATTTGTTAGTATGATGTTATTAAAAGCTTTCATTGTGAGTTCCCTTGGTGATATATGTTTGTCGTATCGTGTAAGTGATGTGTTGAGCTGAGGACTGGTAATGACCCAAGGGGGAGTCTGGGGTAGTGGGAGAGGAGTTGTTTGCCGTAGATTTATGTCATTAAGTAGCTGTGCTATCACTGATGGAATGGGTTTAATTGATGATATTGGGTGTGCGTTGTGTGAGATAGATGTCGGTGATATAAAAAGGGGGTATACTGGATTATGGGGGTTCGCGGAAACGGAGGCTGCGTAAGAGAGAAGTAGCTGTTGTCGTCTTAACCAAAGGGGTGGTTCATTGGCTTCACAATAAAGGTTTACAACAGGGGTAGATCGGAAGGCTCCTAGGCAGAGATGTAGAGCTGTATTGTGTATGGGGTTTAAGAGGTCAGTGTATGTTTTGGAAGCTGACATATATATGTAGCAACCATAATCTAGTTTGGAGCGTATAAGCGATCTATATACTTTAAGGAGGAAATTTTCGACAGCACCCCAATGAAAATGTGAGAGGGTTTTAATTATGTTGAGCCTCTTACTACACTCACCTTTTAATTCTAGTAGATGTTGTTTCCAGGTAAGTCGTGAGTCATAAGTATTTTGCAGTGGCCAACTAGAGGGATACAAATGTTGTTGATCATAATACGAGGGGATGGGGAGAGAAGGCGTCGGCTGAATTTAATGATTTTAGATTTTGTGTAGGATAAAGATACACCTAGGAGGTTAGCTCTGTAACCAAGGGTATCGACAGCAGATTGAATTGGTTTCGATGTGGTAGATACAGAACGTCCGTGGCAGTATATTATTAGATCATCTGCATAAAGGACGTGTCTAATTGGTGAAGAAAGATTAGTGCATAAATCGTTTATCGCTAAATTGAATAGTGTCGGACTTAAAACCGAGCCCTGTGGAACCCCATCCGATTGGATGTAAGCTGATGAGAAAATGCCATTAACTGAGACTCTGTACGATCGTGACGATAGAAAATTTTGGATAAATTGAAATATGTTGCCATTGATGTTATGAAGGGTGAGTTTGTTCAGTATAGAGTGTCAAAGGCACCTTCAATGTCAAAAACAGCGGCAATACATTCTTGTTTCTTATTCAATGCCTCGGAAATATGGCTTTGAAGAAGTACTAGGTTGTCATGGACTGAGCGATTTCGTCGGAAGCCTGACTGCTCTTTAGCAGTTATATTATGTTTGTCAAAGTACCATAAAAGCCTTTTGTTAATCATTTTTTCAAAGATCTTGCACATGGTACATGTTAATGATATTGGTCTGTAAGCACTGGGTGAGGTAACCGCTTGATTTGGTTTTTAATGGGAATTATGACTGGGGTTCGCCACTGGTTGGGGATTGTGTTGGAAGTTCAAATTAAGTTGTATATTTCAAGAAGTTTGCGTTGGCTTTCAAAGGACAGTTTTTTTATAAAGATATAGAGGATAGCGTCAGGACCAGAAGCAGTGTTCTTGGATGATTGAATGGCCGAAGTTAGTTCTGTGTGAGAGAAAGAAGAATTTAGATAAGTGATGTCTTGAGTTGTTATGGTAGAAGATACAGGAGGTGTGGCAATCAATGCTTCATGTGGGGTGGGGTTGATTTTGCTTCTGAATTTCTCAAAAAAATGTTTGGCTAGAGTTTCACCAATTTCTTGATTCTCACTAATTACAGTGTTGTTAGAGATGAGATTGGCTACTTTAAGACTGGTATTGTTTCCTTGAATTTGTCTAATTTTTTTCCACAGAACAGTGGGATTAGTATTTTCGTTGATTGAGGACACATAGTTTCTCCAAGAAGATTTTTTACTTTGTTTTATGGTATATCCAGTCTTGGCTCTGGCTTTTTTCAGTTTTAAGAGATTATCTTGGCTCTTGTTTATTTGGTAATTTTTGAGTGCAAATTTTTGTTCATCTACAGCAATTTGACAAGAGGTATTCCACCAGGGAACTGTTTTTCATTTGTTTGAGATAATATTTTTGCTAATGTGTGCATTGGCAGCTGAAAGTAAGGCGTTTGTAATTAACGTCATGTTATTGTCTGTATTGTCGGAGAACGAGAGGGTGGATAAGGTGGTATCTGTATGAGTTGTGTAACTGGACCAGTCAGCATTGTTTAGACGCCAGTAGCTCCTGGTTAAACTTTGTTGAATATTTGGTTCATTGGATGATATGAAGATGGGATAGTGATTGCTGTCGTAAAGGTAATCGGCAATTTGCCAAGTTAGCAGAGTAGCTGATTTAGGGTCACTGAAGCTCAGATCTATAGAGGAGAGAGTTCCGGATGAAAAGTTGAAATGTGTACTGGAGCCTGTATTCAATAGGCAGGATCCTGTGCAATTGATTACTCTTTCAATAGTTTTCCGTTTACCGAATGTATAGTTGGATCCCCACATTGTGTTGTGGGCGTTAAAATCACCTACAAGAATATATGGTGTAGGAAGTTGGTAGATAAGGTTTAATAGCTCTGTATCTTTAAGTGGGTGGTTAGGTGGAATATATATGTTGTAAATAGTAAGCTTATTAGGACACCAAGTGGTTATAGCAATGGCCTCAAGATCTGTTGTGAGTGGGAGGTGAGATGAAAACAGTTCGCTTGAAATAAAGATTGATGTGCTGCCACTGGCACGAATACAGTCGGTGCGGATAAAGTGATATCCTTCAAAGTTTTTTAGCTTAGGGAGTTTGGATAATTTGGTGTTGGTTTCTTGAAGGCATAATATTTCAGGCTATTCATCGACAACTAGTTGCTGGATTCTTTCTAATCGAGGAAAGAATCCATCACAGTTCCATTGAATTAATTTGAAAGTGGCTCTTGACTTGGAGGTGATAAGGGTGGCTGTGAGGATTTTTGCAGGCATTCTTCATCAGTTTGGTATTCGGAGGAAACGCTTATATTAACAGAGTCTTCAAGATTTATTTGTTGTTTAATTTTTTTCCGAATTCTTGTAAGGCGGTTTTTGAGGGACCTTTCCTTCGTTTCGGTATACAGGAGTGATATGTCATTTAGTAATCCTTCAGTGTTTGAGGTGAAGAGTAGAGCTTCCTTGAGAGGGTCTATATTCCCATTTGTATTTTCTAAGAAAGCTGTGAATTGGGTTTCTGTAAGCGTGAGATCCAATGGATTTTTTTCATAAATAGCGTGTATTGCCTTTTGAGTGGAGGGTGTTAAATTATGATGATCAGAGATTATTATTTTGGATTTTTTCTTTAGATGTTTAGAGGAGGTATTAGGGTTAGAAAATGAAGGGGGGAGCATTTGATTTGTTGTTGGTTCAGATGTGATTTCCGGTGTGAGTTGGAGAGGGGTATCAACATTGCTATCAGTTGATATGGCCCTTTTTGTCCGTGAGTTAGGGGAGTTAGTAATTGAGTTATCTCAGTTTCATTCGAGGTATTTGGTAATGTGAGTTGTCTGGGAGCACTATCGAGAGAAATATTAACCGTAGATTGTGATATAGAGTTGGCGGGGGGTGGGATGTCGTCTTGTGTTTGGGAAGTAGTAGTATTTATGCAGCAGTCAGCAGTATGTCCTGATTGTTTGCATAGGAAACATTCAAGCTTATCAGATGATACAAATATTCTATATTGAGTATTTTCAGGAGTAATTAGGAGAGATGTTTGTACGGAGAAGTTATCATTTTCAGGGATAACGTAAGAAACTCTACGGAAACTCATTATGTGAGCGTATTCATCACCTAGTACGCCACATTTTACAAACGAAACAGGGGAGGCTAACTGTAGTCCAATATCTTTTAAAGCTTTTTCAATTATGGCGTGAGGAATGGTGGGAGATACATTGGATATGAGAATACGTTTTGCCGGTGTAATAAGTCTTCGTATAGGGATAGTTGTGGAGTTAATGGAAATGCTCTGATGGGCACTGAGAAGATCATTGACAATATTACTCGAGGATAGATACATACAAATACGGTTATTTGAGATTCGTGACGCAAAGGTAATATTTATAGGGGTAACAATGTCCCCTACAGCTTTTACATATTCAACGAGAACGGTGTTGGAAATTGCATGTAAGATAATGGCTTGATCCCTATTTGGAAAAGTCGGAGGAGGAGGTTTAGTTAGGGTTGCAGCAACTTAAGATTTTGTGCGGTTAGTTGTGATAGGTTGTGATGACGACATTTGATTTTGGTTGTTAATGGAGCTCATTTTTGTGAGCGGTCCTGGTTACCAAAACCACTTCACAATAAATTTTATTGATGCGACAGACGTCCCAGAAGGACTGTGGGTGATACAAAAGGAATATATCAGTTACCTGTTGATTCTAATGCTACACCACTGGAGAATTTAATTGTTCAACTGACTAATAGTAAGGATTCGTAGTTTGTAAAACAAAAACACTAATTGACATGTTGATTATTATTTGCACAGTATTATCACAAAGAACTATTGATAATATTAAAGAAAAACATGTAAATAACGTAAAAAGTTGTCAGAGTAGCAGTTAACAATGTTCACTCGTTGGCTGACTCCGTTGAATTGATTATTTTATGCATGAGAAGAGGCCATTTTTCAATTTATTTTTCTTGCGACGTTGCCGTACTTAACAGGAATGTTATAGGTGATTATATTAATAATATTTTAAAAAAAATTACATAAACTGTTTTTTTTGGTTCGAAATATATGCATAGATTTAAACGGTATGTATCTATGTAAAATATGTGGAACTAATAAATAGGGCCATTTAGTAATTTTACCTATCAAAATAACTTCACTAAATCTATCAGTGCTATGGATAAGTACAATATGGCAGTGGCGCACATCACAACAAGCCACAAGGCATGTCATTTCTTATTTCTTAAATTTACGAAATATTCAATTTAAATAATTGTATCTACTTGTAATTATATATCTATACGTCAAGTGTAGATTAAAACCAATATACGAGTTTTTTGTTTATAATGACAAAATTTTGTTACTGTTTATTTTTATAATAGACAGAAGAGGTTTTTCAGGAAATGTTTAAATCTGTTTTTATTTTAGAAACTCCTTGGGAAACGTATCTTCCTGGAGGTATAAACATGAAGGTATACCCGATTAACCTAGAAACAGAAGAAATAAATGAACCAAAAATTGTACGAGTAGATGTAAATGATACTGTTCATAATCTGAAACAAAAAATTGGGACATTACTGAATATTAACCCTTCTAAAGGTAAGTGATTATGTTATTTAAATTTTATTCTAATCTAGAACAGGGTCAACTCAAGAATCAAAGCGATCAAAAGAGAACATTGGGCCAAATTTACAAGAGACATGGATCATGACCTATATGGTGCAAAGAAAGGTGTGGAAGATGCTTAAAAACAGGAAAATGCCTGTAAACAAATACTTACAGGTTAAAGGAGTCACTACATGAAGCTGAGGACACACAGATGGCAGAAGGATACCAGGCAGCATCTAGCACAACAGTTACCAAGATGGAAACAAGGGCAAGGGACAAGGCAAGATTAAAAAAAAACTAAAGAACAGAAAAGCTCCAGGTATAGACAGTATACCAAACGAACTTCTAAAATACGGCGGCCCAGGGCTTGCAGCAAGACTAACAACACTGTTTAACAAAATATTGAGCACTACGGAAATCCCGAAGGACTGGCACCCTAGCATCACAATTCCCATATACAAAAAAGGGGAAAAAACAAATCCTGAAAGCTACAGAGGAATAACTCTACTATGCTCAACAATGAAGCTGTTTACAGGGCTGCTCAAGGACAAACTAGAAAAGCAAATACAAACCAGAGGAACAACAAGGATTCAAAAAGAACAAATCGACAACCGATGCTATATTCATTACAAAACACACAAAGGAAAAAGTAATGGAGTACAATACACCAGCATTTATTTGCTTCGTCGATCTCAATAAGGCATTCGACAGAGTCCGCCTGGAATACGTCATAAATAATATAGAGGCAAGTCCGAAATCAACAGATCATCTAGATCGCAAACAAGGAGGAGAATTTTGTTCTACTGTTTGTACCAAAAGATATTCAACTAAAGAATATACTACCTAAGATCCAAATCGTTGTGAACAAGCATAAGGTAAACAATTCATCGACGTTGCGATATTGCTCCTAATGTTCTAAATAACAATAGTTTCTCTATAACATTTGTGTAAAAGCTATAGAAATATGATAAGGTTATTTATGTAATCATATAATACCTATGCAATGATTTTTATCTTGAGGGTTAAAATAATCCATTTGTGTTTATTTACACAGACAAACCAATCAACAATCTTAAAAATACTAATGCATATTTGAGAGTTTGCATTTTCACAACACAAGAAGACATGTTCTAAAACCGCCTTCTATTGAATGCATATATCATATGCTAGTAAAAAATGAATGTAATTTAGAGATTTGTCCTTAAAAAATTATCTTCAATACGACAACCCTAAAATACACTGGTAAACAAACACTGCTCTTATTCACCATTTGCCAATTCAGTGCAGGTGTTGCCAAAACAATGTCTCTCCAAACCTAACAATTGATTGTCTTTTCTATGACTCTGTTCATTTAATCTTTACTTGAATGTTTTTAGTTTGTACCAAGATTTTAGTTTTTTGATAGTTTATATTTGAAGTCTGTTTTTTGAAAAATGTCCTTCTGTAAAAAAAAATGTTTATTATAAGATCTTCCTATACTCACAGCTATTAATTTTTAGTAAAAGTGGTCATAGAAATGTACAGCAACGAACCAAAGTATTTGGACAATGATGAAGCGTTAGTTAAGTTTGATCCAAATTGCATCAATTATAGACTGTATGCTTCTAATGCCTTAGATGAAGACCCCGATAAAAGTTTTCAGTTTTCGAAATTGAAGAAGTTAATATCACAATTTGGTTATATAATTAGTTTGACTGTTGTTTTACCCGATACCGATGTTGGTAAGTATAAACATGTTAAATACAAATTCTGATACACATCATAATTATTATATTGAACTAATATTTAATAGGATATTTCAATAACAAAACAGGTTATTAATGGTAAAATCATCAGTAAAATCTGACATTCAATGAAAATCAATTAGATCTACTAGACTTTAATTTAATTGTACTGATATCAAAATCTGACTGAGATAATCTAGACAATTAACGATTTTGTAGAGCTGTAATAGAGTAATACATATTTGCTGTGGTAGTTTGTGACAGTACCCAATGAATATAACTAAATTTATTTATGGGTCCTACAGTAAATAAAAACAAGTTGGGAAGCACCACAGTGTGGCGTATACGAAACTTCTAAACAGTAATTTCAGTTTAATGAACATTTAAATTATAGTCCAGGCGGTAGAGCAGCAAAAGTAGGGTGTAATGGATGTTGTTTGATAACGCAAAAATTTTTATGCAGAAAGTTGCCGAATATTGTGTACAACAATAATCTATGTTTGCCTACTTCAAAAAGTGCTTGCTAAATGCTGTAGAACAACAAATGTACCGAAATATCGAAAATGACCTATTTTTCGATACATTTGTGTCTAAAACTTTGAAACAAAGCCTTAAATCAAAAAAATGTACTCTTTTTTTTGTTCTTTTTTGACGATTTCCTATAAGGTTATGAGAATCGCGAATCGAAAAACTTTAATTTTCCATGAATAATATGCGAAAATTAGTAAAAATCATACGTAAACTTTGAGAAATTTTTTCAGTAAGTAAAAAATAAACATTTATCAAATTTTCAGAAAATATAGTTAAACATATGACAATTACGCACAAAAATTTTTGTAACGATCGACCGCGTAGTTTTTCACTGCCACAATTATTAATTAACAAATTATAAAAAAGTTGATCGCGCGTACCTCGTTTAAACAACGGTGAAAAAGGAACACGCAATTTTTAACAGTTACTTAGTGTCATAACAAACAATAAGCAATTATAAAAATATCCATTTTACGTTTTAACAATTTTTTAAAATTTTGTCAAATGTTTTCCATTATAAATAATTTCTCGTTTACAGCATCGGTTCGATGTAATTTAAAAATTGTTTCCCATCTGAATACTGCTTTGCAAGCACTTTAATTTTAGCCCAAAACGACGAAAGTTGACCGTGTATATCCGGAGATAGAGGCCCACAAAGTTAATAATAATTTATGGCTTACTTAATCGTTAAATCGAAATTAAAAAAAATTTCTCTTATAGCTGGTTGCAAATACTTTCTATATTCGTCTTGTGCATTTTCGACAGATGAAAGCCTATTGAAAGAAAAATCGATGAAAATACCGTAATCAAAGGAATTCGTCGGCGTGGGAGCAGGAGTGGGGATGGCGGAGAGCAGTTGTGCTGTCGCGCGGCCCGGATGTTTCAAAATGCGAATGCGCGGTAAAACATGAGTTATCTCGGCAACGGTAGCACTTATCGAGACGATTTTTTTTAATTCGATGTAGCGAAATGAGGGGAATCAGAATATGCCATCAAAAAACAATATTACAAAGAAATTTTGCACGAATTTTCATTTGCATCAAAAAAATAGTTGTATGATTGAAAAATTATTTTGTTGCCTAATGTTCATCAAATCATGCAACTAATTAAACGTTTCAATAATAAATATTGATAAAACGTATATTTTCTTTCTTAAATGGTCCTTGTTTATAATAACTAACCGTCCTTTTTTATAATAAATTGTATAAATATGGTAGCGCTTTTTTTCCATAAAATGACATTATTACAGTACAATAAACATTTTGCAATAATAATACTTCAGCCCAGGTATACATACTGCGTAGGAACAAGTAAAATCATTGGGTTACTTTGATCCAGGTAGATCGTAGTTCCCTCCTTGGTATTCATAACTTAGGCCCCGCCTACATATAGGTGCTTGGGACTCTAATATTTCTTTGTAATATTGTTTTTGATGGCATATTCTGATTCCTCTCATTTCGCGACATCGAATTAAAAAAAATCGTCTCAATAAGTGTTACCGTTGCCGAGATAACTTATGTTTTACCGCGCGTTCGCATTTTGAAACACCCGGGCCGCGCGACTGCACAGCTGCTCTCCGCCATGCCCACTCTGCTCCCACGCCGCTCGGCCGACGAACTCCTCTGATTACGGTATTTTCATCGATTTTTCTTTCATTAGGCTTTCAACTGTCGAAAATGCACAAGACGAATATAGAAAGTATTTGTAACCAGGTATAAGAGTAAATTTTTTTAATTTCGATTTAACGATTAAGCCATAAATTATTAACTTTGTGGGCCTCTATCTCCGGATCTACACGGTCAACTTTCGTCGTTTTGGGCTAAAATGAAAGTGCTTGCAAAGCAGTATTAAGATGGGAAACAATTTTTAAATTACATCGAACCGATGCTGTAAACGAAAAATTATTTATAATGGAAAAAATGGGTAATTTTTCGATATTTCGGTACATTTGTTGCTCTACAGCATTTAGCAAGCACTTTTTGGAGTAGGTAAACATATATTATTGTTGTACACAATATTCGGCAACTTTCTGCATCAAAATTTTGGCGTTATCAACCAACATCCATTTCGATTGCTCTATCGCCTGGACTATTACCGAATAACAAAACAATGAGACATAAACACTCTCTATCCAATGAAAATAGTAAGAAATGCAAATGACATATTACACATATTAAGTATTTTGGCTGAAAATGTCAGCTGTCAAAATAAATCCTTATGAATAGAACCTAATTAGTGTTGTTTTTGCACCATCAATTTTTTGTATTAATTTACCAACATTGTTACCATGGAAGTAGGTTGTAAATACGACTCTAGGGCTGGAAGTAAGTTCCTTATGTCCTTTGGGCCTTTTATAAGTAAAACTTTGCGATTTTTGCAAAAACTTCTTTCAAAATTAAAAAATAATGTGAAATCATAACAAAATATCAAAATAAACAAATAAAATTAACTTCAATTAACGCATATTAAAATTAATAGAACAGTTTGAAGCATAATTATTAAAAATAAAAGCCGTTTTACTTTGCTGGTGATGTACTTTTTGATCTGCGTTAATGGAAATTACTTGATATGGAACTACTTGGAGCGGAAGTTGGAGCTGGCATTTATTCAATATTCATATGGACATCGTGAAAAATGTAGAATTTTATTAGCAAATTGCATTTTATTTTTAACCGATTCCTGCATGTAATTCTCGGCTGCAGTGGAACTTTTCTATACCTCATGCCTCTTTAGTACCAGAACATCAACTCCTTTATTAGCCAACAAGGTTTCAGATGTCCTTCTAAATGCATGCCCGGTCTATGCATTAGGATTTTATTTCTTAAAATATCTTGCAATTTTAAATGGATTACTTCCAAATTAATTTTTCCCCACCACTGGATTAAAACAATTGTCATTTTGGAATTTTTTTGAAATCTTCGACTACTGACATTTTTGAGTTTTAAATTGACATATTTTCTGTAGAGTTCCAAAATGATTTACAACTGTGAAAGTGCGCTGTATTCCAATTTTTGTGTTTGGTATTCAGACAATAATTAAATCTCTCTCATCTGTCCTCTATATCATCAATAATTATTAAATTATTAAATCGCGCAAGTCTGGTCCTCTGCTAAACATTATCGCTACCTAAAATTGACAAAATGATTTATCAATACCTTAATTAGAAGAAAAACAGTGTTGGGAGCTTCGTTTAAAAATTTATTCCTATCATTTCTAGGGGCTTACACAAAGCAACATGCATCTTAACCGAAGATGTTCTATTCTCAACTTGGTTTTACTTTACTACCCGAGACTTTTTGATGTGAATCTTTGTATGGGACACTATAGGATTTTGGCGTGAGAGCTGACAAATCTGTTGAACTCCTTGTCAGTTTCTAATTATTATTAAGCTGAGTGAGAGAGATGCAACGCTGTTCTCCTCTCCTGTTACCCCACTCGAATCTTCAACTGACTACATCAGTATGCCAGTTAACTAAGCATCATAGAAAACATGCTAGACACTATCTAGACAGTGAATCATTATGTACCAGCCGTAGTTGTGAAAACATTCAAAAATTAAATTAAAGTTTGATCCAAAATGATGGTTTGTTCGAAAATTTAATAAAATAATTTCTTATATAGAATATTTGCTGTTGTTTGTCTTTTTAAATACTTTTTTCATAGTCTATCTGAAAAAGTATTGTTTTTCTTTTGTAAACAATTTTTTTGTTTTAATTTTTTTTTAGAGAATTATCGTTTCATTTTGTTGACGTATAAGAATTTTTTTTTTCGCGGCCACAACAATGATTTGAACTACATGTCGTCCGATATATTGAATTTATCAAATTCAAAGTCTGATGCGAGAATATCGTAAATATTTCTTATTAATTGCCGCAAACACATCCTCCCAGCGGCTGCTGGTATGACACGCATAAATTTTTTGTTTGTTTCAATTCAATTATTTTTGTGTATATATATATAAATAGTTTAAAATGTCAGTCTTGCTACAGTATTTTATATCACTTTTAGCTACTTTGGAATCGTTGTCAATTCCATCGTTGGATTTGAACCAAAATTTGGACAAATTAGAGCTAGGTAGCGGTGATAGGTGTACAAACTCGCCGAATTTGAGAGTGTCTCCACAGCCGGGTCCAGGAGATGGTTTTGGTGACCAAAGTAATAGTGAAGATAGTAGTTTGAGTGATAGTGATCGAACTTTAGTAGGAGAAACTCCCGGTAAGTAAATATTTACGAGGCATATTTGTTATATAAAAGAAACAAAAGGTGTGGTCATGATGATAATATTTCGTAATATCGAAACAATTGTTAATTTTTTATAATTTTTTCGTTATATTATGGAATTATTTATTTAAAAAAGTAACTCACTAGAAATATTCGAATAGAAAGTTTCCCAAAAATAAATTTAGTAGACATTGTGAAAAAAAGTACTACCAAAGAAATATTACGGTCATTAGCTTGTGGAATAAAATTGAACAATGAAGTACCAACAAAACGGGCTTGAATAAAGGTATAAGAACACGAGGAGGACCGAGATCTAATAATAATAATTTATTCAAGAACCTATTAACAAATACTAACATTTAAAATAATAAAGTAAACATAAGATTCCGAATAAAAGTATACCCACTTAGGCAGGGCCTGTGCGTGGGTTAAACGTATTATCAGAATTTTATGAATATTTGAATCTTTTTTTTATAGACAATAAATATATTATTAATAAAGCCTAAATACTAAAATATTTCAAAAAGTACACTACAATCATTCTAATCAACACACATGATGAAGCCTAACATAGAGTAAAACATATACACACATATACTGACATTCACATACATTCATACACATATACATGTAGGTTTGTTTTCATTTGTCTAGGTATACGATTAAATAATATTCCCAGAGGTAAATATAACAGTTTTATTCTAAAAATACCTCAATTTTCAGCCAAAGTCGATTTTTGAAGTTGTCCATCACAATATGTTCCTCTCTCTCTCTCTCTCTCTCTCTCTCTCTCTCTCTCTCTCTCTCTCTCTCTCTCTCTTGAATCCCCGGAAACCAAAAACCCCAAAGGTCATAAGATGATTCTCATCTAGTGTTCTAAATGTAAATAAGTAAAACTTTAATAAAACGTTAAAAGAAAATCACAACAATAACACTAACTAAATACATTGAAAATTCAGTTATCTACACTTGGCCATCCTATTGTGAATCAGACCCAGATTCACGTTGGTTATCAACCCAAGGTTTCATGAACCATGCACATGTAGAAGTACGCACTGGTTCCTCATGATGACCCACTTTCATTACGTCATATCTGTCATTGGGTTTTACCTTTGTGACTTCATAGGGTCCTAGGATTTTTTTATGAATTTTAATTCCTACTCCAAATTGGCTTCTTTTAATGGCTACCAAATCTCCTTTTCTATATAACCTTATTTTTTTTCTTCTTAAATTATAAGCTCTTCTGTTTTCTTCCTGTACTTTTAAAATCTGTTTTTTGCTTTGTGCTCTGAGTTCTTTTCTCTCTTCATCAAATTTTTGTATTGTAGCTTCCAATAATTCCTTGATTACTATTTCTTCTTTATTCCTCATCTTTACTCCTGTCAGAATTTCAAAAGGTGTAGTCCCTATGCTTCTCTGAATAGTAGAATTCAATGCTCTTTGTACGCACTCAACATATTTAAACCATTTTCTAGGATTGTTCAAGGTAAGTTTCATAAGAACTGGAATGATAATACGATTCACTCTCTCATTCTGACCATTTCCTTTTGGAACTCCAGTGGTTATTATTAAGCATTTTATACCTTCATCAATACAATAGTTTTTGAATTCTTCAGAAATGAAAGCAGTTCCTCGATCTGTTATAATTTTACCTGGGTTTCCAAAAAGTTGTTTTTGTTTTTCCAACCAACTAATAACCTCTTTAGTTGTTGTAGATTTACATGCATGTAGCCAGGTGAATTTGGAGAAATCATCAACAATCGCCAATATATAACGATAATTTTTATTAGTAGAAGGCATTGGTCCTAAATGATCGATGTGTGCAGTGGTCCTTCCTGTTTAGGTATGGAATGTAATATCCCTTCCTTCTTTCCTTCCTTTCTGTTACCTAATATACAATATATATTTGGAATATAAAATTCTCTTCTTACCACTTCTTCTGTCTTCGGGAGTGCAAAATGATCAATGTCGTGTGCTCTTTTTATTATATTCATCTGCATTTCCATTCTCAAATTTATAAAGTATATGATTCTTAACCATAAAATTTTCATAATCTTCTGTACTCAATATCTTCGTTATCGCTAATAGGTGTTTATCCATTTCTTGTGCTCGTCTAAGTCGTTGTAACACCATCTTCTTCAATAAACGTCTTCATAATTTTTATAACAACTGGATAACGACTTAAAGCATCTACGTGAGACATCCTGCTCCCTTTGCGATGTTCAATTTCTTATGAATACTCCAATAATAAAGCCCATCTAGCAACTCTGGTGGTCAAATCTTTCTTAGTCATAGTCTTCTGGAAAGCTGAACAATAAATAATAATTTTAAATTGTATTCCTTGTAAATATATTCGAAATTTCTTCACTGCCTAAATGATGGCTAAAACTTCGAGCTCATAGATACTGTATTTTTCCTCAGCCGGAGTAGTTTCCTTGCTCATGTAGTAAACTGGATGGAATTTATTATCTTCGCTCGACTTCTGCATCAGACAGGCCCTATAACCATATTTTCTTGCATCTTTATGCAATTCCGTTTCACCGCCCTGCTTATAAATGTTTATTACTGGTTTACGAGATAGAAATTTTTTGAGTCTCTCAAACGCCTCTCTGTTCGTCACCAAAAACAAACTTTTGCTCTTTCCTCAAAATATCGCTGAAAGGTTTCACGATAATGGAATATGAAGAGATGAACTTGCGAAAATATCCTGTTAAACCTAGAAAATATTGAATTTGTTTAAGAGTCGTTGGTTGTGGAAAATTCCTGATTGCCAAAGTCTTCTCATTTGAGGGTTGGACTTTCCCACCCTCAATGATAAATCCTAAAAATACTATATGCGTTTTTAGTAATTGACATTTTTTTTATGTCTAGACCATAGTCTTTCGCAACCTGAATAACTTCTCTTAACCTTTCAAGTCCTTCTTCTTCTGTAGAACTTGTGCCACACGTCTTTTTTATTTTTGTTAAGTTTCCTGTAATCACAACATATTCTAGTTCTGTTCTAGTACTGCCATATTTCTTTTTAACAAGAACTATTGGACTAGCAAAGTCAGAAGAACTACATCTTATAATTCCTTCTTCTAGCCATTCTTCTATTTGGGCCTCAACCTTTTCTTTTTCTGGTACAGCTAACCTTCTTGGACTTTGGTATATTGGCTCTTCATTCTACAATAGAATATGCATTTTAGCATCAGCTCCCATAATCTTCTCTGGATAATATTCTTTTATAAGTTTCTTTGATTCATCCCGAATTTTTTCATTTTTTATATGTGTAACATCAAATATATCAGTTTCTCTATCAACTTCTTCGACTAGTGCTATTTTCCACAAATAATTCTGCTTTACCTTCTTAAAAACAACAATTTCACCATCTCTAAAGATAAAATCTACTTGAGCTAAAACATCATTTCCCACAATCACCTTGAAGTTTGACGCTTCAGAAGGGATAACATGGATTTTCAGAAATAACTCCTCTCCATTAATGAAGACGTTTCTGTTGAAAGATCCCATTGTTATTACTTTGTTTAACCCAATACCTCTAAGAATAAAAAATTCGTCATTTCTTTCTATATCTTTGAAGAATGCTTCGTATACGTCTTGTCGTATCGCACTGATATCACTTCCTGTATCCAGAAGTGCTATTAATTGAATATTATCAATATTCAATTTAACGATATTTTTTGGAACCATCTCAACTATCGTCATATTTGAACTTCCACTTCCAGTATTCGTCTCTGGACATTTATTTGATACATGCCCATAACCAGAACAAACAAAATACTTTGGTCCTTTTGCTTTATCGAGACATTCGTTGGACAAATGACCTTTGCCTCCACAGTTAAAACAACATCTCAGGTTACTTTTCTTATTCATTTTCTCGTATTTGTCTTTCTTGGTTTCAGTTTTCCATTCCTTTATGTGTTTTCCCTCTTGGTTTCTCTCTTGGAAGTGTGTAGTTTCCGAAGTTTTAATTTGTTCATATAGCTTAACCTTTTCTTTGAATTCACCAAACGTTTTTGCACCATACAAAATAAGTTTGTTTGATGTATCATCCTGTATACCATCAATTATATATTGAATCAAAACTTCAGACTCTATATTTGCTCTACTTCCGATCTCTCGCATTATTAGTACATACTTTTGTACTGACTCTTCCCTCCGCTTTTTCCTTGTCATATATTTTAGTACTACTAACTTTCACTCTGCAATTAACTTTTTTTTAAAATCATCCATTTTGTAATTCCTCTTTCTGACTGAATAAATAGCCTAGCAAGTAATTTCAATGATTTTTTCGCAAATATCAACTTCTGTAAATCATTCCATCCTGTCAGCTTAGAAATTTCTTCGAAATCCTCAATCCATTTTCGAACTAGATAATTGTCTCTTCCATCAAAAGCTCTAATACTATCTTCAACGTCTTTGAATGTCACTGAAAACGAACCCTTTAGCTTCATAATTTCAAAAGATTCGCTATTCTTGTTAACTCCATTATTTTCATTCTCATCTTCATTGGAACTCACCTCACCTTCCGATTCTTCTTCCACTTCATCATCTGTTACTTCATTTTCATCATTTGACTTAAGGTCATTCATGAAGGAACAAATGTGTGCAACTACTTCTTCATCACTACCAGAATAATCAAGATCAAGTATATTACAAATAGCAATAAGATCAGGCAACTGCACTTTTTGTTTTACCTCATTTGTTTTTTGTGCAAATTCTGAAGACTTTCTGTCTAAATGGAAACCAGAAAATTCACGTACCTCTTTCCGCGTTATCCTACCTTCCCCTACGTTTCCAAAGGCGACTACACATAAAGCCTGTACTGTCTTAAGTGAACTACTGGAAATATTAATATCCCAAATTAGTCATTCTACGCAATTAAAATAAGTATGATATTAATAATTATCTTAAAATAACTAATCAAATAATACTACAAACAGAATTCACCTTATGCCTCAAAATTCAAATGAATTTATAACAAGTCAAGTTGTAACTTATTTCTTATTCGGCAGTTATCAAAATGAACCTGAATATCGTGACGTTTGCAAAATAGAACGAAAATGAATTAACAACTCAAAATAATTGATTACGTAACACAATCAAAATAATTAAAGCAATTATATCTTCTATTAACAGCTGGTGTAATATGATTGTCTAGCTCGTCTATTGGAAAACGTTAAAAGAAAATCACAACAATAATGCTAACTAAATACATTAAAAATTCAGTTATCTACATATATACACACATACATACATGTATACATTTTTCAATATTAGATAATATATCCCACTCCTAGTAATTGAACAATCCATGGATACAATTTCGATCCAACAGGAGAATGTGTGATTTTACTTGTTTTTTGAAAGAATGTATAGTTTTTGCATCTTTAATATTTTTAGGAAGGAAATTGTAAAATCCATTGGACAGAAAAACATCGTTTCTTTGACCGATTCATTTCCCGGTAAATTGGATTTCTAACGTATTATTTAATTTTAAATTTTAACCTTGTATTATATATATATATATATATATATATATATATATATATATATGAGTGGATACTAATTCCAAATAAGTCCAAAACTATAAAATTGCATTCTCCAAAGTGTTAATAAAAAAATATAAATTTTCCAGTTCCTATAATTAGTTAAATAATCAAAAATCAAATTATCTGCATGTAGGTAACCTGATTATCAAACAAGTTGACAAGTAATGTAGACCAATATCCATACTTAGCAGTCTAACTAATTTTGTGGATAAATGAAATATACGAGGTGTCCCACGAGGTTTGGCCCAGTATATATCTCGAAAACTATTTGACCTACGATATTGAAATTTGGCAGTTATAAACAGTGGGTAGTAGTAAAGTGTTACTGTATTCCAATGGGGTCATTTTCATATTTTTTTTAATTTTACCATTAGGAAGATTACATAATTTTGAGACTATACAAAAACTTGAGGCCAGCGAGACTTATAAGTCGCTTAAAAAATTATAAACATGAAACCGCGCTCTTCTCCGAAATTCAGGCGTGGCGTCATCGCATAGGAAATCTCACGTTTGGAGACAGCCAAGCGCCGCACGGTGTGAAAAAAAGAATTTTCTTGTCCGTAAACCTAATATCTCACGTTTGAGTCATCCAATTCGGTCCACTCAAACGTGAGATATTAGATTTATGAACAAGAAAATTCTTTTTTTCACACCGTGCGCCGCGCCGATCGGTTTTCAGTTGAATACTTAGCTAGTAACAGTGTTTTGCCTGATAATTAATTATATGTTTTAGCAAGTTTAAGCAGTGTTGTGTTTTTGAAATAAGAACGTTTAGAAAGTATTTAAACTATTTGATTCAATGGACCAGAACCAGAGAAAAAAATGCTAAATATTGTGTGGTTTCAGAATGTAAAAATATTAACACATAACAAAACATTTATTTCTATTCCTAAGGACACAAAGAAACTAAAGCAGTGGCAGAAAAGCATAAAAAGAGTCAAATCATTTACTGATAAGTCAACATACTTTGTCTGTGAAGATCATTTTAATGTAAGTATTTTCAATCAGAATTGTTATAAAGAAAATAATGCACACTGTACGTTAACTTAATAGACAATTTGTAAAGGAAGACAGCAAAGTGATTTTTTATACAAAATTCATATGCGTTGACGTCACAGTCATAGTCTTCGCCGCGCTCTCGGTATGCTTGTTTAATTGGTTGGTGTTTAATTTTTATTTCTCAGCTCTCTTTGTTTTTCAAAGAAAAAACCTTAATAAAAATTTGTCATTTCTAAGTACCTGTCACAAAAAATAGGTATAAGAAAGACCTTTACAGCAGAGTGTCATTAACTTTCCTAAAAATGATACCACGTGACCCCAATTGTGACGTAACAAAGTAGCTGCTTGCTTAAAATGTGCTATATTACCCACTGTTTATAACTGCCAAATTTCAATATCGTAGTTCAAATAGTTTTCGAGATGTATACTGGCCAAAACCTCATAGGACACCCAGTACAATGTCATTTGACCATTATGGGCTCAGACCTGGGTATAACACTATTGCACAACTTAATTATGTTTAGGACGGATTCAGAACAAGAGAGCCATATCGTTAATAATTGCAAATATTATAACTGTTGAATTGAGTTCAAAATATTAATATTTAACCTAAATCACTGAGATAAAAGGTGGCTCCTTACTGAGTTACAGAGTATTTATTTAAAAATTTAATAACTATTTGTGCCCAGTATTTTAAAAAACTATTTGCGTATTCTTGTTATACCTGTTGGGAAGTGTAGGTATTGTACACCCTACTAAATTATGTTACGTTTCTGGCTACAACAAGTGTCGTATGACAGAAGCAAGTGACAGTGGTGTAGAATTTAGGAAGGGTCAACCATTCACTTGCCCTTGTCATATGTGATCTGAACAGAAATAATTAAACTCAATAAACGACATAATTCAAGGTAATTAATAACAACGTAGAAAATTATTATGTCAAGTAATGAAACATCCGCGACAAATATTAAAACTAAGTATGTGTTCACAAGAACCGTTAAAAACGCTAAACTGTAAATAACCAGCTTATCAAATATACTACATCCCCCCCCCTCATTATTAATGACGAAATCTTGTAAATAACTTGGAATAAGTCGTTCTCTATTAGATTTTCTCAGCTCAATTACTGGGGCTTCAGTGCTAGTCGTTTTAAAATTTGTAGGTTGTTGCGGTATTTCAGAAAAGTCGGAGGTATTCAGAGACTGTATTATATCATTGGTAGTAGATTCTGGGTAATTGGTGCCACCTTGTGTTTGAGAATCTGCTTAAGTTTGATCCCTATTTGTAACTGTTTGCACTTCTTTTCCTTCGCCACAAGGAGCTAAGTGTTTTAGAGATACTGTCAGTTATCGGCCATTCTGAAGACGGACAAGGGCATGATCAGAGTCTGTTTCTAATAGATCTACTTCGTCGACGAGTGGTTCGTATTTAGATGACTTCACTTGACGACGCATAAGTACTTTTCCGGGAGTCAACAACCACGATGGGATCGACTTGCCATTCAGTGACCTCCGGGGATGTTGAAACATGCGTTCATGTGGAGTTTCATTAGTGGCAGTACAAAGAAGTGACCGGACACAATGAAGGGCATCTTGAAGAACAATTTCCCATTGAGAGGTCTTTAGCATACGGGACTTGAGTGTCGACATAATAGTCTTCCAGATTGTACCATTATATCTTTCTACTTGGCCCTTTCCTTGAGAGTTATAAGGTGCAGTGCGACTGGTCGCCACGTTAAACTTATCTAAATATATTTTAACTTCATCCGGTATAAAAGAGGAGCCTCTAGCAGAATGGATGTAGGATGGTATTCCGAATACAGTAAAAAGATTATGTAAATTCTGTATTACCGTCGCTGCTGACACATCAGAACAAGGGAAGGTAAAAGGAAATCGTGAATATTCGTCAATGATCACTAATAAATATCGATTCTGTGATGTGGAAGGTAGAGGTCCCTTAAAATCGATATTAAGCCTCTCAAACCGTGCTGTCGCTTTTATCAATTTTCCTGATAACTTGACGAATCGTGGTTTCAATTCCCAGCATATCGGACGCATATCTGTTATTTTTCTTATTTTATCTATTGAAAATGCCAAATTTTTACTTCTAACATAATAATATAAAGGAGTAACTCCAGGATTATAGAGGATGATAGAGAGTAGTGTGTAATTGTTCCAATGTTTGTCCGTTAGTTGCTAGATTACAGTGAATTCTAGTGAATGCGTCTGCCACAGAATTAAACTTGCCGGGTCTATATATTATGTCATACTTATATTCGGATAATTCTAATTTCCATCACAGAATTTTCTCGTTTTTGATTTTGCTACTTTGTTTTGAATTGAACATAAACGAAACTGATTGTTGATCAATAATCAACTTAAATTGTCTATTCAGTAAGAAATGTCGTCATTTCCTTAGTGATTCAATTATTGCGTAAACTTCCTTCTCGATGACAGAGTGATTTCTTTCCGACGGAGACAAAGTCGGGAGAAAAATGCCACTGGGCGTCCTTGTTGCGAAAGAGTCGCAACTATTGCGTTTTCGGATGCATGAGTTTCTACTACAAATTCCAATGATTCGTCGATGCATTTGACAGCCGAATCTGCAATCTATGTTTTAAGATCTTCAAATGCCTCTTTAGCTTTGTCATTTAATGGAAATGTCATGCAGTGAGCTAACGGTGCAATCCGTTCTGAAAATCGGAGCACCCATTTCGAATAATGCGTAAACATCCCAGGTACTTGTTTCATGGCATTAAGATTAGTATGGAGAAAATAATGCAGAAGAGCTTCGAGTCGAGACAGATCAGGTCGAATAGTGTTGTTTTCAATAACATATCCCAGTAGTGTGATGCACATTATTGAGAATTTGCTTTTTTATTATTATTTATTGCTAGTTTATATTGCTTTGCAATCTGTAGAAAATGTTCTAAATTTCGATCGTGATCTGCTTGATCGATTCAACAAATGGTTACGTCATCAAGATGGTAACTTTTCAGTTTCCATTACCCTATCGATAGCTCTTTGAAATTCAGAAACGCCATTCGTAACACCAAATGGGATCCGCCGGAATTGATGAAGTTTTCCATTCGCTTCAAACACAGTATAAATTTTGTCACCGTTCTGTATGGGAATTTGATGGTAGGATGATTGTAAGTCGATAGTACTAAATACCGTATATTGAGCTACTTTATTCACTAAATCCTCGATCCTTGGTTGAGGATATGCATCTAATAAAGTGAATTTATTTATTGTTTGTGAATAGTCAATGCACATTCTCTTCTTTTTATACCCGCCAAGGTGAGTTGCTCCGCTCTATAATATGCTCATATATCATTCGTTGGATTTCATTTTCGATAAAGTCACGATCTTGGTCTGAAAATCTACGGGATTTTATCGCTATGGTTTCATATCTGGCGATAAGTGCCCGATGAAACGGGTACTTCAGCAGCCGCTAGGTTACAAATAGTAAGAGTCGGTCTAGATCCTCCAAAATTCACATATAGAGCTTCATGTTGCTTCACAATATCATGTCCAATGTGACGTCAGCACACGCTTTTAGGTCAACTTCACAGCTATTGCGTATTTGGCATGTCAAAGGACTAGATGCCATCAAAATATTTCCATATTCAGTGATTAAATCTATTTTCAAAGCTTTGGCAAACGATTCATTTAAAAAACTCAGGGAAGAGCCACTGTCGACCAAGGCTGTTGCAGGTTGAGAATTGATAGTTACATCAATTAAAGTCTTATCTAAACAAGTAGGCCCTGTAGTGGCTAAGTAATAATTCTTCCAAGTATTTGTCAATGTTTTTTTTTCAACAGGTAAACTGCTAGCAGGTACTCTTTTTTTAGACGAGCGGCAGACATTACGAAAGTGCCCCTTTTTGTTACAATTTCTGCAAAGTGCTTCACGTGCGGGACAAATATTACGAGGATGTTGAGACCTTTCGCAAAAATAACACTTACTAGTTGAATCCACCGAATTAACTCGAGGTTGAGGTTCGATAGCGTTTTCAGGAAGACCATTTTCGGATATCACATTCAAGTTTATAGGTGACGTGCCAGGAGTGAATAAATTCGACTGAAGAACTGCCATTTCTAACGCTCTTGCCTGATAATAAGCTTGATCAAGAGTAAGAGTTGTATTCTCCAAAAGTCTTTGTCGAATTTTCGGATCGCTTAGCCCTCTTATAAAAGAGTCTCGTATATACGCATCCCTTTTCTCTGATGCAGTTTCATGTTTGGTATTTGAGAACGCGTTGCAAGTTTGTGCCTGGAATAAATTTCGCTCACCTTCTTGACAAATATTGCTTTAAGAGTACTGATTGCTGTGCCATAATCTGTAGATTCGCTTATGTAGGAGTATACTGACGATGAAACATGGTGAACAAGTAAATCCAATTTTATCTCTGGAGTGATCTCATTTACCGTTCCAATAAAGTTTTCAAACGTTCTCAGCCAATAAATCCATTCCTTGGCAGCAGTTGGAGACGAAGAATCTACTTCTAATTTCTCCGGTCAAATAAATTGATCCATAGTTGAAAATTATGTCAATAAACTGACCTGAACAGAAATAATTAAACACTCAATACACGAACTTTATTTGGCACAATTCAAGATAATTAATGACAACGTAGAAAATTATTATGTCAAGTAAAGAAACATTCGCAACAAATATTAAAACTAAGTATGTGTTCACAAGAACCGTTAAAAACGCTAAATTGTAAATAACCAGCTTATCAAATATACTACAGTATGCGTCTGGTTGTAGCCAGAAACTTTTATTCAACATAATGTAGTAGACGGTACAGTACCTACACTTCCCGCAAAGTATGACAAGGATATGTCAAATAGTTATAAAGTACTGGACACAAATAGTTTTTAAATAAAGCACCCTGTAACTCAGTAACGAACCACCTTTTATCTAAGTGATTTAGGTTAAATCTCAATATTTTGAGCTCAAGATTCAACAGTTAAAATATTTCCAATTATTAATTAAACACCTTGTATAATGGTTACTCTTAACACAAAATGCTTTCGATTTTGCATGTGGCATAACAGGTTATTGTTTAAACTAATAGTCCACTATACCTGATATGTTTAATTATTTTATACAAAAACTGGTGAAGAGGGATTGTTAAAACAACCATTATTAAAAAAAATTTGGTATAATTATAATTTTTTAATTTTAAGGGGAGCACATAGGTATGCTACCGAGTAGCCCTACCTCACCCGCGGATCAACACATGTCGTCTCCCAGTGATCCGCGGGAAGATAACTATAATTATGACGCCCTTGGTCATTCTGGGGAAGAAATGAATTGGGATGACGTCGATACGCAGCAGGACGAACAGTATTCTCAAAATTACTACTTTAAAATCACGAGTGAAACGCACAGTAATGAGATACAAAATTGGGATAATACCGTTATTAGGTAAGTGTAATATGTATTGAAATAAAGCTTTGTGAACCTGATTTTAATCGGAAAGAAGAGAAGCCTCAATTTGTTACTTAGTAAAAAAGTGATTGATCATATTCAATAAGTTTTATTTAATAAAATATTTTTCGGATTGCTACGAAAATGGTGTGTAGAGAAGCTTGGAAGTGTACTCTGTAATATACTCTAGAATAATATTTAGCCGATATTAAACGTAATATTTACACATTAAAAACTGTTTCAGGAAGTGTAAGGTCTTAGCCGACAAAAGAATGACATTAGAGAAGTTTAAGAAAAATCTGGAAGTTATTCTAAGAGTACCATCAGAGTATTTTAAAATTTACAAGCAGTATGTAAGTTCAGACGAAGAATGGAGTTGCTTGTCAGATACTTTAAGATCTGCAAAAGATGGAGAAAGGTTAGTACTGAATTTTATTTTCTTGAAAAAAGCACTAGTTTTGAATATTCGTGCAAGATTGACATCTCGTTTCTATCAAAATGTTTCAGTTGCAGCAAACATTTACCAGTATTCTTGTTACATTTTTTGCTACTCAGAACATCTTGCCATGTTCACCAAATTTTTTCATATACTAACTTTTTCAATCTTACATGAGATTCAGTTTTTTTATGAACATGTTTCAGAAGCAGCGTATGTTTTCCAGTTTTGTATTTACTTGTTAACTCAACATTTTCATATAATATACATTTCTTTTGTCCGGTTTTGTTTGGTACATTAGGACACTATCCGGGCGTTATGGATGACAATTCCATGTTTTGTTCTCTTTTTATACATGTTGCACTAATCTTTAAGGCTTTGGTGACTCATGAACTGAAGCTATAGGTATAATACTAAAAGTCCATTATAACCTTTTCCTTTTTTGAAATATTCGAATACATTTAGTACAAACTCACGACATTGTCTACTCTATTTCCAGGCTGAAATTAAAACTACTTTTTTATGTTTTTTGATTAATTTTAAAGTTGTAAAAACCAAAAGCCGTCATGTCATGGGACGCCCGACAGATGTGAAACATCCATGCTCGCAATAATTGCATCAAATTACAATTATCTTGATGTTTGTTATAATATCACCTCACTTGCGTCATTTGTGTACTAAAAAAGTCAAGTAAAATTGTATTAGTTTTAAATGTTTATAAAAATAGAAGCCACACTCACACACGCAGGGAGAGAAAGGTGTTGAAATACGTGGATGTATATACTTCGTTTCTGTTATAGTGATAGCACATTATGAATGCAAATCACAGTTTAACTGTACTGGGGGTTCTAACAAGTTTGGGTATATCTGCCCAGTTTTACCAAGTTTTACGTTGACTAGGGCTGCCAGGTATAATACCATTGTTATCGAGGTCTGTTACTTATTCAACTGAAGATTATGAGTCCGAAATTTAACTGTCAAGGACGGAGTATTGGGTTTTTACGAAAGAACAGATTCAAGTTATGATTTATGTAATATAAATTTCAAACATTTTTAATGGGAAGCTGTCAATAAGTAGTAGGTACTGGTATGTGTAACGTAGTATTTGCAAACCTATGTACACGTACATCGACTAAATAACAATATGATGGACAGTCTGAGATGCTCGCGGCTGAACTCTAGTGGAGAGGGTCGTTCGGTCCACAAATATAAATGATCTTAAATGGGCGCCAGATAAATTGTTCCAAGCATCCCCAAGTTCTCCATATAAACCCCCAACTTACCAAAAAGGTTTATTACAATATTATAGAAGTCTCATTGTACATACAAAGGTAAACTACTTATAGGTCAAATTCAACTGTTTAATAATGACAGTATTATTAATATAAAAGGATAACGAGAATAATATTCAAGACTGAAATTTAATTATTATATGTTCCTATAGTGGCACTTGCCAATAGGTAGATAAATACACCTTCAGTTCTGTGAATGGTAGACAATAGCTAGATTTCATTAATATTCTGACTGCTAATGTGAGGAAGGTGTAGTTTAATCGCTGTAGGTAGAATAATCCAATAAAAAAAGACACACCGCTTGAGCTCAGGCGCATGCGCGAATAATCCAATTACCTATTGATCTCAAACCCAAACCTTAGACGCAGTTTACATATAATAAATTAACCACAATACATAAAATATCCGCCACAAGTAAGAAAAGTAGGCTTAACGACACTGGTAGAATTACTACTAACTTAATTACTATCTCTCATCAACAAAAAAATGAATCTTATGTAAAACAAGTGATAAGCAAACTAAAATTAAATAAGGTGCTGCTAAATTAAGGAAGCGAAACGATGCAACTGGAACGCTCAAGTCTACAATCACAAATTCATGTCCAGGCTCAATAGTACACCTATCTAAATAAGTCACTGCGTTTATTATTAGGAGGGATAGTACATCTCCTCATAAAAATATTAAATCCAGCAAGTAGGTATATTAAGGATTATCATTAGCTTAAACAAACTTCTGTGACTCCTTAGAACCCTAAATAAATAAGCAATGATTACCAATCCCATTATGCCTTTGATCTGCTTTTATGCAAGCAACCTATCATATGATTATATTAAGATAACCTCTAATCTATTAAACCGGCTCTAGTACTCAACAGTTAATGTTTATTTCTTATATCCCTATACATTTCTCATACACATAACATATATTAATATAAAAGCCATTAATCAAAACTCATTAATCATAATTTTTAAACTGGAATAGTTGTTTTGTTTTCGAAAGTAGTAACGGCAAAAAAACGGACAATATGAAATAAGTTATCGAAAGAATTTACGACGAGCGAACGGTATAGAGATGGGCTATGTACCATCACCAAAATTCTAAAGTTATCTTTGTTAGAATAGACAATTACTAATTAAATAATATAAGTCTTACCCTGGCTAAGGGGTTCCTTGGGTTATCTTTCAGAGATGCGGTAAGTCACGTAAGACTGGCGAAATCTTCAACAAATATGGTGATTAAGGCCTCAATATTCTTCCTAAAGGTAGAATAATAAAAATTTGGACAGCCTTACTCTAACAATTATTTTGTTAAACTAAGTTACATGAACTATTTAGCTGTCCCTCACTTCATATACACAAAGAAGAGAAGCAAAAAAAGGAAACGACATACCTGGTCTTTGTATTTGAAGCAGGAACTACGGGGTAAGCGGCACAAATCCTTCAATGAAGAGGTTACAAGATAATTTTCGATCAGTTTAAACAAACAATTCAATTCACTCAAAATCTTTGTAATAATTTCTCGCTAGAGTAACAAATCCCCCAACAGGTTAGCAACCTAGGCTATTAATATTTCATTTCTAGCAAGATGCACACTTCAAAACCACGAGGTACCTTCTTCCAGTCACACCGGAAATCAAAAACTGTCGATGTTGATAACTGTTCGAGGGGTATCAGACTAAAAATTCGAATTCTACGTTCAAAACGAGCGGAAACTAATGAGAATATAATTAATATACATTTATCGATAACACTTATCGACAACTCGAAATGCGGGCTCGGGAATTTTAACAATTTTGTAATACCTAGAGGTGGAGTACTTAACGTTAATTCTTAACGTTACATATATTTATTAATTTATCATTATTTATTCAGTTTATAGCTCAACTAGGAAAATAGCACTGTGTCTTTTAATAGAATGTTTATAAAGGAATGACACAATATTATAATAATAATAGTAATTCAACATAAAAAATAAGTTGTAGCTCCAAAAAGGGCTGATTTGCTCAAAACTGGTAGATGGTGTAATTAAAGTTCCAATTCACATTCACTTAAAAAAAATTCAAATCAAAACTACAGTTCAGTTGTATTCGTCGTAGTACATAGACGTGCTTAACGGAGTGCGATAGAGAGTAGATTTGAACAATAAATTAAATTCACATTAGTGAAAATAAATAAGTTGAAGTAACTTTAGTTAGTGTAAAAATAAGATGAGTAATCAATCCGACGGAGATCCCCCCGATCCTGGAATTCAGGATGGATTTTTAGGTTTCGGTAAAAATTATCAACAAAATGGATATTATGGATATTGATGATAACTCCTCGAACTGTAAGGTAACAAAAAATAATCCAACTTTAAACAAAGGAAGTAATGATAAAGTAAGTAATGATCATATTAGTATTTTTTTTGAAAATATAACAAAACATGCAATTGATAATGGGAATAAAGAATACAAAGGCAAAAACTCCGACCATGAAACTAACAACAACACAATAATAAGTAGGACACAAAAAAGAGGCATAAATAATTTTGTCAATAAATATAGCTCTAATGATAGTGGCCCGTATTTCGTTTATATTATTAGTAAAAAAGAGAATATAGGAAACTTACATAAAATAGCAACTGCAAGGATAATCATGAATGCAGTTCCAGAAATAAAAAATAATATTATCAATATGTCAATTATTGGAGCAAAAAAAATTTAAGTAGAGTTAAATTCATATTCAAGTGCAAATAAGTTGTTAGAAGCTACGTCTTTAATAGAAAAAGAGTATGATATTTACATTCCGGTTTTTTATAATCACAAAAAATGTGTAATAAAACAAGTTGATAAGGAACTAAGCGAAGAGGAATTAAAAGAAATAATTAAACCAAAGTTAGGATATAATTTTGAAGTGTCACATGTAAAAAGAATTGTAAGAAAAAATGAGGTAGAGCCAACCACAACTATCATATTAACCTTCAAAGGGCAAACATAACCCAATAGAGTCATAATTGAAAAATTAGTATATGAGGTGGAACAATACATACCTAAAGTAGTTCAGTGTAATAATTGTTTAAGATATGGTCATATGAGTGTACAGTGTAGATCAAAAGAAAGATGCAAAAAATTCGGAGAATCACATAGTTATGATGAATGTACAAAAACGGATATAAATTGCTTATTTTGTAATGAAAACCATCTAGCCACAGAAAAAAATAAGTGTAAAGATTTCCAAGGACAAAAAAATATAAAAAAATCTATGGTAACAGAAAATATCTCTTATGTTGAAGCATCCAAAAAAGTTGAGAGAAGTTATTCAAGTGTATCTAGCACAAATACAGGTAACAGATATACAGTTAATTTAAAAAGAAAACGTCTAGAACTAAATACTCCCATTGACGAAGATTTGCGACAAGAACATAGGGAAATTCTATCGGTACCAAGTATACAATCACAACCTTTTTATATTAATTATCCTAATATTCCTAACTACAAATCTAACAATCAAAAGCAAACCTATAATGAAACAAACATTAACAAAACTTGTGAATCTCTAATAACACTTATTAAGACATATTAACTTATACTGATGGGTCTATACTGAAAGATAAAGAAATAGAAAATAAGTTAAAACAAATAATAACTCAAATGTTCCAATTCACATTCACTTCTATCAGAATCTGATAAATCTTCAACTCCAGTGTTAATTACTGTGGCATCCACAACTTTATCAATAATATGGTCCTTTTGTCACATCTTGAGTTCTTCTTTGTGAGTGTGATTCACGGCTTTTTTCCAATTGTCTGGAGTTACCTTTGATAGATAATGATCTAGTAATTGTTGTACGTCTTTTAATGTATAAGTTTTGTTGTGCCATGCTATGTAACCATTTACTTGCGCCCATATGACTTCAGTTGGATTGAGTTCGCAGTGGTATAGTGGTAATTGTAGCACACTTTACATTCTAATGCCATTTCGTCAATTAAATATTTGTTTAAATGTGTTTTGTGCTGATTTACAATTGCTAGTAATTCTCCTTTTACCGAATGCTCCTTATACAAGATGTTATGTGTATCCAACCATGCGATTATTTCTGCTTTTCTTCACGCAGCTGTTGGCAATTTCTCTAGCAGTGTTGATTGGTAAGTTGCTAGCATTATCCAGAACAATTACAGAATGCTCTGGAATTAAATCTAACATCTGCTTAAAATATTCCTCAAAGACGTCGGCGGTCATTTCTTCGTGGTAATCTTTAGTTGATTGAGATTAAAAACTCAATAACACACCATTGACAAACCCATTTTTATTGCCAATATGGATTATAATAAGTCTGCGTTCATTTCCAATGGGAATATTATTCAAATTAGTAGATACTCTCCTTCAACGAACGCCTGGTTTGAACTTTTCACTATCGTATCTACCCATACTTTTTAGTTCGGTATGACCTTCATTTAACCAAGTCTCGTCTAAATAATAAATATTTATTCCTTCTTCTCGGTACCTTTTAATTGTTCTAAGATAATCTCTATCAATTAGTAGTGACTTCCGATTATACTTCTTCCAGTGAAATCCAATCTCTCGTAATAATTTCCATAACTTTTTTCTGCTTATTAATGATACTTCATCATCTTGGTTAATTAATGTGATAATTTTGTCCAACGTTGGAATTTATTTATTAAAGTATAATGAGTGGACCTGTCTTCTAATATTTTTATGAAGTTCTTCGATTTTCAAAGGCTTACCCCACTCTTCTTGGGAGAACTAATAATTCCACTTTTTTTTTCTCGTAAAAATCTATAAATGGTCGCTTCTCCAACTTCCGTCATATTGGAACAAATACTAACTAAACTGCACCGCTAAATTAACGCATAATTTAAAAATTACCTCAAAACTACCTTTAACTCAGAGATTTACAAAATTTTTCAAAGGGCTGTTATTATTTTGGATATACTAAATATGTTTTTTACAATTTATTGAATTTCCGAAGCTTAGAAATAAAAATACGGGGATAATAAAAAAGTAACCTTTTTTTTATTTGCTTAAAAAAATGTGAAATTACAATATTTAATATCTCGTGTTGTCTCCCCTTGCCCCAATTACGGCTTTACATCTCCTCGGCATACTTAAAATTAGATTTTGAATTTCAACTTCATCAATCTGCCCCCATATTTCAGTCAGCCTTAATGACAGGTCATTTCGGTTCTCAGGTGGGGGTATTAGGGCTATAACACTTCGACCCATGTTGTTCCATAAGTGTTCTATGGGGTTAAGGTCAGGACTTCTAGGTATCCACGGCAAAGTTGAAATTTCGACTTCCTGAAGGTAATTTTGTATCACTTTTGCCACATGCGGATGTGCATTAATAAATAAGATTCTCCAATATATGGGGCGTATGGTACCACATGCGGTTCTAAAATTTCTGTTATGTATCGGTCAGCAGTCAAACGACTTCCATGAATCATAACCAGGTCCATATGGGTCTCCAAACTAATGCCAACCCATACCATTACAGACCCCCTCCATATCTTACTGTTTCTACAATGTTGCATTGGGCGTATCGCTCTCCAGGGCGTCGGTACACTCTCCTACGTCGATCATCACTAAAACAACACAACATCTTGTGACGTCTTTTTTCCTTGGTTCCTTACGCGGCTCTTGCCACCTCAGCACGTCACTTTGGACACCCTCGATGCAACACGTTCGGAATTAGTGCTCGGGCGCCAGATTTTTATCGTGGTTATCTCCACGCCCCCCCCTGACTTCACTCGTCAGGAGTTCCAGGTTGCCCTGATGGAGGTACGGACGGTTCCAGGGGTCTAATTGTATCTCGTCCGGCAGAATTGTATCCAGAAACTTCCTCACTGGTCCTAAAATGAAAGTTATTCTCCTGGCCTACACTACGGAGAATCTAAATTCGTGCAGTAAAACAAATACTCTACCTTAGGATTATTTTAGTCTATAGTAGGTCAGTAGAACACAGAGGTTCGGTTAGGTTATATTACAACAATGTCTTTATTTAACAATAAATACAGGCTCTGTAACTACTCAAATCGTTATCTACATACAAAAAAAAACCTTATCATACATAAAAGTAACCCATACTCTGGTCTCCCCAGAAAAGCAGAGAAATGTTAGCGAACTATATACATTTAACATGCGGTCATTAGAGACGAAGCGGGCAGGACATAAGCGAGAGAGTTTTTATCAGCAAAAGCAATGTTTAATATAAAAGCGTTAAAAGCAAGCTCTTATTTCACGGGTCTTTTCAATATACAGGTTAATAAATTACAATTAATAAAACGGAGTCTACATTGATGCTAGCAAAGTGTCCAATCACTTTCGATGCACCCGGCATGTAGAATAAATGTGAGTATTGAGTACACAATGCTTCTAGAGATCGGGAAAGGAAATACGAAAAGGAGTTCGGTTCATGAATAAAACTGTCGAAAGCTCGGTCCAAGTGGTGGGACCACTTTCGGGAATTTTGGGGAATCGGGACTAGATATTAACGGTTGAGATCCGGGAATTAAAATATCAAGGAGCCCTGGCTAGACACCTGGAAGTCCTCAAGATTTCAATTCGAACGGAATTTACGCCTTCTAATTAAAATATCAAAAGAGCCCTGGCTAGACACCTGGAAGTCTTCGATATTTCAACCGAAACGCAAATTAGGGAATCGGGACGGGATACTGACGGTTGAGATCCGGGAATTAATATATCAAGGAGCCCTGGCTAGACACCTGGAAGTCCTCAAGATTTCAATTTGAACAGAATATACGCCTTCTAATTAAAATATCAAAAGAGCCCTGGCTAGACACCTGGAAGTCTTCGATATTTCAACCGAAACGCAAATTAGGGAATCGGGACGGGATACTGACGGTTGAGATCCGGGAATTAATATATCAAGGAGCCCTGGCTAGACACCTGGAAGTCCTCAAGATTTCAATTTGAACAGAATATACGCCTTCTAATTAAAATATCAAAAGAGCCCTGGCTAGACACCTGGAAGTCTTCGATATTTCAACCGAAACGCAAATTAGGGAATCGGGTTGACACTCAATAAAATATTTTCGAGATTTTAAATGTACTGTTTCTCGTTATATTTTTGATATATCACAAAACCACTAACGCTTGCAGTAAAAATGAAATGTCTAATATTCAAATAAATTCAAATATCTATTGAAAACACCACTTTTAATATAATTTTCAAATTTTCTTATCTTCACAATTTAAAGAAAAAACGGGGAAAGAATTACTCAAAACATTCAAAAGAAATGGATAACAGTTCGATTTCTGCTATATCACAAAACCACTAATGCTTATAGTAAAATGAAATATTTAATATTCTAATAAATTCAAGTAGAAATTCAAATATCTATTGAAAAGACCATTTATGTTATAACTTCAAATATTCTTACCTTCACAGTTATCGCTTCAGCTTTTGTTAAAACTCAAAAAACTACTTAAAAACAACTACAAGAAACGGTTAACAAATTGAATGAATGCTTACAGTCGGAGCGTTGTTCTAATGCTGGCGGTCGGAACTCGGGGCTGGATACAACTCTTCTCTCGACTATCGACGCTACCAGGTTTCAGACTGCTTTCCACCTCTCTCCGCTAGTTCAACCTGCGCGCTCCTTACTCTGTATTCCGCGGTAGGGGTATACATAAATTCTACCATCGGATCGCGGTCAAAATTTGAAATTTTTAAATAAAAATCCGGAATGAATAATTTATATCAAAGTGATTTCTACATATATAACGGGTTATAAATAATATTAAATAAAAGTAAATTCGGAACTTAAAATCATTAATAACTAGAAAGAAACTTCGTTACATCTGGAATGAATATTTCATATTGAAGTAATTTCTACATATATAACGGGTTATAAATAATATTAAATAAAAGTAAATTCGGAAACTTAAAATTATTGACAACCAGAAAGAAACCTCGTTACATCTGGAATGAATATTTCATATCGAAGTAATTTCCACATATATAACGGGTTATAAATAATATTAAATAAAAGTAAATTCGGAAACTTAAAATGATTAGTAACGAAAAAACACTTCGTTACAATCTGGAATCATCGCTAAACAATACATTGCCCCATTCACGATTACCCCAGTGCTGGTGTTCTTGGGCAAACTGGAGTCGCAGCTTTCGATGGTTTGCGGTTAGAAGAGGACCTGTTGCAGCACGATAGGAGGTAATTTCAGCTTCTGTCAACTTTCTTCACACGGTATCCTGGCGTAGTGGGATTTATCTGGTTGTTTTAATATGTATGCTCGTCAGTGTTCACTGTATCGGATTTCAAAATTTCTATGGGTCTGACCCAAATAGACAGCATTACATTCTGGACATTTAAGTTTATGTATGCCAGATTTCTTTAATGCTGATATTTCTGTTTTTACATTTAAACATTTTGTTATGTTACTTCCTGTTTTAAAAGAAATCGTTGTATTTGTTGCTAAAGATATTATCTTTGAAATATTTCCTGCATATGTAATGGTTATATAAGTTTTTATTTCTTTTGTTTGTTTAGGAAATATTAGTTTTAATGCCACTCTTTCCTCTTTTTTATTAATTAGTTTATTTATCATATGTAATTGGTAACCGTTGGATGTTGCTATTTGTTTAATTGTATCAATTTCTCTATCAAAACTACATTCGTTCATAGGAACTGAAAATGCTCTATGTATCATTGAATTATATGCCGCTAGTTTAAGTGATATGGGATGATTGGAACTATATGGAATAGTCACATCAGTGTGTGTTGGTTTTCGGTGAATCGAATAATCAAGTACATTATTAACTCTTTGAATTTTTGAATCCAGAAAATTGATTGAACTATTTTCTTCAACTTCTAATGTAAATTGAATTTTTGGGTGTAAATTATTAATGTGGTTGAAAAATATATCTAATTGTCATTCACTACCCATAAAACAAGCTAATATGTCATATGTCATATCTATATCAAAATAAAACATTTTTTGAAATATTACTTTCAAAGATTTTTATTTCTAAACTGTCCATAAAAATGTTTGCCAAAATTGTCGATATAGGGCTTCCCATTGGTAAACCGTCATTTTGAATATATATCTTATTGTCAAAAGTGAAATAATTCTGATTAATACATACATCAAATAAATTAAGTATATCCGATATTATTCCTGTATTAATATTTTTATCTCCTAGTAACTTTCTTACAAGTATTAGACATTCTTTAGGAGGAATTTTAGTGGACATATTGGTAACATCAAATGAAATAAGCAATTCATTTTTTGATTAGTTCTATTGAATTTCTAATTGAATATTTAGATGTATATCTGTAACTATTAAGTATATTGTTTAGTTTCTTTGCCAATATATTATTAGGAGTATTAACATAAGAAACTACAGTTCTAATTGGTTTCGTTATTTTATGTAAGTTAACGGTTCCATATAATTGTGGAGAATGAGGATTCTTATTTATGATGGACCTGTTTTCGTACACTGAAAAGTTAATTTGAATCATTAACAATATCTCTAACATTATTAGAAAACTTTTTTGTTGGGTCTGCTCCAAGGACTTTTACATCGCTAGATTCTATAAAGTTATATATCTTTGAATTATAATAACTAGTTGTCAATATGACAGTGGCGTTCCTCTTGTCAGATTTTGTAACTGTTAGGTTATTATCTTCTACTTTCTTTTTTATTGAATTTAAAACTGTAATGTCATTTTTTGTTTGACGTTTAACTTTTGAAGGTTCAATATTTTTGATTAAATTGGCAATTTTTAGTTTCTCATAAAGAAAGTTATTGGAATTAGATTTTCAAGCTATTTCTGACTCTGTAGCCATTATCTGTTTAATATTGTTCGTAAATTTTGGTGGTATGCTGTACTTTAAACCTTTATTTAAAAATTATATTTCACTATCTGTAAAATTAGTGTCTGAAAGGTTTTCAAATCGTGGTGCAAAGTGTGTTGGAATGTAATTACTTAGTTTCATGATGTTTAGAGTATTGAGTTCTATGTTGTGTGTGTTCCAGTTTATGTAGCTTTTGTTCTTGTTTCTTAAATTTCTTGTGCTGACACTTTCTCTGATTTTGTCATTTAAACAGTCAAATTCTACTGGATTTAGTTGGAACGTGACTTCAGAATGTACAACTTTTATGTAGTTGTCCAAGGAGTCCCTTATTTTAAACCATTTTTTACATTCTTCTTTAAGCCAAACTTGTTGAGCACATTTTATAGCTTTTTGTGCTTGAGGTGTTTTAGTATGGCATTTTATACTCACATAATTTGGTATGACGTATGACCTCATTTCTAAGGCATTATTGGTTAAATCAAATGTTTTGTGATGCTTTGTAACGTTTTTGTTGTAACTTCTGGTACAGTCGGGTCAAATCTTCTCTCGAAGATTTTTTAATGAAATTAATTGTCTCGACCCTTACTTTGTGGAATCTACTCATATTAGTGTTTTAAATGAAACATTGTTTCTAGTTAACTCCATTGAATTGAAAAAATGTTAAAAATTCTAAAAAATTGACAATGGTTTCGATATTACCTAAATATCATCGTCAGAATGACAGAAGTTACATTTCATTTGATGCCTACCTGATGTTTAATTATTTTTGGCTAGTCCAAGAAGTGACCTACCTTGTGATTGACTTAATATATGTTAATAGAAAAAAGAAGATATGATATTACAAATATTAAAGCTTAGATATTATTAGCCCTATGGGGATATCCTGGATAACATTTTTCCGAATTAGGATCAGTATAACTGTACAATGATATAGAAAACCAGGAAAACTATATCTGCTGATCTATACAATAGATTTATCTGTTCATTGACGACTTCATATTGTGGGTTTCTTAACTAGAAACAGTAAGTTCATTTAAAACACTAATATGAGTAGATTCCACGAAGTAAGAGTCAAGACAGTTAATTTCTTAAATGTACTATATAACATTCTAGTTAGCAAAAGTGTATAATGATTCTTAATTTTTGAAATTCACCTTTCTTAGAGCTGATGAAATCGGAAATAAAATCTTCTGGGTTCTAGAACGAATGGAGTTGCCTGGTATCCCTAAATAATAAAAAATTCGGCGCCTATTAGTGTCAATAAAAATTTATTAATTTAATTTTTTTTTTAGAATAACAATAAAACTGGGACGAGTATTAAGAAAAGATGAAATAAAATGCCATGTATATCACCTGAAACTTGATACAATGGATTTAAACAACTTTTTATTCGAACATATCATTGCAAAAGGACAGACTGTGGGTATGGTTAAAAAAGAAATTCTCTTTCAAGCAAAAAAACAACATATGCTTGATATTCCTTACCACAAAAGTCGATTACGTGAAAAAAATTGGAAGAAGCCTAAGAAGGTGTATTTAGATGATCAAAGGTTTGATAAAGATATACTTGTTTTACCCAATATGGATGTTTATCTTCAAGAGCTTCCTGATGCTGAACAAATTACAAGTCGTGATCAGTGTTTATTGTTCGTCAGACAATGGTGAGTATATATTTACTATGTATATACTTTATGTATATTAATACAGCTCTATTATTTCAAATTTTAAAGAATTTCAGTCAAATTTTTTTGCAATACTTTTGGCAAACCCTGTATTGTCTCTAAAATCAATATGGTTGAAAAACCCTGTATATGTAAGATTTGGCAGATTATTTAATTTCTGATGACATTGACATGTAACAGTTGAAGGTTAAAGAAAACAGAAGTCATTATAAAGTATTTAGTAATAAAAGTATTCCAAATCTTTGTTATAAGAAAATAACAAGTTTAGCTTTTTTTTCAAAAAAGAGGAAAGTTTGTAACCACAGTAGAATGTGGTTATTTATTTGAAAAAAATCAGTAGTTGAATTTGAGAATCCGAACGGGGAACATCTCATGTGAGATCTCTCCATAAATTTTATATAATCAGTAGTTGAACAGTGTAATTAATTAGTATAAGGCGTTATTCGGTATATTCAAAGTAAATTCAGTGCGTGTATTTTCGAAAGATCATTCGTAATTCGAAGAAAGGTGAAGGATCCTGAATCCTAAATTAGTGTTTGCAGTTGTACGAGTTTGCAGTTTTTTCTTCTCTACATCCAGACTTCTGGTGAGTTCGCTCCAGAATTAATTAAATAAATTATTATATCATTGAACATCAGGCATTGAAACAAAAATAAAATTAGATGCATGTAAGTATTGAAATTAAATATTGAATTCAAATAACAACGAAATATAAGTATACTCATCGAACAATTAAACTAGTGGAAGAAATTATTTAAAAAAATCGGGTACTTGACATTTACCGAGGAGTTGAGTGACAATTCAAATTTTGAAATTTTTTGAAAAAAATTATAAACTTTTGAAATTAGATATTAGGCGGTTATTTAGTTTGTAGGTTGTTCTCATTTCAATCTAGTCTTAAAAGATACGATTTCATTATTTGTATTAAGAAGGAAAGCTAAATTTGGAATTTGTCGATTTGAGTAATTATATATAATCGTTAAACTTATTTTCATTGGAAACTATTTAAATCATTTTAGACACGTTGATAGAAATTAAACATATTTAATTGAATAGAAATTTTTATTTGGACAGTGAAATTTAGTGGATCATTGGTGACAGACATGTCATTCTTTGATAGTAAGTGTCAGAAAGCAATTAAGTGATATATCCGATCTTAAATATACATTCACAGGAGAGAATATAGAACAAAATTAATCATCTAAATATTGAATTCAGAAAATAATTTAAAATTTATAAAAGACTTTCATATTAGAACGAACTGAACCCACCTGAGAATAGAGTTAAATAATCCAAGGTGAAATAAACTCATCTTTCGATATTTTAAAACATTTTTTTAAATTATTTTAGCTGGGAATTTTGACAACAACTGTCAATCTTTGAAATAGATAACATACGGCGCTTTAAGCCGTGTGTACAATATTTTCGCTGCGAAGAGGGACAGTACAATATTGGCTCCGCAACGTGGAACCAATAAAATTTTAATTGTAATATTCATATATTATTAAAAAGTGTGGTATATTATACCAGTACAATATATTCTATATTTCACTATTTCAAAGTATGGATAGCCAATATTATGGTCTGGCTTTACTACTTACCCAAAAATTTGCTTGTTTGATAATAAATAAAGATATAGTTGTCTTTCTTCTCATGTTTAGTGAATATATTTCCAAAAATTCGAACATATTTTTACCCCATTTCTAGGCTCCAAAATATGCTTTAGCCCAATATGCCTCCTACTGATATTTCATGTTTCAAAGTTACAGGGTGTTTGAATTTCGCGAAAAATGTTAAAATGTTTGTTTCACTACTTTCTACTTGATAGGTGATAGTTTTATGATTTTAGGCATCATGAATTATTTACTATGAATTTGGATTCTAATTTAGAATTCCTAATAGACGGCGCTAGTGACATCTTGTTGCTTCAGTAAATCAAAGCATATTAATTTTTTCTATTCGACTATAATTAGAAGAATGGCAGTGAGTATGCTTGCCACCAAAAAGTCCTGATATGAATCCTTTGCATTTCTCAATTTAGTCACAAATGAAAGAAATAGTCTGAAAAGAAAAATTATCCACTTTTTTCGATGGAAAATAGAAGCTGTGAATGCTATTCATATAGCTGTAACTTTGCAAATTTTATAGCTGTAATAGTTTGTCATTAAAGGTCATCATTGACATTCAAGCCTTTAGACTAAAATTAAAATATTTTCAGTTAAAAGCATTCATATAAAAAATTGTGCTTCATTTAATGTATTGTTTATTATAGGTGTCCCTCGACTTTAACACTTCGGCCTTTCCAGGAAGTTGTTGTAGATAACTTGACAAGGGATGAACTGAAGAAAAGGCTATCTGAATTATCAGACATACCTGTAGAACACATAGGCATAACCAATATGAAACAACCTCTTCCTTGTGATGTACCTGTTTTAGAAATGGAGACGCTAGCATGGCAGCTGCAGGTTCCGAATTTAGAAGAATGGCCTGTTAATGCGGAAAACGGTACAATTTTCTTTTTCAAGTGAGTTTTAATTTTGTTAATATTGACATTTGTGACTGTATATTTATGTAGTAGAAAATCTGGGTATTATGGCAGTATGTACAAACATTTTAAATTCTAGGTTTGAGAGTGGGCAACTGGAATGAAAAGCTTCCATTATTGCCTCACTGATCTGTTCGACTCTTTGTTCCAGGTCGTAGTGCGGGTGATTTACCCCATTCACTTCGATGTGTTCCAAATTGTCCTCCAGATTGGTCTTGTAAAGAGACCAATCAGTATTTCTAACATTTCGGATTCTAGGAATCGAGGTGGTATTTCCCTCTATTCTGAACTCGATGATCCTATGGTCGGAAAGTGATGGCTCTCTCATCACCATCTTTTACATTTTTCCTAGCAGCAACATTAACAATTGTTAGGTCCAGGACCTTCTTTCTGTTTTGTGTTTTAATTTTCTTTAATTTAATATACAATTCCTTTTTTACTGAAAGCTTAAGTTTCAACCCAGGAAAACTAGTGTCTTAAAACCAACAGAGTACATTTTTATTTTTCTCAAGTATTCAGTGTACCACATGATACCACAAGACATTTTATTATTTTATCTAATTTTAAACTTGGAATTCATTCCTATTCAGGTAGCCGACGAGTGCACATGCATTTTGTACTATCTGGGTAATTAACGTTATCTTCGTGTTAATTTCATATTAAGTATTTTTATTCTATTGATAATTGTTAAAACTAAATATCAAAATGTGAACATTATAAACCAATTAGTGACCGTTTTGTTTTTCGATTTGTGATATTATCATCAACAAATAAACCAAGAAATATTCCAGTGTCGTAGCAGTATAACAGGTAACTGCTATTTTCCTACTATTTAATTCACAAGGTCCTTTTGGACTCCTGTTCCTCTTTCAATTTTAAACGTCGTGGTTTTGACATCCAGGACCAATGGCAACTACCACCCAAACATCCTTATCTCAACAACTGTTACGTTATTTCGTGTGCTGTACGTGAAACAGTTATTACATAGGGAAAGTATAGATTATTAAAACGCAATATGCGTAGGAGATTTCTGTATTACTTAAATAAAACAAAATTATTATTGGTCCCTAGCTCTTGCAAGAGTTCATGGATGCCTGGAGAGGATAGACTCCCATACATAATTAACTCTCACCAAGTATCCAGTACAGAAAATAATTTATTAAGTATCTAATTCATTTAACTGAGTAACTTGAAGGGATGAGTGTGGCGACAGTGTAGAATATATCCAACAGTTATAAAACAAATATTTCTTTACTTCATAGTAAGTGAAATTTCCCACGAAGGGGTACTTATTGTTAACTGGATTATGCTGATAGTAGGTTAGCCCCCTAAGTTGCACAGGAAGACAGCGGTAACTTTTATCTCCCGGTCACTTTCCATCTATTACCCCACTAGTAGTTCCAATAATTTCGTATCTCCTAGGCTGGTGATTCTCCATGGACAAAACGCCTGAAGAAAAAAAAGATGCATTGTGCTACCCTTCTACATAAAATTTGCATATACTGACCTCTCGCACAGTAAGCCTTTTTGCCAGAGACGTTTGCTTTCGTTCTTCTTAACCCTGAACCAGTTATATCCGTACTTCCGTATACCAAAAATTGTGTAAACCACAATATCCGAAATCACACAGTTTTACAGAAATATTGAATGAATCTGCCTACAGCAATCAAGTTAGTATAGAAAATATTTCTTCACTGGTTGCAGGAGAACTAACAATCATTTCCTATCACACAAAACCCACCTTTCAATCCTTCACTCGTAGTCGCTTTACCCATGTTATTGTTGTAAAACACAACTAGTTCAATTGGTTTTTATTCTGCTGTTGATTATACCGAGTGTCCCGATTAATTAACGGAAAGTGATTGAATATATTTCGGATATACTTAAATTTATTGCGGTGAGATTATTGGATTATTACTACCCCAGATGCATGTTAGTTCGTAACACAATATTCACTTCATATTACAAAATCATACATTGATGCAACTTTAACAAAACCCCCCACCACCTACGTTTCCTAAACGCGAGCAAGCAATTGTCTTGCACTCTATTCCGAACACCATTTTATTTGAATACATAAAAGCTATAGGAGACATCGTCTCCCCCAAAAATATCACATTTGCATCAATAATCTCCAATAACCATATCTGTATACATCTATCTTCAACAGCAATTCTAGACGATCTTAAAACTCATCAGAATATTTGCATCAATTCCACAATAATTCCTATTCGAAGACTTATTTCACCTGCTAAACGTATTTTAATATCCCATTCCGTTATCGAAAAAGCTCAAGGACATCGGACTGCAAATAGCCTCTCCTGTTTCATTTGTTAAATGTGGCGCGCAAGCAGATGAATATGCTCACATCATGAGCTACCACAGAATTACTTACGTTATTTCAATTCCTATTACTCACGAGGACACCCCGTATCGTATATTCGTTTCCACTGACAAATTGGTGTGTTTTCTATGTAAACAGAGTGGACACACCTACCAACACTACATCGTCACAACCACAAAACGAAATATCCTCCCATCCTCCCTCGCTATCACAATTACCAGCCAGTACTTCAGCCAGTGGCATTCCTTCATCCCATTCATAGAACCAATTTGTAACCTTATATTACCCCCCCTGGTCCCATGGCCAAAAAAGAGGTACCTCATCTGACAGAAATGTTGATACCCCCAATTATCACCCACATAACCCCAATTATCACCCACATAACCCCATTACTAACAGACAACGAAATGCCTCCCCCTTCTTATACAACATCCCAAAACACATTTAAGCACCTTAAGAAAAAACTTAAAAATCGAGTTCCTGAACATCACAAACTTACACCCAACTCTCAAATCTCTGTACACGACCACTATAAGAACAACAACCCATTCAAATTCACGCTCTCTGAAACGCAGTTCACAGCGTTTTTAAAAAATTAATACTTGTAGTTCAGATTTATCGCTTCTTTACTCCGAAACAAAAGAAAGATCGCTTAAAATCCGCCTCATGATTACAGAAAAAACAAAGACAACTTAATCCCGAGGATCTCTCTGATAATAAAAGCGTTTCTTCTGTTAGTGAAACTGACGAAGAACTCAATTATTCTCTCTCACAATGCTCTTAACAACTAACTAACTATTCAAAGTTATTCAATAGAATTGTGATGGATTCTTTCCTCGCTTAGAATTCAACAAATAATATCAGACGAACGACCTGAAATTCAGTGTTTACAAGAAACCAACTGTAAAATAGATATACTCCCTAAACTAAAAAACTATGAAGGTTACCATTATGTTCGCACTAACTGCACAAGGGCTAGTGGGGCACCTCAATTTTCATATTTGGAGAACTATTTTCCACTCCTCTCCATATCACTACTGATCGTGAAGCTATTGCAGTTTTCACCTGGTGTCCAAATAAACTCACTATCTGCAGCTTATATATCCCTCCTAGTTACCTTTACCTTTAAAAGAAATAGAACTTCTAAACCTAATTTACCAACTCCCCCAACCTTACATTCTAGTAGGTGACTTTAACGCCCACAATGCAATGTGGGGATCCAATTACACCATCGGCAAAGGGAAAACCGTCGAAAATGTGATCAATTGTACAAGTTCTTGCTTGCTTAACACCGGTTTTAATACATACTTGAATTTCTCCTCTGATACCTTCTCCTCTATTAATCTTAGTTTCAGTGACCCTAAACTTGGTCCTTTACTAAATTGGCATTCTGCTAATGATCTTTATTATAGCAACCACTATCCCATTATTATATCCTCCAATATCCCCAGCCATAATGATACTTTATCCAGAGGCTATTGGCACTTAAACACTGCCGACTGGACTAGTTATACGTCGCAAGCGGAAACCAACTTACCTGCATTATCTTTCTCAGATAATATGAACGATAACATTCTAAAAATTACAGATGCTATACTTTCAGCGGCCAATCTGCACATTGGTAAAAATATTATTTCACATAAACAAAAAACTGTGCCATGGTGGAACTCCTGCTGTGCAAGTGCTATAAAACAACAAAAATGGCAATAAATATGCATAACGTAGGCATAAGACACAAGAAAATCTTACTAATCTCGAAAGAGCCAGAGGCAAAACACGTTATATCGTAAAACAAAGTAAAAAATATTCCTGGAGAAATTATGTATCCTCCGTAAATGTGAACACAAATCCCTACCAACTTTGGAATAAAATTAGCCAAATACAAGGAAACAATTCGAGTTGTTGGTACTTTATTGATCATTGTACTGTGATAACTTTCATTATCCATTACAATTGTGGCAGGATCTTCAAAGTTCACTATTCAAACCAATACAAATAAATTTCTTGGTTCATTTCACCGTGGTAACCACCATCTTGTTTTTTGGAAGAAAAAACCAGCCCTGCTCCAGGAATAAATCCAGAAGGGGAACCAGCATGCAATACTATAAACCTACAATAAGGAAATAACAAATTACTACTAGGTTTCCTAGATAGACTGCATAGCTCAAAACAAGTATTGATAATTATATAGATTTAAATAAAATAGTGTGACTAGTAAATATTTGAAAAGGTCTTAAAATGGCAGGAATGTTAGTACATCATAAATTAATTGCTAAATTTTATTATTCAATTACCTTGGACCACCAATTTTGGTTTTTTTCACGCTTCTATGATTAGAATCTTGCCAAGAACGTCCAACAGTACTACCGTCTTTAAATATCCAGGGCTCATTCAAAAACACAAATTGAAATAAACCTTCCCTTTGTATCTTGACATATTCATGTAGAAAATGTACATATTTTAATGCAATATGTGGCAACTACATTAAACCGCGACGAGGATCATCTTTTTGGTATTTGAATCCAATATTTTTCACTATCTTCCAGAGTGATGTTAAACAACCATTAAAGAGTTCACGCTGCTGGAGTTTGTCTGTTAAAGTTTTCAAGGTTATGTGTTCCTCTGAAAAAATATTGTGTTAGTTAATTGTGAATAAAATAAAACAGTAAATTCAATATACTCACTGTTTCCATACATTTCGTATATAACATTTCGGAAAGCATTTTGATCAAAGTTATCAATTTCAACAGTAGGTTTTATGCGTTGTCTCTTTTTAGGTGGGCTTTTAGGCTGTTCGCCTCTATTATGCTTGGCGGCAATACGGTTAACAGTGGTAACGCTACGTTGTAAAGCTTCTGCAACTCTACAATATAATTACTTCAATTCAGTGGCGTAACTAGTATGAAGCTCTGGGGGGATGAAGTACCGGGAGATCTGGGTATCGAAAAATTTTTCTAACTTTGAGCCCCTAAAACTGCATTTTAGCTTTGTTTTTCTTATAAAATTATTGTCTACAGTTCTTAGCTTTTAGTACATTTCAATAACATATAGGTTTTCTGTGATTATGTATTGGATATTTTTAATTTTCGTGTTCGGGGGGGGGGGATGGGTTCTATCCCCCTCATCCCCCCCTCGTAGTTACGCCACTGCTTCAATTTATGAAAGAATAATATATTATCAAGTTTAATTAACCTAATCTAACATTAAAAACATTTATATATGTAACAATAATATTAATAATGATGAATACAAATAGCGAATACTTTTACTTACGTCTCTTACAGCAGTAAGCGGGAGAAGGGGGCCCCCATTCCGGCATTCTCGTTCAAAATAGCTCAACAAAGATGTTAGCATCTCTTGACATATTCTGTTCAGCTGCTTCGGCATTTTATTAACCACACACTACAGATTTGCCTAAATAATTAGTTATGAAAATAACTGTTTTTTTAATCTTAAGAGGGGGTTAACCTTTACAAACATGTCGGGGTAAATTTGCGGTGTAAAGCGGGAAGTAAAAATTCCGAGTGAAAGGGGCGGAGACCAATGATGAACAAAAAACGCTTAGCGCTGTTTGCGTCTCACTCCAACTCACTGTCGCGTAACTTTCGTAGTAAATTTGACCTTGCGGGGTCTGCAGCTGTCTTCGTCGGCCGTTGGAATTCTTAGAATAGGCCTGTATTATCAAAAAATTTCCATATAAATATTAAAAATGAAATGAGTATCCTTTTTATCGTAATGAATATTTCGCGTATGATGAATATGGATATGGGTAGATAGTTGATAAAAAAAGATACACAAAGAAAAAAGAAATGCTGCAAAAATGCTGTTAATGGAAAAACTCTATTGAACATTTTCATACATAACAAAATATTTAGAAATATTCTTCTTCGATTGGTATGAAGAAATGACATTTTTCATGGTATTCAGTATGCTCACTGAACTTGAAATCTCACTGGATATATTTGAAAACAAAATATATACATAACATTCTAATTATACAAAAATCCCTCATATCAATATCTTATTTCCATATTTCTCTCGTATCTACTGTCAACTATTTCAGGCAGCAAATATTTCATATAAAAATCTACTTATTTTGATTCCATCTTATTTTACCAAAATGTATCATTACGATCAATTTTTATACCTTTATATGTCCAAACCGCGAAATAACAAAATCCAAAGCCAGTTACATGCAACTGGCCTTGAACTTGGTAATACCAGTTATGGTTTTCATTGAACTCCCCATTTTTCCTCCAACATTTTATAAGCCCTTTAGCGATGCCTTCGTCTGGTGTCATATCTCGTGCAGAATAAGGACACTTCTACAATAACTTTATTGGTTCCTTCGATAACGCCATCAGGACTTGCAGCAATAAAGTCGATGTACTGATCGATGAATAAACCGCATTTAGAAATTTGAACTCCCAGGTGTTTCTCTAATTGCTTAATAGCATTTTCTTCATTATCCATGGCATGTTTCAAAGATTTGGCAAATATTTTCTTAGGATACAGTATTGATTTAATTAATTTTTTTCTTGAAGATTCGGGTTTTTTCTTACAAATTTCAGCAAATTTCGAAACTGTGACTCTTTTTCTTCTTTCATTTTTCCACATTTCCGAATCTAACTGATTTCTCGTTATCTCTTCTATATTTATCTTTTCTGTCACAGTCAACTATAATCCTTACAAATATTCGGATATTGCCTGCTGTAATTTATAATCTTCGAGATCTGGTTTTTCGCAACGCGTTCCATATGACTGTGATGATTTTTCTCTTTGAGAATTGGAATATTCATTCCGTTTCTTAAATAGTCTCATTTTATTTTTATTTATTCTTTTGCTATTCTTGCAACTTTCATAGTTTTGTATATAATAGCCAACTTTTACAGCACCAATTTTTTTTTCAAAATTGCCAAAGGAATTTTGGTATTGTGGCTTACCACTGACGCGAAACATCGAGACTGGTAAGAACGTCTGAGGACATAGTTAATCCTTTTCCTCTTCAGCGGCTTTAGTCATATCATCCAAGGCAGATGATTCCCAATAATTGCCCAAACTATCTTGGTATCTAGTATATGCTTTGCCAGACATAACTGGAATATCCAACGATGCTCCAATCTGACTAAGGAGCCAGAGCCAGTACTCATTACACCCAATACTGCATCATTATTCAACTGTTTTTTGTTCTGCACAGTTGATATGGAATGTTGGGTTAGACACATGGAACATTGGAAATGGATGTTGGATGCCATACCCCGTTTGGTTTCTCCAACAATTACAAGATTATCCAAAGTACATCCCAAATGAGGGGCATGATTAGCTGCCCATTTCAAGGAATCAATGAAATGTTGTATATCTATCAATATCCTTCCCTCGAGTTCATATCCATCCATCATCTGGTGTGTGTTATTTTAGAATTTCACAACATTTTCTTCATTCAAGTTGTTGGTTCCATCACCATTGACAAGTTCTACTTCACCTTCCATCTCGTCTTCCATATTCAAATAATTTAGGTCCGCGTTGTTTGAGCCATCACTTGGGGTAGTTCCCGAGCATTCAGTTTCAAAAATATGGATATTGTTGATGTCAAGATCATGCAGATTCTTGAGATAGGAATTTTGATTCGAAATATCTAAATATTCTCCATTTTTCGATTGTACCTTGCCTAATGCTGAAGGAGTTTCTTTCCTGTGGAAATTATTCAAACGAAAAACTCCATCCCTAATAACATCAGCCAAGTCTAATCCACTATCAAAACAATCAGAAGTGCTTAAAGTTTTAATAATAGATGATTTAGGAGCTGAAAATTCATAATTTTCGCCTAATGAACTTTGTGGTAGATTATCCATATTCGCTATATGATCTTGAGGTTCTCCAGCATTAAACACAGAGTGATGATCATATGAGTCCCGCTCATTTGATATGAAGGAGTTTACTGAGGCAGGAATAGGCTGAAAATAAATTTGACGTAAAAGATTAATCTTCAATAAGTAGGAATATATTCAAATTATTTTTTAGGAAATAATTCCGCAAATTCGAAACACTTATTGTAATAAGTATCTGGTTGTGGGATATTCATCATTATGCAGTCATCAAGTTCCCATGAAAAGAACTATACCCAGATAACATCGACCATCGGCCCAGCATTTGTATCGCACATGTCTACCGGCAGTTCATGTTTCGGCCAGGCAAATAATACTTTCCCAGCATCGAGGTGTCAAGGCGGACGCCAGCCGGCCGTGATATACTCTCCCGGCGATTGAAAGTGTCTTGGAACCGCTCTAACGGCAACAGATTTTAGTGCATGATTGATGCAGGTCAACTGCCTCTTATGCGTGTATTTTATTTCATGGTACTCGACCGGCAGCGGAATTACACATGCATAAAGGCAGTTGATGAAGCGAGATTCGGGAGCGCTTCAGAAGTACACCTGCACATACTGCCGAAAGCAAATATGGAGTTGTGCTGATTGCACCGCTTCTTAAGCACTCCTGATGCACTATTTTGAAATACTTTAATTTTTCATAGTCGGCCGTTATCGGTGTTATCTGAGTATTCCCTCTTATAAAACACTTCCTAGTAGATTGGTATGAATAACTTATTTTATGTTGAACTGTTGAAATATTGGCTTCTTCGATTCTTTTTTCAGCTACAGATATATACCAATACCCATTTAAAAATATTTACTTACCTTATTTAATCTCAAAATCCTTTTTTTTACTGACAATTTTCTAACAGAAAGTCTTTTACGATGTTTATCGCCAGTTCGATAATTTGAACTCAACATGCTTGATCACAATATCACAAATTCACAAACTAGCAAGTGTCACCATCTGAATGCAATCGCAAACTAACTAGCTTTCTGTCGTCTGTTATAAATGCATATCTGGCCGGTTCTTTGTCCATCACCCTCGCCGCCGCCGTTCGCAAAAAATGTTTACATTTTTATTGCCTATTTAATATTATACCTAATCTTATTCGAGAATGCAATGAATCCCTTTCGCAATTTCTATTGACATCATCACACGTGCTGAAATTTTTGGAATAGCTTCAGTGCTATTTTTGGTTTTTATGAATGAAATTACGGTTTATTTAATAATTCATAGTATCTATGTAAATGTGCTTATTTGGTACGAGGGCGCTCGAATCAGTCATCAAAAATACTCCGTAATTGTGTCTGCAGGGGTTCAGCAAAAATCATTTTTGACCTAGTAGTCATTAATGGATCACAATAATTTTTTTTTCAATAAAGACAACTGTGTAATTGAGGCATCTCTCGGAGTACTTTTTCGAAATACGATATATCTTGTGAGATAAAAAATAGTGAATATGGCCGATATTTCGTACTTTTTTTCTAGTGTTTTTTTCAAAAAATTAAAAAAGTACTCCGAGAGATGCCTAGATGCAACCTTTCACAAGCAGAAAATGAAAAAAAATCTCGATTTTTTTTATCGAGGTCCCAGTAATATGATTTTTGCCATTCCTTGTTTTACAAAGTTTTACTATTAATCCCAAATAAGGTTAACCCCCTCTTAAAGAAGCAATGAATTTAAAAGCACCAAAAAAACTTGTAAATATTAGACGATGATCGAATGTCAATAAACGTCAAAACAAACTGGGGAATTTTACCAGTTGATTTAACAACGTCTTGAAGTTTTGCCAAGCCGTTAGCTGTAAAGAATAAATTGTATTCACGGTTGGTAAATTAATATTTATTCTGATAAGCAGGAAAGTAACTAAAAATGACATCATTGTCTTTTTATCGTAAATAGTTAATTCTACACTTACTTATTCAGATAAAGCTCCTTCCTCATGTACTGTGTCAAAATTTCAAGATATTACTTCTCTTAACTGCCCATTCTCTTACTTAGAGCTTTCCTCAGTTCTCAATAGCTGCAAAAATACTGCCTCTGGTCCTGATGATATCCCGTATATATTTCTTAAAAAACAACATAGATTTAAGTAAGCTCCTAGAAATTTACAATTTAATATGGTCCACCAACCAATTCCCTAACCAATGGCAGACATTTACGATAATTCCCATTAAAAAACCTGAACAGGCTGTTACCTCTCCAAACCTTTTCCGTCCTATATCACTAACGTGTACATTGTATAAATTATTAGAAAAGATGGTTAATAAGCGGACTCTCTGGTTTCTTGATAAATATAATGTTATCTCAAAAGAACAATCAGGATTTCAACGCAATAGATAGACTCAATACAACCTAGCCCTTCTTCAATCTCATATTTCTGGGGCAATAAATAGAAAACAAGAAGTCATTGCAGCCAAATTCGATATTGACGGCGCTTTTGATACTGCTAGCTGACATTCAGTACTAAATAAATGAACATTAGTTAACATCTCCGGACACATATACCTTTTTATTCAGAATTTTCTATCTTCAAGATCATTCAAAGTCTTTGCTAATGGTATTTTCTCGTCAACATATGGCCAGAGGGATGGAGTCGAGGGATAAGCTCCACTCTATTCTAACTGGCTATCAACGATCTTTGCTCTGATCTCCTTCCTCCCATCAAGTATGCCTTATATGCAGACGATCTAGTTGTTTACAGTCATGGCATGTCTATGTCGACTACATCTAATCTAATTCAGCCAGCAGTAAACACCCTAAGTAAAAATGTAAGTCACTTTTATCGCAAACAAAATCTAAAATTATTAAATTTGGTAGACGACCATCCTCACTATCTCCTAGTATCTTCATTAATAACGTACATCTTCCCGTCGTGGATCACTGTAAAATACTAGGCCTAACATTTGACTCTCGTCTCAACTGGAAACATATTCGAGAAATCAAAGGCGACTGCTTCAAAAGAATGAACATTATTAAAACATTCTCGCATTATCACTGGGGAGAAGACGAAAATTCTCTTCTTAAAATATACAGGGCCCTTATTCATTGAAAATTAGATTATGGTTGTCAGATATATATCTCTGCCACTAAATCAGACCTCGACCTTTTAAACTCTGTGCATAATACAGCTTTACGTCTTTGTCTTGGTGCTTTTCGATCTAGCCCTGCAGAAAGCCTTTATTGCGAAGCTAATGAGCCTCCGCTTTGGATCATACGACACAAACTTCTGCTTTCTTATGCTGCCTCTGTATGGTCTAACCCGTACAATCCTGTCTACCCTTCTAACAATCCACACTACTCAACCATACCAATAATAAAACCGATATCATTGATTTTATCGCAGTTACTAGACGGCGTTAACCTTTCACAAACAAGTCCTCTTCCTATCCCCTCTACTCCTCCATGGACTATTAACCTTTCTAAATTTAACACATCCCTTATGAGATTCGACAAACACGCAACACCCAAACAATTAATAAAAAATGCTTTTAATGAAATAATAACTAACTGTGACTATGACTTAATCTTATACACTGATGCATCCAAAAAGGAAACTGGAGTAGGCTGTTCTGTTACATCACGAACTTCTATCAAATCTTCCCTAATCCCATCAACCTGTAGCATTCACACAGGCGTACTATTCAGCATATTCTTGGCCATCAATTCCATCTCCCCACCTTATAGTTCGTTGCCATATGTACAGATTCACTCGCCTCAATTTCATCCATCCAAAATATATTTACCGAACATCCTATTGTCCAATCTATCCATGACTCCTACCAACTTATCACATCCCTAAAATAGCAGTTACTATAATTGGCATCCTAGGCAACGAACTTGCAGACCAACAGACAAAAACAGCTACCAAATTTACCGTCACCGACAATCTCGCAATTTGTAAGGATTTAAAATCTTATTTTAAAACAAAAGCCAAAGTAACATGGCAGTAGAATTAGGACTCTGCCGGCACATCCTTACAAATACAGCACTCGATAGGTCATCCTCAACCATGTTGTTTTGCTGGTCTCTCAAGACAAGATTTAGCTGTGTTGAGAAGAGTTAGAATAGGTCATTCAAAACTTACCCATGAATACCTAATATCTTATACCTCCAGACCCGTTTGCTCCAGCTGCAACTCTAACCTAATCATCAAACATATCTTGACGGAGTGTCAGAAATATGCCACCCAAAGACAACAGTTTCAGCTTAACCAGAACTATTAAGATGTCCTAAACAACTCGGTACAAATTACCTATCTTCTTCAGTTTACCAAAGATGTGCAACTTTTCCATAAACTATAGAATAATTGTATAATTGTGTACCGAGTGATCAGTTAAGGGTAGCGAGCGGCCATACCTCATAAGATATTGATCATATAGATTTAGAAAAAAAAATTCATGATAAAAGTTGCCAAGAGAAATTGCTGGAAAATATTTTCGAGTTTGTCAAACGTCCGCCAGAGGCCGTAACAACCAACACTAAGTAGAAAAATGGGATTTTTATAGAATTTTGCCTACCTATCAAAATAAAGCGGTGGGGGAGGTTCAATTGTTTTTTTAAACAAACCAAGATTTCTCCCGTTTCGCTTGACCGATTTTAACAAATTTGGGCTCATATGAAAGAGCATAATTTACACTACAAAACGCTTACTTGGTTTTGACTTTCGTCTTCGCCGCTAGATTGCGGTAACTGAAATAGTAGCAAATTTTTGAGTTTTTTTCAAAAAAAAACAAATGTAATGGTATATTCATTTTTACATATTTTAAAAGAGGATACAGAGATTAGTGGTGGAATTGCTACTTGGTGGAGTGTTAAATTTGCTCTGGATTAAAGTCTATCTAAATCAGTGAATTTTCAGTTTTAAAATTCTAATAAGTGCATCATTGTATTCAGTGAACCTCTGTATGCTCCTGTTGCTAAAGGCAAGTAATAAAATCTAAGATTTGAGCTGTTCCATTGACATTATTTTGTGGGAAACCATTTAAATAATTTAATAATAACAGATTTGCTGACCAGTTTTTTTTACTGAAATACCGAATTTATTCCACTACGGCAAAAATTTTATTTAAAGTTCTTGAATAAAAGTGAATATAAATTCGAGAAAGTGTACTACCTAACATCATAGTGCACCATTGTGTGTATTTGAGACTCGTAAGTCTCGATAAATCGCACGGGCCAGGACCGTACTCAGGTACACATGACCCGTGCCAAAAGTTTCAAATATTGAATTGAGTCCACCAAAATCGGGGATTTCTGACTACAGGAATCCCCAAACCACAACGATGGATACCAGAATAGAGACATCTAACCAACAAACCGAAAGAAACATGTCATATTCTTCAGTAAACAACAGCCAACAAAATTTCCAGAGAAGAACCAAGCTATAATATTTCCTGCGATTGAAGGAACCAAAATTCAAGATTATCTCCTAGCCTTAGGAATACTCGTCAACCCTAAACACATTCTGTTCGCATCTAGAATTTCGAATAATAGAATTTGTATATACCTCGCCAGCCCAGAGTTAGTAACTACTTTTATGAATGACCACGGTGCAATTGGTGTCAACAACCAAATTATACGAGCCAGAAGATTGATAACCCCATCTGAACGTTTGATCCTATCTAACGTGAGCCCAACAATCCCACATTCACATTTAGAGCAAGCCCTACAACAACTTGGCCTCAGCCTATTATCCCCTATATCCTTTCTCAGAGTCAACATGACCAATCCAGATTTTGCACATATAATGAGTTTCAGAAGGCAAGTCTACATTAATCCTCCCGAAAATATTGTTATCCCGGAGTCTATGCTGGTCAACCATGAAAATACCTCTTATCGAATATTCTTATCATTATATAATCTAACCTGCTTCAAATGCAAACAAAATGGTCATATATCTTCTCAATGTACAACTGAGACACCTGAACATCTAAATGAACCCCCTGCAATGCCCCCTCCCGAAAATCCAGAAGAACCACCAGAGGATACTACAACCTCCCTAATTCCAGAAGATTCCCCCATCACTCCGGACCAAGACAACCAAACTAATTCATCTAATAAGAGGAACCTCTCAGAAATATTAACTCCTACGGAAGATACACCATCTGACCCATTCCGAAAACCATCGTCGAGTATAAGTAAGAAAAGTCGCCCTGAAACCACAAGTTTCGAAGAACACATGCAACCAACTAAAGCATACATTGATTCAGAAAATTTTGTAATCAACTACAATCAACTCAAAGACTTTTTTGAAAACGTATACGGCTCTAATGACCCTCTGAGTGTGGCGAAACAGTACACAACCGATGTGCATGGTCTAATTCATATGCTGAGTAGTGTGTACCCATATTTTAAAGACAGATGTATCAAAAGTAGGTGTACCAAAATTAAGAAAAAATTATCGAAACAGTTGCTAGCAGAAGTATCGCTAACTTCAGATTCTGAAAGCGACGCATCGTCACAAGAAACACATTAATAATATCAATTTTCGAACTATCCATCATTCAATGGAACCTTAATGGGTTCTTCACACAACAAGAAATGCTAAAACTAATTATCTCCGAAAACAAACCCTCGATCATATGTTTACAGGAGACCCATTTTAAACAAGACTACTCACAAAATCTGAGGAACTATCTTTGTTTCCATAAAAACAGACCAGATCAAAACATGGCAAGCGGTGGCGTCGCTACTTACATACACCAAACTTACGGTGCAATCGAAATCCCTATAACAACCCACCTTGAAGCAGTTGCCATTAAAATTTTGGACCCTAAAGAGATAAATATTTGTAATATCTACATTCCACCAAATCGTGACGTGACGTACGAGGAGCTGAATGATCTCTTTCAGCAAATACCCAAACCGAGATTATTATTAGGAGACTTCAATTGCCATAACACCCTATGGGGATGCGACTCCACACATACAAGAGGTCGTATATTAGAACATGTTATCGATGATAACAATATGACGTTACTTAACAACGGAGAAAAAACTCGTTTCAACTCGTTTTCAGGAAACTCCAGTGTTATAGATCTCAGCATTAGCGACCTCTCACTCCACACTCAATTCAATTTTACCATCTTTCCCTATCTATATGGCAGTGACCACTTTCCCATCTTACTCACAAGTTCACAGCATGTTGTAGAAGAACCTATTGTGACAAAAAAATGGAAACTAAAAAGAGCTGACTGGAATCTTTTTGCAAATATTATAGAAACCAAGGTTAGTCACTTCCACATGCGAGATAGTATCGATGAATGTGTTGATGATATTACCATAATCATAACGGATGCAGCCCAACTAGCAATAGGAAAGACAAAGCAACTGAACAATCACACTCCTGTTCCTTGGTGGAATCAAGAATGCGACCAGGCAATAAAATCCTCTAAACACGCTTTCAACAGACTAAAAAGGCACCACACACCAGAAAACCTGATAACTTTTAAGAGTCTGAGGGCAAAAACTCGATGGATCATGAAAAAAAGTAGAAAAGAATCATGGGCAAGATATGTATCATCCATTAGCAGTTCAACACCACTAAGTATGATCTGGGACAAAGTGAAACGTATTAAATGTAATAAAACAGACCATGGAATCACACGGATTGAATATCAGGGAAAATCATCTTCCAGTTGTACCGAAATTTCCCAAATTTTCTCAGACATCTATGAAAAGAATTCTAACAGTGCAAAATACACACCCGAATTTCTGAACTACAAAAATAATGAAGAATCTGAAGGTATTGATGTTTTCCAAGATGAAATGAACCCTTTGAATGTACCTATATCCTATGAAGAATTCCTCGAAGCTCTTGTTTCTTTCAAAAACTCCAGCCCAGGACCTGATGATATCCCGTTCATTTTCCTACAAAACATGCCAGATACAGCTAAGCATATTCTCCTGAAAATATTTAATAAGATTTGGACAGAAGAGGTCTTTCCTGAGAAGTGGTCAGAGGCAACCATAGTTCCGTTAATAAAACATGGTAAACCAAAGACAGATCCTCAATCATACAGACCAATATCCTTAACTTGTACAATGTGCAAGCTGATGGAAAAAACTGTTAACAATCGACTCACTTGGTTCCTGGAGAAAAACCACCTGCTCACACCATAACAAAGTGGTTTTAGGAAGGGTAGATCAACATCAGACAATCTAATTAACTTAGAATCATATATTCACGAAGGGTATGCTAACAAACAAAACATCATAGCAATCTTCTTCGATATAAGTAAAGCTTATGACATGACCTGGAGATATAACATTCTTAGAAAGCTGAGCTCCTGGGGTATAAATGGCAATCTTCTAAAATTTGCTGAAAACTTCGTGGGAGAAAGATTCTTGAGAGTTAAAGTTAATGGAACACTTTCCGGGAAAAGAGTGCAACAGAATGGTACCCCTCAAGGTTCGGTTTTGAGCGTCACCCTCTTTCTAATTGCGATAAATGAAGCTGTGAAGAATATCAAACAACCTGTAGAAACTAGCCTTTATGCTGACGATCTTGTGGTATACTCGCGAGGAAAAAATCTTACCACAATCCAAAATAACTTGCAGGAGGCAGTGATTTCAATTGAGAGTTGGCTAAAATGCACTGGTTTCAAAATGTGCCCAGAAAAAACTAAGTGCATGTTTTTTACTAAAAAAGAGATCTAGCACTGCCTAATCTGAAACTATGTGGCCGGAATATCCAAGTGGTGGAACAGATGCGTTACCTAGGAATGATTTTCGACAGAAAGTTAAACTGGAATGCCCATCTTAACCATCTCAGAACATCATGTCAGAGCGGCATCAACCTACTGAGAATTCTGTCAAACCAAAATTGGGGTTCTGACAGACAAACGCTCTTACTTCTCTATCGAGCGCTAGTAAGATCCAAAATCGATTATGGCTCTATAATATATGCCTCAGCAAGTAAATCAGTTCTGAAAATTGTTAACAGGGTACACAATACAGCAATACAGCTGGCCCTTGGAGCATACAGGACAACGCCCGCTGAGAGTCTCTACAGTGAAGCTGGGGAGCCATCATTGCAGCTGCGATGACAGCAGCTGAGCTTAGCGTGTGCAGCTTTAGTCTCTACTGATAGGCAGCATCCAGTATATCATAACACCTTTTCAAACCGTTTTCGCAATCTGTATGAAAACCGAAGAAGACTAACATACCCTTTCTATCAGAGGATCAACAAGTTCAGTTCCGAATTGAATGTGACTTTCCCAGTTACTCTTCCCAACAACAACTCAGACACGCCACCTTGGCTTATTGCCTTGCCACCATGCAACCTATACCTCTCCAAATTCAACAAATCTGAAATTATTCCTAGTCTGCTTCACAATCATTTCCTCTCATCAATAAATGAATATTGTGATTATACTCATATCTACACAGACGCGTCAAAGTCAAACCAAGGAGTAGCATCAGCTTTTTTAAGCCCGAAAACATCCAGTGGATTCAAACTACCTCCACAATGCAGCATTTATAGTGGTGAACTTTTTGCAATCCTTCAAGCAATCAAATACGCCGCTCATGAAGATATCCACAATACTTTAATTCTTACAGATTCGTTAAGCTCGTTACAAGGTATACAACTCATTTATTCAGATCATCCCCTGACAAGGCTCATCAAAGAGTATGTTCACACAATTAGGGAAAAATCCAGACGATTGGTCTTCATGTGGGTCCCGTCACATGTTGGGATCTCTGGCAATGAGCGGGTTGATAAAATTGCACGTGAAACCATGAATGAACCAATCTTTCAAAAGCAAGAGGGAGTACCGTATACTGATCTGAAAAAATATATGAAATATGTGGTCTCTAACTACTGGTCATCTGTCTGGGCAGAATCTGGAATGAAACTTAAAGAAAAAGAAATTAAAGATGATATCAAACCATGGAGAAACATCCCTAGCCAAAGAAGACACCAAATAATAATCACCTGTTTGCGCACTGGACATACAAAGTATACCCATGAACACTTGCTGAAAGGAGAAGAAGACAAAATCTGTGATATGTGTCAGGTGCCAATGTCAGTTAAACATTTCATGGTCGAGTGTCCGTACCCCGGACGTACAGTATAAGTGCAGATTTAAAATCAACTCTTGGTGTGTACTGTAATTTTGAAAACACAATCGGATTCCTCTCTGAAATAGGTTTAGTCAACAAAATGTAAATTACTAAGCTCGTTACCATGTTGCTTATTACTGATTCCTATCTTTGATATGATGCTATTCAAATATTATTGTATGTTATAGTGACGTTACCAGCCTAAATGTTATTTCATGTTACTGTTATGTTATGTTGCTAATAACCCTAGTGGTGGATGCAACTATTATTTTCTAAATAAAAAAAAAATAAAAAAAAAGAGGATAAATTTTTCTAAAATTTAATGAAAAAAATTGATCATCAACCTTTTTTTGAACCGTTGATATTGAAGAAAATATAATTTTATTACATTAAAAAACGGCACGCCACTGCTTTTTATCAAAATAAAAATAATTTTCGTAATCACTTATTAGTTGATAACAAAAAGAACCCCCTGACTTTTTTTCGTTAGACGAACGGTTTTGGATTGAAAAAATAAATAGGGTTACATACTGTTTAAACTAACATAGCATTTAAGCGAAGCAGGCCATGATCTATATTAACAAAGAAAACACCAAATTGTCAATCACGCTGATATTTATTTTGACAGTTCCTGCTATTAAAATCTAATTTAATGTTATATAAAAAGTATTTTTACAACAAATCATACCTTTTACGAATGAAGAAGCCTTTGATATTGCTTTGATTGCTTCTAGGCAGTATGCACTGCATTATCCCCTCCGAAGACGGCATTCGAGAATGGTTTTTCGTCGTTTAGCCTTACGTTTAAGGCAACATGGCCAAGTGTAACCAACTCTAACTTTGAGAAGAAATCGTAGAGTAAGAAGAGAAGATAACATTATAAATGTGTTGGCTTATATTCATGCAGACCCCCATTTAAGTATAAGAGATATCTCCAGATATTTAGGAATATCCTTAGACTCAGTGTAAATAATATTAATGGATTTTAAAATGCATCCGTATCACGTCGTGATTCATCAATCCTTAAATGAGACTGAGTTTGAACGTAGGCTCGATTACTGCTACTGGCTTAGAGATTTCATTAGGGAAAACCGTCATATTTTGTCACAAATATTGTGGACATATGAAGCATCTTTTTGCAATAATGGCAGGGTAAATCTTCATAACATGCATTACTGGTCGGACACTAAACCACACTGTTTACGTGAAGATTATCAGCAGGGTCGATGGAGCGTCAACGTCTAGTGCGGTGTTATTAATGGTGCTATTATCGGTCCGCACATCTTTAATGGCAATCTAACCGGTGACATGTATTTGAACTTTTTATTGAACGATTTGCCAGGACTCTTTTAGAAAATGTGGCTTTAGAAGTAAGAAGAAACATGTGGTTTTGAACAGGCATTTTCCTAACCGTTGGATTGGTAGAGGCAGTCTATTTTTCTGGCCACCACGGTCCCCCGATTTAACCTACCTTGATTTTTATCTGTGGGGCCGAATAAAGGATTTGGTGTATAAAACTCGATCAACTACTCGAGAAGAAATTGAGGTAGCTGTGAACTCCACCCAGAAAAGATTGGACCAGTGCATTTAAAATAATGGACAACATTTTGAACATTTACGACAAAACTATTAATTCATTTTTAAAGTTCTGTGTTCTTGTTTTTAGTGTTATTGCTCCTGTTGTTGTTGGACAGTTTTATTAAAATTTTTTTTTCCAAATATGTAAATTAGTGTGTTTCGAGATATGGGCGCCCCATGTAAATCTATTTGATTTTTTTAATCCAAAACCGTTTGTCTAACGAAAAAAAGTCAAAAGGTTTTTTTTGTTAGCAACTAATAAGTGATTACGAAAATGATTTTTATTTTGATAAAAAGCAGTGTCGTGCCATTTTTTAATGTAATAAAATTATATTTTGTTCAATATCAACGGTTCAAAAAAAAGGTAGATGATTAATTTTGTTCATTAAGTTTCAGAAACATGTATCCTCTTTTAAAATATGTAAAAATGAATATACCATTACATTTGCTTTTTTGAAAAAAACTCAATAATTTGCTACCATTTCAGTTAACGCCATCTAGCGGCGAAGGCGAAAGTCAAAAAGTCAAAACCAAGTAAGCGTTTTGTAGTGTAAATTATGCTCTTTCATATGAGCCCCAATTTGTTAAAATCGGTCAAGCGAAACGGAATAAACCGCTTTATTTTGATGGATAGAACATAACATTTTAGTCAAAAAGTGTAGGTGAATAGTCAGTAAATATGAAAATAATATCATCGATATACTTTCATTAGGCAAAATTCTATAAAAATCCCATTTTTCAACTTAGTGTTAGTTGTTACGCCCTCTAGCGGACGAACATAACATTTTAGTCAAAAAGTGTAGGTGAATAGTCAGTAAATATGAAAATAATATCATCGATATACTTTCATTAGGCAAAATTCTATAAAAATCCCATTTTTCAACTTAGTGTTAGTTGTTACGCCCTCTAGCGGACGTTTGACAAACTCGAAAATATTTTCCAGCAATTTTTCTTGGCGACTTTTATGATGAATTTTTCTTTCTAAATCTATACGACCAATATCTTATGAGATATGGCCGCTCGCTACCCTTAATTGATAACCCAGTACATATATATGGAATGAATGAACCTTATACAAATTATATTGTCAATCTTGTAATTGCACCTGTGCAAGTGGCCATAGTCGCCGAGCACGTTAATTATGAATAAAAAACTTGAATTACATTCAGGCTAAATTCATGTTACAAGCAATTTTATTAATTGAAATGTAAAACTATGTTTCGAAATTAAATTATGCACACATTTTTATGTTTTTTCTATTAAATTGATTTTTAAGTGAAAATTCATATCATTTTAATTTAAATGACTAATTTTGAGAAATATTCTTTTTCAAAAGTTGCTGCATTTGCTTTTGGTCCTTCCAAAATATATGTTCTGTCTTTACTTTGGTCAAAATGTATTCACATAAATGACATTATCTTTCCAGGCTAAATCCGATTTTTGGTCTATAAAGTTTCAACCCAAAGTATAAGTAACATTGTGGCGTCACTTGAGATATCAGTTGTTCGCAAGTGGAGCTTCAACCCTTTACTTAGTTTATTGGCTATAGAGAACTGAAGTCAATTAGCGCATTTGTGTAGGATAAAAATAATATCCCCAAAATATCAAACCAAATTTATGAGAATACATAATTATTTTTTTTGTTTTATAGGGACAACCGAGAAACCACGAAAGAACTCACTAGCGAAGAACGAAAAGAATTGGCACAAAAAGAAAATACCCGTCTTCGCAGATTAAATCCATCGTCATATTCTCCCGCCGGGGAGAGAGCCTTAAAGATATACTTGGATACGTCGCCGAGTAAATCTGAAGATAACTGCATAGACTGACATGCCATCAATCAATTTAATTCACTATTATATTGCATCATTATGTGAGAAAAATCAGAGGGTGATTGTATATAAGGGCGTTTCAGAGTTGTTTTTATATTATTTATTATTATTGAAATGAACCAATTTTACACAACCTTTCAAAGTACATCAAGAGATTGAGTTTTCTTTTTCAAAAAGCCATCAATATTTAAAGAAATAGAAAATATCTTTTGAAAATAATGTCAGAAAGGTCCAATTATGCTTGTTTTTAGTTATTTCGGTAATAAGTTGCATTCTATTAAAATACATCCTGCTGAAGAAAATATACACACGATAAAAGAGATAATTGGTATTATTTCTTATTTGTTTTTAACCGATTTTGTACTCATGTGAATTTTATTATTCTTATGAACGTTTTTATCGGTGCTTATTGATGTATTATCAATTAAACGATAACTTTTATGTTGATTATTATATAATTTAATCATACTATACATACAGTTGACTGTGGATGACAAACTACTAATTCTTGACTTTACAGTTGATTCGATAGAACATTTCTGTAAAAGACTGATGAATGGATATTATCAGAAGAATTGTTTTTGATTTTTATTTGATTAATTTCCATAAATCACAGGATTTACTGTAGCTTATTGTGATTGTTTTAGTAGTCAATTTAAGATTATCTTTCAACTTAAAGATAAATGTTTATTCGGTTTTAAATTACTTCTGTGAACAAGATAGCTCGTCAAAAATTAGATTAACCAAAATTCTAATAACTTGAAATAAAATATATGCATATATGAGGGTCTTGGAATAAAAGGGGTCTAAGTTCACTTTTTACAGCAATGTGATAAGTTTTTAGGCAAACATTTCTAAATTGTTTCGAAGACAAAACATTTTGCACACGCGTTTATTCAATATGTATATTTTGGTACTGAAGTTTTCATTTTTAGCTGTATTTTTTTTCTTTCTACTTGCTTCTTCTTTATGCAGGCGGATAAGAATGCATTTTAAAGATCATACGATGTGAGTTTATAAAACCTCTCAAACGGGTGGGCTCTGTTCTCTTTTGATATATTTTCATTGCACTTATACCTACAGTTATGATTATATGATTTTTTACTGTTCGCGATACATGCAGTTTGTCCCACATACTCTCCTCCAGAATTAGGCAAAAGTTTCTTCTTATTCATTTTCCAGTTCGGGGAACACATTTTTCTTTAACGCGATCGGTCCAGGACATGAATCATAATCGCTCTCCGTCCATTTGGAAGGGGTCAGAGACACCTTAAAATAATATTTTCTGTCATTGAGTGAAACAAAATATTTTTACAGGATGTGCGCACCACCACAAAAAACAACATTTTTGTAATTTCTTTAACATAACCTTGAATGCAGACAAAATATTGAATACATCCATGTTAAAAATAAAATAACAAACTCTCACTGGTTTTAGACATTAAGAAACGTCATACAATCTGGCAAATCTTATTATAATGCTCTTTAAATAACTTTCGCTTTTTAAATTCACGGTGGTTACCGTAGATAAACGCAAAATTATAAACTATTGACACTTTAGTAAAAGCGCACTTGATTCTATTTTAAATCAATATTTCTGCAATTTTGTTCACAAGCTTTCTGCAATTTTATTCACAAGCTTTTTTGTTCTTCAATGGGGCTCTCAAAGTAGAAAATAACTTGATTCCTTAGTATACTAAGTAAATTGGTATTTAATGTACCCAAATCTGCAATGAGATCTATATTTAAAAAATTGTCACTTGGACCCTTTTATTCCAAAGCCCTCGTATAATACTTGCAGTTGATTCCAAGAGTTTTGATATTCTTTAAATTCTATCTTTTTTATTATAATTAACTTGATAAATCCAACATAATAGCTACCAAACATTTAATATTGGTCTTTAACCTACGAATAGTTTTATGCGCTTTTAGCGATCCCAAATTAGTTGAAGACTGAACTCAAGGAAAGTATTAAATTATGTCCTGTAATATCCTCACTGAAAAAATATAGATGATTTGCTAACAATTATATGAATATTGGTCTCCAATCTTTCATAATTTATTTGTCCTCTCTATGAAAAGTTTTATGATATAGTTCATGTGTATCAAATGATCTTATATTTCGATGGAATTTATAAAAAGTAACTTATGAATTGAAAACACAAATCGCTATTATTTTATGCAGTAGTTTGATTGTTTCTAGTTGTTATTTGTCTTGTTAATTATTTTGTATCATTATTCTATTGTTTGTCCTATTTGTCTTTACCATACACGCCTCTCAAAAAAATTAATTAATGAGATTAAAAAGTAACTTCTAGATATTAAAAATGGTATTTTGTTTGTTTTGAATTGAAACTGAATATCCTTTACTATTGACAAGCAGTTCGTTTGCAACTTATTACGTATTTATCTGCAATCAATATCTGTTAGAACAACTTATTGATAGTATGCAGTGCGGGATTGATATTTAAAACAAATGTAAATTCGCCTTGAGTACAAAGGGAACGTTTAAATCATTTCAGTTACTGTAAATATATTTTAAAAATATTCTTGTTGTGATTTATATTTCAATTATAGTATTTCCGCTAAATTGAAGATATTAGTAACCAGACACAGCATGTAGTTTGACCAAAAACTGAAAAACAATGTAGTAACTGCTTTTATACTTGAATATTCATTATAAATTGTTTTTGAAAGACATTTTACTATTTAGAAATCTATTCTTTAAATGTTTATTTTTACAACTCCAAAACGCGACCTAATTTATTGTTCAACGAGAAATTTTATCTTATAAAATATATTAAAAAAGAAAAATGTAAACTGAACATTGTCTTGTACAAATTAGAAGAAAACGAATTTTGGCAAAACTCCTTAAAAATGATACTTCATTCGTAAATAAAAGACACCTATCAATCATCGTACCAAATCAGGACATGAATTATTATACTTTTGGAAAATTATTATATTATAAAATAAAAATTATGTACCATAAATCACTATGCATTTGGCACTATAGTTGATCGCTGTCATTACTACACGAATGAAGTATACATAAATCAAACGTCATTTGCGAAATAATATATTACTAAAATACCTATTGTGTTTAAAAAAAATCGAAAACAAATTTTGCAAGTTTCTCGAAAAAGAAACGATTAAACCTTGTGCTATATGTCCGCACGGACATTGAAAATTTGTTAAAAATTAAATGTTTTATGTTTCAAATTTTAAAATATACAAACAAAAACTTGAGTTTTATATCAGTATATTGTTACTTTCAGTTGAAAACTGAAAGTAGAATTGAACTAATCCCACAAACTTATCATTATACATTATATATAATATTTTTTCAAAATATTTTCTTTTTTAAACACGTGGGCGTTTTAGCCGGATCTTTTGTGTTGCTAATATTTTAGTCGCACCCCATTTTTTCGAATTATTTTTGTTGACATTTCAGCAGATTGCTGAACTTTTTTTGCGAAATAAAATGATGAAAGTTAATTATATGTGTGCGTTTCTCTGTCCCTCTCCATTTCTCTCCGTCACAATTTTTTTTATAATACGCGTATAAAAGATACTTCATTATAACATTGTTTCCATGGTCACAATGAAGTCTCTGAACACTTTTTTAGTAATTTTTTGTGTCATACAGTTGGTTATTGTATGTAGTATGTATTTTTACTTGACATTTGATTTTAACCTTGAAACAAATTATAAAATAGTCTAGCGTTGTTCTAGCTAGCATTTTATTATATTAAATAGTCTCAAAAGTAAATTTGAATAAACTATGTATTAAAAATATTAATAAATAAAGTACGCTAACGTTTATTCATCAATGATTTGTCACTACTGTACTATGCTTCATCGAGTGTAGACGTATCTTTCACATGCTCTGTTGAAAAGTAAGTTAATGTGAAAAAAGTTAACGGAAAAAATCTGACTTAGTGTGGTGGTAGGTTGCAAACAGGCTGTTGATTGATTGATTCACGAAAGGTGAAGATGAATTGCACGAGTCAATAAAATTAATCGTGACTAAATTATGTACTTCTCAAGAGTTCATGTCTCAGCTTGGTGACGCTGTAAATACAATTATTACTAAAAATCTTGAAAATAAACTAGTGCCACTAAAGGAAAAGATAAAACAGTTGGAACAAATGGTGGATAAACAGGAAAAGGCTATACATTTTCTAGAAAATAAAAATGAAAAATATGATAAGCAATTTCGCCAAAGAAATTTAGTTTTACTGGTACCAAAGGAAAATGTGAAGGGTTATACCGCACCCGACGTTATAAAGATTTTTAATGAAAAAATGAAATTGTCGATCCGCGAATCTGATATTGAAGGATGTTTCAAACTAAGAAATAATGGCCACAGTGACGCTGTCCTAGTTAAATTTTGTAATACATATTGTCGTTATTTAGTATTTTCCACTAAGAAAATACTCAAAAATACCAAAATAATTATAAGAGAAGATTTGACAGCTATGCAGCAAAAAATATTAAAAGCAGCTATCACGAAAATTGGGAGAGAAGGTCAAGTATGGAGTAATTATGGTCAAATTTACTCAAAATTGAATGAAGAAGACAATAATCGAAAAATTACTTTAGGGGAACTGGACGAAATATCAGTATACATTTTTTTTTATTTGTGTCCTTAATATACATATCCTTTTAATAGTTAGGTTTTGTTTGCTCTGTCTTATAACTTTGTTCTAATTAATGCTAATTGGTAGATTTTTATTTTAACTTTCAAGAATATGCTTCAAGTATTTATATTATTTTCGACAGGCGCGTGCAATTGATGCATCTCTTACTGTGACTTCTTTTTGTTTTTAGATTAAATAGATAACATTAGCATTGTCACTTTTTGATTTTGTTTTGGATATCTTGTTAAATTGATTCGAATGAAATATTTAAAAATTGCTTGTTTAAATGCGAGGTCGTTAATTCCCTCACTACATAAAGCTAAGTTAATTGTGTCTGATGAAGGTATCGATATTCTTTTGATATGTGAATCATGGTTAAAATACGCTGTTATTGATAATGAGTTGCATATTAGCGGTTTTGATTTATACAGGGTAGTTCGTATTGTTAATGGAAAGGGCCTTTGAATGCATATTAGAAAGACAATTGAATGGGAAATAATTGAAATTTCTAATTTAATTTGGGAACAATGTTGGATATAAGTTACCATAAACAAGAAAACTTTAGCTGTTGGAGTGATATATAAACCACATGAACAAAATACAAGTATTTTTTTAGATGAATTTAAAGATAGTCTAGCATCAATTTTTCCTATAGTTGACGAAATTGTTTGTATGGGAGATTTTAATTTAGACTTTTTGATCTTGATAATATTAATGTGAATAGGTTCTACTCTTTAATTGAATCGTTAAATTTATCTCAATTAATAGATGTTTTAACTCGAATTACAGCTAGTTCATACACTCTTTTAGACTATTTAATAATTCGGGAGGAGGCTGTAGTTGATAAGGGCGTTATACAGCATCATATTTCAGATTATGCTATCATTTCCTGTAAGGTACAGGTACAAGATAATAGGAAAAATCCAAAAATGCATACATATAGAAACTTAATAATTTCGATGATGAACTATTTCAAGCCGATTTATCTAATACATCATTTTTCAGAATCTATGAACAGGAAACTATCGATGAAAAAGTTTCATATTTTACATACTCCATAAAACAAATGATGCGGGAGAGGGATAGTGCTCTGGAGAAATTTAGAACTAAATCAAATATCCATCATACAGAGTATTAAGTAATTACGTTAATAAAGCAGTTATTCGTGAAAAAAGGCGTACTTTGCACATTATATTAATAAATGTAATAAACAAGAAACGTGGAAAACTTTAAGAACACATAATGTTTTAACGGATAAGAAAGCAGAACTACCGTGATAATTAAAAAAATGTTAATAATATAAATCGATATGTTATTGATTCTGTTCCTAGATCTAATACAAGTAGTGAGATACTGAATTTTTATAGAAATAGTAGATTCGTTGCCTCGCATTTTCGCTTTACAGAAGTTAATGACTTTTTTGTATACCAAACCATTTGCGGAACTGGAACGAATGCGGTAGGTTCGGACCAACTAACTATCAATATGATAAAACTTTGTTGTCCACATGTAGTACCCTACATCACACATATTGTGAACTTCTGTCTTATTGAAAGTGTTTTTCCTTCAGTTTGGAAGAGGGCTGTTGTGCGGGTGCTACCTAAATTTAACAATCCTAAAGAATTTAAAGATCTTCAACCAATAAGTACATTACCGACTCTGTATAAAGTAATCGAAAGAGCTATGGAAACACAAATTAAGGAACATTTGGGAAAATTTTCATTGTTATCGACGATTCAATCTGGCTTCAGAAAGGGGCACAGCTGTACAACGGCTCTTCTTCACATTGTTGATGATATTGTCAAAGCTATTGATGATGGTAAATGTACTGTGCTTGTCCTTCTGGATTTTAGCAGAGCATTTGATACTATTGATTATAGTTTGTTTGATAATATTTTACACTGTATAGGTTTTTCAGGAAGTGCTCGTTTATTAGTGAATAATTACTTAAGAGATGGAGAACAGGGTGTCTCTCTTGACGGGTCAATTTCACAGCTGCTGCCGCTTCTGTCAGGAGTACCACAGGGGTCAATATTGGGTCCCACGCTATTCACAATTTACACATCTCAATTATCGACCTATATTCATAATTACAGTAAACATTTATATGCTGATGATACGCAACTCTATTATACTTTTCCGCCTGATTCAGTGGTAGATGCTTGTACTGTAATTAATCATGACCTAGACGCCTTTGTGGCTGCGGCTAAAGACCATTCACTCAATATTAACTCTAATAAGTCAACAATCCTTTTATTTGGGTTTAAATCTAATCGTCCGAAAGTTCGCGATAATATTAATGTGAAAATAAATAATGAGAATTTAATAATGGTCAAGGAAGCTAAAAACTTGGGAGTAATAATTGACGCACATTAATAGTAACCTCCAGAAAGCATACATAGCATTAAAAACAATTTACGGTGTCCGACATTTTTTACTGTTTCAAGTTAAAAAGACATTGTTTGACTCATTAATTTTATCATTATTTAATTATGCTGACATTCTATATGGTCCACACTTAGGTGTGCAATATAAAAAGAAACTTCAAAAAATGCAAAAGTGCTGCATTCGGTTAATATTTGGCATACGTAAACGACGTACTATTTCTAACAAGTTAAAAGTAATACACTGGTTGAATATGGATAATAGACGAATGTTACATTCTGCGTGTCTTTATAATAAACTAATTATGACAAAGAAACCATCATACTTATATAGAAAAATCTCCTTCAGGACAGACGTTCACAACATTAATATTCGAAATAAAGCGGTAATTACTATACCTTCCTTTAAATTGGAAATTTCTCGACGGTCTTTTAGATATCAAATTGGCTTTGTTTATAACGGACTTCCAATGGAAATAAAATATCAGCATTTTAAAAAATTCAAAGAGTCTATTCGGAAATACTTGTTTCATCATCAGAATTAATAATTGGGTTCAGAATTGTGGGAGGGATTGATGGCCTTATGCATCAAAGTACTGATGTAATATAATACAATTTGTGTTGCGGTATATATTATGTATGAGTAGTAGGTATACAAGGTTAAGTGGAAGAGCAAGTTTTACAGCGATTTTTACGCAGTAAAGGTTGAACTTCGCATTGCATCTCGTATATTATGATTTATAATTTTTTTTATGTTTAATAATAAAGACGATTATCTTTATTATTATTGTTTATTTTTATATTGTATAGGATCAACATACAGTATTATGAGCACATATGTTTAATCGTCAATCTGTTAGAAACAAATACATATAAATTCAATGTATCATTATTTTTCGCTAAAAAGATATCATTAAGTGGAAAACGTTCAATAGGTACATGTCCATAACGTCAATGTGTTACAAATTGTTGGTATGTACTAACAGGATAACAGAAACAATGTTGCCAACTTTCATTGTATTTTTATATTAATTGTAACATGCATTGTTTTAACAGGAGAACAAGTTATAAGAAGCTTTCAATTATGATAATTCAAGAGGTTGTAACAGACCAAGACAATTAATTCCATCTATTTGTTGAACATTTTATTGTAATGCTGGAAATTGTTCTAGTTTTCAGTTTGAAAGCGGTTAAAACCTTTACTTTTTTTAGATTTGGCAACGTGAAATTTGTCTCTGAACACTTCGTGTGGTTTCTGTATGTATTAATGAAAAAAGTTTTACTGTTTCTTACGTTTGGTTGCAAATGAGAAACGAATTCTTTGTGTAAACACACAGTGCAAATTAAAAAACGCTATGATAATAAACTAAAATTACATCAAAATCCAATGAAAGTACCTACTATTTTTAAATAAAAGTAATATTCTGATAGGTAACAAATTAAAATACAAATTCTTAATTCTTCAATGAACTTAAATCAAATGTTTGAATAAACCCCCGTTTTTAGCTAAACAGTAACCGAGCTGGTTATAAAATTCTTGACGAACATGTATGAACATTTGAGGTGTTATTTCCGTACAGGCTTGTAGAATTTGTTCTCTAGGTTCCTCAGAAAAAGAAATCGTTGTGTGCCAAATCTGGAGATCTAGCAGGCCATCTAATCGTGGAGATTATCCGATTGAGAAATTGTGTATTTAAAAAATGTATTGCTAATTGATAAGTGATGCACAACCATCATGTTGGTACCAAATATTATTGAAGTTGTATAAGGGCAGGAGTAATTTGATTTTTTTGCAGCATATTCAAATATTTTTGTCCGGTTAAATTGCCGTCAATAAAAAATTGTCCAATTAAATGTTCACCTAATATTCCAGCCCAAACATTTAACTTTTAGGGATATTGAGTTCTACTATTGTAGTGTTTGTGTAGGTTTGTCCTGGACCAAGGACCAATATCGAATAATGGATGAATTATGTGCACCGTGTATGGGAAAATTCGATTAATCTGTGAACAAAATATTTTTCGGAAAGTTTGCGTCCAATTGTATTTTTTCCATAACTACTTCACTAAATTCCATTCTACGAAATTGATCGTCCCTAAATATTTTATGGATCTTTTTCAGTTTAAAACTACGATAGCCATTTTTTAAAATCCAGTTCGAATCGTTTTCGGATCAACATCAAAATCCTTGGCTAAATGAGTGGACGACTGTAGAGGAATATTTTCCACACTTGCACAGATTAAAATATCTCTTTCTTATTTTTCGGGTTGGGTTTGACGATTTTGTAGGAGTGACACATCCATGCTCTTCAAAATTTTTTATCACCGTTCTCACTTGTTTCTTGCTAATTGGGTGGGTATTTTCGAATACCACAATAATCAAATTTTCTGCTATTTCTCGGTATGAATTACCCTGATAGTACCATTTTACATTTTGCACTTTTTGGTGTATCTGCATATCATTTTATAAGATTTACAAAGATCAGTCGATTCCTGCTTAGCAACCATCAACATTTTTTTTTATATTCATCCTAGATGAAACTTTTAATTTTCTATTTTGACTAAATGACCTAGCACTTGCACACTTCGAAGATTCTTATCTAATAGTTTTGCAATAGATTGAAATTAAAATCGATATAACAAATTATTGGATTAATAGTAAGTATAGAATTAGATTCATTTGAGAATTAAACTTTTAGGTCAGTAGATACTAGAACTAATATAGTGAATTAAATTATTACTTCTGAATTATTTCTTTGTAAATTAATCAGGTTGTTATAATGAAGGGATAAACGAAAATAAAGTTGCTTTTTTTATTGTTCATTGCATTAAGCTTGCTACAAACCAAGGGTCGTAGCAATATAAATTTCTAATTAACAAAAATTGATTATTAACTGGACTTTTAATGTAAAGGAAACTATAACTTTTATTATGGTTCAGTTACGCAATTACTTATTTATATATTTATTCTATTTTCATCCTTCTATTATTTAATTATTTTTTTATTCATTTATTATTATTATTATTAACTTCATGGTGATAGCCAACCTGTACCCAGTCAGAAACGACAAAATAATTAGAACAATCTCACCTTAACCACAACCTTCTCTATCGCAGGATCTACTGAATGACTAGAATACTAGACCTCAAATTCCTGTTCCAAAACTCTTCTAGGGATTGGTACCCGTCCCATAGGATTACGGCATGGCGTATCTCAAAGTGGACTAAATAATTTGATATTCTCCCAACCTAGATGTAAATAATGAGAATTTAGAAAAATCAAAGACAAAGAGTTCAGGTGACCCACTAACTTTATTCCATGATAAAAGGATTGACTTTCACATCTAGTGTCTTTTCAAAATCAAATTACAATTGAGCACAGCTGAGTAATGCTATCCAAATCGGTAGTCAAGGAACAATAAGTATCATTGAACCTTAATTAATTTCATTTAACCTTAATAAAATTCATTTAAACAAGTTTCAAATAAAAACTCAAGTAATTGCTTAAAGCGCACAAATATCTTAAGTAAACCTTATTATTATTTAAAGTTTAACAATCATCCTCAAGGGATTCCAAATTCTTAGGTTGTATATTGAAACTTGAAATTATTTTATTTATTAACAAGAAAGTATTGAACTAGCTCTTCTCAACCTTATATAGAACAAGATTTTAAAAATATTTGGTTATCTTCTTGAACTTGAGTTACAAAAGCTAACGGCAGCTTTTCATCGGAGAGCGTTGATGGGAGTGAATCAGGAACACATCACATAACCCGTGACGCCAAGCAATTTTGTCTTATATAATAAAAAATGGAAGTAATTTGAAGATTATAAATTTTACCAAATTGCAAAACATAAAAAATCTAAAGTAAGAGGTGAGGCCAAACAATAAAAATTTTATTTTAAAAAAGACAAAGATTATCCTTTCATACAAATTTGAATATAGTAATTTTTATGACAATGGGAATAATACTTAATATGTTCTTGATAAAATATTCAAATAAGAAATTGAAGTCACTTAAATCTTATTGGTAAGTTATTCAAGACCTTAGATATGTTTAAAAAATTAAATACACTGACCTTTAGGCACTATAGTACTATAGTTTACCTTTTAAAAAAAATATAAATTTACATATAGTATTGTATGAACGTAACTTATTTCTGTAGGGATTTTAATTAATGTCCATTACTAAAAATTGAAAAATATCACAATAAATTTCTCCGGAATTTCACAATTAACTATTGGAGTATTGAAATTAACATTCTGGCCTGATGGTCTCTATAAGTAGGTCCCCCGACGCACTGGAAAACTCTGTATACTTTTCTCCAAGCTTTCTCGGTCTCGCGAATAGCTTCGCGTGCCTTGCGGAGATAAATTGGCGAGCACCCCGAATAAATTTCCTTTTCGGACTTGGGCGTGGAGTATAGATTAATATTCAGCTCAAGTTCTCAAAACAACACACAAAATCGTATCTTGCCCAACAAAGGTTAACCTATAAGCTACACCCTAAAATGAAAACTCTTTTAAATAAACAAAAAAACATTACTGATTGGGAGAAGACAAAAAAAAGGATGGATAAATCTACTTTGAAAAGTGAAATCTTAAGGAGGCCGCTCACCTTATTAGAAGGGTTTTCCAGACAAATCACTAATTGGGAATGTCGAGGGCTTTTAATCGACCACCAAAAAAATTTCACCAGGTACAGGTAAAACCTCTCGTTTCTTCGATTCTACTCTGGCCACTCCAAAAATATCCTATCGGAAGAAATTAAAAATCACTTTGTCTCACTCCCACCAACTAACATATACCCTGTCCTTAACCAGTATTATTGGTGGCCTAACTACTAGTTACGTATAATTCAAACTAATAAGATTTGCCAAAAGACAGTGGCGTATCCCAAAACCAAAACGTTACATTATTAGTTACCAAACGTATTTTAGTTATCATTAATAGTATTATTTTTAAAGAAAAAATTTTCACATTTAGTAAAAATACCACTAATCAGAATATAACCAAAAAAACTTTGTCTACCTGTACAAAAACGTATTTCAGGAGGCAGGCAGTAATCGACTCGATACTTTGGAAAATAAGTTTCACCAGGCGGCGCCAAATACATCAGACTAAGAAAGTAGCACTGCATGAAATAATGTTTCTGGATTTTCGATAGCGATTAGCATACCACCAAAGATGTTTTATACAGTGTACCCCAGCATTCTAATTCGTTTTAAAGTTGATTCCGGAGAACTATCTGAGTATCTGGTTTCCCAATGGAAATAGAAAATCTCCAATTAAAACGTACCAAAAAAAAATTAAAATAGAACCATAAAAGATGTAGGTTCGCTAGAGGAAGATTTTTCGAAATAACACCTTGAAAAATCGAGATTTTTTAAAATGGCGTCTCTACCACTAAATCCCAAATCCTAATAACTGGACGTTTTATGAACGATTGAACACTCCAATCCTCCATAGGTTATGCTTTAAATCCCGCTAATTACGGATCTTCACTCCCAAACTTCCACAGAAAACACTCCTCAGCGCAAATTACTTAATTTTAGAAAATCCATCCTGCTATTCAACATCAAAAGATCAATCCCCAAACCATAAATCTGTTAATAACCGAAAAATTAAGTGCAGAACTGACTATAAAATTTGACCATCAGGTTTGTCCAGCTAATTTAAAACAACGACGATTTGCAAATAAATATCCTAAAAGTAAGCGACCCAATATACGTTAATTTTACAAATTCGTGATATAATAGTGTATTATGGAACGATCATGTAATTATGGTTATTAATACAAGAGCAATAACCGGAATACGAAACGAGCCGAAGGCGAGTTTCGTATAGTTCATGCGAGTGTATTAATAACCATTACATGAGAGTTGCATACGCTATTTTTTCTACACCCGATAAATAATCAAAAACCATAAATTTTATATTTTTATTGAACACAATAGGTAACAGTAATTATTCGTATTTCTATAAAAAAAGTCTACAAAATTCTAATTAATACGCCGGGTATTGGTATTGCCATAGATACAAGAAAACTATAAACATTTTATTTGTATTTATATTCAACATATAATAATTGTAATTAATCCGATTTCTTAAAAATATTAAGATTATTTATTGTGCAGTTTGAAAAGTTTATTCCAGGTCCCACTGATCTGGAAGTGTAAGGAATATTTACATTTATTTCATTATTGCTAGTCTCAATAGAGTTCAATATTGTATTGGAAATGCTGATTTTATTCTGAACCGAATTTTCAATGTAGCCTTCTGCCACTGAATTGGATTTCCAGCCACCATGGCGTTTTAATGTAGTAATATCACCACCGGCATCTACTAATACGGTTGCAGATGTCCTACGAAAACAATGCCCTGTATATAAATTCGGATCAGGCAGATTTAAATATGTTGCTATTTTTTTTCCTATATCACCAAATTTATTAATACCAATGTTTTGAATTGTGCATTTTCCATTTATATAATTAACGATAAAATATGGGGTGGGGAAAATTTTAGGCCGTAGATTCATATATTTTTTACTAATTTCGTAGTATTCAAATGCACAGCATGTTTGATTGAAAAATTATGGGTTTCTATTGATTTAAAAATCTGTATCGTAATGGGTATAATTATGAAACGAATTGTGGGCATATAAGTGCATTGTTATAACACGGGTATAGAAAAATATAATTATGTTAGAATTAGAAGATTATTTAGTGAAGTAAATTGACTGTCTCGACCCTTACTTCATGGAATATGCTCATATTAGTGTTTTTAAATAAAACTCACGGTCTCTAGTTAATTCCACAATATAATACAAGTTATTGAAAATTCTAAAAAATTGACAATCATCGTCAGAATGACAGAAGTTACATTTCATTTTATGCCTACCTGATGTTTAGTAGTTATTTTTGGCTAGACCAAGAAGTAACCTAACTTGTGATTGGCTTAATATATGTTTATAGAAAAAAGAAGATGTGATATTACAAATATTGAAGCTTAGATATTATTAGCCCTATGGTGATATCCTGGATATCATTTTTCCAATTAACTAACACAGTGCTGCATATTTGTGAAAAGAAACAAGAACTGGATTTCCTTGAAGAACTGGAAATTAGAAGACATTTAAGAAACCAACAATATGAAGTTATCAATGAACAGTTAAATCTAGGGAATTCTCCACTAATAAACTGTCTTCTTAAGTGATAATTGTAAAGATCAGCAGATATAGTTTTCCTAGTTTTCTATATCATTGCACAGTTATACTGATCTTAATTGGAAAAATGATATCCAGGATATCACCATAGGGCTAATAATATCTAAGCTTCAATATTTGTAATATCACATCTTCTTCTTTTTTCTATAAACATATATTAAGCCAATCACAAGTTAGGTTACTTCTTGGTCTAGCCAAAAACAAATACTAAACATCAGGTAGGCATAAAATGAAATGTAACTTCTGTCATTCTGACGATGATATTGATTTATCGAAACAATTGTCAATTTTTTAGAATTTTCAATAACTTGTATTATATTGTGGAATTAACTAGAGACCGTGAGTTTCATTTAAAAACACTAATTTAGTGAATTTTTAATATATCTATTTTAAATTTCAATCAAGTATAAGAAAATTATTTAGTGAATTTTAATACCGTAACAGGCTATCAGCTTAGTACAATCTTATTATTTTTCAATAAATAAACTATACTGTCCACATTACACAACTGTATTTCTAACCTTAACTTCTTTAATTGCGAACTTTTACATAATGAGTTGTTGATTGTACAACACTTTGCTGTGGTAAACCCGCTAGTAATAGCCTGAATGCATTTCTTGTTTGTTGACAACTGGAAGTAAATGCCTGATCATTTCATCTGCAAAACCGATGCTACTAGAGGTTGCAAAAAGTAAATTGGGAGTGTAGTAAAAACTTATTACAGTTAAAATAACACATTGATGATTAAACATATGTATACTGTATAGGTATACATAACATTCGATTTTTGGGATAAATTACCAGATATATATATATATATATATATATATATATATATATATATATATATATATATATATATGAAGATGTATTATAGAAATAATTATGTTCATGATATAATATAAATAGATCGCAAGCATATACATAGAAGCTCTTTTTTAAACAAATAATCATCCTCTGGAGTGCGTTCACAAAACAACGCCTTGAGTGTAAGAGTTATACTTGGGTATAAAGTGAGCCTTCATAAAACATGTAATATATACCTCAGACCTCAGACTCTACACCATAGCGTTCACAAACGCACCACGGGTATCGCCGATAGTGCACTCCTAATTCTCCACTCTCGATCGGGGAAATTATTACCTTGACATGCGTAATTCGTATTATACATATGCTCTTGTTTATAGAGGTTAAGTTGGTGGTATAGTTTATTTACGATAAAAAGACGACGTTGCAAAACAAAATATTGTGATGTTTCCAAGCTGTAGTTTTTTCCTTTACTTAACGAAAACTAAAAAAGTCAATCTGATGTTAGATTGACAGTTCTTCTTTTTCATTGTTCCGTGCCTCGTAGGGCGTAAGTCAAGAATATTTATTTAAAAATAAAAGGCTTGTATGATAGGCTTGATTAATTTAATATAAATATTTATTCATGAAAAACTATGGATAAGATTCAAGAAACAGTAACCAATCATTCTATATTCGAATTAACATTTAATTATTTTACATAGAAGAGGGTTAAATGACGAACTGTAGGTCCTTATACCTTATTCTATGCTATATAGAACCATCTTCAAGAGCACTACAAGGGTTTACGCTAAAATGAATTAATACAAGCTGTAATAATCTTCATGCAAATTTAAATATTGTTTCTTTAAACAATATCTATTATATTTATTATAATAAAATAGAATGGAAAAGAAAAATATAGATACACAAAATAAAATTTTGTTACAAGATATAAAAATAAAAAATCTCCCATTTTATTAGTATTATTTATGTAGAGATACTGTGGTCGTTGTTTTAATTTGTGTATTATAAAATAACTGTACCTAATTAATTTAATAATTGTTATTAGTGATTTTGAAAAGGTGGAAATGAAGCAAATTGAATAAAAATATACAAAAAATAAAACACAAGATTTCCACTACTCCACTACAAAATCATCACTATCTTCATCGTCACTGTCAAAATTAATAATAAGTGGAGGCACATCCTGTTTATCAAATACTACTTCTCTATCCCACCCATCTTGTATAATTTTTTCAGTCTGCTCTACTGTCTTTGACCAAATATCAGGAGTCACTTTTTCTAAAGACTTTTTCCATACACCTATTGCTTGTTCTGTTAAAGAATCATCAGTTCCCACATGATCTCTATAAAAAATTTTAACAATGCCCCAAATATGCTCAATTGGGTTGAATATACAGTGGTAAGGGGGAAGTCGAAGTACTTTGTGACCATATTTTTCAGATAATATGTCAGCTTTATATACTGTTGGTGGTTTATTCCTACAAAAATGCATATATTTAAACAAAATAAGTTATCTAAGTATTACCATAATAAATTTAAAAATGTTTATATCAACTTACCGTTGTACTAAATTCAATAATTGGGTTTTGAGGAAAGTATTTTCAAAAGGAATATCATCGTGTATCAACCAGTTCTGTATATCCGCCTTTTTGGTAGCAGTTGTTGGTACTTTATTGATCACTGTACTGTATCCATTACAATTGTGGCAGGTTCTTCAAAGTTCACTAAAAGCTAGTATTCAAACCAATGCAAAAAAATTTCTCGGTTCATTTCACCGTGGTAATCACCATCTTGTTTTTTGGAAGAAAAAACCAGCCCTGTTCCAGGAATAAATCTAGAAGAGGAACCAGCATGCAATACTATATACCTACAATAAGGAAATAACAAATTACTACTAGATTTCCTAGATAGACTGCATAGCTCAAAACAACTATTAATAATTATATATATTTAAATAAAATAGTGTGACTAGTAAATATTTGAAAAGGTCTTAATATGGCTGGAATCTTAGTACATCATAAATTAGCTGTTAAATTTTATTATTCAATTACCTTGGACCACCAATTTTGTTTTTTTTCACGCTTCTATGATTAGAATCTTGCCAAGAACGTCCAACAGTACCGTCTTTAAATATCCAAGTCTCATCCAAAACCACAAATTGATATAAATCTTCCCTTTTTATTTTAACATATTCATGTAGAAAATGTACACGTTTTAATGCAATTTGTGGCAACTCTATTGAAACACGACGAGGATAATCTTTTTGGTATTTGAATCCAATATTTTTCACTATCTTCCAGAGTGATGTTAAACAACCATTAAAGAGTTCGCGCTCCTGGAGTTTGACTCTTAAAGTTTTCAAAGTTATGTGTTCCTCTGAAAAAATATTGTGTTAGTTAATTGTGAATAAAATAAAACAGTAAATTAAATATACTCACTGTTTCCATACATTTCGGAAAGCATTTTGATCAAAGTTATCAATTTCAACAGTAGATTTTTGCGTTGTCTCTTATTAGGTGGGCTTTTAGGCTGTTCACCTCTATTATGCTTGGCGGCAATACGGTTAACAGTGGTAACGCTAAGTTGTAAAGCTTCTGCAACTCTCTTCAATATAATTACTTCAATTTATGAAAGAATAATATATTATCAAGTTTAATTAACCTAAACTAACATAAAAAACATTTAATCATTTACATTTAAATACGTAACAATAATATTAATAATGATGAATACAAATAGCGATTACTATTACTTACGTCTCTTACAGCAGTAAGCGGGAGAAGCGGGCCCCCATTTCGGCATTCTCGTTCAAAATAGCTCAACAAAGATGTTACCATCTCTTGACATTTTCTGTTCAGCTGCTTCGGCATTTTATTAACCACACACTGCAGATTTGCCTAAATAATCAGTTATCAAAATAACTATTTTTTTTAATCTTAAAGAAGCAATGAATTTAAAAGTACCAAAAAAACTTGTAAATATTAGACGATGATCGAATGTCAATAAACGTCAAAACAAACTGGAGAATTTTACCAGTTGATTTGACAACGTCTTGAAGTTTTGCCAACCCGTTAGCTGTAAATTGCCCTGGCTGTTGAGGATAAATTGTATTCACGGTTGGTAAATTAATATTTATTCTGGTAAGCAGGAAAGTAACTAAAAATGACATCATCGTCTTTTTATCGTAAATAAACTATAATCTTTATTCTGTGGGTTAAGGTTAGCTATCAGTTTCCATCAACAGAAGATTTTAAAATTCCATTGGTAATAATGTTAAAGATAAAAACCTTCCATGAACCCTGTTTTTCTGCAACAAACGTAAAATGAACAACAAATTTCAATGTCAAAATCAAATTTTGGCAGTGACGACTTACAAATCGGTAGGGCACGTTCTAATCGTTCAAGGTGGTTTCTCTCGAGGTGTCTACCCGACGTCTGACTGACACGTTACCCTGTCAGAGTTCGTTTCTCACCTCGCCAGTGGGTTATAAACGCCCTCCTGTTTGCTTAAATGAAAGTTTGTTTACAATTTACACATTTATTCATCATATGTCAAAAGTCAAAAGCGCTGAATAAAATCATAAGTGATCTGACCGATCAGGAATCTACAGAATTGCCAACTTAAATTCAAACCACTCCTCCTAGTTTAAAAACAGAGATTATGTAATTCTATTTTATTTAAAAAATTGAATAAATGTGAATTATAAAAAAATATTATGTAAAACTTGTGTCACAATGACTTTCTGTAGTACTCGTGATTTGCTTCACTCGTACTATAAAACGAGTCATTTTGACACTTGTTTTACAAATAACTATTATAGTTCTCAATTTACTGCATACATGCATAGGAAGGAATCAAATAAACGTCGGTATTATTGATAAATTTTTTTATTTTCAATTCGTATGACATTTATAATGATTTTTTATATATGAGCAATTTAGCGATTTGGAAGTGGAGAGAAACACCAAACTAATTAAATTTTTTAAAACCAGACACGTTCATCTTTTCTCTGACTCGTAAATCTATATACCCTGTTTTATACTCTCGCTTATCTTTATTCACAGTCCTATCATGCTTCCTCCCCTTGCCTCCTATTTTCCCGTATTCGTCTCGTTTCCTACTCTATTAATCACTTCCCCTTTTGCCTCTCTTCTTTATCCTTTCTTACATCAATTCTAGATGTCTGTTACTTTGCAGACTTCCATTTTTGCACATGACATTTCTCTACACCTATTAATACTTCTTCCTCCTAATTGCTTGTGCATTTTTAAGGTTCGCGTCGGCCCTGCCGTTGAACTATGATTTTTCGTCGTTCTGACAGTCAACACATAAAATAAAGTAGTGTTAGTGGTATCAAGTTTTTCATTTTTTACATGCTAAAGTACCAGTTACTAACCACCCAACTTTAAGAGGGTTTAGTATAATATATTTCACTAATATTTCTTTACATTCTAATTTTCTATCACCTCTTGGTTTTTAACCTAATTTGAAGCTTAAAGCTTATATTTCTAGCTCCACTTCTAAGTTGCTAACCAACAATGATTACAATGACAAAATCACGACAATACTCTTTCATAAAATTCTATTATATAAGTGAATGTAACTGCTCTACTGCTACGAATATGCTTCATCATATTCCGGGACGTTGATGTTTATTGAATTATATTAGTAAGTGAACAGTTAAACTACAAATTTTGGATAACAACGTTATTATTATTGATTGCTGCCGGACAACCAATATAAAAAAGTCTAAATCAGTTAAATTAAAGTCTGGCTATTTTCAATATAATTTTGAGTCACACTTTGTATAATCGTGTACTTTTGATAACAAGTATGTCTTAAGTATAAAACAAATAAGTGGAATTTGCATATTCAAAATGTTGAAATTAAAGAATGATTCATTGCATAGTTCGTCATTCAAAAAGCACGCTAGACACTGATGTCTAGATCACAGATAACCCACAGAGTCTAGATAGCGAATCATTAGAGCCAGTCATAGTTGCAAAAACATACAAAAATTAAATTAAAGTTTGGCCCAATTACTTATGTTTACCTTTTATCGTAAATAATTTTTTATAGTCTATGCAAAAAGTATTGTTTTTCCTTTATAAATAATTTTTTTGTTTTAATTTTTTATAAGAATTATCGTTTAATTTTGTTGATGTTTAATAATTTTCTTTGTACACTCATTGACAGTTTTTGCGTAATATAAAGAGTTTCACTTGTAACGCTGTTAGTTGTCGACTGAGGCATAATTTTATTTCACTTTATTCTGTAGGGATTCATAATAGTTTTTGAAAGTGGTGTAGAATCGAGAAGGTGTACAATATATATTGACAGTACTGGATGTTCCTTAAGAAAGCGAAGGAAATGAAGAAATCCATTGAAAATTATAAAATCGCATCTTAAAGTAAAAAATATTATGGGCAGGACCATTGTTTCAGGTACTCTAGTCGTATTTTTTGTCAGTGCTTATCAGAGTAATTGCACACACAAAAATCTTGGAATGTAGAAATAGTTATAAATAAAATATATTTTACAATATTTACAAACAATAAAGACTATGGAATCATTCGTATCAGAGAACTTCTGAATTGGTAAATGAAAATACAACAAAATTAAACTGTATAATTGGTTTAAGTGTAACAAAAATAATATAATGAATATCTACAATGTGTTTTATTCTCCCTGTATAGAAATTGCATGGGTTATTTTTTTCAAATGATAAACTCTAACTTTATGTAAAATTTAATATCTTGCATATGACCATGAATCTATATTGTTTGTACTACCAAGTATTATTGATAAACAATATTATTTGGTATACTGAGAATTTGGAAGAAAAGTCCAAATACCCAAAACACTTTCTTTACCAATTCAAACAATGATGTGACACGAATGATCTTTGATTATAATTCTTTACATATCCTTTTTTATAATACATTCCATTTTAAGTACAAGGTAGAAGTATAGAAATATTTACATTTGGGACACTTATATTTCTTTTATATACAGAGTGAGTTAAATAAATCCGAATGTTTTCTATTTCAAATGAAACTGTCATTTTGTTATTTTTGTAGTATTACGAATTAAACAGTTTGACATGACTCAATTTGTATAAAAATGAAATATATTCTTGTCATCACAGTTAATAGTTTTGCAATACAATATTTCATAATAAAAGTTATACTAAACAGTCTACATTTGGACATTTTGTTCAATTTGTCTAAAATAAAAAGTTTTAGTACATGTCAGACATAATCCGAAGGCACGCTGGTACTACTCTCACTAATAGCTGCTAACCGTTGTCCTGGCCTTCTCTGTTCACAACCACCTGTATTATTGTCCCAAGGTGGCATAGTCACCAATCCTACTATTTCATAAGCTCTCTCTGGGACTGTAGTTGTTGAAAGATCCGAGTAGTAAGCACTACTTGGAGCACTAGAAGCTGGAGCGTCAGGATCCGTGTAAGCCGAATTTTGATAAGCAGGACTATTGCTATCCCTGTCGTTATCATCTGATGCGCTTTCCCTATCTAGTTCAGCATAGAGACCTTCACCGACACTGTTATAGCCTAAAAAAAGAGTGATTCTGAATTATTAACATAATCAAAAATGCAAATGGGTTTAATGGACCTTACTAATTTAATAAGGGTTAGCAAAATTATAGTTATTAAAAATCATAGTTTTACAAATGTAAATCTGAAACTGAGTAAAATATATTGCTTTTATCTATGTATTAGATTCCGATTCAGTAGATTTAGAATATCTCAAAACTTATTAAGATCCAATTAAAGGGGTTTAATTTGCTACATAGGATTAGCGAATAATTGGAACAGCTGATAATATTCTAATTATTCAAATTGAGAGGCCCTATAATGCAGGATGGTAATAGATTTTAACGCATTTTTTGCTTGTAGGAAACAACTGTGGCCATTATTACTTTTCCGCCCAACCCTATCTAATATGCGAGAAAAGTATTGGTTTACCCCAAAAAAGTTGGAATTTTGAAAATATTTTTGAGTTCTTCGTTAGTTTTCAGCAATAAAAACACGAAAAATCGGTTTTTAGAGAAAAATCCTGTGTGTATGTCGTCGGCCTTTTTCGTATCATGCCTTGTTAGCACGATACAGCCTCCGGACTGCAACAAGTCACAAATTTTATGATTGAATATTGTTCAGGACATCTCACATATGAACCCTATTGATTTTAAGCTCACCAGAGCCAATACAAAGGGAGCTATGGTACTTACAGTGCCATATTTTTGTAGTTTTTGGAAAAATTTCGGTTTGTTCACACGATACAGCCTATGGAGCGTCTACAAATGACCAATTTTATGGTTAAATATTGTCCAGGGCATCTAATAGATGAATCCTATTGATTTTCAGCTTACCAGAGCGAGTACAACGTGTCCTATAAATCCAGATATACTACATTTTTGGAGAAATTTCGGTTCGTTAGCACGATACAGCCGCCGGAGTGTATATACGTGATCAATTTTATGATTGGATATTGTTCAGGGTGTCTCATATATGAAACCTATTAATTTTCAGTTCACCAGAGCCAGTACATATCCTATAAATCCAGATATACTGCGTTTTGGAGAAATTTTAGGTTCGTTAGCACAATACATCCTGCGGAGTGTATAGAAGTGACCAATTTTATGATTGGATGATATTGTTCAGGGCGTCCAGTAGATGAATCCTATAGATTTTCACCTCACCAGAGCGAGTACAACGAGTGATCTGGTACTTAAAGTACCACATTTTTGTCAGTTTTGGAAACATTTCGGTTTGTTAGCATGATACTGTCTCCGTAGCGTATACAAGTGACCAATTTCTTCATAGGATATTGTCCAGAGTATCTAATTGATAAACCGTATTGATTTTCAGCTCACTAGAGCCAGTACAATGTGTCTTATAAATCCAGATATACTACATTTTTGGAGAAATTTCGGTTCGTTAGCACAATACAGCCTGCGGAGTGTATACAAGTGACCCATTGTATGATTGGATATTGTTCAGAGCATCCAGTAGATGAACCCTATTGATTTTCACCTCGCCAGAGGGCCAGAGCGAGTACAACGGGTGATCTGGTACTTAAAGTACCACATTTTTGTGATTTTTGGAAACATTTCGGGTTGTTAGCACGATATAGCCTCCCGAGTATAAACAAATGGCCTATTTTATGATTAGATATTATTCAGGATGTCTAATAGATCAACTCTATTGATTTTCAGCTCACCAGAGCCAGTACAACGTGTCCTATAAATCGAAATATACTACATTTTTGCTCTTTTTGGAGAAATTTCGGTTCGTTAGCACAATATAGCCTGCGGAGTGTACACAAGTGACCCATTTTATTATTGGATATTGTTCAGAGCATCCAGTAGATGAACCTTATTGATTTTTACCTCGCCTGAGCGAGTACAACGGGTAATCTGGTACTTAAAGTACCACATTTTTGTCATTTTTGGAAACATTTCGTTGTTGTTAGCACGATATAGCCTCCTAAGTGTAAACAAATGGCCTATTTTATGATTAGATATTGTTCAGGACGTCTAATAGATGAACTTTTTTGATTTTCAGCTCACCAGAGCCAGTACACCGTGTCCTATAATTCCAGATATACTACATTTTTTGAGAAATTTCGGTTCGGTAGCATAATACATCCTTTGGAGTGTATACAAGTGACCAATTTTATGGTGAGATATTGTTCAGGGCGTGTTACATACAATTCTTGGCAAGACAACAGTACTAAAAGTGTACGTAAACCAGACGGTTATGACGGTAAACGGTTTATAATTGTCCATGCTGGTTCTACCAAAGGATAGTCTGGCCTTATGTATACCTTTTTCCAAGTAAGTTTTTTATCTAGGATAAACCCCAAATATTTTACTTCCACTGCAAATGGAATAACCTCACCATTATAGGAATGTGGTGGAAGTTCCACCAATTTCCTTTTCCTAGTGAAGGGAACTATTACAGTTTTACCAGGGTTAACAGACATCTGTTCCCTCTGGCACCAACTGTGGACATCGTCCAATGTCTTTTGGAGGATATTATATGCTACCCGTCCTGATTTGGTCCTTTCCAGAATGACAAGGTAGTCTGCATACACTTGCTGTTCTACCCCTCTTCTTACGAGAGTACCAAGCGGGTCATTCATCAAGAGTGACGACAGTAGGGGATATAGCGCTACACCCTGCGGGAGTCCCCGGGAAACCTTAATGCTAATCAAAAGATGTAGTGGCTGTTCTATTAGTGAGCATGGCATATATCCAGCCGGCAATCGTTGGCCACCGCAATCTCCTTATTGTTAAGGGATTGTGTGGTTTTCCCAAAAAGGTTGTGTAACGCTAAATCTGTTGATTTGCCAGTTTTATAAGCGTACTCGTGGATGCTCAGGGGGAGTTGTATAATGCTACCCGCCTGATGTAGCAATCAAGTACTCTTTCAAGTTCTTCAAGCAGGAAAGATGTGAGGCTAATTGGTCTGACCGATGTGCGGCCCACTTTCGGTATTTGAGAAGTAAACAGAATAGAAAAGAACTACAACCTAGTTTAATACTTAAATGATATGAATGCGATGACAGCAAAGGCACAACAATGCCTCCTTGCAATTTTGTATAAGGGCATCTTTTTTTATTGCGCGTAAGTAAGACAAAGAAAGTCAATGTTTTTCAGTTAAGCTTGGCAACAAACTACGACGCATATTTTAAAGCATTCATATTAAAGAATAAATAAATCAGAGATGTTATATTAAATGTTTAATTTACTTTCTGCTTTCTTTAATAAAAATAGAAGAAAACATCGGAAAAAACATCGCAAAAAAATATCAATGTTCCCTAAAAATATCGAATAAAAGAACATCGATATAAATATCGAACATCTAAATACAAAAATCGATGTTTTTGAAACATCGTGCGCATTCCTAATTAAGACTAGAGACACTTAGTTCTTTCGTTTTGATGAGTTATTCAAGACTTTTATTGGCAAATTAAACTTTTAAGTCAATTAACTTAATGTTTTTGGATTATCATGGTTCGTCAGTGCCAATTTTGTCCGAAAAACAGCCGGAATTACTAGGGCCATGTGTCTACAAGACCATCCCCACTTTTTGTAATTCATTCATTATTTCACTACTGGCGTTTGGAATTGTCGGACGCAAAAATAAACGTGTTTATGAATGAATAGCCCTCTCTATTGTATATTATTACTCTAAGATATACTACTACTTTCCAATAAATTCAAATACTCTTGACAATTTAAGTTTCCTTCAACGAAAAAATGTCCAATTATTTGGTCGTCTATTATTCCAGCCCATACATTAAGCTTGTCTGAATATTGAAGTGAGGCATCACCTAACAAGAATCTACAATTATGCGAATTAATGTTCCCATCAAGAAGAAAGGAACTCATTGGAAAAATAAAATTAGGTATTTAAAAAATTTGTATCGTAATAGTTTCCCATAATTGTATCTGCATATTCTTTACGTCTATAAAAATCGTCATCTGACAACTTTCGAACCAACCATAATTTAAATGGGTGGAGTTTATTATTCTGTTAAATTCTCGTTACAGACTTTGTAAAACATCAATTTTCTTAGATATTTGTGTTACTACTCAAGTCTGGATTGTCTTCTAATGTGACACATACATCTAAAAATATATCCTCAGCTGGGACAATTATTCTTCTGCGTCTGCATTAACTTTTTTTTAACAATTTTTTCACAGCAAAAGCTTGTGGGACTTCAGTCAGGATATAAATTTCATTAAAGATATTACAAGTTTCTTGTTGACTCGCGTATCTACTATATTTGAATCCCAATTCGTTATTTTTGCGATAAGCTATCCTTTGTGATTTTCAATAAAGACCAACAATTATTTTATTTTATTGCAATGTATTATTTTAACTTCGGCTGATATAATGTAAATTTAGCGTTTGACAATAACATAAATAGAATCATGATTTCAACCATATTACAAAACTACTTGAATTGAGGTGTTTCATACTTAAGACTCCATTATTTGTTAAATTTGATAGAGCTTTCAATCTTTCATTGAAGTAAAAGGACAACATATGTCTTAAATTAATTGAAATTACAATACTTCTGACATACTGAAAATATATATGTATACTAAACTTACCATCTTCCATGTGTGTGTAATGATTTTCGGCAGATAACGTTGGAGGGGTGTTTAATGGAGAAGGAGAACTAACATTTCTTCTTGATAACCAGGACCATACTCCATTATTCGAATTCTGAATGTTCGGTAGATTTGGAAATGTTGTGGAAGTTATTGTACTTATTTCCTTATCATCGGGAATATTTATAGGTGGCCTTTGGGACACTACCCTTTGATTTAAAGCTACACCTCGTTCACTTTCTGAAAATGAATAATAAAATAAATTTACATTATGCACAAACTTTCTGATTTTCCAAGCACATAGCCATAATCCGACAAGGATCACGCACAAGGATATTTTTTTGTAGTCGAAAATTTATTGTTATCATGAATTATTAAGTGCTCGAAACAGATTAAATTTTTTTTATTTTTTTGTTATATAGGATTCTTTTAATTAATTTTCAATAGAATTTGCAGAATGTTACGAATACCATAAAATTGGAACCATGAATTCTTAATACCAGTATTTGTAATTTCTATTAAAATTTGAGTTTGAATAGAATCTTAAAAATTGTAGGTGTATGCCCTTAGATTAGGGTCAAATGGTGAACACGGTCATTTTGTTTTGGCTCTTGCCTTAGGGTCATTTTAATTAATGTTCGAACCGAAAACTTTCATGGTTAAACAAAAACTTTTTTTTAAATGTACTCATTTTATACGTTCGTTAAAAGTTGTTCCAATATTATGTTCTACGTACAGTATTTGATGAGTATAATATTTGTATTTGATCTCTGTAGGATACGCAGCAATGTGCTACAAAGAGGAGACATGATTTTCTTGAACAAAATACAAATTGTTACTTTCATTTCTTCAGTAGGTAAACATGAGGTTGAGTTTTTCATGTGATTTGCCTCACAACCTACCAATACCGGATTAAGACATTTCAGCCTCCTAAAAATGTACGCTACTGACATTAATAAAATGTTAATAGGTAAAATAGTCTTCTGGGCCAGTGCCATATTATCCAATAGGCTGACTAGGCTATAACCTAGGGTACCATGAAAGAACTGACTGACTGGACTAACCACTAACGATAGTCACAATTCCTGCAAATCATTTTTGCTGTATACGTATTTTTTTCGTGGAGATCGAATGTGTTGTAAGGCACCAATATTCAACAAAATTTTATTGACAACATTAGTGAATAGAGACATCATTATTTCAGTCGGCCGGGTTTGAATACTTGGTTAGATTGAAAAGCACCGCTTTACATCCATATATTTTGATTATCAATGCGGTATTGCGGTAACTATAGACAAATCTCTTTTTGCTGATTTGCGGCAGTGACAGGATGCCGCCAGAGATAAATATGTTAATATGCAAAGTACCGCCACGTGCGCCTTGCGCTCGCCAAAACAAAAAAACCGACAAAGGGTGATTGGAAACGCAACATCAAAGTTTACAAAAAAAATTGGTAAACTTTGGAAATATTTATTTTGAAAATTGAAGGTAGTCAGTTGAGTTAGTTCAGTCGCTGGCAGTAATCGAGTAATCGTCAATTAAAATAATATCTATCAGTTGCGGTATTTTTGTATTGTTTATCATTTTATCGAAAACAATGAGTGGAAGTGGAGGAAGTAGAAAACTTAGTGGGTGGGAAAGGAAGAAGGCTGAAAAAGAAAAGCAAGAAAAAATGGAGGTTATTGAAAAAAATACCCAAATTAAATTCTTTTTTTTGTCAACCTGTTCGAGGTACGGAAGCCGATGCAGATAATGAACAACAATCAACTCTCAGTAATTATGATATTATGGATAGAGGTAAGCAGATAATTGAATAACGCGGTGTAAGAATGTAATTTTTATTTTTGTATCCTCTAGAAACCGCAATACACTCATGCAATTCTGATACTGATGAAGTTCAGGATTGTGCATCTTCATCACGCAATCCTCAAGAAACGTCAGAATTATTTTCAAAAGTCGATTTCACAGACCCAGCTGGATGGGCTATAACCGAAAGTTTCATAAATTACATTGTAATGAACCCATCTGTAATTGTACAAGAAATTTCTAAAATGGATTTCCAAAAATCAGAACGAACTTATGATATTCATAGTAGATTTGCTTCAAAAAATATGTTTTTCGAAACTTTGCACAACGGGGAAACTGTACGTCGTCAATGGCTATAATATTCAGCACTAACAGGAAATGTTTATTGTTTGTATTGTAAATTATTTAACCGGACAAAAACGAATTATTTCATGACTGGATTCAACGACTGGAAAAATACCCATCGGATTTCTGAACATGAAAACTCTTCTGAACACTGTGAAAATGCGAAGGCGTATATTCCGCGATCAAATGTCTTATGGAAAATAGATACCGAAGTTCATAAGCAGTACCTTGCAGGAAGATATTACTGGGTTAACATACTTAAACGAGTAGTTGCAGTTATAAAATTTTTGACATCGCGTGGCTTAGCATTTAGGGGTTCTAGTGAAATGTTTGGAGCTATTGATAACGGCAACTACCTAGGTTCGTTCGAGCTTTTAGCAGAATTCGATCCGTTTCTGAAAATCCACATTGAAACGAAAGGCAATCCAGGAAATGTTTCTTATTTGTCATCAACTATTTGTGATGAATTTATAAAACTCATGGCGGTTGATCTAAGAGAACAATTTGCATCAGAAATAAAAAAAAACACGAAATATTTTGCAATAATCATAGATTCTACACCCGACATATCCCATACTGTTTTAGAACATATGTCATTAGACATACAGAACTGTAGAGGACAATCTTACGATAACGGTAGCAAGATGTCTGGCCGATATTCTGGTTCGCAAGCTAGAATCAAGGAAAAGAACAAATTGGCAAAATTTATACCATGTGCTGCCCATTCACTGAATTTAGTAGGAACCTGCGTTGCAGAGTGTTCTCCTGTTGTAACAAATTTCTTCTTGTTTGTGGAAGAAATATACACTTTCTTTTCAGCATCAACCTATAGGTAGGAAATAATGAAATAGTGTTTAACACGTAACAGAACTGTGAGTGGGTCAGAACTACATGTGCCTAAAAAACTTTCGGCTACTAGATGGTCAGCTGAAGTCGATGCCTGCACCACTCTTTATGACAGTTACGATGCTTTTAAAGAAGCTTTGAATTTTATTGTGAATGATATCTCGCAAGCACCTAAAACAAAAGCTGAGGGGAAGGGTATATTGCAAAAAATGTTAAGCCTGGAGACTGGTATTATACTCTCTTTCTGGAGAGATATTTTAATTCAATTCCACAAAACAAGCCAGTCTTTGCAAAAGCAAAGTATGGATATAGTGACAGCCGTTCAACTCTATAAATCATTAATTCACTTTGTTACGGAAATGAGAACAACTTATAACAAATACGAGGAAAGCGGTAAATTGTTAACAAAATGTAGTACCTATACGTTGGATTCGAAAAAGAAGAAAAAAAGGAAATGTTTGCCAGGAGAGAGTGATGTTGGAGAAACTACTTTTGATGGTAGGAGAGATATGGAAGTCAATATGTTCTACGTGGTTGTAGACAATATAGTATCAGAACTCGAGAGTCGAAAAAATTGTACGGTGAAATCAATAGATCTTTGGGTTTTCTTACCAACTAAGAAAACACTGAAGACAATATAATAAAAGAAAAGTGCAGACATCTTCAAGGAATTTATACTAGAGGTTTGGATTGTAATTTTGAAAATGAATGTGTACAATTCAAATATTTTATTCAAACTCTGGACTCGCCTAACTCTGAAAAAAAAAACATCAAAAACTATGTCATGGTTGCAAACACTCCGCAGCACAAATTTAATTTGTACGTTTTCCTACATGGACATTATTTTAAGAATATATCTGTGTCTTCCAGTGACGAATTGTACAGGCAAAAGGTCCTTCTCCGTGTTAAAACGAGTAAAAAATTACTTAAGAAATTCTTTAACAGACGATAAAACTGCTGACCTCTCAATATTATGTATAGAATGTCAGGCACTAAAAGATAGAAATTTTGACATCATACAAAAATTTTCAAGTATTAAGTGTCGTAAAATCCACCTTTAAATAATCGATTTGTACATTTTCACAAATACATATATATTTTGTGAAACGCGTTTTATTTTACTTGTATTTATATTTTTACTTTCCTAGTTTAGAGGCGCCAAACTGATGTCAGCCTAGGGCGCTCTAATGTCTTAATCCGGCCCTGGTGCTGAATATAATAGTTATTGACGGCGTACAGTTTCCTCGTTGTGCGAAGTTTTGAAAAACATATTTTTTGAAACAAATCTACTTTGAATATCATAAATTCTTTTCAATCATTCGAAATTCATTTTTGAAATGTCTTGTACAACTACAGATGGATTCATTACAATGTAAACTATTATACTTTTGGTTATAGCCCATCAAGCCGGGTCTGTGGCATCGACTTTTTTCGGAGGGGTCCAACTTAAAAGATAGGATAATTTTTATTTCAATTATTTGACCTCCATATTTGTTATTGCAAATTAAATGTTTATTATACGAAAATAGTGTGTATTTATTGGTTAGTTCTATGAATTCTTAATAGATGGCGGTGTAACTTATGTGATCGGTACAACTCTCTAACGTAGTTTGACATCTAGGTTGCGTTGACGTCCGGTAGATGGCGTTGTATTTCGAGATATTGCGACACTTGAAGCTGGGAACCAAATTAGCTGGTAATTATGACAGGTGAGTGAATGTCACGTGTTTGAAGGACGAATTATGTAATTATCTAGGGTACAGTCGTAATGAGCGTTAGGCTATATAACAAAGACATGAGGATGTATCTTTGCTGGTCAAATACCTCTTTGGGGATGAAGTAATTATACAGGGTAATGAGGATTATACCAAAATATGCATTAGCGTATATTTCTTATGGCACAGGGTGTAGTCGTAATAAAGATCATACCAAAGAAAGCATCATCTGTTATCATTGTATTGGATTGGGATAAACGGCATATTGGCATAATGTGGAGGCGAAACAAACAGCAGAGCAGAATTGGTGGGATGTGGGATAGTGTTATTATTGGTTAGTATGTCTCTTTGATTACGCAGAATTTGAAATAATTATACAGGGTATAGTCGTAATATCAAAATGTATGTTGGTTTGGGCTTAATTTCAACATTCCGATACTTTACCTATCACTTTCTAATTTCGACGGTACGTTTTATTCACAATTACATATGATTTAGAATCGGCTATAGTATATTACATTACGAGTGAGGAAAGTGACACTTTTCACACGAGTGGGAAATATTGTAGCACGAGGCGTAAGCCGAGTGCGACAATCCCACGAGAGTGAAAAGTCACTTTCGCACAAGTGATGTACAATATTTTTCCTACGAACACCCATTTTATGTTATTAAACAATATGTAAATATCAGATCGTGTATGTTGAGTTGCCTGACTAATCTCACGTTTTATTTGTGACAGTATATGTTTGAATATTGTTTCTATAAAAAGTGCACATGAATTTACAACTACTTTTATAGTGAAATAAAGAAATAACGATAATTAATGTTTATTTGAAAAAATGGCAATGAGTAAGTACTTATTAGATACAAATGGGGAATAAATTGAATTATTTGGAACCATAAGAATTAAAAGTGAATTGATTGTTGTTACAATAGTACCTTAACAGTTTTAGGATTTCGTTGCTATCCCTTAATTACTTGAACTTTAAAAATAGCTAAATTTTGTTTAATAAAATGAAAATATAAGAAATATAATAGTTAGATTAATGTAAATCGACTACCGAGATATAAGTACATATCTCTGATCACGATAATTCAAATTTGAATTAGATCAGTTGGAAGAGTATCTGGTGTCTGGGATCCTCGGCGTCAACAATGTTTTTGACTTTTCTTTATTTTTTATAAATAATTAATTTTTAGTCCAGTTTTTATGTAAATAATATCAACAAGGAAGAGCAATTAATAATTACATCTATAAATCTTACAGTACTCACGGGTTTGACGGCTTATTGACAGCCGTGCGGAAAGTTACTACTCGTACGCGTGGGAATAAAGGTCACTTTCCATGGAAGTAGAGAGTGCGATATGTGTTACTTTCCTATGTGGTCGTGGGAAATAGTTATTTATGTAACAAGTGTGTAAAGTAGCCTTTTTTCGACGAATGTGAATATTGTCCTGCGGCTCATGCGACAATCACATGAGTCGAAAAAAGGCCTTTACACACGAATTGCATACACTATTTTTTCTACTACCGAAAATTTTATCAAAATACAGAAGTTTAATAGTAATTTTCTTTACGCACTAAAGTAGGTTTAATTTTTCTTTAGAAGAAACTGTAACGCTTTTATTGATTCTTAATAAAATATATTATATGTTGATTAATATTTTGAACATTTTAATCAAAATTACAACAAATTAACAAAACAACAGACGAATTCAATTATTAACAATACTAATATTAAAGTGCAATTTGTGCACTCGGACATTTTCGGAATATTTTGTTATTTTATTTTTCCTACACCATTCTTTGAACAAATTGTATTTTGTTTCGTAAATATTCACAGATTTTTGGGGCAATAAATCATTAGAAGCATTCTGTGCTACGTATAATATGTTTGATGGTGTATTTTCAAAATAATCTCCTGAGAGATCATCAGAGCAATCCATCTTTATAATTATATGTACCTACCTATTCCGTTTTCTAGAAAAATAATCTAAAATAACATCATAGTTTCCTAAAAATGTTCAATACTTAAATATAAATACTTTTGCGTACCCTAGGTATAGTCGGAATATTACAATTTCAAACTTAAATGTCCGATTCAATGCACAAAGAAATGCCAGTCACTCACAGCCAACTTATAGGTACCTACCTATGCACCCTATTCTATTATTTTCTAGTACCCAGTAATTATTTACTAATAATTATTAGGTATGTACTTAACTGAATTCTATATGTTTCAATCTCTGATTTAAAGAAAACTCAGTTTTAATATCCGTCTATTATACCTACCTATATTTTTATAAGACTAGATAAAACTACATACAAATTGAAACTTTTTCTTTACGCACTCGAAAGTGTGTCTAAAGTACGTACTTTACGCACGGTAGTAGAAAAAATTGTTTTCAGCTTTATTAGTAAATGAAAGTTCCCTATCTAGTATTGTAATTTTTGGAGCTATCAGTGATATCGTTTTTTTATGAGGAAAAAGGTGTCTCATATTTGGCATCTTCACGCTATTCCTTAAGATATGAATTCAAATCTCTTGTAACTATTGAGTTTAGGTAAGGACTGAGCATCAATGTTTATATATTTGTTTTTACAAAAAGTATCTCCAACGATGTCATTAATACTAGCCATTATGAATACTAATTTAGTAGAAGCATTCAGCAAATGTTGAGAATTTCATGGCACTAATAAGAAACTTTTTGAACATATAGTAGGAACATAGATATAAGTTCTGAATTTGAAAAAATACGTTTGAAAAATAATAGATAAAATATACTAACCGTCTACAGGAGTTGTCTTCAATCGTTTACAGTGTAGAACTATTATCATAACTATAGCTCCTATTAGCGCTGATATTAAAGATACTATTACTAATGTTAGGACCCATCCAAGTTCCGGAGTTTCTGAAACAAAAAAATACATATTATTGAAGGAAGTTTAAAAGAAAACTCCAGTAAAAGTTACGGTATAAGAAAGTGTGTTTGTATTCGGCAGAAAACCAAAAATATGTATCTGGTTCGAGATGGATCACAAAATGATAGGTTGCGGTGATAAGTAAATCCATATTAAACAGAATTTTGAATTTTTTAATTGTCTTCAATGTTTTGCCTAGGATGACCATTTCTGCCAAAATAAATTTACAATTCTCACCCGACTCTATTCGTTGGTAGTCCGGAATTTATACAACTTACTCCCCACTAAATTGCTGTTAAAAATTTCTACCATAACCGTATTTTAGTCTATATATTCTGTAGGTTTACATTTTTTCAACAAATTAATGATTGCATTGATTGATTAATTGAATTTGAATCATGTGATATGATAATACCACAAATACATTATAGTAAATATCTTTTAATACATCGACACAATAAAATAACAGACGCCATTAACTGCTCTATTTATTCATATATTCAATATACTGGTTTCTTTTATCAATATTGACATTTAGTACTACATCCATCAATTAATATTGATACTCAAAATAAAAGAACAGGTAATTATCGCAACAATGTATCGCTTATAAATTATGTAACTCATTTTGGAATAATTGGATCTCTTTGGGACTGATTATGTCTCTCGAAAAAATTGTGTGGGACGATGAAATGAATGACTTAGACTTTGTTGTCAAACATACAGGGACGTACAACTTTTTCTACTTTAGAAGTAGAAATGTAAAGCGAGGTGTTCACTTGGGAGATTTACTTTCGGACGTTGATTTTAGCGGCTTCTCCATTGCAAATGTGTGTTCGCGAAACTTTTGATAATATGGATGCGAAAAACTTGCTGCCTCTATTGTATGCTACAAAATTTCACTTAAAAAGAAACAAAATAAACAAATTAAAAGGACGTTTCGGGCCAAACTGTAGATTCGCCGTAGATTACAATTGGTTGCATGTTCTACACTAATAAAAAAGCTTAATTATTGAATAGATGAGGCTTTTACTTGATGAAGATCCATACTGAACGATGAAATGAATTTCCAGGTAATATCTTTTAATACCATTGTTAACCTTAGTAAATAGATTTAGCACTGTATATATTAAGACATTTTTATATTTTACCTTCATTCGTTTTGACAAAGCTACTGTGTTAGTGAAACGCGTCAACAAGTTTAAATTGAACATTAGTTCAAATATATGAAGATTTAAACAAAATATATTGTTTTATTTCATCGTTCAGCTTAATTATTGTTTGTAATATAAGTGCTGAAACATTATATTTTAAACATGCGTTAATAATCACACTTTTACTGGCGTTTCTATTTGCAGGCGATATTTATTTCAAATACCCGTTTGTCCGATACGTAGAACAGTGAAGAAAGTCACGCCTGCAGTCTACAACGCATTTCTGAAGTTATGTAATTTTCTTTATATCTGCAAAATTTGTTGTTTCCTTTCTCTGTTGCGATACTCTGTACATTTTGTATCCCATAGAATAGGATGTTCTGAATAAATACCAATTAATTTATGGATTTCGTCAGTTGACCACTGTTATTTCGGCACTATATTTACTATATACCCACTGCGAGCACTCCCAATTCAAATTGTTGTTGATATGCGAGTATGGCTCTCACACTATCAAGAAACGGCCTATTCACTCGCCCGCTCAGTGCAGTACATCTCGGCAACCGGACATTTCGGCGCCGGTTGACTCGGCAGCGCCAGCCTGGCGCTGGTTAACTCGGCAGCGCCAACTTGGCGCTGGTTAACTCGGCACTGGAATAACTTGGCACCCGGATAACTCGGCACTTGGGTAACTCGGCTCATACAACTCGGTACTTGACACTTGACATTTCGGCGCCGGACGACTTGGCACTGCCATCTCGCTGGATACGAAGCACCTCAAAAACGAAGACAATAAGAAGAAGCAGATCAACGTATTCTTAATAAGAGAAACACTTAGGAGAAAGTGACCTGTGACGGCCCTGTGCCAGTGTTGGCCCTGTTACTTTATTTTCTGTTATGTATCTTTGGTTTCCTATTTTATTTATTAGAGACCTTCAATATTGGCCGGTTAGTGTACCATCGAGTTTGCTAGTTGTAACTGCGTTTAATGTGGCTCATATAAAAAAAATTGAATCCGGTAACTGATGTAAAAAATTACTATTCTAAAATGCGTTCGTATCTGTAGGGATTATTGAATACAATTTGGAGAGAGTAATTTTAGTAGTGTCTTCGTTATATATTGTAATGTTTTTGTTATTTATTTAAACCATAACCGGGTGGGATAAATTTTAAACACACGGTAGGTTCACTTACTTCATTTATTTAAGCACTAAACTAATCACTAACACTTAATTTATATATACTCAGTATATTCACTAAAACTAGTTTATATAATCACTTAATTTATATTCACTTATTTACTGTTTAACTCACTATGTCAAATTATAAACTAAACTCATCACCTGATCGGTCCTTTATTTATATCAAAGCTTTCTTTACTAAAACATTCTGGACTGCGGCTTACACAAAACAAATACCTCTCGCGATATTTCTCGATTGCCGGCTTAATCCTTAAAAGACCTTCCGAGAACATGTCTATAAAAACGGTCACAATAAATCCCAATAGACCTTCTCAGAATTCGGCGCGCTCGCCATTTTTTTAACTCCGTTAACATAACGTTACAGGACCGTACTTAGTATCTGCTTCGGTGTGCGAGTTCGTAACATTACCCCCTCCTTAAATGAAAGTTCCTCCTGGAACTTTTGAGTAGCCGAGACAGGATGTTTGAATCGGCAACTGACTCCATTTCTACACTTTCCAATCTTATGGAAATAGCAGGGCACCGTCTTCATCGGATACTGATAACGGGGGTTGTAGCTGCAAATTAATATCTGGACACCGGTATCTCTAAAGATAACTTCTACCATGTTCCTAATGATTCGCCAATCCAAATGGTTACTCGCTATCTTAGGCATAGCCAGTTTCTTCACGCTGGATTCTAAAACATGGTCTCGTAGGTTTCGAAGTGCTTCCCACAGATCGCGGTAGGTAGATCGATCTTAAAATTCATTTTTAGTTACCACGTAGAATACGTACCGCGAATTATGTTTCAGTTTCAGTGTCTTTTGCCAGGGGCTGGAATCTGGTCTTCAAGTTTCTCTAATTGCCCGAACTTCTTTCGAAACACGGATGCCAAACCTCGTGCGTTCTTGAGACGGGCGGGCATGTTGTGTGCCAGTGAATAATCTTCCGGGAGAGTGAACAAATCTTGTCGTTGTTCTGAAGTGACTCCATATCTAGCTTTCCCGGTACCTCCATACGCGCCCATAAATTCATCTGAGGTAGGGTCAGACACATCTTGAATAAGGTTTACTCCTTCCTCTAGGTCATGGTCTCCTTCGAATGGCGCTAGTCGGTTTTGGTGAACTACTTTTGGTTTTCCGTTGGGAATCTTACTTATGCGATATATAACGTCATTGATCCTTTTCTTGATTAAGTATGGACCTTCCCAGGATTTTTGTAATTTTGAAGAAAATCCTTTTCTCCTCGTCGGGTTGTGTAACCATACTTTGTCCCCTTCTTTGAAACCGCCTTCTGTGGCCTGCGTGTCGTACCGACTTTTCATTCTGTCGCTGGCAACTTGAACATTTGTTCGAACTAATTCATGAATATCGTCCAGCCTTCTTCTCAATTGGATCACGTAGTCTTCTTCTGCTAGATCTTCTCCAGACCGACAGCCAAATTACAGGTCACAAGGAAGCCTCATTTCACGTCCAAACAGGATTTTCGCAGGTGTTTCACCCGTGGACTCATTAACGGCAGATCGATAAGCCAATGCGAATAGGGAAAGATACTGGTCCCAATCTCTCTGATGGCTGGATATTACTTTAGACAGGTATTTTCCAATAGCCCTGTTCATTCTCTCGACCATTCCATCTGGCTGTGGATGTAATGCTGTTGTCCTGGTCTTCTTCATTCCCAGCTTCTCGCAAATCTCCTGGAATACATGACTTTCGAAATTTCTTCCCTGGTCGCTGTGGACTTCCAAGAGCACTCCATATCGGCTGATAAATTCTTTCACCAATACATCAGCTACAGTTGTGGCCTCTTGGTTCGGGATAGCGTAAATTTCCACCCACTTTGTGAAATAATCCATTACAACCAGTATGTATTTGCCACCATTTTCTGTCGTTGGAAATGGCCCAGCGATATCTAAAGCAATCCTTTCGAAAGGGCTTCCAACATTGTATTGTTCCATAGGTGCTTTTCTCTTACGATGTGGTCCATTACTCGTAGCACAAGTCGTACATTTCTTACACCAGTCCTTCACATCGTCGGAGCTGTTCATCCAATAAAACCTTTCACGAACTCGCTGAAGGGTTTTCTTCACTCCCAGATGACCTTCCGATGGACTGTCGTGTAACTTCTTCAGTACCTCAGCTACTTTTGTTCTCGGGATAACTAGCTGTCTCCTCATCTCAGAACCATCATCGTTTTCAAGGACTCTTTTCAACAGCCCTTCTTCCAGGACAAGGGAGTCCCACTGAGCCCAATACGCCTTGAGTTTCGGTGAAAATCTTGACACTTCTTGCCAGGTAGGTCGCCGGTTTTCTTTCTTCCATTGCCGAATCATCTTCAGGTGAGGATCATTCTCCTGATCTTCTCTGATCCTGGTGGGTGACCATTCCTCGTTGACAACAGTAGTTCTTGAAACTGCAGCTTTCCTAGATTCCGCCTTATTGCAGTGGGAGCAGTCTGTTGGGCACGGTCGTCTGGACAGGGAGTCGGCATTTCGGTGACTCACACCAGCTCGATGTTCGATGCTGAAATCGTACTCTTGAAGTCGTTCAATCCATCTACCGATCTGGCCCTCGGGACTCTTGAACTGCATCAACCACTTGAGTGCTGCATGATCAGTCCGGATTAAAAACTTCCAACCATAGAGATACTGGTAAAAGTGTTCCACGGACTTCACTACCGCCAAAAGTTCTCTTCTTGTGACGCAGTAGTTTCGTTCTGGTTTGGAAAGGACTTTACTGAAATATCCCAGCACTCTTTCTTGTCCTCCTTGGATCTGCGAGAGCACTCCACCAGTTCCTACGTTGCTTGCGTCAGTGTCAAGAATAAGGTCTCCCTCTGGTAATGGATATCCTAATATCGGCGCCGAGGTTAAATGCCTCTTCAAGGTTTCAAAAGCCGTTTGACAGTCTTCGTCCCATTGGAAAGCTCTTGCTTCTTCTGTAAGTCGCGTTAGAGGCTTGGCAATATCTCCAAACTTCCCGATAAATCTTTTATAATACGTGCAAAGTCCAAGGAAACTCCTAATTTGATGTTTGTCGGTTGGTTGCGGCCATTGCTGAATGGAAGCAATTTTCTCTGGATCCACCGCCACTCCTTCATTGCTCACTGTATGACCTAGATAGTTGACTCGGTTTTGGAACAGCTGACATTTCTTCTGGTTTAACATGAGCTGGGTAGCTTGGAGTCGTTTGAATACGTCTTCCAAATTCTTAAGGTGTTCGTCAAATGTCTTCCCCAGTACTACGATGTCGTCCAAATAGACCAGGCATGTCTTCCAAGACAACCCTCTCAAGACATTTTCCATGAGTCTTTCAAATGTCGCAGGCGCATTACAGAGCCCGAATGGCATGACATTGAATTGCCATAATCCAGATCCGGTGGTAAAAGCAGTCTTTTCTTTGTCTTCTGGATCCATTTCCACTTGCCAATAGCCAGACTTCAGATCCAAGGGGGAAAACAGTTTGCTGCCGGCCAAAGTATCTAGCGTATCATCAATTCGAGGTAGAGGATAGCTGTCCTTCTTCGTCACGTTGTTAAGCTGGCGATAATCCACGTAGAATCTCGTACTTCCATCCTTTTTCTTGACGAGCACTACTGGAGACACCCATGGACTTGTAGATGGTTCTATTACTTTTTCTTCTGCCATCTCTCGAATTATCCTTTCAGCTTCCTCTCTCTTCGGTCGTGGAAGTCTTCGAGCTGATTGTCTAATTGGCTTAGCATTACCAGTATCGATTTTGTGTTTGACGGCTGATGTTCTGCCAGTCTTTCCTCCTTTTGGTACGAATAAGTCTCGATACTGCAAGAGAAATTCTCTCATTCTCTTTTTTTCAGCTCGATCCAAAGATTGAACAGCTACTGATAACATTTGTTCGAATCTGGTATTAGAATTGTCAGTGGTCATTATTTGGCGAACTATAGACGTCACTGGTACGCAGGATCCAATCTTGGTTTCCTTCTTGATGGTAATTGGGTAATCATTCACGTTTATCACACGTACTGAGATCTCTTTCGCCGACGTAACCAATCCTTTTCCAATTAGTACTCCCTTGCCAACCTCTTCTCGTGGTTCCTTGGCTCCATCATAATTGTTGTACCTTCCTCCATGATTCCCTGTAGCCGTGCTACTATCATGGCTTCGCTTCGTGCAGATAGAACGGTATCTTCCTGTACAGCTGCCAACACCGCGCTGCCTTCATATGGATGAAGGAATACCTCCTCGGAACCCACTTTGATGGTTCTGTTTCTAAAGTCCAACTGGAAACCATGTACATTCATTACGTCCATTCCCAGAATCACGTCTTCTTCAATGTCAGCTACGATTACCGTATGCGTGTACTTTTCTGCGCCAATTCCTAATTGGATTTGTGTTTCACCGTGAACGTTGGCACTCTCACCTGTGGCGGTCCGCAGTCGCAGTCTCGTTGGTAACAGCTTCTTCTTGGAGTTCATTATTTCTGGTCGTGCAATGGTTCTAGTTGCTCCAGTGTCTACTAGCAAAGTATATCTCTTGCCATTCACTTCGCTATCTACATATACACTGTCGTTGCGACATCTGAGCGAAGCTATCAGTATGAGAGGGTCTTTGGAATGATCATGGGTCGGTGCTGCCGACCCGTTCTAGTTTTCCTGTGACTGGGTTTCTTGGTTTGCTGGAGTCCTGGGGCGCTTACATGAACTGCGTACATGCCCTAGCTCGCCACAATTGCAGCATCTGGTCTTTCTCGGCTTCATGTCCATCATACTTTTGATCAAGCTGACGATCTGATCAAACTTGTCATCGTCGCCTTCTTCTTGGATGGTCCTTTGTTGTAACCCGAAGCCTTCGTTGCTGCTTCATATTCAAGAGCAGCTGTCAATGCGTCAAGTAATGTTTTGGGATGGGCTAAGCGAAGCGTCCTTTGCATATCGGAGTCACGTAAGCCATCAATAAACGCCTGTATGCCCAGACATTCCATCATGTTCTCTGGTGCTGACGGATAAGCGAATCGAACGAGTCGGGCAATATCCACTTGATACTCTTGAAGGGCTTCGTCACGTTCCTGCCTTCGGTTCTTCAGCTGGGACTGGTACAAATGTTTTAGATGTTCGTGACCGTATCGCATGTCCAACCTCTTCTTCAGCTTCTCGAAATCATCCGTTTCTTCAAGCGATATCGTCTGAACTACATCTAAGGCATCTCCCCGAAGCGCTATAGTTAGGTTCACTGCTTTCTCCTTATCAGACCAATTATTCACTCTAGCGGCTGCTTCAAATTGTTTCACATAATTGGTCCATTATGTCTTTCCGTCGAACGTTGGAGCCTTGACGCAGGTAAAACTGCTAATATCTTCTGTCTTGGGTTGTGTTACTGGCTTGCTTATCTCGATCTTCTTTTGTTCTGCTGGCGTGTCTTGTGTTCTTAATTCTGTTATCTTACTGTCTAACTCCTTGATTTTTTCGTCCATAGTTGTCATTTTATTCTCCATTTTCTCGTCCATCGTTGTGATTTTATCCTCAATATCCGATTTAAGAGACGAAATTTTATTTTCCACGTCAGCGGCAATGTCATTTTTCATTAATAAGATATCAGCAGAAAGTTTGTCCATGTTAGCAGAAATATCGTTCTTCATATCAGAAAATTCGTTCTTTATAGCAGAAATATCGTTTTTCACATTCGTAGAAAGCTTCTCTTCCATGCCAGAAATCTTCTCGTCCATGTTAGCAGAAATTGACGAGGTTAAGGTGGAAGCCTCGTCGTTAAATAAAACTGTTTCTGGATCAAAGCCGTCATATTCGTGATCCACTGTTATCCATGATCATTGAGTTGGTCACTTCAGGGATGATAAGTGGCATTACCCCACACCTGACACGAATGTAATGTTTTTGTTATTTATTTAAACCATAAACGGGTGGGATAAATTTTAAACACACGGTAGGTTCACTTAGTTAATTTATTTAAGCACTAATCTAATCACTAACACTTAATTTATATATACTCATGTACATTCACTTAAACTAATTTATATAATCACTTAATTTATATTCACTTATTTACTGTTTAACTCACTATGTCAAATTATAAACTAAACTCATCCGCTGATCGGTCCTTTATTTATATCAAAGCTTTCTTTACTAGAACATTCCGGAGTGCGGCTTACACAAAACAAATGCCTTTTGCGATATTTCTCGATTGCCGGCTTAATCCTTAAAAGACCTTCCGAAAACATATCTATAAAAACGGTCACAATAAATCCCAATAGACCTTCTCAGAATTCGGCGCGCTCGCCATTTTTTTTACTCCGTTAACATAACGTTACAGGACCGTACTTAGTATCTGCTTCGGTGTGCGAGCTCGTAACAATATTCTATAGTAGTTTAAGGGTTATGTTTTCATATGAAAAGTTTTTTGCATCATACGGCCATCATAGGAATAAACGTAATAAAAATAATTCCTGTTAATTTCAGGACAAGTCAAAAAAATAAGGCAGCAGTGGGATGAAAACAACATGGCTGAAGCCTTACAAGCATTACGAAATAAAACAATGGGCTATACAACTGCCGTAAAAATGTTCGAAGTACCACGAACGACACTATGTAGGAGGTTCAAGAATGAACAGGTGGACATTAGCCTACTTTTGATATTGATACTGAAGCTGAAATTGCAAAGCACGTTATACATTTAGAAACCAGGCTTTTTGGACTTACCAGTACTGAGTTAAGAAAGCTTGTTTTTCAAATAGCCGAGAAGCATAAAATTAACCACCGATTTAATAGAGAAAAAGGTATGGCTAGTAGGAAGTGGTTGAAAGGATTTCTCGCAAGGAACCGAACGATAACTGTAAGAACTCCAGAGCACACATCTATCGCAAGAGCACAGGCATTCAATAAAGAAAACATTAAGTTGCTTTTCCATTCCATTGGATAAGTTATGGATAAATATAAATTCTCTCCCGAAAATATTTTCAATATTGACGAGACAGGGATGAGCACAGTTCCTACGAAATCTACCAAAATTCTTGCGACCAAAGGACGGAAACAAATTGGAATTATAAGCAGTGCTGAGCGTGGACAAAATTATACTGCTATGTGTTGTATGAACCCCATAGGAACCTTTGTTCCACCCGCTTTTATATATATATATATATATATATATATATATATATATATATATAATTATTCTCAAATATGGTTTTATTTTATTATTTTTTTAATTTTAGGGTCCATCTGTGTGATGTCCTGAATAATATTTAATTGTAAAACTTGTGACTTGTTGAAATCCAGAGGCTATATTGTGCTAACAAACTGAAATTTCTCAAAAAATTACAAAAAAGTCGTACTTCAAGTACCATAGCACCCGTTGTACTGGCTCTGGTGAGCTTAAAATCGAAAGGGCTCATCTGTGACATGTCCTTAACAATATGCAATCATAAAATTGGTGACTTGTTGCACTCCGGAGGCTGTATCATGCTAACAAGACGTGTAACGAAAAGTGGCCGACGACGACGACATACACACAGGATTTTTTTTCGAAAACCCGTTTTTTCTTGTTGCTGTTGATGGGAAACGTAAAAATAGCTCTAAAAATTTTTTCAAAATTCCAACTTTTTTTGGGGTAAACCAATACTTTTCTCGCATATTAGATACGTTGGGGGAAAAGTAATAATTACGGATATGCGAATTTTAGTAATTCGGTTTGAATTTAATTCAGTAATAAATAAACGGTTTTAAAGATTAAAACTAACTTTTCCGCATCTGTGGCCCTGAACAATATTCTATGATAAAATTGTTACTTGTATACACTTCGGGGGATGTATCGTGTTAACAAACCGAAATTTCTCCAAAAATAACCAAAAATTTAGTATATCTGGATTTATAGGACCCGCTGTACTCGCTCTAGTCAACTGAAAATCAATAGGGTACATCTGTGGGACACCTTGAACAATATTCAATCATAAAATTGATCAATCGTATACTCTCTGGAGGCTGTATCGTAGGAGACCTATTCAGCACCATCAGAAATAAAGAAGAGTGGGTACATGTGATCGCAAACATCCATTAATGGATAAGCAGTGGAAGAAGAAGAAGCTACCAAAAGAACTAAAACGGCTTCAACAGACAAGATGGATACATGTGAAGATACATTTGAATCCTTGTATGTTACCTTATATTTAGTCTATTCTCGCAATAATGACAGAGGCCTGGAGACCAAAAGATTGCTACATTTCCTAACCAAAACGTTTATTACTTACATAGTTTGCTTCAGAGATATTCTTAGCACAATATTTTCTTTATCTGACTATTTGCAATCAAAAGATTTGGACTATGCTCGTGCAAATATTTTGGCAAAAAAGTTTCTTCAGCAATTACAGTTAATGAGAGATGAAAACTCATATTAGAATTCCATTTGGAATTGAGTGGACAAATTATGCAGTCGAAAATGGATTGAATACTTCGAAACAAGGTCTGAAAAATGGCATTTTTCTTTCGATTTTGGATAAAATAATAACTGAGCTCCAGTCCCGTTTCTCAAATAATAAGAATTTATTTAATGGATTAAGTTCATTGCAGCCAGGACACAAAATCTTTTTAAATGTATCCGACCTTTTATCTATTGCTAGTTGCTATAATAATATTTGCACTAATTGGGACAAAGAAACATTAAAAGCTAAATGTATTTTTTTAGAAAGATTGAAACTCAAAAAAACAGAGATCAAAACTATGAAAGAATTATTGAAACTATTAGAAGAATATTTTCCAGCTTTTGAAAATATCTATGTATTGACAAAAATCGCTATGACAATACCCGCATCAACTGCTTCTCCAGAAAGATAATTCTCTTGTTTAAGTAGAGTTGAAACATACACAAGAACTACAATGCTCAATGAAAGACTTTCGTCGGTATCTATTTTAAGTATTGAAAAAGTTCGCATTAAAAATATTAATTTTGAGAATATAGTTGATACTTTTGCAACAGAAGAATCTTACTGTTTTAAGTTTCGGTAAACTACTTATTTTTTGAAAATGTAATGAATATATACGTTAATGTTTATATTGTATAGGATCAATATATAGATATACAAAACTCTCGATTTTTGGGATAAATTACCAGATATCTATGTGAAGATGTATTACAGAAATAATTCTGTTCATGATATAATATAAATAGATCGCAAGAGCATATAAGAAGAAGCTCTTTTTTAAACGAATAATCATCGCCTTTTTGCTTAAATGAAAGTTTGTTTACAATTTACATAATTATTCGGTTATAATATGTCAAAAGTAAGAATTGCTGAATAAAACCATCTGTGATCTGACCAAAAACCATCTGTGATCTGACCAATTAGGAATCTACAGAATTGCCAACTTAAATTCAAACCACTCCTCCTAGTTTAAAAACAGGAATAATATGAAATTCTATTTTATTCAAATAATTAAATAAATGCGAATTATAAAAAATATTGTGTAGAACTTGTGCCACAATGACTTTCTGTAGTACTCGTGTAGTACTCACCGCTTCGCGGTTCGTTGTGCAAACTTCACTCGTACTACAAAACGAGACATTGTGACACTTGTTTTACAAATAACTATTTTGGTATGTTTTAGTATAATTAAAGTTTTTTTACTACCTATTTATTATAAATTTATTTACATGGGGTACCAAAGCAATAATGTAAAAGCACGTGCCCCCCTAAATTTTTCGGACCCTGTCTGGTCCTCTCTAACATAAAACTCTAGCGTCGCCGCTGGTTCGCGGTTGATGCGACAATAAATAAATAAAAATCCTAGCGATCTTGTATTATTTTAACTCTATATATGCGGTGAAGATTGCATGAAACATATTCAACAGTTTTTAAGTATTTTAATTAAACAGGGACATCTATTTGAAATAACGATGTTCATAGTAACTCCACAAAAACGGAAGAACGACCAAACTTTGCATATAAGTGCATATGAATATTTCCGTAATATAAATTAATAATCATGCTGCAGTTTGTGATGCATGAATGCACTAATCTAAAACAGTCTTTTATTCTTCATCTTCTTAGTGTGCTGCATATGGCGGTGATTGTTGACGCTGGATAAACATCGGGGCCTGTTTGAAATATCTATATAACATAAAAGAATATCAAATGACGTGAAGAAATGATGCTTTGGGTGAAAATAACCGTGTCTTGAGAGAGTATATAATTAAGAAGGATTTAAAGAGTTGTTCAGGAAGGATGATACCTACCTACTAATTCTACGTCGTTATTTTTATTTTAGACTAGTCAATGACTTCATACGTTAGTACATGTTCAATGATTTATAATATTAACTAAGATACCGACTTTTTCTGATTGAATATGTATTTTGATATATGAATTTATTTATATGATAAAGTATAGAGTCACTTCATATCTTTACAAGACTATCAACAAAGGATTATGCAATATTGTTTTTCATCATTGCTGTTAGGTTTTCTTTCATGAATGTAGAATCAATGTGTATAAAAGGTCACATTTTTTCTTGGCAGTGGTTTCCACAGTACAACCCAAATACGAACGTTCTTTGATTACTTGGGATTTTACAATGAAATTCATTTCAATAAGTCTGACTACCCTCTCTACCGTCGGTAGAGAGGGGAGAGTATTGTTCAAAATATATTTTATCCTATCGGATTATCTAATACTCGGACTAGAAGTCCAACCACGCAATCGGAGAAGGCTGTGAAAAAGTCATACCTAATAGAATTCAAACTTTTATGGGGAAAAATTTACCATGTAAAACTACCAACAATTCATCCAATTTATATAAAATTGTAGTTAAGAAAATATGTCCCTCATGTCCTCCACTAGTCACCAGTGCTGTTTGGAAACTTGTACAAGTACTAATACACCCACAAGAGCTTTCCAACGTGTAGGCGGTTATTAGTTCTTCTAGGTTTCTATTCCTTCAATTTTACTCATTAGGATTTCTTTCAATAACCTGTATTGGAGGCCTCTAACTCATTATGTGCGCACTTATCTTATTTAACGTTTTTTGACAGTTTCCACTAATTATCTTTGGGTGGAGGCTCTAGTCTGCACATCTTAGATAATAATATGGTCTGTCCATGATATTCTCAGAAGTTTACGCAAAGTCCACATTTCAAAGGCTACGATTCTGTTCACTTATCTGATTTTAAGGAACCAAGTTTTAGCGTCGTGTAGTATTGGCCATATATATCATTTTATCATTCGAAATGCGAGGTTTAGCAGTGTTTATCGGCGTAGAAGAAAGTTGTTAAATTTTATAAAAGTATTCCTGGCCCTCGCAAAACGTATTTTAATTCCTTCCTATAGTCCCTGCCCCTTGCATTTACTAGAGCCCAAATGTTTGAATCTACTCGTTCGATTAGTTAGTTGTTTATGAAAAGATGTTCGACGGCAGGTCGTTGTCTGCAAATCATAATTAATTTCGTTGTTAATATGTTGCTCTTGAACCCACGTTCTTTTACGATTTTGTTTATTTTGTCCACCATAAACTTGAGATCTTCTATATCGTCAGCTATTTTTGCGGTGTCATCAATCGTCTATCCATAAATGATTAATAACTTGATCTATATTTTTTATGATTTTCAATCATACAAAGATCGTTTTCTTCAAAAGATGTACCCAAATCCGTGGCTGCAGCAAGGCTTATGTAAAAAAGCTCTTAATAAGAACAGAAAATGTTGCGAAGGCCCTTCACACAAATTGTAGGGAAGGTATCTAAAATAAATACAAAGTGGTACTCGGAATTTAATAGCTACAATAAGAATGGTTTTAGTATCGTTACGAAATCGCACATTGGTGCCGACCCTGTCTAATAAGACACCTATCTTAAAGTTAAACTTTTGTTGGGTGCGCACTGAATTCTGGAAAGGACTATTTTTTTGGGATTGTTTTTATAGAAGTATTTCTAAGAAGGTCAACTGTTTATTGAGAGCCGCAATCTAGAAATTTCTGGAATCAAAATTTTCCAGGAAATCTTTTTAATATATAAGCGACTACATACGAACCGCAAGTGAATAAAAGTGAACTAACTGTGTTTAATATAAATAGTGAACAGTGTATTTAACTTAGTAGTTAAGTGTGTACATAAATTAAGTATAAGTTAATAGTTAAGTGTACACATAAATACGTAAGTAGATATACCGTGTGTAGTATAAATTTTTCCCACCCATTGTGTTAAAAACTATTTAACTAAATAAGAAAAGCATTACGTTGGTGTCAGGTGTGGGGTAATATAAATAAATAGTTTCGTATAAATGGCTGAGACTAAGTCAGCTGAAAGTGACGTAACTAAGAACAGAACTGGAAAATCGCGAGTTGGAAACGTATGGAACGAAGAGTGCATTAGTAGAAAGACTTAAAATGGCACTGGAAAGTGACGGCTTGGATCCAGAAACATTTTTATTTAAAGACGAGACTTCCACCTTAATATCGTCAATTTCTGCTAATATTTCTGGACGAGAAGATTTCAACTATAAAGAATGATATTTCTGCTATGAAGAACGACATTTCTGCTAATATGGACGAAAAGATTTCAACTATGAAGAACGATGTTTCTGGAGGTGGACAAGATTTCTGCCGATATCTTATTAATGAAAAATGAGATTACCACTAACGTGGAAAATGAAATTTCGTCCCTGAAATCAGATATCGAATATAAAATAGAAATCGAGGAGTTAGAGAGAAATATGGCAGTTTTAAGAATACAAGACACGCCAGCAGAAGAAAAGAAGATCGAACATACGAAACCCTGCAAGCCGAAAATACACCCCAAGATAGAAGATATTGGCAGTTTTGCTCGAGTTAAGGCCCCAACGTTCGACGGGAAAACATCATGTACCAATTATGTAAAACAGTTTGAAGCAGCCGCTAGAGTGAATAATTGGTTCGATTGGGAGAAGGCAGTCAACGTAACTATCGTGCTTAGGGGAGATGACTTCGAGCAGCTGAAGAATATATTGGACATGCGATTTGGTGACGAACATCTAGAATACTTGAACCGATTCCAGGTAATGAACCGAAGGCAGACACGAGACGAAACCCTTCAAAAGTATGACCTGGATATTGCCCGATTAGTTCGATTTGCATATCATCAGTACCAGATAACATGATGGAATGTTTGGGCATCCAGGCATTTGACGGCTTATGTGACCATGATACGGAGAGGACGCTTCGATTAGCCCATCCTAAAACATTGGTCGGTGCATTGACTGCTGCTCTTGAATATGAAGCAGCCACGATGGCTTCAGGATACAACAAAGGTAGGACCATACAGGAAGAAGGTGACGATGACAGACTTGACCAGATCGTCAACTTGTTGAAAGGTATGGTAAACAAAAAGCCGAAGAAAAGCAGGTGCTGTAATTGTGGCGAGTTAGAGCATGCACGCAGTTCGTGTAAGCGTCCTACGACTCCTGCAAACCAAGAACCTCTTAAATGCAAAGCAGCCACGAAGGGCTCGCGGTACAACAAAGGTAGGACCATACAGGAAGACAATGACGATGACAGCCTTGTTGAAAGGTATGGCAGACAAGAAGCCGAAGAAGATCAAATGCTGGAAGTGTGGCGAACTAGAGCACGTACGCAGTCTGTCTAAGCGCCTGAATAATTGGTTCGATTGGGAGAAGGCAGTCAACGTAACTATCGTGCTTAGGGGAGATGACTTCGAGCAGCTGAAGAATATATTGGACATGCGATTTGGTGACGAACATCTAGAATACTTGAACCGATTCCAGCTAATGAACCGAAGGCAGACACGAGACGAAACCCTTCAAAAGTATGAACTGGATATTGCCCGATTAGTTCGATTTGCATATCCATCAGTACCAGATAACATGATGGAATGTTTGGGCATCCAGGCATTTGACGGCTTATGTGACCATGATACGGAGAGGACGCTTCGATCAGTCCATCCCAAAACACTGGTAGATGTATTGACTGCTGCTCTTGAATATAATGCAGTCGTGAAGGCTTCGGGATACAACAAAGGTAGAAGCATGCAGGATGAAAGTAACGATGACAGATTGAACCAGATCGTCAACTTGATATAGAGTATGGTAGGCAAGAAGCCGAAGAAGATAATATGCCGGAATTGTGGCGAGCTAGGCATGTACGCAGTTCGTATAAGCGGCCCAGGACTCTTGCAACCCAAGAACCCCAGTCAGAGGAAAAACTAGACAGGGGCGAACATCGACTTGAGTCACCGTAATGCCGACTTCCTGTCTAGACGGTCATTCCCAGCAGATTATTCTCACCAGAACAGAGTGGAATCTAAGGACGCTGTAGTTTCAAACACTACAGTAGTCAACGAAGAATGGTCAGTCACCAGGATCAGAGAAGATCGGGAGAATGATCCTCACCTAAAGATGATTCGACAATGGAAGGACGAAAACCGGCGAGCTACCTGGCAAGTAGTGCCAAGATTTTCACTGACACTAAAGACATAGTGGGACTCCCTTGTCCTGGAAGAAGGCTTGCTGAGAAGAATCCTTGAAAACGATGATAGTTCCGAGAAAAGAAGACAGCTAGTTACCCCGAGAACGAGAGTAGCTGAACTATTGAGAAAGTTACAACGACAGTCCATCAGGAGGTCATCTGGGAGTGAAGAAACCCTTCAGCGACCGTGAAAGGTTTTAATGGATGAACAGCTCCGACGATGTGAAGAACTGGTGTAAGAAATGTACTACTTGTGCTACGAGTATTAGCTCTGGGCAAAATGGGCGAAAACCCAGAAACCAAACACACGGAGACCACTAGACAGACCACCAAAAAGATGATATGAGAGCTGGAGCTCAGCGTCTCAAGAAGAGCTCAGGAGGAGGCTAAATATTGGGAATTAAACAGGACAGGGTCCTACTAAAAGAAAAAGAAGAAGAAGACAATATCTGCGCCAGTAACAAAATCGCACAAGAGTTGACAACCGTCTTTCAAATGAAATTTGGGCAATTAGAAAAACTTAAAGATCAGATTCCATCCCCTGAGACTCAAACACAATTCGCGATTCGTCTTCTATCTGGTAACAAAAAACGAATTTCTGGATCGATCCACCTACCGGGTTGTGTGGAAAGTGCTACGAAGCCTTCGAGATAATGTGCTGGAAGACAACATGGAGAAACTAGAAATGTCTAGGATAGAGAGCAACCCGTTGGATTGGCGAGTCATCAGGAACATGATAAATGTGATCTTCCAAGATACCGGTGTCCACATATTAATTTGCAGCTATACCTCTCGTTATCGGTACTCGTTGAGGACGGTGTCATTTTATATCCATACAACCGGAAAGTGTACATTTGGGTCCAGTTGCCGATTTAAACATTCAACCCCGGCTACAAACAAGTCCCAGGAGGAACTTCCTTTTAAGGGGAGGGGTAATGCCACGAAATCTCACACTGTTGCCGCCCCTGTCTAATAAGATATCTAAAAATAATAATTTTGGCCGGAGCGCACAGATTTTTGGCCGGAGCGCACAGATTTCTGGGAAGGACTATTTTTTTTATTGTTTTTATAGAAGCATATCTAAGAAGGTCGAATGTTGGTTGGGAGCCGCACTCTAGAAATTTCAAGAATCCAAATATTCCTGAAAAACGTTTTAATATATAAGCATCTACCTACGAACCTCAAGTCAGTCTACAGTTTGACTTTATAGCGAACACAGCAGATCAGTGAACTAACTGTGTTTAATATAAATAGTGAACAGTGTATTTAAATTTGAAGTTAAGGGTGTATATAAATTGAATATAAGTGAATAGTTAAGTATATGAATAAATTACGTAAGTAGATATACCGTGTGTATACATTTATCCCATCCATCAGGATAAACTATTTTCAAATAAATAAGAAAACAGTACAATATTTTATTGAAGAGCCATTGGCTGTCACAACCCTTTTCGATCTTCTTTATAATTAAATGTAACATGTAGGAATCCACGAGACCTTTGATGACCATGGCAACATCTTTCTGACACTACTATGCTAGTTTGTGTATGTATAGTTGGCGCAAAACATATTGTGCAGCAATGTAATGGTATATCCCCTTTAAGTTATGTTGCGGAGCTAGACTCTGCAATGTGTTATTTTGTTTACTTTTACCAATACCTATATTGTATTTGATGTTACGTAATTGTTGAAAGGGCTTTCGGTTTAATCGGGATACCAGACGGGAACTGAGCCCCTTTTGTATCCCATTAGATTTTTTATGAATAAAACATAATTCTATGAAAACACAACAAAAAAAAAAGAAATTTCATAACAATGAATAAAACAATTCTTTAATAAATATTATGTTGTAACGAGTTATTTTTTTGAAGCATTTTGGATTGATTTTATTTTGTTTCCGATGGTATTTTAATTCTAATAAGTGTATATACCGCGTTAGTTACTTTCCAACTTTAATTTCTGGTACCGTTTCAGTCCCGTAGCATTAATTTAAGTATTTATTTTATTAGTAATTCAAAAGCTATGAATTATCATCTAAGAAATGTAAATTTTTTTATTGACTTCCGCTTTTCAAAAACTCAACTTGTCGAGGACGCCCGGTATATAAACTATTTTAATTAAAATAAAGCCGTCCAGTATATTAGAAATATTTCTTGTTGTAAGTAAATCGATTCAAGTTAATTCCCTCACCATCGTTAACGCCAAAAATTTTAGGTAGGAATTAAATTATAAGTTCCAAAAACCGAGCGCTTTGGCTCTCTCTGTCTGTCTGCTGTCGTTTGTAAATTTTTGCAATTTGCTACCGTGTGTCACAAAGTTTGTTAAATTGATCATCTTAAAGTCAAGTGACTTGTTAGTGCCCGACCGTCCCTTATTTTCTGAGTAATTAATTTTCATTACGAAACACGGTGTGAGGCAGCAGTAAGTGAAAAATTATTTTAGAAAACGAAATATTACGTTGAGTTTCAAAAGTTTTATATTTGATTTAGTAGTCTGACTGTTTAGAAATTTAGTACCGTACTTTGGTAAGCTGGTTTTTTTTTCGAAGCGATAAGAAAATTTATCTACAGTTTTTCTTATTGTGTTCTTTTGGAATTCGTGACTGAACCTTCAATACTTTGAAATAGCATTTTGATTTTAATTATCAGATTTAGATTGTTATATCTATTGTCCTGTCCCAAATTACCCAAATACATTTCAACATTTTATCGATAATTGTAAATAGAAAACTGATTGTCGGGCAGAGCAGAGGCTTTTGGCACCAGCTGCCTATTTTCAGCCGGTAGAAACGTTGTCTATTGCGAATGTGATCTTTTATTTTTTTATTTCGGAATTAATTTCACTGCTATACAGTATTAGTTCGTCGACAATTTGAAAAATTTAAAACCGATTGTGAGGCGGAGCAGAGGCTGTTGCCACCAGCTGTTCCACTTTCGGACGGGCATAATTTTCTCTGAATTACCTTTGATATATCTTAGTTCTAAATTATATATAGTTTTATCTGACCGACAATTTGAAAAATTTAAAACTGATTGTGGGGCGGAGCAGAGGCTGTTGCCACCAGCTGTTCCACTTTCAGCCGATTATAATTTTGTTTCATTTTTTTGATTATCTATTCTAATACACAGTTGTTTCTTTTTGGTTGTATTTGGATAACCGCTGTCCTATCTTCCGACCAAATTTTAGAATAATTTTACCCATAATTTGAAATTCAAAACTGATGGCGGGGCAGAGCAGAGGCTTTTACCACCAGCTGCCCAACCGTCAGTCGGGAGTAACTTTTCTTGAGTTCACTCATTTTTTGTTAGAAAAGTATATATTCTCTTACAATAATAATATTTTCAACCAAGTCTGAGGCTGTTGCCCTGGGTTGATTGATAATCTAGTTTATGCTCATTAATTTTTTTTATAAACTGCTCTAGTCGCATTTTCCCACTTATCCCGATTGACCGTCCCTACCGCGAAGATAGTTATATCCCGTTTACTACTGTGATAGTTAGTTATTGTTCTACTGCTACTCACCTCATAATTACAAACTACTTATACTGCTTACGCTGTTACTAACAATTGGATTTGCTTGCTAACACCTGGCTTATTGTGCCCTTGCTCACATCCCTTAATACCGGCAAATTTGGCATGATGCATCATAAAATAAGGCTTGAACACATTTGCATACTGTATATATTTAACTGATTCGGTACCGCTTGAAAATACTCAGAAATTGTTTTAAGTGTTATTTTGTATATATATTTTAAATAGGACTTGTAATATACAAATCAATACAATCAATATTTTCTTCATATCCCGTAGCATCGCCGTCTAAGGGTTATAGTTTTGTAGAAGTGTTAAATTCAACGAGACCCCTGGAATTTTCCGTAACCTCCATCTGAGGCTACCTGGAACTCTTGACGCTAAGGATCATGGGGCCGTGGAGTAAACCACGTAAAAGAAATCTGGCGCCCGAGCATTTGTTTCAAAAACTTTGCATCGAGGGTATCCAAAGTGACGCGCCAGTTGGTAAGAACCTCTGTCACCTTTTAAAGCGTTTCTAAAACTATCTTGTTTGATACGTGGTAAACCCAGGATATTTTAAGATTCGTCTGTACAGCCATATCTCAAAGGCTTCAAGTTTCCTTGTGGATGCTTCGGTCAATGTCCCGACTCTGCCCCATACAGGAACACAAATCAGTCATAGCAACTAAGTAGTATCAGTGTGGTTTGTAAATTAAGGTCTATGCTCTAAACAGATTTCTTATCCTAACGAAAATTTCGATTTCTACAGGTGGTTCCATTACTCATTAATCGTAGTACCCAAATATGTGTAGTTACTGTTTAGATTGGTTGATTATTGATTACCAGTTGGCCAGGCTGTATGTTATGCTTACTAATTACCATGAACTTAGTTTTTTGATATTAATATTAGGAGCTAATCCGCACTGACGCTAATGATACGGTTCTTCAGTTTTGCTATTTGTTAAATTTACAATGTATATATAGAATAATTTAACATTTTTTCTAAAACCACTGAATTCATAAAAATGCATTTAATAAAAAAATCCGAATATAAAAATGAGCTTAAGAAGAGGCTAACCATTAACAATATTAGCAGTGTTAAATTTATTGTTTCTTCTCCAGTAAGCAAAATTATAAACGCATTTAATTTCATGTTGATTACAATCGCATTTAAAACCGCATTAGTACCGCTTTTCGAATAAGATATGCGCATCTTTATCATTAGTCTTGATTGCTTTATCTCGAGCTCGACATTTACTCTGGACAATAAATAAATCTTATATGATGGAGAAATAAATAAAACTTCTGGCATATATGTGGGTGAATTCATGACTACGAAAACCGTAAAGTGAAGACTTCATTTCGAAGAAAATTTAGATTGGATATAAAACATTCCTCACTGTGCAGTTTATTATATATTTTAACAAAATCAATGAATGGTGGTAATCTTAGACCTGGCGCAAACATAATATGTATATGTTACAGATAAGCTATTAAGTTGCACTTCTTCAAATCTATTTTAGAAGAAACTACTGTATGAGAGACAAATAGAAAATGATGATAGCTAAATAATGAAGAAAAAAGAGAAATACTGATATAGATGAAAGTTTTGTAGTAAACATAATAATCACAGGTTATTTTTTCAAACATGCAAAGTATGGAGCATAGAATAAGAGATATAGAAAATAAAATTCTGAATGAATCTAAAGCCTTCTCAAAATATATGTGGTTTGGTTCCGTTAGTCAGTAATAACAACATACTTGACGCAGTTCAGATAAATATTTACAATGATCCTCGCTGACTGAGACTTTGGATATAAGCTATTGCTGGCGATTGTGATGTGTGTAATACCGAGTTTCAGAATTATGATAGTTTCAGTCATTACTTTCAAAGTTGGAATATCACCCAAAAAAGTATATAGTTTTCTCTAGTAAACCATAGATTATTACAATTTCGTGGACTAATTACCATGTAGGTTTTTAGTAACAAAGAAGAAGAAATATGTACATGAACTATGTTTGTTTTGTTCAATAAGCTTAATTTATTCGCATGATTTTATTAACTTAACAATTAACTAATATCTATCCAATGGTTTGGATCTCTTGAGGTGCCGCAGTTTACCATATCGTTCATTTGAATTTTGAGATTTTGATAGGGCCAATTTATTTATATATTTCAAAGTATATTCAGATGAACATCTCTGGGAGGGGTCTCAACCAAGACTTGATTCTGGAATATCTCTCTAGCTTAGATAATTGGTTGTTCCCTACGTCTATATTGACTATATATAAATGTATCTTTATTAGAGGGATAAGATCATTGATAACTGCCAGATATAATAGGCAAGATGACAGTATTAAGGAATCAAAAAGTTAATGGTTTTAAGGAAAAATATCTGATGAAAGGATTCTGAAAAATGACCTAGTTTTAATATAAACATTGGAATTAATAAGATTTTCAGGAAAATAATAGCCATTTTTAGTACAAGTGAGCAAAGCATGTCTTTTTCTCACGCGTCCAGAAATTGACCTCACGAGCGAAGTGAGTGCGCCAACTGAACAAGTGAGAAAAAGACATGCTCACGTGTGCTAAACATTATTTTTTCCACAATCTTGAAATCAGAAAATTAATGACTCCTGATGTACATGGATCATATTTTCATTTTTTTCTTGGAGTGTAAGTCTTGGTGGTAGGTATATTAGAAAATTCTATTTCATAATAAACATAATTTGATTTTAACCCCATTATATTGTTCACTTGTAATGAGAGTTATTTACTTTGCTCACTTGTGAAGAAAGTTATATAATATGCTCACTTGTGATTCAGTAAGCTACTTTGCTCACTATTTTCAGTTGAATAATAATGAATTTTGCTAACGATTGTGGAAAAAAGTATAAAACACTGCAATCGGCCATGTTAACCTAAACACTAATCACAGCGCAAGACGTCACGCCTAAGTAAATATCAATCATCTCCCAGAGTGTTGCTTGAACTTTTCTTGTAGTTACGCATTTCGATCGATTCCTGCATCATTTCATAAGTTAATTTGTTTTTTATTCGTGTTTTGTGATTAAAATAAAAAAATCAAGAATCATCAACGATGGAACAACGTTTTATTAAGACAACTAGCTCTAATTTGCCCAGAATTGTTTTGTTGATGTTGGGAGAGTTTCTTGTATCAAATAAAGACTTTTGCACGTCTGAATTTCGAAATATGAAAACTTCCTTGTAAGTACATTATTATTAATCTTTAGGGCTAGATTTTAAGATTTAGATTTTAACGGGGTTACTGTGCACTGAAACCAAAAGTTTATTGTGCCCCCCCTATCAGAGCTGTTGTCGCTACTACTACAGCTCGCCTTCCAGTTCCAAGGTTCTAATGAACTCTAGTATTTGGGACGGCTTCAGCGAGGTTAGGTCCTCACTATAAGAAGTTTCTTGTCCAAAGCATTTATTGCGTTGGCTTCCAATGGCGAGGAATTCCAGAACTAGGTGATCAGGAGTTTCATCCTCCTCCCCACAGAATCTACACTCGTCAATCTCTGCTAGATCTATTCTCATTAAGTGCTTCCTAAGGCGGCAGTGTCCTGTAAGAAAGCCCGTGAGGAGATGTAGCTTATCTTTACTGAGGTCAAAATATTTTTTGGACCTAGCAGTGTCAAAGTTCCCCAGGAACTTTTTGGAATGTTCCAACCCGGGAAGGCACCGCCATAGTGCTTCTCTTTTGGTTTCTTGTTTCTTCCGAAACTCTTTCTTGTAGGAGCATTTTGCTACACCACAGAAAGGCTCCGGGCCAATAAAGGGCATTTGTGCTCCTTTCCTGGCAAGTGTATTGGCCTCTTCATTTCCCGTGATTCCCGAGTGGCCAGGAACCCAGACTAAAGGGACCCTGTTATTCTTGCCTAATTCATCAAGTTTTCTTCGGCACTCCCATGCCAACTTTGAGTCAATGACATGGGAGCTCAATGCTTTGATAGCTGCTTGACAATCAGAATGGATCGATATGTCACATCTTTAGGGTTAAGTAAAACCTAATTCACGCATTGCATTTTTTAAACTTATATCATAAGTTATTTTCGAGGTTAGCTAATTAGCAGATTGACCTAATCAGTTTACTTACATATTATAATATTTGTTATGTGATATCTTCTTCTTTTTTCTTTTCATATATCGAGTCGAGCCAAAAATAATTATTAAACATCAGGTAGGCATCACGTTAAATGTAAGTTCTATTATTCTGACGATGATATTTGCATATCGAAACAATTGTCAATTTTTTTAAATTTTTAGAATTTTTTCAATATATAGTGGAATTATTTAAAAACAGTTACTTTCATTCACAACAGTAACATGAAAAATAACTGAACGAAACAAATATAATCTACATTAATTGCTTACTATTTTATATTCACTAAAGTATTTCATTTTACACAAAGATTTTGAGTTACACACATATCAATCTATAGAAAATACTTACATCAAAGTGGTCTTCATAAAAATAAATTAGCGAGTTCGTAACTACATCTGCTGGGTTTTGCCGAACGAGCTTTAACCAATCTCTCACTATTTTCTTGTTAGGAAGATATACAAATAATTTTTAAGGTTGCTATTGATGTGTTTGTGCATAGAGGGACCGCACACCACTTATAAACTTTGGAATTTATTTTTGACACACGAAAACGTTCTTCGTTAAGCATAAACACAATGTAGTATTTACTTAGGAATGACGTCACAAGCGTACGCCATGCGATAGAATAAAATTGAATAATTTTCGTTAGAAATCAGTTTATTGCTGAAATAATGGATTTTTCGGAAATAGCAGATGTGTACCTACGTTGTAGGAGGGGATTTCAAAATCTGTCATCATGCCTACTTGTTGTATAATGAATTACATTCGGAATTAAGACCATAAACTCCAGTAAGTTATTCAACAAAAAAAAAATGAGTGGTTGCTTGGTATTTACCCACAACGGTTGAAACGATTTCTTAACTTAGACATCTCTTGTTACAGTCTCTGTTGAATAATTCAAAAAAAAGTGAGAAAAGGAAATAAAAAAATTGAAAAACGGAAGAAAGACAAAAAGTACTCTAATAATAAGAAATAAAATTAACGATATCATGCCTCATAAAAATAAAAAAAAATATAAGTATAATGATTAATATATTCAGGGTTCTGGATTTTTCAAAACTAGTTATTTATATTCGACATTCTTATAAATCTGATTTTATCTTATACAGGGTGTCAGTACTTCATATACTTTTTTTTCTGCCGACCTCCTTTGTTGAGTTATAGGAGTTTAAAGTTAGAAATTAAAAATACATTTCTATTCATAACTCATAAACTATAATTTCGAACTTGATGAAAATTTGGAGGACTGTCAAATACATCAATTCATTTATCTAGTCCATACCAGTAAGTATACTAATGCTGCAGAAAGTCAGGATCGGACTTGGCTCACCGGATAAAAGGTCAGAACTTTTAAAGTGACAAGGCAACAAACTTTCAAACACTGTCAGTTTATTCTCCAACTATTTTTCTTAAAAAAAGGTTCTCTTTATCCAAATCGATAACAATAGTGGGGCCTGAGAAATATGGAATTTCGTAAGACACTGCAAAGCACATTCATATTCTATCGTTATTTAGGAAATGGGTTATAAACAAGTAGGCTGCCGTCAATTTTATTTGTCATATGCATTAACCATCCTTTAAAAAATGTTATTTTATCAAGTAGGAAGCTGTCAATGTATGTATCATATGCCTCAACCATTCTTTAAGTAATGTTCAGCAGAACAAAATAACTCATAATTTTAATAAAAACGTATATTAAAAGTAAGAATTATCCAGAGTAACATAATAAAAAAATACAAACAAGAATTTCAATCTAATAAATGTTCAGCCTCTACACATTTATTGAGCCTACGAATAATGTTTCGTTGTACACAACATTCCTGGATTGTTCCTTATATCATCGCAATGGAAATGAATTCGATTCAACAATTCATTCCTTGTTTGTATGGGTGTTGCATATACCAAACTTTTCAGGTAGCCTCAGAGGAATGAATGAAAATGAGGTGGATCCCATGTACCACATATTAATTTTGGTTTATATAGGTACATCTTCCAATAGACAATTTAAATAATTCTCGAAAAAGTCTAAATACAACTACCCATCTAAACGACCATCAGTTATAAATGAACCAACTAAGTGGTTTCCAATTATCCCAGCCCAAACATTTACCATAAACCTTTGTTGATGCCGTGTCTGAATTATGCCGTGTGGATTCTCATTGGCTCACAAATGTAAATTATGATAATTGACAATAGTGCTATTCAACACCTCGATCTTGATTCCGATTTAGTTCATAATCGAAATCGAAAACGGATTGATGTTTGTTGAACGACCAAAAAAAATTGTCAGTTTTAGTGACATAACCTCATCATTATTTTAGTTCATTTCACGTGTATTTCACACTTTTCACAAGTTCATTTAGTTTAATCACGTTCAATTTTATAGAAGCTGTTCTGTTAAACTAAAAATGTAATATAAAATTGCAAAATATCACTCACATCACATAACCCGTAGACAAACGGTAGTTTATTTAAATTTTTCGACCAATCACATTGAAACAAAAACCTCTTACTCTCAGGGTAAAAATTATTTAAATAATTGAAAGTATTAAAAGAGAGTAGGTTCTTTCCAAACTGACAAAGAGATTGGAGATAACGGAGCCAGTTCTCAGGGCTCTGTTATCTGAAGGAAGTTTAATTAAAGAAAAAAAATGTGAAAAAGAAAGAGAAAGAGAGAGAGAGAGAAAAACTAAAAAACAGTAAAGTTACATCAATAGTAAGGGCGCCACTAACTTTGTTCCTAAACAAAATTAGAAAGAAATCAACCTCCTTAATCAGTCAACTCTTACCTGCTGTGCTCTGCTAGTTTTTAGACAATACTTATGCAAAAAAAAATGTACTGAAGGCTATTTCACAGGTCTTTCTGTATAATAAATAAAACAACAAACTACTAATATGTATGAATATAATGAATGAAAAAATATTTAAACGTGTTACATAGTTTGACAATAATGGGTTAGTAAAAGTGTGTATGTGAGAAGAAAAAGAAAGTATAAATAAAAACTAAGACAAGCTGTATAAATATGAATGGTGAAGCCATACAATATAATTTTACTTATCTTGAAGTAGCAAGTCGAAGTCGATTCTCCATAAAATCTTCCTAGGTTAAATAATTCTCAGTATAATACATAGTTGAGTATCTAGATCATGAATTGGCTCTTATGGAAACACCATTTCTTGTGAGTCAATGCAAATTGCCGACAAATCTTCACCTTAGTTCTTCCGTCGGGTGATTTTAGTTAAATTTACCGGAATAGTTAAATTATTCCAGGCGGTATCGCTACAAGAACACCAAGTGTGTTACAGATAGACCTTTTTTTAATTAACACGATAATTAGATATCTGTCCAGTGACATATATGAAACTGTACTTATTATTTTTTTACAAATATACAATCTAGTTTAATGATTTGTCCTGGACAAAAACCTTTATCAATTTAAGAAAATATTACACAAAAAAAAATCAAACCTACCAGTAATCCCTGCGAATTTGTTCTTAGAACAAGTTTTTTTAATAACCATACAGAATATTTAAAACTTTTATCAGGATTTCTGCGACTACCATTCTCTATTACAATCTCTCGTATAGTGCCGCATTCCGAATTTCTATTCAGGATTTTTTTCTGTGAGATATCTATACAGTTTATTCCACCAACATTTAAATAGTTGTTTAAAACATTGGCAAGGAAGGACGTGTGGTCTATTCCACCAATAAATTTAACATGCATCGCTAAATTATTTATTTAAAACTCTATTAGAAATGTTAACTGCTAAGTGAACGTTTCATACCCCTAACAGCCAAGAAAAAAAATTTTCAAAAAAAAATTTTTTATTATATAATTAAACTATTGAGACCAAAAAAAAACGAGGGAAGAAAATTTAAAATAGAAACTTTAAAATATGAGAATCACGTATGAGTAAAAAGGAAAATCCTTACTATTTTAAAAAAAAACATTGATGAAGTCAATATTAATATATATATACATACATATTTTGTACATATTTATACACCCCCAATAAAGTTCATCCCCATATTGAGACTAACATAAACTTTAAGCTTCTGTGTTATTAAGTACTTATTCAAAGGAACAGTCTACCCAATTAGTAACTGCTCTTACTAATCAACATAGAACCCTAAATCGAATATGAAAAAAATATACATTAGGAAAACCAAAAACCCAGATATGCATTTTCAGGGACTTAAGTACTGATACAAGGGAACAGTCTACCCGTTTAGTAACTGAACTTACTCAAACCCTTAAAATACAGCATAACAAAAGAAAATTTTAGACAAAAAAAATGAAAGATAAAAAACACACCCTCATACATGTTCTGCACTGTCTGCATCCGATATCCACCGTCAGGTCAGATGCTGAGAATCCCCATGGCTCAATCTAGAAACAGAAGGTGTGCCAAGTTGTAAGTGATCACACAAGACCGAAATTGCGCAAACTTAGCAGCAAAGAGAGCCTCGTATTCCGTTTCAACTGCTTCCACATTGCCCCATAACAACTTCAAACACCCCATACCGCAATGTAGCTCGAACGAAGACACTACACAACGTCCAGTTCAGAGTACTGCACACTCAATGATATTCTAGCATATCATTAACGCTAAAATAATAACCTGAAGGGTTATTAAATGATACCAAAAAGACAAAGTCGGGAAGAAACATAAAAAGATATAGAAAAAGATTAAAAGTTGGAAATTTATTAAGATGGTCCAACATTAACCACCCATTATATGAAAGACAAGTTAGGTATTTGTCACGAACCTTATTCACTGAGTGCATATTTGTTCTGAAGGTAAGGAATATAGGAAAAGACATTTGCCCAGGAGTGATATTTCAGGGTTGCCCCTCGTTATCCGTAGACCGAACTGCAAGCAACACTGGTGAGAATAAACTCACAAGAATACTACCCCAGATAAATTCTTTAAATCAAAAATAAAAGTTAAAATAAAATGATAATAGGAAGAGAAAAGAATAACATAATATGGCTCAGATAAATAGGTCGATAAAACTCATAACTAATTGTCGTATCCTATAACTAATGAAAGGAAAGAGAAGAAAAAAAACTTACTATTCTCATTGAGAATATAGACGTCACAATCAGGTAAAGGAACATCAAAAACACTTCGCAATATTCACAAGAGGGAAGAAGTAAACTTTAAAGAAAATACAAATACTGTCACAAGGGAATGGACGATGATTCCTGCACTAACATATTTAACAACAACAAGTCGTTATCTAATGGTGAGGTAACCAACTCCAAACTTATTCGTATCTACTTTTCGATATTGTGAATCATTAAAGTAAAGATATTGTGTTTTTAATGCCTAGATTAATATTATAATCTAGTGTATATGAGTCATAGTCAGGTAAAGAAATATCAAAAAGATATTTTGATGTTTCTATGTAGATAATAATAAGAATTCATAAGAATCCTAAATAGCAAACAGAGAGTAAGTAAATTAGAGGAAATACAAATACTGTCACAAAGGAATGGACGATTATTCCAGCACTAACATATTTAACAACATGTCATTATCTAATGGTGAGGCAATAAACTCCAAACTTATTTGTTCTATCCCCTCAAATTCCCTTACTATAAGATAAAGAAAATATGTTTTCTTGACAGATAGAAATTTTAATTTCTACGGTAGGATATATCAAGATAATTATAGATATTTTTGAATAGTGAAAATAACTATTTGTTAGATAGAGATAAGCGTTTAAGAACACTGAAAATTAAATTCCTCACAATGAACTGGATTCATTTGGAATCTGACTAGAAAAGATAAAGATAAAAATTTTAAGATAAAATTAAACCAACTATTAAGTAACATAGATAGATCATTTCTGTGTTGCTGTGCCAAAAGAGGTAAGAGTCAAATTTGCTATAACTATTATAGCAAGCTAGGATATATACTATACAATAGATGTCTGGTGGGACAATATTTAAATGTACAGAAGACGCACGATTTATGTCTGCTGCGACACAAGATAAGATAAGGTAAAGATAAATTTTCGACACGAGATAAAATAAGGTAAAGATAAAGCTCTGTGTGTCATTCTCTCTAACACACAAAAACCCTAGGTAAGATAGATTATTTCAGTTTGTGTCATTTGACACAATTCAACTGAAAACGGTAAGATAAGATAATATTTTTCAGTATGTGTAACTACACATTTCGACTGAACAGATAAGTCTACAAATTAGAAATATAATATGGAACATTCAAATTTTAGTGATACTAATTACCGTTCCAACATCACATAACTCTAATTTAGTAAACAAAAATAATATTAATCTCTTAATACTTTCTAATTTCAAAAATATAATCTACAAGATAAACCTAGGTTACCAACAAATTAATTTAGCCAAGAGATTATTTTTAACTCTCTGCACAACACAGAAAAATCTACAGTAAAATTACTTTTGCAGATAAGGTAAAAATGTGTTCATCTAACAAATGTTCATTCACTATCCGAAGATACTGAGTCAGGATTATTTTCATCATCGGTAGAGTCACTTGATTCATCAGTAGATAAGTTATATTCTTTTAGATCTTTAATATGCCATCGTCCTATATTTTTGCCATTACTATCTTTAAGTTCATAAATCAAGGGAGATATAACACGGTTAACAGTACAATGTATATATTTAGGCATAAATTTTGCAGAAATAAATTGAGCTTTATCAGATTTCTGATAATTCTTTTTCCAAACATGATCACCTACATGAAATTTAATATCGCGCTTACGAAGATTATAACGGTTACTCGATTTTATGTAAGCCTTGTGTAATTTTTTTCTAACATCTTCGAAAATTTTTGGCATTTCTTGAGTATCCTGTAAACGGTGTATTTCATCAGCAATTGCAGGCTGATTATTTGCATTTTCTGCAATATTCCCGAAGAATGACCCTGATACAGGTACGTTTCTAGCAAACACAAGAAAAGATGGTGGAAATTCTGTGACTTCATGTTTAGACAAACGAATTGCCTGAGCTATTTTCTGTAATTCTACATCCCAAGTTCTATGATCAGAAAAACAATATGAACGTATTGCAGTAACAATAGATTTATTCACACGCTCAGTATGATTGGCTTGAGGAGTGTAATTTGCAGTGTACCAAATACTTTGGACATTGTACTTAGACATCAAACTTTTAAATAACTGACTAGTGAACTGTTTACCATTGTCTACAGCTACTATTTGAGGAACTCCAAAAATTAGAAAAACATTATTTTCAATAAATTTCACAATCGCAGAAGAGGTAGCTTGTTTTAAAGGTTGAATTAAAACAAATTTAGAGAAGAAATCAACAATGACCAATGCACACGTATTTCCCTGGCGAGATCTAGGATATGGGCCTATTAAATCACAGGAAATTAACTGGAAAGGAAACCCTATGTTACGATATTTACCCATGAGACCAGCTTGTGGCAAATTTGTGGGCTTACAGGCAGCACAAACTTTACAGCGGCTCACATATTTTTGTACACTCTGTCTCATTTTGGGCCAATAATATAACTCTGAGATTCTCTCTAATGTTTTAAAAACACCGAAATGAGCTGCAGTAGGATCATCATGAAATTTCGATAACAATTCAAGTCTGTTTTCCGTTGGAACTACAATTTTCCAGTCAGTTAAATTGCAAATATTGGCATACTTGTTAAAGACATGCTTATATAGGATATTATTTTCCACCTTGAAACTAGGATAACTATCCGGATCGGATTGAACCTTATTTATCATAATTTTATACCAATTATCAGGTTTTAGTAAAGATAAATCTAATACATTTATTTCCGGCACCCTTGATAGAAAATCTGCAGGTACGGTACCCGTTGCTCTACGATGGACTATCGAAAAATTGTATTGTGAAAGTTGTAGAATCCACCTAGCTAATCGTGGTGATGGTTTCTTCATGTTATTTAACCAAACAAGAGAAGAGTGATCGGTGATGACCGTAAAATGTCGTCCCAGAAGATAATAACGAAAATGATCAATAGATAATAGGACTGCAAGGGCTTCTTTTTCAGTAGTTGTGTATTTCTTTTGACATTTATTCAATTTTTTACTATAATAAGCTACTGGATGTTCCAACCCATCTTCCAACTGAAAAAGCACACTTCCAATACCTACATCACTTGCATCACACATTAGATAAAATGATTTGTCAAAATCAGGACTACAAAGTACAGGAGCGGTAGTTAAGACAGTTTTTATATCATCGAAAGCTTTTTGAGCTTCCGGTGTCCAACTTATTGGTTGATTTTTTTTTCTATTAGATAAAAGATCAGTAATGGGAGCAGATAAAGTAGAAAAATTATTTAAAAAACGACGATAATATGAAACAACACCTAAAAATCTACGCACCTCTGTAGTTGTCCTCGGTACAGGATAGTTAGTAATAGCTTTAGTTTTTTCACCGTCAATACTTAACCCGTTTTCATCCAAGGTATAACCTAAATAGCGAAGAGAAGGACGACAAAAATGACATTTATCAATATTTACCGTTAAATTAGCCTCTTTTAATTTCTCATAAACTTTAGACAAAATTTCAACATCAAACTGTGATGTACAAACAATTATATCATCAAGATAATAAAAACAATATGGTTCTAAAGATGGACCTATTACCATATCCATTAATCGTGACATGGTAGCTGGACTTGAGATTAAACCAAATGGTGTACTTGTAAATTGAAATAGTCCTCTAGAACGTATTGCGAAAGCTGTTTTTGGACGAGACGACTTTTCTAAAGGTATTTGATAGAAAGCATGTTTTAAATCGATACTAGAAATATATCGCGTATCCCTTAGTTGACTAAGAATTACCTCGATATTTGGAATCATATACGAATCTGCTTTAGTTTGCTTGTTTAAAAATCTAGCATCAAGAAGTAACCTTATACTACCATCAGGTTTATGAGTTAAACAGATAGGAGAACAATAAGGAGATGTACTTGGTTCAATAACCCCTAATTTTAATAATGTATCTATCTCATTATTCACATGAACTTCCATAGCTTGAGGCAATGGATACTGTTTTATTTTAAATGGAGGAGAATTTCCTGTGTCGATAAAATGCTCTAAGATATGTGTCCTACCAATTTTATCCTTAGGGCTAATGCTTTTAAATTTTTCGATAACAACATCAAGTTTAATTTTTTCATCATTTGTTAAAGTTGTGACGTCCTTAACAGTATTGATGACATTTAAAGATAAGGCATTTAAATTCATAGTAAATTTAGAAAAATCTATTTTAATATTGAATGTCTTTAAAAAATCCATTCCTAAGATAACTGTTTGAGTAACTGAAGGTAAAAGATATAATTTTAAAATCCGAGATAACTTATCCACTGTGACATAAGTTTCTACAAAACCACCAACATCATGGTATGTACCATCAGCAGTCGAGACTTGAAACTGTTCGGTAATAGAAATAGGTATAGATAAATTCTTAAGAAACTCAAGACCTAGAGAACCCAAAACACTCAGATTACTTCCTGTATCAATCAAACAAGAGAATGTCTTCCCAAAAATAATAATATCCACATAAGGCCTGTTATCATTATCTTTTCGATATAACAAGTCTAAAAAGTAATTACTAGATAATTGAGTATTTATAGAATTCTGAAATTTATTTACTTTGCTTGGTTTGTAAAACGATCTTACTATTTTTAACCAAGCTAACCAATCATTTTTATTGAAATAAGATAAGTTATTTTTATTTGAATTTTTAGATAGATTAGGTAAGGAATAAATTTCACTTATTGGTTGCTGGTTGAAGGCGTTATTTCGGAAACTGTTCTTGACTTTGATTGTTTTTTTTGAATTTTTTTGCTTTGGATGTGTGGATCCTGAAGGATTTTGAGGAGCGGTAGGTGTCACCAAAGCATTGACCTGACCGCTTGGTTCGTTTTTTGAACAATTTGGACATTTAGATTTTATAAATCCAGGATTTCCACATCCATAACAGAATACTTTTAAAGCGTATTTACATTGCGGATAAAAATGATTCTGTTCACCACAATTCCAGCAAACTTTATGTGAACTTACTGTAGACACTGTAGGTAGATGCCTTGAATTATTATGATTCCTAGACCGATAAGATGAGGTAAAAGTATTATTTAACTGTGGTTCTAGATATATTTTAGGTTTGCTCGAACTAATACTTGAATTCTGAGAATTCTGTGAGTAGGTAAAAGATTCTTCCAACTTTTTACATTTATCGGTTAACTCTTCGATACTGGTAATATCTAATAAAGCTAGCGGTTGAACATAGTTAGAAAGCAAATTTCTCTTAATGATTCTAATTTTTGATGATTCATCCTGTTTTATTTCTAATCGATTAAATAGACTACACATAGAATTTATATAACGTAACTTTTTCATTAATATTTTGTTTTCTATTTTTAATTTCATCCAATAAATCTTCCTGATAATTATATGGGAGAAAATCTGACTTTAATTTAGAAACTAACTCTGACCAATTTTGAAATTGACTTCTATTATTTAAATACCAATAAAATGCCTGATCAGTGAAGAGATCTGCAGCGCTAGAAAATAATTCGTTATCTGTTACCCCTCGAGAAATCTTTAAACACTCTACACGTTCTAAAAATCCTGCCAAAGATTCATTTTGTGCAATTCCTGAGAAATGTATTCCCCATTTATATATAGGTACTGGCTTAGAGAAAGTAAAGCTTTGGTTCTGACCCACAGGAGTTGATTGAGCCTGAATAGTTCCCGGTAATCTACCATCAAGTTCACCCTCTAACAACAAAATCTGAGTAGCAAACTGTTTTTTCTTTAATTCTTCCTCATCATTATTACATGACAAACGAGACACCCGATTATTTGCATGAGCTAATCTACATGTTAATCTGAGATATTCATTGTCCCTATCTGATCCTACAAATTCTGAAATTTTTCTGCTCAAATCAGATAAAGTTAACTCTATACCGTTTATTTCACTATCAAAATTCAATTGACTATTCTCATATAAAATAGAACTGCGACCGGATGCTTCTTGAGCTAAAATACCCCTCAACAATTTTCTACGCTCCGCTACTGTCGGTAATACTTCAACATTTCTATATGCCAATTCGTGTTCCAGCTCATGAGATAATAAATATTCGACCTTCAATTTATAAGGCAAAGACATTTTTGTAATTAAATTCAATACAGTTTTCTTGGTAATTAAAGTTAAGTTAAAATTTTATACTCTAATGATAGAAAAAAAATTTTGAAACAAATACTCAACAACATTAATTTACAATTTGAAGGTCACTGAAAGGTAACAAATGAATTGATATAAAAACTGGGTAATATATGAATCGTTAAGCTTCACACCAGTTATAAATATAATATAACATATATCATATAATATTTCCAACAACGAAAAAGATGTATATATTTATTACACAGGACCTGTTTTATAAAAGCAGAAAGCATAAAATATAATTAAAAGTTAAACAGTGAACATTATATCAAAGATATTTCCCCCCTAATAGCAGGGAAAAAAATTTTTCAAGTATTAAAATTTTTTACCAAAAAGAAATAGCAGATAACAACATGTAAGAGTTAATACACGTTGGAGCGCCAATGAAACAAAAACCTCTTACTCTCAGGGTAAAAATTATTTAAATAATTGAAAGTATTAAAAGAGAGTAGGTTCTTTCCAAACTGACAAAGAGATTGGAGATAACGGAGCCAGTTCTCAGGGCTCTGTTATCTGAAGGAAGTTTAATTAAAGAAAAAAAATGTGAAAAAGAAAGAGAAAGAGAGAGAGAGAAAAACTAAAAAACAGTAAAGTTACATCAATAGTAAGGGCGCCACTAACTTTGTTCCTAAACAAAATTAGAAAGAAATCAACCTCCTTAATCAGTCAACTCTTACCTGCTGTGCTCTGCTAGTTTTTAGACAATACTTATGCAAAAAAAAATGTACTGAAGGCTATTTCACAGGTCTTTCTGTATAATAAATAAAACAACAAACTACTAATATGTATGAATATAATGAATGAAAAAATATTTAAACGTGTTACATAGTTTGACAATAATGGGTTAGTAAAAGTGTGTATGTGAGAAGAAAAAGAAAGTATAAATAAAAACTAAGACAAGCTGTATAAATATGAATGGTGAAGCCATACAATATAATTTTACTTATCTTGAAGTAGCAAGTCGAAGTCGATTCTCCATAAAATCTTCCTAGGTTAAATAATTCTCAGTATAATACATAGTTGAGTATCTAGATCATGAATTGGCTCTTATGGAAACACCATTTCTTGTGAGTCAATGCAAATTGCCGACAAATCTTCACCTTAGTTCTTCCGTCGGGTGATTTTAGTTAAATTTACCGGAATAGTTAAATTATTCCAGGCGGTATCGCTACAAGAACACCAAGTGTGTTACAGATAGACCTTTTTTTAATTAACACGATAATTAGATATCTGTCCAGTGACATATATGAAACTGTACTTATTATTTTTTTACAAATATACAATCTAGTTTAATGATTTGTCCTGGACAAAAACCTTTATCAATTTAAGAAAATATTACACAAAAAAAAATCAAACCTACCAGTAATCCCTGCGAATTTGTTCTTAGAACAAGTTTTTTTAATAACCATACAGAATATTTAAAACTTTTATCAGGATTTCTGCGACTATCATTCTCTATTACAATCTCTCGTATAGTGCCGCATTCCGAATTTCTATTCAGGATTTTTTTCTGTGAGATATCTATACAGTTTATTCCACCAACATTTAAATAGTTGTTTAAAACATTGGCAAGGAAGGACGTGTGGTCTATTCCACCAATAAATTTAACATGCATCGCTAAATTATTTATTTAAAACTCTATTAGAAATGTTAACTGCTAAGTGAACGTTTCAACATGCTTCCGATTTACGATTACTTTCAATAGCATCATAATTTTAGACCGATTATAATCAGAGCGATCGATTGATATCGAAAATGTATTGTTGAACATGTTGTTTTTTAAATGACAGGAAATGATTGTAATCGATTGGCGCGTTGAATAGCACTAATGCCATTTCTTGTAAATCCCGCTTCATCAGTAAGCAATACTGATTTAATAAAATCTCGATTATGTCTTGGTTTTTCTAAAAACCAGCGCGCATATTGAAGGCGTGCTGGATAGTCTCCTGGATCCAAACCCCGTACTTTTTGAAGATGGTAGGATGTTAAAGATTTTCTTGAAGTATTCTATCTTCTGCTTCTTCTTCTTCAGTAATCTTTTTTCCATTGGATATAGGCATCTCTCATGTTTGACCATACACTTCTATTTTCTACTCTTTGGTACCAGTTCAGCGCAGCGAATTTTTTCAGATCATCATACCATCTCTGTTGTGGTCTGCCAATACTTCTTCGTTCTCCCCAAGGTCTCCATCTAGTGATGTATCCACTCCAATTCTTTCTGTGTCTTGCAACACGTCCTGCCCATTGCCACTTTGAGAAACTGATTCTCTGTATTACTTTTGTCCTTTCTGGTATCCACTGGTTTGTTTTGTGGTCTCTCAGTGATATTCCCAGTACTCTTCTCTCTATGTGATGTATTCTCAGTTTGTTAATAATCGTTTTAGTCAGGACCCAGGTCTCAGATCCTTATGTAGAGACTGGGAGAAAGCATTCGTTGTGTAGATTTTTGTTTCTAATGCCATGGGGATTTTCATGTCGATAGCGTATTTTAATTTACCATAGGCAGCTCATCCCAATCTGACTCTCCTATCGATCTCAATTTCTTGGTTTTGTTTACTCAGTGTCACTGATTGTCCAAGATATATGTATGATTGTGTTTTGTTTATAGTTTGTCTATGAAACGTAATGGTTTGGTCTGCATCAGGAAGTATTCTATGAGCGGTGGTTTTTGAAACATTATCTTGGATCCCAAGTTTTCTAACACTTGATGTAGGGTTGCTATCTACTTCATCGAGGTATCCTGCTCTAAAACAATAGTACGGATATTTCTTACGGGACCCATACCACCTGCTTTCCGTATAAATGTACCTAACAATAAAATGTATTACCTTTTAAAATGCATAACTAAATGCATAATTGCAATACTTCATAAAATCATACCTTTTTCTCATAAATTTCTGTCAACACGATCAACAGTTTTTCTGTCTAGTAAAATTCTATTAGTAAAATGTTCAGAATAAAGTCTCTTGCTTCGCGAGAATTTCCAGATGCCGTTCTATACATTTAATGCATATCTGCATATACATTCAACGTATATTCTGCCATTTCAAACAATACAAAAGTAATTAAAACATTCTTATTTAACTCCAAGTATGGCAAATAAATTTACAGCTTCCTACTTGATAAAACTACATTTTCTAAACCAAAAGATAGTTACCTAATGCGTATGACAAATAATTGACGGCAATCTACTTGGTTATAACCCATTTCCTAAATAATGATAGAATCTGAATCTTTAGGTAGATCTCCTCTCTATATTTGGTATTTTTCTTCTTGCGGAGTACATTACAAGTTTGAGTCTTCTTCCTAAGCCTTCAGTCTCTCAAAATCAGCATTACGCCTTTTCTAATATAATAGCACTTGCATTTTGGCGAAGTTGATTTCGCTCATCCTATATATTCAAATGTTACATACAGTAAATTTTCTGATGGCTAATACCTACCGAATCCTTACTCCCGTCTATGTAAATTAATTTTATTATCTCATCCTTGAAAATGTTATTTGAATGATAAACCCGACGACTCAGATGTTATCTCGGACACGGTGCGAGCTACCAGAACTTTTCTCTTAGAAATTATTAATCTCTTTTTTTAAATTTAATAAACTATTCTGTGGCGAGAGATACATCTCTAGGACGGTAGCCAGTTTAGAATGGTGGCTGCACGCCTTACAGCACGAGATCATGGCGAGATAGTCTTAAAAATATTAATGATTTAATAATATGCGGGATACCTGTCTGCTTAACAGGGTCGGTTTATTAAATGACAGGCGAGATTAAGATACCAGAGTGAAAATTTTACAATACCAGTTGACGATAGAAAGTTGTTTTCTATCTTGTATTATTATAGATACAGTCATTCAATGGTTATTGCAGGTTAGTTCACAGTAAATTGAGCGTTAAAAGATTAAACGAATAGTCCAGTAATATTGGATATTTGTATCTTAGTACAAATGACAATTACAGTCATTTTAGTGATAACAACAATAGATTTGGAGTTGAACACTGTTTATCGCATGAGTTATTTTTTTCTAATTATGAACCCTGAACAATATCTAGTCATAAAATTGCTCACTTATATACACTCCGGAGGCTGTATCGTGCTAACAAACCGAAACTTCTTCAAAAATGAACAAAAATGTGGTACTTCAAATATCATAGCATCCGTTGGACTGGCTTTAGTGAGCTGAAACTCGATGGAGTTTACCTGTGAGACGCCCCGAATAATATATAATGATAAAATTAGTCATTTGTATACACTCTGGAGGCTGTATCGTGCTAATAAACCGAACGTTTTCCAAAAATGACCAAACATGTGATACTTCTAGTACCATAACACCCGTTTTACTGACTCTACTCAGCTGAAACTCATCGGCAACATAGAAACCCATTTTATTTTTAGTTTTTATGCTTCCTTTAATTTCTCTGGTTTGCATGCAACTAGGTATTTGTATGACGTGACTCTTTCATTTTGTGTGTTGGTGATTGTTATATTTGTTATTACAATAAATTAAGACTTTTCAAGGTTTAGCCTCAAACCGTTATTGTTCACCTACGTGTTCACGTTTTCAAGTGAATATTGCAAATCAGTAGATGAGTAAAGCAGTTTCTGGAGCACAATTAGTTGCAAAGATAGAAGCCGAATAGGGGAAACCTAACATAGTAAAAGTACGCCCTCCTAACCCTAACCCCACGAAAGCTTGCGTCATCTGCCACGTGTCATGTGCCAGCTGTCATATGTATATGTTCCGTGTCATCTATCTTGTGTTTTGTTACGTGTGTCACCCATATTATGCCAAGGTGTATCATCTGTCATACAACAGAGAGCACAAGGCACAATATGAATGACACAAAACACATACACGTCACAGAACATAAGATAGACGACACACAGAATACACATATAACAGTTGACACAAGATGGAGGATACACAAATGACAGATTACACACTTGACTCAAGATGGATGACTCAGAACACATGACAGATTACACACTTGACATAATAGGGTTGATACACGTCACAAAATACAAGATGGGTGACATGGAACACGTACATATGACAGATGACAGCTGACACATGACACATGGCAAATGACGCAAGTTTTCGTGGGGTTAGGTTTAACAGGGTGTACATTTGCTATGTTAGGTTACCACTACTGTAGCTTCCATCTTTGCAACGACTTGTGTTCCAGAAACGGCTTTACTCATCTACTCAAATCAGTCGCATTACTGCTATTATAAGCATAACGTATGTTGTAAATATTGAATGACAGCGGAGAAAGTACACATCCCTGTCGAACCCCTGTCGACTGTCAAAGTTATTGCCCTGCTACGGAATATTAAATATTGATTCGTTTGTCGAGGAAGGATGCTCCGAATTACAGAAGTTGTTAAAATCCAATTAATCTGCAATGTTCGGATACGTGGTTCGTCAGACAACAAAATGTTTGCAAGAAGTCTTCATTATCGAATTGGTCGCGTATAGAAAGGTACAAAGTTCTATTGCATTTGTATTCAACTAGATTTCAGTCTTTCTCAGATAACTGTTGTAATGATCTTACAATAGTTTTCACTGATACAGACCAATGACGTAAAAAATGATTAGACCTAGCATCTCATTCTAATATTGGGATTCTTATGAAGCCATCATTAAATTCTGTACCAATCTGCTAGAAAAAGACAACAATACATTCATTCTCCTGCTTTGGTAACGCTGCGTAAATGTTATCATGTTCCAGTGGCGTACTGCTCTGATTATTTGGTTCAAGTTTTGAGGAGATTCTCAACTTGGAAATAGACTGTTTAAAGATTGAGAGAGAGTGAGAGAGAGAGAGAGAGAGAGAGAGAGAGAGAGTGAGAAATAACCCAATAATCATTTGTGAACAAAAAAATCTACGATAGCAACTATGCGATGATTTGTTATGTTTGTGAATTGATGATGTTGTAATAAACACAAGATATGACACAAATTCTAAAAACACCCTATATAGATAATTTCTTTTTTAATTCAAAATAGTTATTAAATTCTCGACCTCAACTAAAGTAAAAAACACAAACAAAACAAGGTTATCCAAACATATTAGATTACGAGCAGGTCAGGTTTTGTTGACCACAAATATAAACAGATATGAATAATTAACCTTCATTGAAGGTGAACTCGAGAAATAAATATCAAAAAATTGGGGACAGTTAGGCAGTCAGTGAGAGATAGGTGATATCTCTCGCCTGGTGAGGCGAGTCTAAGTATTGACGGGCCCTCACCCTCAAGCAGTAATCGTGTGCAAATGTATGTGACTAGTGGGATTTCAAAACGTAAGTTTTTGAAGTACAATTATTTTATATTGGATATTGAACGGTGATATTATATTCTCCTTTAACTTAACCGGGTATCCCAAGACAGTTAAGGGACCCCATAGTAATTTACAGCCATATCTAGTGTTTCTTATATATCAGCGCCCCTCATCTACTGGTAAGGCCAAATTGTACAGGCATCTTATTTAGCTATATTTCAGGGACCATTTTCCTGCATATGTATATGTTTTGTTTTTCTTGACTATTTGAGAAATTGCGTAGAGGTATTTACATTTTAGAGATTTTCCAATTTTACTTGAGATTATATTTAATCCTATTTCAGAGATATTTACATTATACTAGAGATTATAATTAATCCTATTTTAGAGATTTTCAAATTTTACTTGAGATTATAATTAATCCTATTGTAGAGATTTTTCATCATACTGGAGATTATATTTAATCCTATTTTAGAGATTTTCCAATTTTACTTGAGATTATATTTAATCCTATTTCAGAGATATTTACATTATACTAGAGATTATAATTAATCCTATTTTAGAGATATTCCAATTTTACTGGAGATTATATTTAATCCTATTTTAGAGATTTTCAAATTTTACTTGAGATTATGATTAATATTATTGTAGAGATTTTTCATCATACTGGAGATTATATTTAATCCTATTTTAGAGATTTTCCAATTTTACTTGAGATTATAAGTAATCCTATTGTAGAGATTTTACATTATACTGGAGATTATATTTTATCCTATTTTAGAGATTTTACATTTTACTAGAGATTATAGTTGATCCTAGGTTAAAAATTTTGATAATAGCGCGCAGACATTTATATTATATTAGGGGTCTCAGACGGTCCTATCTTAATTTTTTTTTCGAATTTTTTATTTGACACAGTTTTGTTTTGTAATATATGTTTATATATGTTTTAACCTTTCAATTTTATCTCCACAACCTCAATCCTCACCACCCCATACCCGTCAAGTAGGACGGACCGGCTAACCCTGCACTACGAACTCGGGCTTGGCACACTGTATAAGCCCAAGGGGCCCCACGACGTCTTTAACCGCTCGAGCCTGGAACAACCCCCTCCCTCGAGGTAATCCCACAGGGAGAATTCCTGGTTCTACAATTTTCTTGTGCCGCAAGGCACTGGTGACAGCAAGCTGCAACGATCTTGGAAGGAAAAAAAAGAATATATAATAAATAAAGCGAATTCACTACACCGTCTGACAGCGGTGACCCAACGAAATTTTAGCACAAAGGAAATACCAGATTATTACACTTGTATGATAGATATAGAAGTCACAACACTGGTGACAGATAGACCATTTATTATACTGGTGAGAAAGTCTATCAAAAAGGATAGTAAGTCATTACAATGTCCTACAGCGTTGTCATGTAGAGCAGAATAATTTTATTGTTGAAAACACGTAAACCAATAACATCAGTCGCAAGAAAATTTGTTTACTGTGTGTCCTGCACTGTCATCTTTAAATAGTATCATATGCCTCATGACTATTATTTTTTTGCATATCAATGTTACTTTGCATATTTTACTTCAATTTGTTATATATTTTTCGAGCAGTTTTCAGAAATTACGCATATTTTCACAACAGCGCACGGTGACAGGTAGCGTATAGTTGCCCATCTCATAATTGCTTTTGCAATGTTAGCTTCAGTATTTAATGTAAATAAACGCATCTATCTTTTTCAACGTCATGGATACAGACGTTTCTTTCTCGCCCACTTATTCCTCTTCTTCTGCAGTGAACAATTTCTCCTACATTGAAATTAATAGTTATGCCCGTTATTGTTGATAATTTCCCTTCCATGTTTCGTCAAAACTGAGTTTTCAACAAAATTGTCGCTTCAACCATTGCTTCTTCCTCTTTCTTATGAGCTGTGGTAGTGATAGCAAATTTTCCCTTGATAAGATACATCTTATTTAAATACAATTGCTTGCAGCAATCTAACTGCAATAATTTCAGTTGGAATTCAACTTGACAGTTATACTGTTTTAAAATTTTCCTAACAATCACTTTAAAACATTATAAAAACACTAATTGCCATATTGTACTTTTCATGATACATAAAATATTGCGATATTTCACCTCAAGCCATCTCTGTGTTTAAATACCAAACATGGTCTTGGTGGTCGTTTTTATATGCAGATTTTTTAAGTATTACTAGACAATATGTCATTATTCATAAGAACAAAAGCCTGGATGGTTTTCGAGTTTGTTATCTGGGTAGATAAATAATCGCACGGAACAAAGCCTTAGTGCATTCTTCCTAAAAAATCCACATTGTATATTGAAATTAATAGGTCTTCGAAATGCTGGTTGCATTAATTTACTACTGATACTTTTAATTCGAATGTATAATTAGATGTTTCTACTACCTACACGATTTCGAGATTCTCACAATATCGTTAATTGATTCTGTTTTGCATAATGCTCTAAATAGGGGAGTAGAATTGTTTGCAATCAAGTATAATTTAATATACACCTAGACAATATGTTCTAGCTCTATAAATTGAAAAGCCCACGAAAATGTCATTTAACTATTTTGTTACTGTACAGGGTGACCTGGAAATCGATGCTAGAACATCGACATTAAAATTTTACAATATGACCAACGTAAAATGTCGATAGTTAACAAGTAGCACGGTAGTAGAATTACAAAACATACCTAATAGGCATGACGACAGATTTTGAAAAACTGTCCTATAATGTTCGGAAACGTATATTATTTACAATGAATATCATATTTCTGCAGATAATGAAGGTAGGGAAAAATTACATTTTAATTTTTAAATTTAAAATTCGCACCCGTTTGTGTAAACGAAACGTAAAAACGGCCAGGAGACGATCGTTAAATGCTTTTGAATAATTCTTTTATTTTGTATTATTAAATAAGAATTTCAAACTGTACAGTTGGTGTGCGATCCCTCAGTGTAATAACACATCAATAAAAACTTCTAAAAGATCATTTCAACTGAGTATTTAATTTACTTTGTAGATTCTAAAATAGTATGTTGTATCTTGTTTGAGGCCTTAATTTAATATAAAAACCATCTTTTTTTAGGTTAGGTTTTACCTTGCGCCACTGTTGTCTTAATAGGTATTTAATTAAAATTTCAGATGCCAAATGATATGGAGAATTATAAGGAATATTATTTGATGGGATTGGTGTCACAGATCCGGACGAAAACCGGGTGTATGCCCACAGGATGGCAATCAGGTAGAAGAAAAAGAGCATCCGATGCTACAGAACAATAATATATTTTCAAAAACGAAGCAATATATTAATTGAAGAATGTGAAAAAGAATTAGAAGAAATAAATTCACTTTCGATTTAATATTCGGTATAAACAAAATTAGATCGTAGTCGTTTATTTACTTGTTTAGTAAAAATGACGCCATTCCCTTTGATTGGTGTTCAACATTTCACGGCGAACTTCCGATTTTGTAGTTTTATGAAAATATTGATCAATCTCGTTTATGACTCAAGTTTCAATAAATAAATAAATAATTTGATTATTCGGTGTTAAACCTTTGTACAGTACAGTTGTGCGCTCCGAAACGATTAAGTAGTTAAAAAGTAATTAGTGAATATTTTCAAAGTGAACCAAAACAAGCAAGTAAGAATATCAGGTTAACTTTTTATTAAAACATTAGTAAAACAACACATTAACTAGAAGTGAATCTGAATTTAATATCAGATATAAATAACAGAAAATACTTCGCCAGATCCGTATTAAGGAAAACCTAAATGATACTTAAAAATGGATGACAACATATCTCAAATAGGGTGTACACCCACTAATAACACAACCCAACAACCCAAAACATATTCCTCAGTAGCAAACCAACAAACCAAAACAAACAATTTCCCATCCAGAAATCAAGCTATACTATTCGACGCAATCGAAAACACTAGGCTAGAAGACTACCTAAAGGCACAATGCCAAACAATCCAACCAAATAACATAATTTTTTGCTCAAAGCTATCAAACAACAGAATATGTATTTATTTGGCAAATGAAAATTTAGTGAACACATTCATCAACAATCACGGTAAAATCCAAATAAACCAACAAATACTACAGGCACGTCGACTAGTCACTCCTAGTCAAAGATTAATATTATCCAATGTTTGTCCCTCTATCCCCCACTCAGTCCTTGAATATGAACTTAAAAATCTAGGGATCAATCCTCTTTCACCCTTATCTTTCTTGCGAATAGGAATCTCAGACCCAGCATTTCAACATATCCTAAGTTTTAGAAGACAAATATTTATATCTCCATTCAATAACCAGTCCCTTCCCGATTCATTTTTAATCACATATGAACAAACCTCATATAGGATATTTTTGTCCATTGATAATCAAGAATGCTTACAATGTAAACAAACTACTCATACAACAAAAAACTGCCCAAATAGAGCAATCACTTCAACTCACTTTAACCCATCAACAGAATCATCACCAGAAAATCCAGCCGACAATCAAACTGAAGAAGAAACAAACAACATTTCACAATATCAACAGGATCAATCAAATAACCAAAACTCAGAACAAATTTCCGAACCTCAAACAATGAATACCCAAGTAGTTAAACACACCGAAAATAGTAAAGACAACACACCGACTGTCAACAGAAATGAAATCGAAACAACCAAACCACAAAATAAAAGAACATCAACAGAACGTTCCCCATCACCAACAACAACTGAACACCTACCTACATTTGTAAAACCAACAAATAGTGAAAAGAAAATAAAACAAACCGAAAACAAAAAACCAAAAAAATCAATAGGAGAAATGTTAAGTCACACTAAAGCGCTTTTCAAGAATACAGATATCAATTATCCTCTAACCTATGAAGAACTTATAGATTTTTTTGAAAATTGTGAAGGGTGTACAGATCCTCTCAGTATCGTGAAAATGTACACCGAAGAAATAACGGAAGTCACAGACCTACTTACCACAATATACCCCTATTTAAAGGATAAAAAAATGAAGATGAGATGCACTCGAATTAAAAATAAAATTCTCAAACAGATAAACCCTGAATACCAAACAGAACTGGACACAGATACCTCTATTGAAACCTATTAATCTTGTTTACCTTCACTTCCTTAATTCAGTGGAATATAAATGGGTACTATACCCACCTAGAAAACTTGCAATTAATAATTTCAAAATACAAGCCCATGCTAATATGCCTACAAGAAACCAATTTCAAAAACAATAGAATCCATAATCTAAAAAATTATAATTGTTTCTCTAAAAATCGAGAAAATGCAAGAATAGCCAGTGGAGGTGTAGCAACATATATTAGAAATACAATAGATGCAACATCAATTCATCTAAAAACTACTATTGAAGCAGTCGCCGTTAGAGTGAAAGATACAATGACCTTTTCATTGTGTAACATATACATTCCCCCAAATCAGGAACCTACTACAGAAGAACTCACTGAGCTGCTGAGCCAAATTCCAGCTCCTCAGATAATAGTGGGAGACTTTAATGCCCACAACTATATCTGAGGCTCTACTAAGCAGACACCTTTTGGAAAAAAAATTGAAAATCTATTAGAAAAGTACAATCTTAACCTCCTAAATGACGGCCAAAAAACCAGACATGACATAAGAACTGGTGAAGATTCAGCAATCGACCTAACAATATGTCACCCATCTCTCTCACAAATACTTAATTGGGATGTATCAACGTATTTATATGATAGTGACCACTATCCCATAATAATTAGCAGCGAACCGGAAAATACACCAGACCCAATAACAAAATGGAAAATAAAATCAGCAAATTGGAACGAATTCCAAGAATTTATACAAGAAAATCTCCACGAGTTAAAGGAAGATGCGGATATTGATCAAGAAGTACACTTTATCACAGAATTAATAACGCAATCAGCAGATAAACATATTGGACGGTACGAACACAACAACAAACACCAAACGGTTCCCTGGTGGAACTTGGACTGCAAAGAGGCCGTGAAGAAATCGAAAGAAGCTTTTAACAGATTCAAAAGAAGCAAGACGGAACAAAATTCAATTGAATTCAAACGATTGAGAGCCAAAGCCAGATACACAATAAAAAAAGCGAAACGGGAATCATGGAAAGAGTATGTTTCAACAATAAACAGCTCAACTCCAATGACCACTATATGGGAAAAAGTCAAAAGGATATCCAAACCAAAACAATCCAATACAATAAACTTTCTGGAGATAAATAACACTATTTATAAAAATCGAAATGAAATAACAAACATCTTATCAAGTGAATATCAAAAAAACTCAAAGCAACTCAAACTACACACCAGATTTTTTGAATCATAAAAACAAAGCAGAGCAGCAAGAAATTGACTATAATAATAATAACCAGCAAACGAACAGTTTGAACTATGCAATAACCATTGACGAACTTGAAAATTCACTCCAAAACTCTAAAAACTCCAGCCCTGGTCCTGATAATATTCCACTCATTTTTCTAAGAAATCTAAGTAAACAAACCAAAGAACATTTACTAAAGATATATAACCTAATCTTAACAAAGAAAGTATATCCCAGAGCATGGACAGTTTCCATTATAATTCCCATTCCTAAGCCAAGTAAAGCGAAATCAGATCCAGAAACATATAGACCAATTTCACTCACCTGTAGCATGGGAAAAGTTCTTGAGAAGATAATTAATAACAGACTTTTATGGCACCTAGAATCAGAAAAACTAATCATACCCGAACAGTGTGGTTTCCGTAAAAATCGCTCCACGTTAGACAATCTTATCGATCTAGAATCTGAGATCCATGAAGCCTTTGCAATAAAGCAGCACTGCATCGGAGTATTTTTTGATATTCGTAAAGCCTACGATACAGTCTGGAAATACTCAATAATCAAAACTCTTTACGACTGGTCAATACGGGGTAACATATTGAAATATATATCGAACTTTCTAGATCAACGACAGTACCAAGTACGAGTAGATGGCGTATACTCACAGCTGAACACCCAAGAAAATGGCATTCCACAAGGGTCAAATCTCAGCACGACATTATTTCTTATAGCAATAAATTCAATTATAGCAAACTGTAAATCACCCGTGAAATGCAGACTATATGCAGATGACCTGGTTATCTATTGCAGAGGGAAAAATATGACTACAATACATAAAACCATGGAACAAACAATAGCTACAATAGAGGATTGGTCAAAAACAAGTGGACTGCGTTCCAACACGACAAAAACCAAAGCTTTATGTTTCTCGAAAAGGACTCAACCACAACTTGAAAACTTGTACCTTTATGGACAGAAAATAGAATATGTGAGAGAAATAAGTTTTCTAGGAATGATACTCGACCAAAAGCTGACATGGAAATCACACATTCTGACATTGAAGAAAAAATGCTAACCTGGAATTAATTTACTCAGATCACTAGCATTCAAAAACTGGGGCGCAGACTACTCAAGTTTACTGCACATCTATAAATCATTGATCAGATCAAAACTTGACTACGGAGCGATTGACTATAACTCTGCCAACAAAAGCCTTCTTCAGTCAGTGGAAGTTATACAAAACACAGCTCTTCGCATCTGTTTGGGTGCCCATCGTACAAGTCCTATCCAAAGCTTACATTGGGAGACTGGAGAGTTACCGCTTTCTTACCGAAGAGAATATCTAAACATCTCTTATGCTGTCTCTGTAATATCAAACAAAAGAAATCCAGTAGCCCACAACGTCTTATCTGATCGTTTTAAAGCCAAATTTTTATCCAGCTCAACTACTCCTCCTTTCTATCACAGAGTCAAAACATATTTAAACAAAATAAATTCGCATTTCCCAAATATATATGACGTCCCATCAATAAATTATCCTCCTCCTCACTATCCTAGACCTAAGCCTCGCCTACCTTAATAAATCAGAGACTCCAACAACCAGAATAAAACAAGAATTCCTAAGTGCCTTAAATAAATACGGTAGCATTTATAAGGTATACACAGATGCTTCAAAAAACCAAGATGAAATTGGGGCTGCCTTCTACTCCGAGGACTTTTCGAAATCCTACATACTCCCACCCTTCACATCTATTCATTCAGCTGAATTATTCGCCATCTTAGAAGCACTCAAGAAAATCCAGAAAATCAAGCATAAAAATGTCCTTTTAATATCTGACTCTCAAAGTTCACTAACAGCACTTCGTCAACTGTACTCTAATCACCCTATAGCCATACTGATCAAGAAAGAGCTACATAATTGCAGAAACAGCAGCATACATATTAAATTCATGTGGGTCCCATCCCATACTGGAATAGAAGGGAATGAGAGAGTAGATCAAATAGCAAAAAATGCATTCACCAATCAACAATCAGAAAGGAACGATTTTACCGTACATACTGATTTGAAAGCGTTCTACAAGAGCAAAATCTGCGATAAATGGCAGGAAGAAGCAAGACATAACCAACACAAATCATATGAAGTCACTACAAATTCACACGGTTGGAACTGTAAAAACATAAATAGAAGAGAACAAGTGATTCTTTCTCGTATTCGAATCGGTCATACGCGCATCACACACGACTACTTACTAGCAGGAAAAAATAAACCAATGTGCGAAATGTGTAACAGTGAGTTAACCGTGAAACACCTGGTAATCGAATGTGCGAAATACGACAAGGAACGGAAAAAGAATCAACTACCCCTATCACTAAAAAAACTGCTACAAGAAGAGCAAGAAACTAAAAAACTTTTAAACTACCTAAAAGACTGCAAATTAAGTAGCAAAATATAGTGACTATAACCAAGCTACAATAAGTGAACTTCCATCATTTTAACTCGCTAATAACCCTACGTGGTGGATGCGATTGATATATAAAAAAAAATAAATAAATAAATAATTTTAGTGTAATTATTATCATCATGACTATTGCCTTGTGTATTCGATCACTTATCTTAATGTCAAGGCGTCATTGTTATAACGGTTAAAATCTGTCAACGCGCCAATAGTTATTTCGTGTGGTACAACTGATTTGAATGAGGAACACTCTCTCTTCAGCTGGGCGCAAAGCGTGTTTTTCGACGAGGTTGCATGTACGAAGGATATAGATTCAACATACTTGAAGGTAGCTACGTTGGTATAAGGCGTTTTTGCCGATCACGAGCTGTGGATGTCAGCGAGTCAAGTTCCAATTATAATGCGCTGGTCTATGGAAGTTTGTCATTGATATTATTTGGTGAGGACTAGTTATTTATACCTATTACAGTCATTTGGTGCTCAAAAAGGGGGTTACCTGGAAAGTTTTCCGGGAGTTATGAAAAGTGGTAAATTAACAGATTTCGACGTGCTCTTTTAGAATTTTCACTTTGCCACCTCGTAACTTTGCCACTCGCGCCGCCATATTGGAAAAATGGCGCTCAAATACAGTTTTTTGAGAATAACTCCGTTCAAACTAATTTTACGATAAAAATAGTTATGTAATATATTAAACTATAGAAAATTTCCTACAATTTATGTGGTAACCGTTTTTTTTAAAAATCAATAGTTTCAGACGAACGTCTGCGTATTGTAAAAACAGTAGCAGCAATCGTTTTGGAGGATATTCGCTCCACGGTTCAGATATACCTGAAACTTTACGCGTTTTCTTGAATAATGTAATCCTGAAGAACAAACGTGCGTCGCTTGAGAAATGGAAGAAACAGAGAATTTGATAGGGCCATACTTTATTGACGGTACTTTGACCGGTCAGAGATATTTGGGGTTTTTGTAAAAAGAATTATGGAACATGTTTGATGATGTGCCACTACAAACTCGTAGGAATTTATGGTTCATACATGATGGGGCCCCTCATCATTTCAGTTTAGATGTACGACAGCATTTACACACAAGGTTTCCTAATAGATGGATTGGTCGTGGAGGCCCTTTTCAATGGCCACCGCGATCAGGAGACGTTAATCATATGGATTTCTTTCTCTGGGGTTATCTCAAAAGTAAGGTATACGAAAAATCTGTGCAAACAAGGCAAGATTTGATAGACAGAATTGTGTTACACTGCAATGTTATTAGAAATAATATGGGATTGCTCTTTCAAGTGCAAAGAAACAACCTTCGTAGACTTAGATTGTGCGTGGAAATGGGAGTAGCTCATATTTAACATTTATTAGAATAACGTTAGTTTTTGTTGTTGTTTAGGAGTTAGTTTTAGTGTAATGTTTTATAACTTGTGTTTTTTGAGGTTTTCTTAATGGTTTAATTATGTTGTGTTCGTAATTTTGATTAAAAGCAACTAATTACGTTGTTTGCGTACCTTTTTAAATTCCTATTAAATAAGTTTTTGATGTTTTTATCATCAAATAAATTATTTTTTTGTAGTAATGTAGGTAAATCTTGGACATCGTATTAATAAGTTAGGTAAATTGGTACGTAGTGTATTAATAAAACTGTAAATATTAGCCAAACGGCTAATATTTATCGAATTCCAACAAGAGTACCTGAGTACCTTTTCGTTAGCTTAACGTGTGGGGAAGTCAATTTCGATAATTTCATACAGGGTGTGCCGTCCCTGTAAAATTTTTGGATCACTAACCATTGCGAGTAGTCCGTCCCTGGCTTCAAGGCACTGCTGTAAATCTGTTAACCTTTCCAAAATAAACATACACGTACATTATATCTTTGCCGTAAATTTTATAAAGATCAAAAAACTAGTACCAGAAATAAAAATACAAACCAAATTCAAAATTAAAACTTTGGAGGCCTATAACTCGAAAACGAGGGCCTGCATAGTAAAAGTTTATATGAAGTACTAACATTATTTTGGCTCACATTATACGTTCCTGACTTTTTTCCCATCAGTTCCGGGACACCCTGTATATGTCAGTATTAATAAGAAATTTCTCTCTTGAACGTGAAATTCTTCATTATAAAATTGGAATATTTCGAATTAATCCATGAGTCAAAGAGAATTCACTTTTTTGTATTAATGTAGATGTTTAACAACATTCCAATATATTTATAATTACCACAAATTGGCGGGGATTCTTATAGTGAAGGAAATAGCATCTAGTAAAACAAGTTTGTGATCCTCTAGGAATACTACTTATTCATTTATTTCTTCGAAGGATGCAAATGAATCGCTAACGTATTTTCCGTCTTAATCTAGTCATTACGTCGTAAAAATGGCATGTAAATTCAATTGAACCGAGAAAGCTAATTTGTGGATATGATGTAGAGGAGTTTAGAAAAGTTTGTCGAGTAAGATTTCCTACGAGCTTTCGCGGCCATTCAGAAAAAATGGTTAAATGTGTTTTTTTCTCGATAACTCGGCTCTACTTAACGATACGAGAATTGTGCTCATGTGCTTTTTTATTGCGTTTTTTACACTCTACAATTAAGGTCATATGAATTGTTCACCTACCATTGATCGTTGTTGCCATATCGAGCACGAAATCTTGAGAGATCGAGATTTGTTTGTATTTCTGTTTATTTTTTTTGTATGTACCTTGATAATATTCATTACAATCGTCGAGTGGTTACAATATATATACAGTCGCGCAAGCTAATATGAATTCAAAACTTCGCGCGCAATTACCGAATTTGTGTAATTTTTTGTCAAAAAAATTTAAAAAAAACACAATGTAGGTAATAAAATACTCAAGTTTGATTTCGAACGAAAAAAAGAAGAAAACAAATCACGATATCACAATTTTTCACTTTCACGCTGGATATATCAACAACGATCAGCGGTACAGCGTAACACAATTCTCGTATAATTTTTGTAGAGCCGATTTATCGAGGAGAAACCAAATTTGACCCTTTTTCAAGATGACGGCGAAAGCTTCTAGCAAATCTTGGTGGACAATTTGAAGTTAAGCTTTTCTACAACGTATCCAAGAATTAGCTTTCTAGGCTCACTTGCATTTTCAAAACCAGTACCGAAACTAGGTATATGCGATGATTGCCCTTGCCTACGGGAACACACTAGATTAAAATACAAAAGGGGCGCAAAACTCCTGAGAAAACATTTTACATTATAACTTCTCTAAATATTATAAGAAATGACAGATTTACGCGACAGATCTACCGAAGACTTTAATATTTTTTGTGGTTCTAAATACTAGTTCTCCACTAAAATGCAAAAACCTACAAGAAAACGCCAGATGCCTTCATACTTCCCATAGAAAACCTTTATGACTTCTTAGAAAATACTTTTGGAAACTCTGATCCATACTCGGAAGCCCTAAAACACACAGAGAACATCATCGGTCTAGTCTCAAACCTTTACCTAATTTACCCAGATCTCACAAATAGGTCCATAAAGAACAGAATTACCCGTATAACGAACAGGTTGAAAAAAAAGCTTAAATCTGTCACTGAAGAAACTGAGAGTTTGGATATGTCTAATGAACCAAGTGATGAAGAATATAGCTCCGAAGGCTCACAGCAGTCGCATAAATCGTCATACTAAATTTCTTATTATCATGCCCCTCTCCTTAATACAGTGGAACTGCGACGGTTTTTACCCTCGTTTGGAACGATTACAACAGCTTTTAACTGATTACTCGCCAAATTTTCTTTGTCTACAAGAAACGAATTTTACCAAGTCTCACAACCCTCACTTAAAAAGTTACGTTGGTTATCATTTTATAAGAACTACTCACTTACGTGCTAGTGGTGGATCCTCAGTCTTTGTCTCTAACGATATATTTCACCAAAAATTAAATTTAAATACAAACTTAGAAGCAGTTGCCATCAACGCATGGTGCCCTAATAAAATTGCTATTTGTAGTGTATATGTCCCTCCAAACTACACTGTAAGAGACACAGATATAATGGATCTCATAAGTCAATTATCTATACCATTTATCTTAGTAGGCGACTTTAATGCTCACAACACAATGTGGGGTTCAGAACGCACGTTTGCCCGTGGCAAAATGATTGAAACCGTAATTAATAATAGTAACATCAATCTACTAAATACTGGCAGCAGCACATATTTTCATGTACAATCCGGATCCTTCTCCTCAATAGACCTCAGCATGTCAGATCCAGGAACGGCACCCTTACTAACGTGGCAAACCCTTAATAGCCTCTACGATAGCAATCATTTTCCTATCCTAATTTCAGACAACGAACCAAAGCAAGTTAACATTAAAGGAAAGTGGAAAATCGCAAAAGCAGACTGGGAACTTTACAGCCAAACGCTAAAGGAAAATACAGACAATATCAATTATTCTAATGATGTAGACGAAGCTGTTGACCAATTTACTAACTCCATAATTTCTGCGGCCAATAAATGTATAGGAAAGTACTCCGTCAACCCTCCAAAACGAACCGTTCCCTGGTGGAATGAATCATGTAACAATGCAGTGAAAGAGTGCAAAAAAGCGCTTAATAAATACCGAAGAACCAGAAATGACTCAGACTTGATAATCCTCAAAAGAATGAGAGCGAAATCCAAAAGGGTTCTTAAACAAAGTAAACGAGAGTCGTGGAATAAATACACAAGCACTATAACCTCTGAAACCTCTCCATCTCAAATCTGGACCAAGATAAGACAGATGAAAGGAAAAAACACTAGTTTTAAAATACGTGGCTTAACACATGAGGGTGAAGTCATTACCAATGACCAACAAATTGCTAATATCCTTGCCCAACACTTTCTAAATAAAACCAAATCCAACCCCGAACCTCCAAACTCACCAAATAACTCACATCCTGAACAAATCTCTTACAACTGTCACCCACTCAATTTCCTTTTCACCCTTTCTGAATTAAATTCAGTCCTACCTTCACTGAAGAACACAGCTGCAGGACCGGACGATATCCCTATGATCTTTCTAAAACACCTGCATCCAGCAACAAAAACCAAATTGCTCGAACTTTATAACAAAATATGGTGCAGTCAACAATTTCCGGCTCAATGGAAAAAATCAATTATTATACCAATCAAAAAGAACGACTCCAATACTAATTTTCCAAGCTCATTTAGGCCAATCTCTCTTACCTGTACACTGTGTAAAATTCTCGAGAAATTGGTTAACAGACGCCTACACTGGTACCTAGAATCACACAACCTACTATCTACAGCGCAGGCAGGTTTTAGATCAAACAGATGCACATTGGATAATCTGGTTACTCTACACACAGACATCTCACAAGCCATTGAAAGCAAAAAAGATATAATCGCCGTGAGTCTAGATATTGACAGCGCCTTCGACACAATCCGTAAAACTTCCATTTTTAAGAAATTCACAGACTTTAATTTAACTGGAAATATTCTCTCCTTTCTACAAAACTTCCTAACCGACAGATCGTTCAAAGTTGTTACAAATGGGCAAAAGTCTACTTCGTACGCGCCAGAAAATGGAGTACCACAAGGCTCGGTTCTTAGCTCCACTCTATTTCTGATGAGTATCAACGATATCTGCTCCCATATAAATCCACCTGTCAAATATGTACTATATGCCGACGACCTCATTCTCTACTGCCAAGGTAAAGTCACTACTAGTACTTGTACTTTACTTCAAAAGGCTCTAGATAACATCCACAATTGGTCTCTCAAATCTGGTTCTCACTTTTCAACAAACAAATCCAAAGTAATCCAGTTCAGCAAAAGACTAAATCCTCTTCCTCCACAACTAAAATTCAATGGCGACTTACTACAAGTGGTTGATCAACATAAATTCCTAGGAGTAACATTTGACAAAAAGATCACATGGAGGCAACATATCCAAGAAACTAAAGCCAATTGTCTAAATAGGATTAACATCTTAAAATCATTAGCACATCACCAATGGGGAGCAGAAGAGGAAATACTAATAAGGATTTACAGATCACTGGTCCGCTCCAAACTAGATCATGGAAGTATCCTCTACATGAGCGCCTGCAAATCGTATCTCAAATCTCTTGACACTATCCAAACCTCAGCACTACGAATATGTCTAGGCGCTTTTAGATCCAGTCCTACCGAAAGCATCTACATTGAATCTTCTGAACCACCTCTTTTCATACGACGAGAATGCCAACTATTATCCTATTTTTCCAGAATATCCGCCTACCCACAAAACCCAGTGTTTAAGTTAATTGATTCTATAAAACCAGCTCCTGAAAACAAACCCAAAACATCGCTCTCATCTCCACAAATGCTATATCCTATTTCTAGAAACATTAATCTTAGAGATACAACTCCCATAAAACTTTCGAATACTCCTCCATGGACCAAAAAACCGCCACTACTGAATACAAGCCTAAACAACTACAACAAGTACGAAACGCCTAACATAGTCCTTAGACAAATATTCAGTGAGCTGATAAATAACCAGCAGTTCGACAAAATCCTTTACACTGATGCATCCAAAGAAGTCAATGGTACCGGATGTGCTGTTACTACAGTAGATTCAACAATAGCAACATACAAACTTCCTGATGTATGTAGTATACATACAGCCGAACTATATGGAATTCTACAAGCCTTGAGGACTCCAACACAAGATAACAGCAAACTTGCCATATGTACAGACTCCCTTTCATCATTATATTCCATCAAACACAACCGTTCACAACATCCCTTAGTCCATGATATCCTTGACACCTGCCACGACCATCACACTAGAGGTATCGTTGTGAATATCATCTGGATCCCTTCTCATGTAGGTATCACAGGCAACGAACGTGCAGACCAAGCAGCGAAACAAACTTGTTCAGCCGACTTGCCAGTAGAGAAAATTCAACTTCACCAAGATTTAAAATCAGCAGCTCGACATATTATGGCTCAAACATGGCAAAAACATTGGAATACATGTAACACAAAACTCCGTACAATACAACCAACAGTTACCGCCCAGAAGATGCCTCCCATGACAAGAAAAGACAAAAGTGTTATAAGAAGACTTAGAATAGGTCACTCACGGCTAACCCATGGTTACCTGATGTCTACAGAGAATCCCCCTATCTGTGAATCCTGTGTTAATGTAAGACTTACAATAGAGCATATACTTACAGATTGCAAACACTACAGCCCAACACGTCGCAAACACAAGCTCAGTGGAAGTCTCAAAAACATTCTCGGACAACCTAACCAGTTTAGTGCTGTGATTCAGTTCCTCAAAGACTGCCAATTGTTTAATTTAATTTGATTTTTATTTGTAACTAAATGTATGACAGATCCCGTGTCAGTGGCCGCTAGATGCCGAGACACGTTAATTTCAATAAAAAAAAAAAAAAATAAGTTTTTGTCATTGCGCTGATTGATTGTTTACATTTTTTCGTTTCCTTTCGTTAAATAAACTGATAATAGCCAACTCATCAACCGAGTTCGATAAATTCAGTTTTTGCCTGCTCCTCATTACCAGAGGCGTAGGCAACATTATGGATATATTACTGAACACTAAAATAAAACCATAAAGTTGTAATTAATAAGCCATCCTAACAATTTGCTTTTGAGTACAAGGGCAAGAATAAATCAAACAGCTTTTCCTCAACCCACTGAAACCAAAATGTCGCACAATTTAAATATCAACAACCCAACGACTAGCAACAGTTATGTATCAGCCGTTAAGTCAGCACCTAAACCATCTTTCCCAAAAAAGGATCAAGCCATAGTGATGCACGCCGAAGACAACCTAAAATTATTTGACTATGTTAAGGCAATAGGCGATATTGTAGGCCCCAAACATATTTCTTTTGCGTCGAGAATCTCGAATAACAGAATTTGCATATATCTAACCAATTCTAATCTTGTTGACGATCTGTTAAAATCCCATCAATCCGTAACCATCAACAATAATGTCATAAACATCCGCAGACTCGTATCTCCGACAAAAAGGATAATCATCTCGAACATATCTCCTTATATACCCCATGATCTTGCTGAAAATGCAATAAAAAGCCTTGGTTTACAATTAACCTCCCCTGTCTCGTTTCTGCGAGCTGGTATCCCAGGCGACGAATATTCTCATATATTAAGTTTTAGACGACAAGCCTACGTTCTTTCCCCATCAGACGACTTCGAATTGCAGACCTCATTAATCATCCCTTTTGACGGCAACGAAAACAGAATCTTTCTATCTACGGACAAAATGGAGTGCTTCATTTGCAAGCAACCCGGACACATCGCCACAAATTGCCCAAATCCCCCAACCAACAATATATTGTCCCAATCCACTCTGACTGCACAAACTGAACAGGTATCCTCAAAAACAGACTCTGTAAACCCAATTGAAAGCAACGAAGTGAGTTCAAACGAAGACTCGATAACACCACAAGTAAACCAGTCTGCTGCCGCTCTGCCTCCAGTCCAAAAACGCGGATATTCCCAGCTTTCATCACACAGTGAAAACTCAAGTGTACCTGCAGAAGCAGAAGTTAACACGTACGATATGCCTCCCCCTCCATCAGCAGCTCTTAAAGCAGTAAAGAAGAAGCGCAAAGTGAGTGTATCCACGGAATCAAACCTTTCCACGTCCATAAAAGATTGTATAGCAAAAACCTACCAGAAAACGCCAGATGCCTTCATACTTCCCATAGAAAACCTATATGACTTCTTAGAAAATACTTTTGGTAACTCTGATCCATACTCGGAAGCCCTAAAACACACAGAGAACATCATCGGTCTAGTCTCAAACCTTTACCTAATTTACCCGGATCTCACAAATAGGTCCATAAAGAACAGAATTACCCGTATAACGAACAGGTTAAATAAAAAGCTTAAATCTGACACTGAAGATATTGAGAGTTTGGATATGTCTAATGAACCAAGTGATGAAGAATATAGCTCCGAAGGCTCACAGCAGTCGCATAAATCGTCATACTAAATTTCTTATTATCATGCCCCTCTCCTTAATACAGTGGAACTGCGACGGTTTTTACCCTCGTTTGGAACGATTACAACAGCTTTTAACTGATTACTCGCCAAATTTTCTTTGTCTACAAGAAACGAATTTTACCAAGTCTCACAACCCTCACTTAAAAAGTTACGTTGGTTATCATTTTATAAGAACTACTCACTTACGTGCTAGTGGTGGATCCTCAGTCTTTGTCTCTAACGATATATTTCACCAAAAATTAAATTTAAATACAAACTTAGAAGCAGTAGCCATCAACGCATGGTGCCCTAATAAAATTGCTATTTGTAGTGTATATGTCCCTCCAAACTACACTGTAAGAGACACAGATATAATGGATCTCATAAGTCAATTATCTATACCATTTATCTTAGTAGGCGACTTTAATGCTCACAACACAATGTGGGGTTCAGAACGCACGTTTGCCCGTGGCAAAATGATTGAAACCGTAATTAATAATAGTAACATCAATCTACTAAATACTGGCAGCAGCACATATTTTCATGTACAATCCGGATCCTTCTCCTCAATAGACCTCAGCATGTCAGATCCAGGAACGGCACCCTTACTAACGTGGCAAACCCTTAATAGCCTCTACGATAGCAATCATTTTCCTATCCTAATTTCAGACAACGAACCAAAGCAAGTTAACATTAAAGGAAAGTGGAAAATCGCAAAAGCAGACTGGGAACTTTACAGCCAAACGCTAAAGGAAAATACAGACAATATCAATTATTCTAATGATGTAGACGAAGCTGTTGACCAATTTACTAACTCCATAATTTCTGCGGCCAATAAATGTATAGGAAAGTACTCCGTCAACCCTCCAAAACGAACCGTTCCCTGGTGGAATGAATCATGTAACAATGCAGTGAAAGAGTGCAAAAAAGCGCTTAATAAATACCGAAGAACCAGAAATGACTCAGACTTGATAATCCTCAAAAGAATGAGAGCGAAATCCAAAAGGGTTCTTAAACAAAGTAAACGAGAGTCGTGGAATAAATACACAAGCACTATAACCTCTGAAACCTCTCCATCTCAAATCTGGACCAAGATAAGACAGATGAAAGGAAAAAACACTAGTTTTAAAATACCTGGCTTAACACATGAGGGTGAAGTCATTACCAATGACCAACAAATTGCTAATATCCTTGCCCAACACTTTCTAAATAAAACCAAATCCAACCCCGAACCTCCAAACTCACCAAATAACTCACATCCTGAACAAATCTCTTACAACTGTCACCCACTCAATTTCCTTTTCACCCTTTCTGAATTAAATTCAGTCCTACCTTCACTGAAGAACACAGCTGCAGGACCGGACGATATCCCTATGATCTTTCTAAAACACCTGCATCCAGCAACAAAAACCAAATTGCTCGAACTTTATAACAAAATATGGTGCAGTCAACAATTTCCGGCTCAATGGAAAAAATCAATTATTATACCAATCAAAAAGAACGACTCCAATACTAATTTTCCAAGCTCATTTAGGCCAATCTCTCTTACCTGTACACTGTGTAAAATTCTCGAGAAATTGGTTAACAGACGCCTACACTGGTACCTAGAATCACACAACCTACTATCTACAGCGCAGGCAGGTTTTAGATCAAACAGATGCACATTGGATAATCTGGTTACTCTACACACAGACATCTCACAAGCCATTGAAAGCAAAAAAGATATAATCGCCGTGAGTCTAGATATTGACAGCGCCTTCGACACAATCCGTAAAACTTCCATTTTTAAGAAATTCACAGACTTTAATTTAACTGGAAATATTCTCTCCTTTCTACAAAACTTCCTAACCGACAGATCGTTCAAAGTTGTTACAAATGGGCAAAAGTCTACTTCGTACGCGCCAGAAAATGGAGTACCACAAGGCTCGGTTCTTAGCTCCACTCTATTTCTGATGAGTATCAACGATATCTGCTCCCATATAAATCCACCTGTCAAATATGTACTATATGCCGACGACCTCATTCTCTACTGCCAAGGTAAAGTCACTACTAGTACTTGTACTTTACTTCAAAAGGCTCTAGATAACATCCACAATTGGTCTCTCAAATCTGGTTCTCACTTTTCAACAAACAAATCCAAAGTAATCCAGTTCAGCAAAAGACTAAATCCTCTTCCTCCACAACTAAAATTCAATGGCGACTTACTACAAGTGGTTGATCAACATAAATTCCTAGGAGTAACATTTGACAAAAAGATCACATGGAGGCAACATATCCAAGAAACTAAAGCCAATTGTCTAAATAGGATTAACATCTTAAAATCATTAGCACATCACCAATTGGGAGCAGAAGAGGAAATACTAATAAGGATTTACAGATCACTGGTCCGCTCCAAACTAGATCATGGAAGTATCCTCTACATGAGCGCCTGCAAATCGTATCTCAAATCTCTTGACACTATCCAAACCTCAGCACTACGAATATGTCTAGGCGCTTTTAGATCCAGTCCTACCGAAAGCATCTACATTGAATCTTCTGAACCACCTCTTTTCATACGACGAGAATGCCAACTATTATCCTATTTTTCCAGAATATCCGCCTACCCACAAAACCCAGTGTTTAAGTTAATTGATTCTATAAAACCAGCTCCTGAAAACAAACCCAAAACATCGCTCTCATCTCCACAAATGCTATACCCTATTTCTAGAAACATTAATCTTAGAGATACAACTCCCATAAAACTTTCGAATACTCCTCCATGGACCAAAAAACCGCCACTACTGAATACAAGCCTAAACAACTACAACAAGTACGAAACGCCTAACATAGTCCTTAGACAAATATTCAGTGAGCTGATAAATAACCAGCAGTTCGACAAAATCCTTTACACTGATGCATCCAAAGAAGTCAATGGTACCGGATGTGCTGTTACTACAGTAGATTCAACAATAGCAACATACAAACTTCCTGACGTATGTAGTATACATACAGCCGAACTATATGGAATTCTACAAGCCTTGAGGACTCCAACACAAGATAACAGCAAACTTGCCATATGTACAGACTCCCTTTCATCATTATATTCCATCAAACACAACCGTTCACAACATCCCTTAGTCCATGATATCCTTGACACCTGCCACGACCATCACACTAGAGGTATCGTTGTGAATATCATCTGGATCCCTTCTCATGTAGGTATCACAGGCAACGAACGTGCAGACCAAGCAGCGAAACAAACTTGTTCAGCCGACTTGCCAGTAGAGAAAATTCAACTTCACCAAGATTTAAAATCAGCAGCTCGACATATTATGGCTCAAACATGGCAAAAACATTGGAATACATGTAACACAAAACTCCGTACAATACAACCAACAGTTACCGCCCAGAAGATGCCTCCCATGACAAGAAAAGACAAAAGTGTTATAAGAAGACTTAGAATAGGTCACTCACGGCTAACCCATGGTTACCTGATGTCTACAGAGAATCCCCCTATCTGTGAATCCTGTGTTAATGTAAGACTTACAATAGAGCATATACTTACAGATTGCAAACACTACAGCCCAACTCGTCGCAAACACAAGCTCAGTGGAAGTCTCAAAAACATTCTCGGACAACCTAACCAGTTTAGTGCTGTGATTCAGTTCCTCAAAGACTGCCAATTGTTTAATTTAATTTGATTTTTATTTGTAACTAAATGTATGACAGATCCCGTGTCAGTGGCCGCTAGATGCCGAGACACGTTAATTTCAATAAAAAAAAAAAAAAAAAAATCAATTAACAGTACTTCCTTCGAAGGAAATGCAATCAATATTTTGGATATAACCAGAAATGGTCGTTGATTTTTGTCTAAAAAAAAACGGTGAAAACTCTGTTTTGAATCTACATATGTTCAAACAATAGAAATTGTTATCGGTTATCTACAAATATGTAATTAATACCTGTTTAACATAGCAAATAAACATTATTTCAACATTGTTTCCAATAGATCCACAATAACAATTGAGGAATCAAAGTATTCTTAAATTGGAAATTTAAACAAATTGTTACGTCGAACAAATTTCACTAGACTCTTAGATATAAACATCCTGTATCAACCGAAAGAAGTAAAATATGACATTAAGACATTAAAAACTACTTACCATTAGCGTGTCAGAGACATTTACCAAACGAAATAATATACTTAAAATAAAGCAATAACTCTCTTGATTAAATAAAAAGTAGCCACACTATCAGCGTCTACTAACATTTTAAGTATCCTAATGTAAGTATTCTTAATTATAAATCCATATGTATATGTTGATAAAACTTCCATTTCGGATACAAACAAGAATTTTGAAATCTAGTTTCTGACTAACAAATCATATGAAAAATACTCGTTTTTTACAAGAATTATCGATATTTTAGGTAATTTAGATACGGAGATAACTACCGTGGCATCTAAATCGTTTTTTATTATTATTTTGAATCACCTCAAAGAATTTGTTGAATCGCTTGAAACTATAGAAACGGCTTCTCTACTCGATAGTTGTCACCTTCAAAGGACCTCCTAGAGATATAGATATTATGTATAGTAAACATGAACATCATCTGTTCACAGATTACACTAATGCATATATTATATTTAAATGAATTCAATAATTAAAATTATTTGATCACAAAATTCCATACAACTCAATCAATATTATTTCTAACCTTTTCAGCGTTATTTTTCACTGTAAGGAATAAAAAAACCAAAATAGTTTGGTTTACTTTTGTTTAAAACGTCAGCAAATTGTTATCAGACTGTATGTAGGTGGTAAGTGTTATAGTATAGTTTATTCGACAGAAATGCACGATACAGTTTTACAAATGATTGGTCATGCAGATAACATAAGGACTCCAGTGAAAATTTCCTATGCTTACAATATGTATAGACGTAAAATTTTGAATTCTTAAAGAGATTAAAATGTGATAAAAATGTATTTACTAAATAAATTTTAAATATAAATTATGGATTCGCACGAGTGCTTGAACGATTAACATCGTCTGTGTTTTGCTCTTCTATTCTCGTGATAAATAAGTGAATTTATTTTGTACTTTGATGCTATTAATTACATGTGTATGTATGATCAATAGTAGACTTTTTGATTCAGTTTCTTATCAAACAATTATATACTGAACAATTTATTCAGATTGTTAATTGCCTGGTTCAAGCCTTCTCATAAAACAGGCGTATGTGAGCAGATTTTTCGTTATGGATAAGTTATTATCCAACGAGTTCACATAAACCCACAATAAACATAATATACTGCTTTTGTGTAGAAGGCCATGGCTATTCAATATTTTTCTAAAATGTCACTCAACAATTCAGTTCAAACATCTTACGTATCAGCAGTTAAGACAGCACCTAAACAATGCTTTCCAAAAAAAGATCAAGCTATTGTGGTGCACGCAGAAGACAATTTAAAGTTATTCGACTACGTTCAAGGAATAGGTGATGTTATTGGTCCAAAAAATATCTCGTTTGCCTAAAAAATTTCAAATAATCGAATTTCTATATATCTTGCTAATTCCGAACTTGTAGATGAACTCCTCAAATCACACCCTGCAATAACAATAAATAACACTACCATAAACACTCGTCTCTCCTACTAAAAGGATCCTCATATCTAATATTTCCCCCTACATTCCTCATGAACAGGTCGAAAATGTGACCTTACCCACCATGATAACATAGATGAAGCTGTCAAGCAATTCACTTATGCAATGCTTTCCTCCGCTGAAAGATGTATAGGTAAATTCTCAATCAATCCCTCGAAGAAAATAGTTCCTTAGTGGAACGACTCCTGTTACCAAGCTGTGAAAAATTGCAACAGATCTCTTAACAAGTACCGCAGAACTAGGAACGAACTGGATCGAATTAACTTCAGAAAAGCCAAAGCTCAAGCTAGGAGAATACTTAAGTCAAGTAAAAAAAACTCTTGGAACAAATTTACCAGTACAATAACCACAGACACATCCCCGGCTTAACTTTGGTCTGAGATACGACGAATGAAAGGCCAAAACAGCAGTTCTAATAAAGTACCTGCTCTACTACACCATGGAAATGTTGTCACAAACGTCCAGCAAATAGCGAACATTCTTGCCCAACATTTCGAAAACAAAACTAAAATTAACAAACCCCCTTCTAACCGAATAAATTTAGCTGAAAATTCTGATAATACCACCCCTAACCTTCATCGAATCAACAGTCAGTTTACCTTAGAGGAATTAAATACCGTTCTTTCCTCTTTAACAAATACTGCTGCAGGGCCTGATAACATCCCATCAATTCTACTACTCGAATTTTATAATCGAATATGGTGTAGTTAGCAGTTACCTAATGCATGGCGGGAATCGATCATAATTCCGATCAAAAAGAATAACTAAAACACGGCAAATTCTTTTAGACCAATATCGTTAACGTGCACACTATGCAAGGTACTGGAAAAAATGATCAACAGACGTCTACTTTAGTTTCTCGAAAAAAATAATATACTTAACCCTGCGCAGTCAGGCTTTAGAACAAATAGATCAATCATGGATAATTCAATTATGCTTCAAACAGAAAATGTTTAATCTTTTAGTGATAGAAGTAACGTTGTAGCAGTTACACTGGACATTGACAGTGCTTTCAACACTGTTTGGCAAACCTCAATCCTTCAAAAACTAATAGACTTAAAGCTTCATGGTAATATTTTCTCCTTTATACAAAATTTCTTATCAAACAGATCCTTCAGAAATGAGCAAACATCATCTTCTTATTTTCCACATAATGGTGTCCCACAAGGCGCGATACTCAGCCCTACCCTATTTATTCTTAGCATTAACGATATATGTAATTCCATAATTGTCCCAGTTAAATACACGCTCTACGCGGATGACCTTATATTTTTTTGTCAGGGTAAAGTAACAACAAGCACATGCTGTCTACTTCAAAACGCTCTAAATTCCATCCATGATTGGTCTATAAATCTCGGCCTTCAGTTCTCGGCTTCAAAAATAAAAGTTATCCGTTTCAGCAGGAGAAATAGCTCGATCTTTCCACTTTTATACTTAAACGACGCTCCGCTTGAACTTGTTAACCACCAAAAATTCTTAGGCGTAACATTTGACAAAAGATTGTCATGGAAACAGCAGATTATGGACTTGAAAGGAGATTGCATTATTAGAATGAATATCTTAAAATCACTCGCTCATCATCAATGGGGAGCTGAAGAAGAATCACTCTTATGGATCTATAGAGCCCTCATTCGCTCTAAATTGGATTATGGAAGCATTTTATACATGGACGCGTGTACTTCATACCTTAAATATCTTAACACAATTCAGAACACTGCTCTACGTATTTGTATTGGTGCCTTCAGGTCTAGTCCATCCGAAAGCATTTTCGTTGAGTCATTCGAACCCCCTTTTTTCATACGTCGACAGCGTCTACTACTATCATACTTTCGTAAAATCGCAGTCTGTCCTAACAACCCTTTAATTAACCTTATCAACTCCACACGTACCCCTGAAGAACATCTCGAAACAATTTCAACAGCTGTGTCATCACTAAAATCACTGCTGGGAACAATTAATCTTGCAATGACCCCTATTCATTCTTCCAATATAGCGCCATGGACAATTAACCTACCTTCTCTTGATACTACTCTACGCTACCACAAATTGGACACACCCAACGCAGTACTTGAGCAAGAACCCAGGAAAATTTTACTTTCTCATCAGTTTGATAAAGTTTTGTTTACCGATGCATCAAAAAACGCAGCGGGTGTCGGTTGTGCTGTAACCGATGAAAATTCAATAGTTGCTAGATATCGACTTCCCGACACTACCAGCGTCTATACAGCAGAGTTATTTGGAATACTGAAATCTTTGAACACTCCAACAGATAACAACAGCACTATAGCAGTATACACTTATTCTCTCTCATCGATACACTCAATGACAAACATTTATTCACTGCATCCAATAGTCCAACAAATTCACAATACTTGCCACCATCTCTATTCCTATGGTATTTTGGTTCACAGCATCTGGATACTATCACACGTGGGAATAACCGGGAATGAAATCGCAGACCAAGCACCTAAACAAGCATGTTCCTCCAACTTAAAAATAGAAAATGTTTACCTCACCCAAGACATGAAACCCATCGTCAATCAACTCACACTTCACAACTGGCAAAATCACTTGAACCAACTAGATACTTCATTCAATGCAACCCACCTTTTTCACACCTAAATTCTCCCCAATGACTAGGAAAAACAAAATTTTAGTACACAGTCTGCGAATAGGGCATTCCCGCCTCATCCACGGATATCTTATGGCCTCAGAAGATCCTCCTAAATGCGAATTCTGTATAGATACTCGACTTACTATTGAATATGTTCTATTAAAGTGCTACCAATACCAGATAGCTCGAAGACGTCATAATATTAAAGGAACACTTGGAAATATCATTGGCTCAACCAACAGATTTAGTGACGTGATTCATTTTTTTAATGACTGCCGCCTTCTCAAATCAATGTAAATCTAATTTTTTAATATTGTAACACTGTTGTGATTTACATTGTTATTTAATCTGTACTGTACCTTATATTGTTCCCGCGTCAATGACCTTTAGATGTCGAGACACGTAAATTTCAATTAAAAAAAAAGATATTATAGAGATTACTTATTAATTTCTCACCCCTTCTATCACCCCAATCAAGGGTTCTACGTACCCCATAGAGTATATCCGAAGATTAAGGGAGAAAATTCTTAAATTGGACACCATCAAACCTGAATTATTTGCTAGTGAAAATCTGTTGAGTAATAATGCTGTGTGTGTGAAAAATAATTAAAAATTTTTTAAAAACAATCAAAAATCTGTAGGGAAAGTTAAAACATCCCCAAGAAAGGCCGTAAAGAAAAGTACGTTGAAATTCAAAAGTATTAAAAGAAGTAAATCAAAACATTCAGTAATAAGTTCCACTGCACAAAAGCTTGACTCCAAATATTCTAACGAAATTAAATTAAATTAAAAATTAAATTAAAAACACTAGAATTAGAAAATAAACACCTAAACTATCTTAAATTGGTTTATTTAAAAGAGGAGAACATCGATAATCAACATAATTCAAATACCTAACCCTATTATTTCTCAGTTAAACACAGAAACATTAGATATCACAAAGGGTGTTTAGAAACCATCGATATCTCAATGCCAAACAAGTGTCCAGAATTTCCAGAAAATTTGAAGTTTATAACAAGTGTCTAGGAAACAAAAATAAAAAGTGTATAGAACACAATAAAACGACACATGGAGTCATGGATAACAAAGGTATAGTCGGTACTGAAGATACAACTCAAATATCGAAGTCCAAAGCCTAGATCTTGATATACCCACTTGTCTTGGAAACAATTCAAATAAAACTTCAACGCCAGACAAATCAGAAATAGCCAAAACGAAACTCATTCATAATAATATGGAAGAAGATACAATTGGTATTAGACAAGTGCATCCACCTTAGAGGACCCAAACAGCTTACAAACAAAAAACTTACCCATAAAAGTGATAAATACTAAGGCCCAAACGAACCTATCCTGCGCTCAGAAAGTAGTGACCAAAATGAAAATATCGCCGATAAACTAACCACCGACAAATTCAAGTCACAGTACGAGACTGATTAAAAGAAATAAGTTAATTACAGTCAGAATACTAGACATGACATCCAAGGAAGTAGAGGATCTAAACGCTATTACAACTGTTGGCAAAGCGAACAAATGGAAGTTTCGGAAGTGATGCCCGCATATGTCATTAAACAAAAAAGAATACCAAATTCACTGAGATTATCAAACAATAATCCCAGAGTCAACAAACCACAGTTAATCATGACAAATAGCAGCTTGGATGAGAACGTTTATAAATAAGATAGAAAGCGAATTAAAGCCAAAGAAACTACTAGCTCCACCAACAAAAAAAGCTCTTACACTTGTTTTATTAACGTTATCGATGGCAATGTTTCGGCACACAGTCAATTAGTTAAAGTTAAAATAAGAAATTAAAAACCATTCCGAAATTAAATACACTAACAATTCTACCATAATATTTGCAAAAGAAGTATCTGATTTCGACAAACGAACGAAAACACTACGGGAAGAGAGAGTGCCGTTTTACAAATATTCCAGACGTGAGAAAAAAGCTCATGCCTTCGTATTGCGAGGGTTAGCGGAGGGACTACAACTCGATGACATAAAGAGCCGAGGTTCCTGGACCGTTACTCGTTAAACAAACTGGTACTACACTTGTCGAACTAAAATCGACCTACGAATCTCTCCGCTCATTCTCTCACTTAACTCTCCTTCTCTCTCTCTCTCATTAAAAAACAAAGGAGACACTTGGGTGATGTTTAAAGAAAACGTCATTTCCCTCCTCAATTAACTCTGTCTCTCTCTCTCTCTCTATCTCTCCCTCTCTCTCCCCCTCTTTCTCTCTTATTAAAAAACAAAGGAGACACTTGGGTGATGTTTGAAGAAAACGTCATCCCCCTCCTCACTTAACTCTCTCTCTCCCTCACCCATTTAAAAAAAACTCAAGGTGACACTTGGGTGATGTTAAAGAAAACGTCATCCCCCTCCCCATTTAATTCCCTCTTAAAAAAGAGACTCTAACCTATTCCTAGAGTAATCACTCATTCCCTCTTAAAAAGGAGACTCTAGCCTATTTCTAGAGTACTCACTCATTCCCTTTTAAAAAGGAGACTCTAGCCTATTTCTAGAGTATTCACTCATTCCCTCTTATAAAAGAAACTCTAGCCTATTTCTAGAGTACTCACTCATTCCCTCTTAAAAGAAGAGACTAGCCTATTTCTAGAGTACTAATTCCCTTTTAGAAAAGAGACTTTAGCCTATTTCTAGAGTACTCGCTCATTCCCTCTTAAAAAAGAGACTCTAGCCTATTTCTAGCGTACTCACTCATTCCCTCTTAAAAGAGGGACTCTAGCCTATTTCTAGAGTAATCACTAATTCCCTCTTAAGAAAGAGCCTATATCTTGAGTATTCACTCACTCCGTCTTAAAAAAGAGACTCTAGCCTATATCTAGAGTACTCACTCATTCCCTTTTAAAAAAGAGACTCTAGCCTATTTCTAGAGTACTCACCACTCCCTCTTAAAAACGAGACTCTAGCCTATTTCTAGAGTACTCACTCATTCCTTCTTAAAAAAGAGACTCTAGCCTATTTCTAGAGTAATCACTAATTACCTCTTAAAAAAGAGACTCTAGCCTATTTCTAGAGTACTCACTCATGCCCTTTTTAAAAGGAGACTCTAGCCTATTTCTAGAGTACTCGTTCATTCCCTCTTAAAAAAGAGACTCTATCCTATTTCTAGAGTACTCACTCATTCCCTCTTATAAAGAAGACTCTAGCCTATATCTAGAGTACTTACTCATTCCCTTTTAAAAAATAGACTGTGGCCTATTTCTAGAGTACTAACTCATTCCCTCTTAAAAAAGGGACTCTAGCCTATTTCTAGAGTGCTCACTCATTCCCTTTTAAAAAAGAGACTCTAAGCATATTTCTAGAGTACTCACTCATTCCCTTTTAAAAAAGAGACTCTACCCTATTTCTAGAGTACTCGTTCATTCCCTATTAAAAAAGAGAGTCTAGCCTATTTCTAGAGTACTCAGTCATTCCCTTTAAAAAAATAGACTGTGGCCTATTTCTAGAGTACTAACTCATTCCCTCGTAAAAAAGGGACTCTAGCCTATTTCTAGAGTGCTCACTCATTCCCTTTTAAAAAAGAGACTCTAGCATATTTCTAGAGTACTCACTAATTCCCTCTTAAAAAAGAGACTCTAGCCTATTTCTAGTGTAATCACTAATTCCCTCTTAAAAAAGAGACTCTAGCCTATTTCTAGAGTAATCACTAATTCCCACTTAAAAAAGAGACTCTAGCTTATATCTAGAGTACTTATTTACTCTTACACTAATCTTGATATTAGAGCCCTTACACCACTCTGATATCAACATTAGAATCATTATACAATTATATTTCACACTTATACTCTACATTGTTTTACTTTTTTACCATTTACACTTATGTTTCAGAGCACTATACACTCTCAATTTACATAAATCCATTCACTCAATCGCCTCATTTTCCTGTTTCTTATTGTCCATCCGTTGTCACCATTTCAGTCTTTCTCGCGCCCAATATGTACGAACTTAAAACTAAATTTAAATTCTTCCTGTGATTAGAATTCCTATCTAATAATTACCACGCATTCCGTATATATATTACAAATAATTGCTGAATATAAATAATTCATCACATCTATTTACTATTTCATACTCTACACAAATATCAATTTCAACCTTCCTTTCACAAAAATTATCCTATAACCTCCTATTCACTAACACATAAAAAATTAACTCATAACAAAAAATTACCATATTCTTCTACCCTAAATCAAACCGTCGTTCCTAACGAATCGTGTTAAAAGTCACATATTCACATTCGCAAATTCCCCACTTTATCTCCCCTTCCTACATTCTCTCTGGAATCCAAATAAATATTCTTCGCACCTAGCAAAACAACCGTCGTCCAGTAGCGCCAGTCCATCGCCTGCGGAAGGTGATACAGCAAGAGCGGGTCACTGATTCAAACCTGTTCACCGCGATTTCGCCGGCAGCGTGGACGCCTCCACCAGAAGATAACCAACCCCATGTTCTGCCGAACTTTTCAGTTCGACAGTTCATATACCACACTTGGAAGTGTAAATTGTTTCTCTCGAAACAACTTATATTTATGAAAATAATAAACAGCGTTAATCTTGTTTTATTTTAGCCAACACATAAGCAAGCGACACCATCCGAAGAGGGAAGGACATTTAGCACCCAGGTAAATATAAAACTCCTGAAAGCTAATAAGTCAGGAAACCTTTAACTGGGGAGGCAACTCCCTCCGGCAGTGAGTCCGCTGTCGGTATTAGCTTTCGACCCCATTCCACAATACACCCAATCCTAAAATGTCCTCCAGACATCGTCGCAGCAGCAGATCTGCAAAAACACCTTCCAGACCAACCGACCAAGAAATCCAACAAATCCAACAATTACTGAACGAAAACAAACAATTTACAGCACCACCTCACACGCTTCCAACAAAACTCACCACTCCTCAACACCTTCCCTTCAGAACCCACCAAACACAACACCACGCTACCTACAAAACACAGACTACACAACACCACGCTACCAACAAAACACAGACTATAATCCACAAACCCCATACACATACTCACAACACAGACAAACCCCATACACATCCTCAAGAAGGTCTTACGCTTCCTCCGTAAGATCCCAATCACCCACACCTACACTCACACGACAACCAACTGCCTCCGACGAGGTTGGCTTCACCCTCGTCGGTAAAACCAAATCTCGACCTACAACACCGGCACCTACCAACATTCCTGCACCAACTCACACCATCAACGACACACCAATTCAAACCCTGAACCTCCGAAACCTCCCAACCCAATACGCCACTCAAAAATCCCTTTTCACTCTACTCAACACCTTCGAACTCCTTCACGGCCACGTCCTCTTTCTTAAGGTAAACTTCAACCGCACCGCCCTTCTCAAAACGTCCTCCCCAAAGTCAGTCTCAACTATTCTGAGACAAATCCATAACTCCACTGGTGACAAAAACATCATCATCAACGTTCTTAACCCAACAGAACGTCCACCACGTCCAGCCAACAAAACCCTCATACCCACCTACTCCTTTGTCTGCAGGAACGTAGACACCACTGTCAGCCCCGAAGAATTTGAAGAAATTCTTCACAAGAAACAAATCCCCTTCCTCAAAACTTGGCGAATCGTGGCCAAAGCCACCAACAAACCCACTTCGATGTTTCGCATCGTTACCGCCTCCGAAGCCCACTACCACCAGGCCCTAACTTCCGGCCTCTCATTTCACGGCCTTCCACATCGATGCGAGCCATCGAACACAAATCCACTCCCCCCAGTGCCCAAGTATTGCAGTCGATGCACCCAAACCGGACACTCCTCCGAATCTTGTCGGTTTAAACCGATATGCCCCTCTTGCGGCCAAACAGGCCACCGAACCGAAAATTGCCCCAAGTCCGGCACTCCTAAATGTACCAATTGCGGTGGTCCACACCCCGCTTTCCATCCTCGCTGCCCCTACAGGCTATCGACACCTAAAACCCCCCAAGAGACCGCACCAGTCACCCTCGAAAAGCCACCAACACCCTATGATCTTTCTACCGACACCAAAATCATCATTGAAATTCTCACCGTCACCCTCATGAACGCCATCCCCAACTCAAGAGATGTCATAGCAGAAACACTTCGTCATTTAATTCCATCCATTTATCGACACAACTGCTCTATAACAAATATAGGCAGGCGTGCTCACTTTGCTTTCACTCCCATCAGGAGCGAAAGCGATTCAAATTGATCCGCGAGCCTCACCCACCCCGTCGGTGCTGCAGGTTTTTCACGTTTTTTCCTGTAGCATATTGAATTTATTCGCTAGCCAAATGGGCCGACGTTCGACGAAGTTTTCGGATTTAAGGTTATTGTTACCCAACCCACACATACAACATATTAACCAGTCATTTTAAACTCCCCAATCCTCACCTCGAATTCGAGAAAAGCTAGTCGCCACAACCCGACATCATCCACACATCTTTCAATGTCTCCTAGTCACTTTTCCAACAAATTTCAATAAACTCAAAATTCCAAAATCTATTCCCAACGCTTCTATTAACTTTCATGACACAGGAGACACAAAACTCCCAAAAAATACATTTTCACTCTCCAACAACACCATCACCCGCCCCGCTTCTATTAACTATCCGCAACGCATGTTGTATTCCAATCATAAAAGATAATATAGTTCTGAAAAGATTTTATAAACTGAGACGTACTTTGCATGTGGTTGATGTAACTAGTAGGGAAGCTACTAATACATATAGGTTGTGGAAAGTGCAATGTATATATGATGCACTACGGAAAAGATACCAATAACTGCCACTAGAACGCAATCTTTGTGTTCGTCTTACTCATTGTCGACCTTTTCTAGACACTTTTAAATTCCCCATTCCCTCATCATAAAAACCACGTTCGCATAAAAATCACCCAATTTCGGCGCTAGTTGTTTTCGCCTCTCCCTGCGGTTGATTTCTAGCAAAGACAAAAAACAAACCCCCAACCAGCCCTGAAGAGGAACCGAATCCTATAACAGGGCCACACGTCAAACAAAACAAGCCCAAATAAACACTACAAGCCCCAACTTCAAAAAAACCCACGAACATCTCTCTCTCTCTCCCTCTCTCTCTCCCTCTCTCTCTCTCTAGCAAAACAACCTTCCTCTTTGAACTCCAACCATTGTAAAAACATGTAGTCTTCGATTATCTTTTACCGGCAAATAAACCGGCATTGTAATAATTAATATAATGAGTACTCATTAGGATTAAATATACCTTACATTACAATTAAACAACGTAACAATAGTGAACAGTGATAATTTCGTGATTGCAGTGCAAAAATAAAGCTTTATAATGAACCAATTTCATAAAAACAAGTGATAAGTATAAAATGTTGTAATTTAACCATATCCAGTAACAATTATTGAAAGTGCAACTATACAAGGAAATTACATTTCGTCACATCAATTAAAGTGACTGGTTCTTCGAGAACTAAAAATATATAAGTAATATAATTTCACAATCAGACTAAATACAAAGTTTGATTCTGTGAAACTCTACCATGTTGCCGTCTCACACAAACTAACCCTACGTGTAAAGTTGAAACCGCGAGCCTGGACATATAAGAAAGATAGAAAAAGCCGCTGCCAATGCAGTAAGAAATGATACCAAAGTGAATATTATGCTTGATCTTAAGGAACGTTACTTCTAGTCGACATGCCATCCCAATGTTCAATGTTAGTCAAGCAATGATTTTTCGAACAATAAAGGAAAATAAGGTTATGTTATCCTTATAAATGAAAATATCATGGTCGGAAGATGATGTTTTTAAAATATCGAAAAAAATTTATCATTTTCTCATTATATAGTGGAATTATTTAGAAACATTTAGTTAATAATGATTACATGAGTAGATTCCACAATGTAGGGGTTGACACAGTAAATTTAAATAAGGTTTATAGACATGGACATTTTTACTTACACCTTGGCCAGTTTGAAAATAATAGTTTTCCAAACTAGTAGAGTAGTAGTTTAAAATAGAAAATCCCATCTCAATGAACAAACAAGCTGCCTGATTGCAAGATTTTAAGTGTCTCAAAAATTAAAGGGAGTAAGTTCAAATATGAAAAAAGTCTAATCTTTTTTGCTTGAAACAAAAAGCAGCTTTTAAGTAAGTCAGCTTTCTACTTTTATTGCGAATGATTTTAACCAGTATTTTTTATTGCAATATCATACAATATTGGCAGGGAGCGTAACGAAAATGGCATCTGAAGGTTACAAAAAAGCATATGCTTTTAAAGAATTGTGGGACATATATAAATTCAGTGTCAAATATAACAACAAAATTATAATGATATAAATAAAAAACTGCAATTGTATATTTGAGAGAGAAAATTAAATTGAATGTACGATAAAGAAAGAAGTGTAAAATTTTATAATAAATATCAAATACTTTTTAGACTAGAGTGAAATTAACTTATAAAATCATACATGACAACTGCAATGATAAAAATTGAAAAAATAGTAGGATATTAATTTGAGTTTTTTTTGCAAAATTTAAATAAACTATTTTATTTCAATTCATGATAATTTGTTTGTGAAACGTAGGTGAAAAGTACTAATTTATTAATATTTTTTGTTAATAAGAAGTATAGTTTCTTACAGGTGTACAAAAGTACAAACACGGTTTTTTGAGCCAATAATTTGGGTGGTATATGGGAACATGTGATCAATATTTTTTCCTCAATCGTGGTTTCGCAATCAGTCTTGTATCAAATGTTTATATAACATCTAAAAATCTCCACTTGAACAATCCCAAGGATATTTTAAAGTTTAACTTATCAAATACGTAATTCTATTCAATCATTTAAATCAGTTATATTATAGGGAAGAAACTACAATATACTCTTAAAATCAAATACCTGGTATTTCGATTTTGTGTAATCTCATATTTTATCTCGCTATAACGACGACGAGGGCATTATTAATCTTCAAGACAAGTGCAGGCGTTATGGAATCTTAAAGCCCGCATGTGAACAATTAATTCGAATCTTAAAACTAACTTAAATATATACAACGGCGAATGGATACAACATAAAAAACATTATGTCTCTATTGTTTGGTTCATCCCTGATCCCGCCTTAAAGGAGAAAATCGAAGTTCAAAAATCGGTCAATTCATTATTAATATAATAAATTATCATATCCGCCCAATACCATTATCATTTAATAAATCTAGTAAAACATCTTAATCCACGGTACGGTGTTACAAAATTTGTAACGGAGACCAAGAAAAAGAATTGATGTTGTGATGTTTATAAGCTGCAATAACTTGTTAACTCATTAGACAGGGGCCATTAGAAAAAGCGACTTTTTAACGTGCTGCTTCGAGGAATTGTGTTAATGGTGCGATAGACTTGTATTTTGGTATGTTCATGGCCCCATGGCGTGTCGGAAGGGATAAAGGTATCATGAGATTTCAGATGATACGAGTGGGAGTTTAATTGTTTATTGTTTCCTCGGGGTTTAATACGATATATTTTTATTATAAATCAATAAATACATATCAGATATGAGCCAAGAATACAATACATGAGTCTAGGAGTCGAATAAGAGACCAATTAATTCCTTAAATAATATCCTGATATCTATAAACCAAAAGGGTTATTCTTGATGGTAGATAAATAAAAAAATAAAATTCATTATCATTGAGCAAAGTACATAAAGGGGCGGGTGAATGTCACTAACAAATCCGACGTTGTTAGATTTATAAAATAATTAATTAGAACCGCTAAAATCTTAGAGATTAGGATTTGGAATTTCTGATATTTGTGAGAACTAAAAGTAGTATTTTTTGATACTTTTGTGATGGCTGTTTTGTGTTTCCACTGTGAAAAATTGCTTAGTTCGCAAAGTAATTTAAATCATCACTTGTCTGAAAAGCACAGTGTCGATGTAAATATTGTATCATTCCAATTAAATAATTGTGGTCATACTTTAATAAGCTTCAAAAATAATAATGACAAGAGACCAAGAGAAGCATGATATTATTATAAAAAGCAAAGAGTTGAGATTTTTCTCATATGATGGCAAGTATTATTTAACAAGATGTTAGTGTTTTAAATGAAACTCACTGTTTCTAGCTAATTCCACAATATAATAAAAATGGTTTCGATAAATCAATTGTCAATTTTTTAGAATTTTCAACAATTTTCATTATATTGTGGAATTAACTAGAAACAGTGAGTTTCATTTAAAACACTAATATGAGTAGATTCCACGAAGTAAGGGTCAAGACAGTTAATTTCTTTAACACAATGTTGTCAATACCTATACCTATATAACATAAATTCTCTAGGTACTGTTATTTTATGAACATGCATTGATAATTTTGGAATTTCAGGAATGGTTGAAAATTTAGAATATTGTGAGGACATATTTTTTGGCTTCCTCAAAGCTGTATGCAAAGGAAAATAAATTATATATTTTAATATTAATCATTCTGGTAGGTTTAAGGCACTTGCTATTATGGTCATCAATATTACTTCAAGGTTTACATAATACGGTATTTTTCTTTCCTTTTTCTAGTAACTGTATAGTTCGGTCACGTCTTCTCTAGAAGATTTTTAAATTAAATTTACTGTTTGGACCCTTACTTTGTGGAATCTACTCATGTTATTTAGCAAATTTTAAACATTCAATATTTGGCAACGTCGGATTTAATCGTGACGTTCATACGCTTCTTCTTCTTCTTAATTCAGTTTAATGGCTTCTACCCATTAGGTATTTAGCCAGCGCAAGATATTTAGTGAATTTCGGGAATATTCCTTAGGGAATTTCTGGAACTCTCTATCTTCCCTTTGAAAAATCATTCCTCTGCTTAGTTTGTAAATTTTATAAGCCTCTATAAATAATAACTCTCATTACAAGTGAGCAAAATCAATAGACAAGCGTATAATTGGTTGCATACTCTCAGCACAATGTTTTCATGGCATTACCTATTACAAAATAATTGGACGAAAATCAAATTATGTGGATAATGAAATAGAAATTTCTAATATACCAAGACTCACACTACAAGAAACGAAATGAAAACATGATTATTACCATACATTTCGCTGAAGTTACAAATTTCTGAGTTTTTCATTAATAAACAAAGGAGAATGTTTTATTTTTTGGCAAAATTATATTTCAAGGTAGTGGAAAAAATCCTGTTCAGCACACGTGAGCATGTATTTTTCTCACGCGTCCAGAAATTGCACTATTATTATGATTTAGTTATTGTAATATGTTTGAAGAAGATGTCCTAATTTATATTTTTTTTCATTAAAATATTTAGCAATAATTTTACTTTTAGAAAAACTAGAATTTTTGTTTTGGCATAATTCGACGCTTGCGATACTAGGGGCAATATTAAACGCAAATACACCGCCGTTCTTCAAAATACTGCTGTTGGATGCAAACACCATTTCTACTCAATGGACACAGATATTATCATCAAAAGTTGGCCTTTCGTGTTTGAAACATCATAGTCGTCGTCGGTGTCGTTGTCGTCGGCCACTTTTCGTTACATGTCTTGTTAGCACGATACAGCCTCCGAAGTGCAACAAGTCCATTTTATGATTGAATATTGTTCAGGACACCTCACAGATGAACACTATTGATTTTCAGCTCACCAGAGCCAGTACAATGGGTGCTATGGTATTTGAAGTACGACATTTTTGCCATTTTTTGAGAAATTTCAGATTGTTAGCATGATACAGCCTCCGGAGTGTTCACCAATTTTATGATTGAATATTCTTCAGGACACCTCACAGATAAATCTTATTGATTTTCGGCTCACCAGAGCCAATACAACTGGAGCTACCACATTTTTGTCATTTTTGGAGAAATTTCAGTTTTTTAGCACGATACAGCCTCCGGAGTATATACAAGTGACCAATTTTATGATTGGACATTATTCAGGGCGTCTCAAAGATGAACCCCATTGATATTCAGCTCAATAAAGCCAGCACAACTACTGCTACGGTACTTGAAGTACCAAATTTTTGTAATTTTTGGAGAATTTTCAGTTTGTTATCTCGATACAGCCTCCAGAGTGTATACAAGTGACCAATTTTATGATTGAATATTATTCAGGGCGTCTTATAGAAGAACCTTATTGATTTTTAGCTACCAGAGCTAGTACAACGGGTGCTATGGTACCTGAAGTGCCAAATTTTTGGTCCTTTTGGAGAAATTTCGGGTTGTTAGCACGATACAGCGTCCGGAGTGAATACAAGTGACCAATATTCTAATTGGATATTTTTCAGTGTATGTCACAGATGAACCGTATTGATTTTCAGCTCAATATTTTGGTTATTTTTGGAGACATTTCGGTTTGATAGCACTATACAGCCTCCGAAGTGTATACATGTGACAATTTTATGATAGTATATTGTTCAGGCTGTCTCACAGATGCGGAAAAGTTAGTTTTGATCTTTAAAACCGTTCATTTTAGCATTGTCAAATAGAATCCAACAGTGACTGGTTGAAAAAAAATTACACTGGATGTTTGAGAATAGTTTCTAATTGAATAATAATTACAGACTTCTTCGCAAGTGGAAATAAACACGGATTTCAACATCTAGACGCCAAGTGCTCTATTCACACCGTATTTTTTAAATTAAAATAAAAGATTTTGATGTGTTGTTGAAAACTGAACGTTAAGGTACAAAACTATCGAAAACATTGATGAATCGTTTGATTTTCTTCAACTTAACTTATTTCTGATTGAAGAAGAGTGAAGTGAAATTGAAAAACTGATTATTTTATGAAGAAATGCTTTTAGGAATCTAACATTCAACCAAGAAACATAAGAACGTTCTCAATATTATTTCTAGTGAAATAAAAATTGTGAAAGTTTTCTATGAATGTACTAGTCGAGTTTTGTGCTTTGTCTGTGCCGAAAATTTTCAGTTGGTTTTCCACGATGAAGTTTCGAAATATTAACAACAGAAAACTGGCCTTTCCTTATGCAATACAGTCCTACAAAAATTAAATGTAGAAAGGTTACGTGGCAGATTATTATCTGAATAAAAAATATTTTCAGTTTAAAACAACTTTAAAAGTGCTGAGATAATTTTCATTAATTATTATTTGCAGCTTACAGTTGTTAGTTGAATCTATGTTAACATGGTTATCAATAAGTTTTAAGAAGAACATAACTTACGGTCTTCAAAAACTAACAAAAAATTTATATTTTTGATTTGAGCATGCTATTGTGAGATATTTTTCTCAGACCATTATGTTAGGTATTTAATTCATAATATAAAATTAATAATTATTCTTACTTATTATAATTGTAGTTGTTATTGGACTTCCTAGAAGTAAACACGTACTTGTTTGTATTAATCACCACAAATTTGCTACCAGCTATTAATTGTTATAAAAAGTAAGCATATTTAAAAATAAAAGTAACGATGAATGTCGGTATTCGTATCATTTGGGTAAGTGATACATTCCGATATTAATTTAAATGAATAGCACAGTCAATATTGTTACGAAACAGCACACTGGTATAGTCCCTAAATCCGACTCTGTCTAAGCCAGGTATGAAAGTTAAAATTATGGCGGACGCGCAGGGATTCTTAGAATTGCTTACGATTGTGACTAACTTATCTAAACATTGTTTTTGTGACCAGTCTTATCTAGAAAATGCCAGAAATCCAATTGTTTTTGAGTAAGATGCAATCCAGAATTATCTAGTGAAAAAGGCACTAATATATATATATATATATATATATATATATATATATATATATATATATATATATATATATATAAGGAACCGACCCAAGAAAGTTAGTTAGTTGATAATTTGTCATCGTGAGATAAACAAGTAAATAAGTGAATTTAAATTAGTGAACTGTTTATATAAATTAGTTTAAGTGAATATACTGTGTATATAATTAGTGAATAGTGTAGTGAATAAATAAATTAAGTATGTGAGCATACCGTGTGTTTAAAACGTATCCCACCCGTTTACTGTTTAAATAAATTAGAAAAACATTACAATATGTTTTCACAACAAACCGTACCACTATCGCAAAATGAAGCGATATTAATACAGCAAAATAATGTTTTATTCTAAGAAAGCTACCAACGTTCCCAAAAAGAACAACAGCTGTATATCAGTTGGAAATTATCGGAAGAAGGGATGGTAAAAGCCATTAACAGGGTGGACCAACTCCAAATCCAATTAAATGAAATACATAAAATGTATGAAGAACTGAGCAAAAAGTTCACAGAAACGGAAAAAAGGCTGTCTATACCAACATCGTAAATGAAGCGACAGCCGAATATCAAACTGATGAGGATGAGTTAGCAAAAGAGTCAGAGTTGATACGCCCTAAAACTAGAAATCATAAGAAGCGTAAAATGGATGCTTCCTTGACACCTCCAGAACACAGGCAAACTGTCCCAGCTCCAGTTGAAAAACCAAAAAAAAGAGCAAACTCCCCCCCCCATTAATTGTCGATGACATCCAAAACTTTAATGACTGTCATCAACTAATAGAAACAACTGTCAACAAGTTCCAAATTAAAATCATTAGCGATAAAAATGCTAAGATCAATGTAGAAAACATAGATGACTACAGGAGACTTAGCAATACGTTGAATGAACGCAATTACTCATGGCATTCATATGAAAACACACAAAATAGACCAATAAAGGTAATTGTTAATAAGTCGCATCATACTTGCAAGCCAGAAGAAATAGTCAAGGACTTAAGTAAGAGGGTGTACAAACTTATTGAAGCCATTTCCAAATTACAATACAAAACTAAATAGCCATTAAATATGTTCATGCTGGTCTTTAGACATGACGAAAATGTCAACAAAATATATGAAATAAGGGATATAATGGAAATAAGAATACAAATTCTACCTCTAAGAAAATCCAAACTAGTACCCCAATGCAAACGCTGTCAAGCATATGGACACACAAAAACCTATTGCGCAAAAGAACCAAGCTGCGTAATATGTGTAAACAAACACCTGACGAGTGAATGTACTCAACCAAAAAACGCTCAGCCAAAATGCATTCACTGCGGCGAAGGGCACCCAGCCAATTATAGAGGATGCATAGTAGTCAAAGAGATGCAGAAATTGAAAAACAAAAACATAAAAAAGCAGAAAGACCTAATCAGCCGCAAAAATAAAATCACAGAAGCCCACCACCAGCAATAGAACCTGAAAAACCCCAAAACAGGATTGAATTAAACAATATAGAAAACCTTAAAGTAATGCAGTAAAGAAAAAAACTGAAAAAGAAAATTCAAAGTAGTACAACTATTGAGCAAACTCTTCAACAAATCTTGGAAAAACTAACAAACCTGGAGGAACGAATTACCAGACTAGAATATAGCAATAAAGGAGCTATCCCCAAAAGATTTAATAATGACAGACAGCCTTATAGTCTTAGAATGGAACGCCAATGGTCTTTTGGAACACCAAGAAGAACTACAGGCCGCACTAGAAATAAAAAAATAGATATATGTCTCATTAGCGAAACACATTTCACTAACGAGGCGTTCATCAGAATGAAAGGATATCAGGTATATCATACCACACATCCAGAAAATGCAGCTGAAGGAGGAAGTACAGTCATAATAAAGCAAAATATAATACAACACCAAAAGATGGGATTCAAAACAGCTGAATTCCAAGCAACCACAATAAGCGCCAAGACCAAAAACCACGAGATAAATGTAACGGCATTATACTGCTCACCAAGAGTCGCAATCAAGAAAAATAAATATAATAAATGTCTAAACAGCCAGGGGTATAGATTTATCATTGGAGGAGACTTCAACGCAAAACATATACACTGGGGATCAAGATTAACTACTACTAAAGGCAGGGAACATAGACTTCTTTGTGGTAAAACATATTTCAACAAACTACATGAAAATAGAAGAAGGGACATGCATTTTGACCATTCTCCCATCCTCCTTACACTTAGTGATACCATAATACGAAAAGAAACCCTACCAAGTTTACTCAAGAAAAAGACTGATTGGGGGAGCTTTCAAATCGAACTAGATAGCAATATCAATCTCTCAGTTCCGATAAGAACCCACGAACAGCTAGACGAAGAAGTACAAAAATTTAACAAGATTATACAGCAAGCTGCATGGAATAACACCCCGAGCACAACAGTAAGAATAAAGGGAAATAATTATCCAAGAGAAATTAGAGAACTACTTACCAGAAAGAAAAAACTAAGACGCAAACAGCAGCAATCTTGAGACCCTGCGTATAAAACTAGGCTGAATATTGCCACACAGAATCTTAAAAGAGAAATCCAAAAGATCAAAAATGAATCTATTGGTGCTTACCTCTGCGAATTGACCAATGACAGCAACAGAGATTATTCCTTGTGGAAAGCTACTAAAAGATTAAAGAGATCCATCCTGCAGGATACTGGGACGAAATTCCACTATGTCTATATACAATAAATTGCTAATATATATGCAAATCCTGAAACCTGTATTGACTTATGGAATTCAGCTTTGGGGCTGTACCAAAGAAAGCAACACCCAGATCATACAACGATTTCAAAACAAAATACTGAGGAATATCACCAATGCTCCTTGGTACTGCCGAAACAGTGATCTCCATCGGAACCTGGAGATTGACACTGTTAACCAGACGATCACCAAGTTTGCCAAGAGTCATGAACAGCGACTCCTAGAATAAGTGAATGTTGAGGCCACCCAGCTCCTCGACAACACCAGATGAGATGAGAAGGCTCAAGAAAACAAAGCCCTTTGAGTTAGTTCAGTAGATAAGTGTCACTGTAAAGCAGAGTACAGTGCAGTGCTTACACATTAGTGTTAGTGTCTATTTGTATTAGAGTCTAAGGAACTTTTGTTAAGTAAGACTAGTTTTAGGATTGAATTTAGTAAAATAAATTAGATTTAAATTGCTTTTTTATCGTTAGCGATCACATTGTAATCTCAAAAAAGGGGAAAAAATAAAATTGTGGCGATTGGTTGTTTAAATTTTTTTAATCATTTGGTACGCTTAATGTGATGGAATTACTATAAACCTAATGAAGAGATATTTATAATAATCAGTTTACAAGACTAGACCGACAAAAACAAGAATTATAATGCATATCAAAATAGGATTTGAAATAACTCTTACTTATTCAAATGAATTATCCAAAAAAATAAATTGGAAAATGATGCTGAGTATATGAGTATTATTAGGTATGTACTATATTTCTACTATTAATTAGTACACATTATCAAAAGAAGACTTTTTGACGAAGTGAAAATATCAAATATGCTTCAAATAAACATCAATTATCCATTGGACCTATCTTAAATGCTTCCCTAATGCTCATAAAATAATAATTCCAATGAGAATATCTAACTTCGCAAGTTATGGGAAATAATAAACCTACTAACAAGAAAATGCGTTCTCATCAGCATTTGTTTGCGGTTTACCAAAAATTTCAAACGCACCTGGTATACACTACAATACTTCAAGAAAATGATAATAATAGCTCTACACTAATAATTATAGGTAGTAGGTACTCTTCTACCCTCTAGTACTTAATTTTTTTTACCTAATTAAAGTGAAACCTGTTTGTCTTCTTCAGACCTGAGGTATCAACTAATGTAAATTATTCTGATGTCTCAATTTTTGAAAACGATTTCATTATATTCAACTTGTAACCACTAAGAAAAAAGCTTAGACATAATAAAACGCAAGCTGCGGTTTTTGCTTAAGAATAAATTATTGTTTAAAATATGATTTGTACATTTTTTAACAGGTGATATTTTTCCATCCATACGACAAGAATGCATCTGAGGAAAATACGTTTTATGGAATTGGAAAAGAGAAAGTCAAGACATCTTTATTTAAAACTCGCTTCGTAGGGCTTTTTTAGTCCTATATATTTATACTTGAGACTGGGATACTATCAATGATTTGTTCATTTATGCATACATATATTTGAACTTATCATATCTCATAATATTACATTAAAATATCACTTGTAAATATTTTTTTTAAGTTTTTCATTTTGTTTGTTGTTAGTGTTTGACAGCAACCTAATAGCATGCCAAGGGCTCGAAGAAACAACCCGAGTATCGTCAATTGAAGGGCTTTGAGAGGAGTCGAATTATAGGCAAACATAAGACATGTTTTTCCTTAAGGGAAATCGCTCGATGTTTGAACAGGAACATCGCCACCGTAGTTCGTTGTTAGAGAGATTGGGCAGTGGAGGGCCGTTAACACCGGAGAAGGGGGCCTGGCCGTTCTAGAAGAACAACAGAGCATGAGGATCGTTGGTTAAGGTTACTTGCCCTTAGAGACCACCACAGCACAACAAGAATTGTGGGAGATGTTTTTCTGGCTGAAATTGCACAGACTTACAATACGCTCAGTATATCAGCGAATTTGCTCTTTTGGTATGTAATCTTATCGTCCAAGGTTAATTTTACAAATATACGCCATGGTCGCATACTAGAATGGTACAACGAACGAGTTGGGAAGACTAATGGAATAGAGTCGCTTTATCAGACGACTTTTCTCTAGGGTACGTTTATAATCTCTTGGAATAAGCTACTCTACCTTATTTACGGTCATTGTATTTTTCTAGCAAGATAATGCTCATTTCCGTGTGGCAGCTGTTACATTACAGTACTTGAAGAAGCCTGTGTCAATCTGCTTCTTTGGCCCACCCTGTCTACTGATCTGTCGTCTACAGAACGTGTTTGGAATATGATCGGTAGAAAAGTAGGTTCACTACCAAATACTCCAATGACTTTAACACATCTCCTTGATGTCGTACAAACAACTTGGGATGAAATCCCTCAAGTTGTAATTGATCATCTAATTCAAAGCAAGCCTAGAAAGGAAAAGCAACAAATTACTCAATTTTCTAGGCTTGTATTGATTTTTGTTTGTATAAAATTGATCATTTGCTATTTATGTCGCATTAAGTATATACGCAAAATTCCGTTTTAATAAATTGTGTCTTACGAGGTAATGCGTTTTTTGTCTTTCAGTATATATGTTTACTTGTTGAGTTCGCTTATTAACACGTTCGCTGCAGACGGCGTTGAAATAAGCCCATCGCTTCTATTGGGGGAGGTGGACGGCGTCTGTCGACGTCCCCTACATTACAGTTTATAATACTTTAGAATATTGTCAGTGTTTGAGCGGGTGTGTATACGTAAATAATTAGTAAACATTTATGCGATGTCTGATAGCGAGGCAAAACCCTCAGGGGTGAAACGACCTAAGTTACGTAAAAATAATTCAACAAAAAGTTCCTCTGACGAAGGAATAATTAGAACGGTATTTGTTTGATTCGGATGATGATAATGGTAATACAAACTTTGGGAAGTCAGATGCTGAGTCTGGTAGAGTTAGATTTCTCATTATTTGACAATAGTAGTTCCGGTTTTTCAGGAAATAATTTGCTAACAGTTCCCGTGAACCCCAATAAAAAACACTCCCGAGAACAGCAACTAGTTCAACGTAATGGTAAATTTTAATACATTTTTTTTGATCTTTCGCTCTTATTAGGAGTTTTTACACTTCACTGGAGAAGGCCGATGACACCGCCAAAGGGAGTACAAGTGAAACACTGTAACAGCAGACGGCTACCTATCATAAATGGTTGTTATGCTAACGCACACAAAATCGAGTGTGGAAGCACTGACAACAATGCATAAGGTGAGTGTTTTTAAGAATATATTTTAGCAAATAACCTTGAGACCTTAAACGTGGGCAGAACCCCCACTTATGTCACGAGAGCAAGAAAATTGGTCCTGGACGTAACAATAGTTTATTTAGTATAGACGGAGATACCACCTCGATCCCTTCAATTCGAAATCCCAGAAATACGGATTGGTCTTTCCACAAGACCAATCTGACCAATTTGGAATAGGTCGAAGTAAATGGGATAAATCATCAGCACTAGGACTTGGAACAATGAGTCCAACAAATCAGTGAAGCAATAATGGAAGCTTTCCATTCCAGCTGCCCACTGTCAAAAAATCGATCAGACAAAGATGCTTGGTGGGATGAGAACCCGTCAAACCTTAGAAAAGAGGTCCATTGGCTCTTTAATAGAGCCAAACGTGACGGAGATTGGCAGGGGTACACTGAAAAGCTTACTCAGTACAATAAAGCGATTAGGTAGGCCAAAAGGCTTAATTTTCAAGCCTTTTGCGAGAAGATCACTTCCACTCACACAGCGGCCAGACTAGAAAAAGGCATGTCAAATGGGGGAACTAACCCCACAATGTCGCTGAAAAAGCCAGACGGTTCATACACGGAAGGTGAAGAGAAACGATCGACTCATCTTCTAAGAACCCACTTTCCAGGTACTGAACCAGCAATAAGCATTGAAATAGCGTCGGATTACACCAACAAATCCCGCAAGATTGGGACATTGCCAAGAAAATATTTATCAGACAACGGACAACTAAGTACCTTTCAACCATATAAATCACAAGGAGTGGATGAAATATTTCCAGCACTCCTGCATCAAGGGATAGAGGAGATTCTTCCTCACCTGCTGAGATTACAAGAAGCAGTCTAGCAGTGGGTCTAATAACTAGAAAATGGAGAAGAGGAAGGGTAACCTTCATACCAAAAATTATCACTTCTACTCACACAGCAGCCAGACTACAAGAGGTCATGGCAAGTGGGGGAACCCTCAATGTCGCTGAAAAGGCCAGACGGATCATACACGGAAAGTGAAGAGGGACGATCGATTCTTATTCTCTGAACCCACTTTCCAGATAGTGAACCTACAACAAGCACTGAAATAACAATGAATTATACCAAAAAATCCCGCATGGAGGATTGGGACATCAGTAAGCAAATATTTACCAAATAACGGTTGGAATGGGCAATAAGTACATTTCAACCATATAAATCACCAGGAGTGGATGGAATACTTCCAGCACACCTGCAGCAAGGGATAGAGGATATTCTCCCTCACCTGCTGAGTATTACAAGAAGCAGTCTAGCAGGGGTCTAATACCGAGAAAATGGAGAAGGGCAAGGGTAACTTTCATACAAAAAATAGAGAAAAAACATGGGGATCTTCTAGAACCACTTGTCTAGCATCGTTTCTACATAAAACGATGGATAAAGTAGTTGATAACTACTTAAGAACGGAGAATCTGGAGAATACACTACTTCATAAATGTCAGCAGGCCTATAGAGCGGGTCGATCAACTGAGACGGCTCTGTATCAGCTGACCGAAGTCATCCAGAGAACTCTGAATAACAAAGAAATCGCATTCCTGGATATATCTGGGGCCTTTGACAACACAACTCATGTGTCTGTCAAAGAAGCACTAAAAAGGCGAGGAGTAAATGGAACCATCGTAAAATGGATGTATGAGTTGTCGAGAACGTGGATAGCGGATACACAGGTGGGGAATCAAACCACCTCAGTTAAAGACACTCGCGGGACACCTCAACTGGGAGTGATATCTCCCTTTCTATGGAGCCTCGTTGTAGATGAATCTAGAGGCTAACGGAGCGTGGTCTCGAATGTATGAGCTATGCTGATGACATAGTTCTAATAGTCAGAGGCAAGTTCGAGAGCACCTTGTGTGATTTATTACAAAAAGGCCTCAGAATTATTGAGCAGTGGTGCTTCTCAGTGAGGCTAAACAAGACCACAGTAATTTCATATACCCGGAAAAGAACACTTCCAGCTATGAAATACCTATCTTTAAACGGGGAAATCATAGAATGGAAATATGAAATTAAATATCTGGGGATAACACTAGACAGTAAACTTATAAGCATGTTGAAATAACTGCAAGTAAAGCAATGAAAGCTTTGATGGCGTGCAGAAGTATAGCTGGTAAGACTAACCCAAAAATACTGCAACTGATACGCCATGATTGTGAGACCAGTCAATTACGTATGGGGCATTAGTCTGGCACACCAAAGCAAGTCAGAACAGCATGATGAAGACCTTCGACAAAGTTCAAAGACTTGCCTATATGTGCAACACTGGAGCTATGAGAACGTGTCCAACTAGGGCACTTGAGATCATTACATATCTCACACCTCTACATCTGGTGATACAAAGATCAGCCCAAGAGGCAATTCTTAGAATAGCTTGGGAAGGTTCAGGCAATGACAGTATGAAAAATCTAACAAAATACATATCATCAGCGAATCTTCCTACTGACGAAATGATCAAGGATGTAAGTATCGAACTTCACTACAATGCTAGGTGGGAGGAGAGATAGGAAAAGGGAATACATTGTAACGTTTTGGTTTTGGGATACGCCACTGTCTTTTGGCAAATCTTATTAGTTTGAATTATTGGTACCTAGTAGTTATGTCACCAATAGTACTGGTTAAGGACAGGGTATATATTAGTTTGTGGGAGTGAGACAAAGTTATTTTTAATTTCTTTAGATAGGCTATTTTTGGAGTGGCCAGAGTAGAATCGAAGAAACGAGAGGTTTTACCTGTACCTGGTGACATTTTTTTGGTGGTCGATTAAAAGCCCTTGACATTCCCAATTAGTGATTTATGTGGAAACCCCTTCGAATAATGTGAGCGGCCTCCTCAAGATTTCACTTTTCAAAGTAGATTTATCCATCCTTTTTTTGTTTTCTCCCAATCGATAGCTTTGGAACACATGGTCGCAGCCTCTATCGAAACGAGTCGTAGCAATGTCTTCTCTCTCTGTCGTTACACATACATATAAAAGAGATACGATAGACGGGATTCTGCCATCGAAGTAGTGAAGAGTGAAGTATAGTGCACATTGCAGCGTAGAAAACTTTGTGTTGTCACTTGTCAATTCCATCATAACTCGTAACCTATTTTTCATTTACAATGTCCATGTGTTTGTGTCTTTATATTTTGGCGGAGTCCTTCCTCAATATGTCGTACGTAATTGTGGAATTTAGTTTTCTTTTTAAGGTTTTAAGGTAGCTTAAGTTAACCTTTGTTGGGCAAGATATGATTTTATGTGTCGTTTTGAGAACTTGAGCTGAATATTAATCTACACTCGACGCCCAAGTCCGAAAAGGAAATTTATTCGGGGCGGTCGCCAATTTATCTCCGCAAGGCACGCGTAGGTATTCGCGAGACCGTCAAAGCTTGGAGAAAAACGTACAGTTTTCCAGAGCGTCGGGGACCTACTTATAAAGACAATCAGGCCAGATCTTTCTTTAATTTTAATTTCAATACTCCAATTATTATGTGTGAAATTCCGGAGAAATTTATTGTGTTTTTCTTCTAATTTTTAGTAACGGACATTAATTAAAATCCCTACAGAAATAATTCACGTTCATACAATACAATATGTAAATTTATAATTTTTTTAAAGGTAAACTATAGTACTATTGTGCCGAAAGGTCACTGTATCTATTTTTTTTTATATATCCAAGGCCTTGAATAACTTACCAATTAAGAATTAAGTGACTTCAAATACTTATTTGACCTATTGAGTATTATTCCCATTGTCATAAAAATTACTATATTCAAATCTGTATAAAAGGATGATCTTTGTCTTTTTCTTTTAAATGAAATTTTTATTGTTTGGTCTCACCTATTACTTTAGATTTTTTATGTTTTGCAATTTGGTAAAATCTATATTCTTCAAATTACTTGCTTTTTTTTCTTTTTTTATTATTTAAGACAAAATTGCATGGCGCCACGGGTTATGTGATGTATTCCTGACTCACTCCCATCAATGTTCTCCGATGAAAAGCTGCCGTTCGCTTTTGTAACTCAAGTTTAAGAAGATAACAACTAAATTTTTTTGAAAAATCTAGTTGTTTTGATAAGGTTGATAAGAGCCAGTTACAACATCACCCAAACTCTCAAAGAAAACACCATTAGATGGTTCAGAGATGGCTCAAAAACCACCACAGGAGCGGGCGCTGGAGAATTCGGGCCTGGCACCAGATACTCATTATCGTTAGGTTCCAATACAAGCGTCTTTCAGGCAGAAATACTTGCGATCGAAAGATGCGTGGAAATGAACCTAGAAAGAAACTATCAGATATGTGGTATATCGATTCATTCTGATAGTCAAGTAACTATCAAAGCATTGAGCTCCCATGTCATTGTTTCAAAGTTTGTAAGGGAGTGCCGAAGAAAACTTAATGAAATTGACAAGAATAACAGGGTCTCTTTAGTCTGGGTTTCTGGCCTCTCAGGAATCACAGGAAATGAAGTGGCCAATACACTTGCCAAGAAAGGAGCACGAACGCCTTTTATTGGTCGGAGACTTTCTGTTGTGTAGGAGAATGCTCCTATAAGAAAAAGTTTCGAAAGTAGGAGGAAACCGAAAGAGAAGCACTCTGACGGTGCATTCCCGAGCTAAATCACTCCCATAAAGTTCCTGCGGAACTTTGACACCGCTAAATCCCAAAATTATTTCAATTTCAGTAAAAATAAGCTACATTTCTTCACGGGCTTTCTTACAGGGCACTACCGGCTTAGGAAGCACCTAATGAGAATACGTCTAGCAGAAATTGACGAGTGTAGATTCTGTGTGTAAAAAGAAGAAACTCCGGGTCACTTAGATCAGTCCAAAAACATCTTGATGAGGTAAAAATACGTGATGCAGGTAAACTCCTTATAAAAGATGTGATATGAAATCATACGATGTATAGGGTGACATTAGTACTATATCTATTTATAATCTTTTTAAAATAAAGGTAAGCTATGGCTACATATTCATGCTTTATTCCTTATTAATTTGAAAGTATTTGTTTGAAGCTGACTTGTTTCTTTCTTTCAATTTCACCAAAGATCATCAAAATTCCTGTATATATTTTAGACTGGCGTGCAAATTAGGATATATTCAGTTCATACTACCAAAAATATAATACAAAGAAAGGCTACATCTGATTTATAGGTACTATCAAAACACATTAAAAATAAACGGTTTTAAAGATTAAAACTAACTTTTCCGCATCTGTGGCCCTGAACAATATTCTATGATAAAATTGTTACTTGTATACACTTCGGGGGATGTATCGTGCTAACAAACCGAAATTTCTCCAAAAATGTAGTATATTTGGATTTATGGGACCCGCTGTACTCGCTCTAGTCAACTGAAAATCAATAGGGTACACCTGTGAGACACCTTGAACAATATTCAATCATAAAATGGATCAATCATATACTCTCTGGAGGCTGTATCGTGCTAATAAACTGAAAAGTCTCCTAAAATGACAAAAATGTCGTACTTCAAGTACCATAGCATCCGTTGTACTGGCTTTAGTGAGCTGAATATCAACAGGGTTTATCTTTGAGACGCCCTGAATAATATCCAATCATCACTTGTATATACTCCGGAGTCTGTATCGTGCTAAAAAACTGAAACTTCTGCAAACATGGAAAAATATCGTACTTGAAGTACTGTAGCACCAGTTATATTGGCTCTGATGAGCTGAAAATCAATAGGGTTCATCTGTGAGATGTCCTGAATAATATTCAATCATAAAATTGGTGACTTGTTGAACTCCGGAGGCTGTATCGTGCTAACAAACTGAAATTTCTCAAAAAATGACAAAATGTCGTACTTCCAGTACCATAGCACCTGTTGTACTGGATCTGGTGAGCTGAAAGTCAATAGGGTTCATCTGGGACATGTCCTTATTAATATTCAATAATAAAATTGGTGACTCATCGCACTCCGGAGGCTGTTAACAAGACATGTAAGAAAAAGTGGCCGACGACAAAGACGACGACGACGACATACAGACAGGGTTTTTTTTTCTAAAAACCGTTTTTTCGTGCTGTTGTTGATGGGAAACGTGAAAATAACAAAAAAAATTTCAAAATTCCGACTTTTTTTGGGTTAAACCAATACTTTTCTCGCATATTAGATAGGTTGGGCCGAAAAGTAACAAAGAGTCGCATCTGCCCCAATTGCGTTGTCAGAACTATAAAACAAACAAAAATCTTTTTTTATCTGTACTACAATAAGACTGGTTGAAAAACAAAACACATTAAAATGAACTGGGAAGAACACAAACAAACAATAACATTATTTAAACAGGGCTGAACGCAAGTACATCAATTATTTGAAACTTTCAAATTAATAAGTGTGAATAAGTAGCCATAGCTTATCTTTATTTTAAAAAGATTGTGAGTAGATATAGTACTTGTGTCATCCTATACATCGTATGATTTGATGTCACATCTTTTATGACTTGCGTCACGTGTTTTTACCTCGTCAAGCGGTATTTGGACTGATAACAGACGACATCAAGAAAAACCTTGCGATGGTATAAAAAATTGTAATTTACATGTTTTAGTAAATTATTTTTTTTATTCAATAAGTACGAATAATCAAGAATGTCCTTGTATGATTATCGACTTCATATTATTGAGTACCTACTTCCTGAACAACCAGGTCTCAGGCCTGCGGAAAAATGTCGCACCACTAACCAAAAAGGGTCGCAGAGAAACAGCTTTCCATTGTCTATCTTGTCCTGGAAAGCCGGCCCTGTGTTTCGAGCCTAGTTTCGCCGAATTTCATAAGAATATGTAGCTTTCTTATTTTAGTTTGGAATTTCGTGTTGTATAATGTAATGTAATTGCAAGGAGTCTTAGGAGGCCCATCCGTCTCTAGAAAATATATTTAGTAGGAGGCTGAGGCCGTCTAATGACGTCCTACCCCCTAAAGGAATTATTTTAACTATGTACGTAAAAATATAACCACTTTTCAACGTGTTAACTTCAGATTCACAATAAATACATCATTTATATAAGAAAGAAGTTATTTTATAAATAAAATTGTTAGGATATTCCAGTCATCAACCATTAAATTTAATTGCCAATGCTCTACGAATTAATCTAAGCTTAGCAGATGTTTTCGTAACAAGCTCACTAACTTGCCAAGCAAGTTTTCCAATTTATTATTCAAATACACAGTCTAATTAGCTTCCGAAATCCGCTGTTTTAAAAGCTGACAGCTATTACTTCCAGCCAATCTCATGGTGTTAGCTATTTTAATGGCAACAAAGTCATTTATCTTTTTTCCACATACCTACAAATAACAAAAATAACAATATTGACCAGGTCTCTTATCGAACCAACTAAAAAATAAATCTTTTATTAGACTTAATTAAAGTTTGCGTGCTAACGCAATGCAAATGAATGAAACGACTTCATTTCGTTCAGTTAGTATCAAACGTACCCATAAAAAGAATGAATCTGCATTTAATGAAATTGTTATTCGTGCAAGAGTGAGATCGTAATATTGAAGTTAAGTGTCATTCTAATGTCCAGCTTGTTCAACTTGAGATTTGTTTTTTGTTTTCAATTCACCTTTACCTTGACAGGTTGTTAACATGTGACTTTTTAAAATGTAGATTTCGACTACTACGGTTAGTTAGTTCAATTTAAAACGTTTTAATATATTCTCGAGGAAGGACGCCAGCGAACTAAATCGTTAAAATAGTATATAGTATCCCTATTTAATCTAGAAATACGCAATAATTTGTTTTTGCTTTTCTGTATAGGGGTTGAAAACGTACCACTCTATATTTCGGCTCCTATAGAAAATTCAAAAATATGCAAAGCCACGTCACACTTATTTTTAAGGGGGATACTTTGTAGGCTGGTTTTCAACTATATATATTAAACCACGATCACCTGACCTAGCCCCTCTAGATTTCTTCCTATGGGGGTATCTAAAACCGATTGTTTATAAAACAAATTCTCGAAATTTGGAAGATCTGAAGAGAATAATAACTGCTGCGTGTAGAGAGGTTTTCGAAATGTTAGATGGGAGTTTGAGAATAGACTTTATCACTGTTTAGAAAATAATTGACATTTCGAAAATTTTATGGGGTAAAGGGAAGTTAGATGAACCATCGCTAAAAATTTTTAAAGCGTGGCAACACTGCAAAGTTTCACATGCGTATGTTTTGCGTTTTGATCAGTTCTTCCCAAGAAGCCACGACATGAAATTGGAGAAGAGCCTTCAACTTGTCGAGGTTCAGAACTCCAACCTCACTACTGGGGCTTGGAAGATCCTAAACTCTAATAAAGAGGGGAAGGGATTTTTCCTCCCGATTGGGATCGATCACTAATCTGGGGAGGCTCTGAAGGCAAGAGGTTACGCGCTAAACTTCCGTTTTGGGCGTATTCCTGCCTTGGGGCTGGGAAAGAAAAAGAGCCCCGCGGAGGATCCAAAGGATATGGCGATACCCTCCACATCCGGAACCTCTGGAAAAGGGGAAAAAGGCGAAAGCTTGACCTTGGGTCAGCTCGAAATCTCCTCCGGCTCTGCTGGGGTGACTGGGGATGCGGAGATAGCCTCTGCATGCCGGGAAACTGGGCAGAGCAGCCTGGGGGTCGAGAGTCTGACTCGAGATCAAGAAATCTGCTCGAACTCAGAGGAAGATATTGCCACGGTGGTGGAGGAGGGTCAGGGAGAGAGAAAGGAGGGGGATGAATAGAGGCTGAGTAACTCGACGTTCACGAATGTAGCTCAGATTAACCAGCATCACTCGAAGGGAGCTTCAGCCGTGATTGCAAGGTTGATCGCTAGACTACAACTGGATATTGTACTGACCCAAGAACCATGGATCAACAATGAAGGCAAAGGTTTGGCATACAAGAATTCCAAATTTATTTATGATCAGAGGCAAGTATCTCCGCGTGCCTGTGTAATCATAAGAAATAACATAAAATATATTTGTGTTTCAGAATACGTGTCACGGGACCTTGTTCCAATCATGGTTCACCTCAACATTGGGGGTATCGACCGAGACATCGTCATTGCCTCTGTCTACTTCGCTGCAGACGGGCCGATGACACCGCCAGAAGAAATACAAGAGCTAGTGAGACACTGCAATAGCAGATGGCTGCCAATTATAATTGGTCATGATGCCAACGCACACAATACCGTATGTGGAAGCACTAATAACAACGCAAAAGGTGAGTGTTTATTAGAATATCTCTTAGCAAATAACCTTGAGACCTTAAATGTGGGGACAAGCCCCACCTTTGTCACGAGACCAACAGAAGAGGTCCTGGACGTAACAATTGTTAATGTTGCTTCTAGGAAAAATGTAAAAGATTGGAGGGTGATGAGCGAGCCATCACTTTCCGACCATAGGATCATCGAATTTAGGATAGAGGGAAACACCACCTCGATTCCTACAACCCGAAATCCTAGAAATACTGATTGGACTCTTTACAAGACCAATATGAAGGATAATTTGGAACAAGTCGAAGTGAATAGGATGAATCACCCGCACTACGACCTGGAACAGATCAGTGAGGCAATAATGGAAGCTTTTAATTCCAGTGCCCAGTGTCAAAAGCTCGTTCAGAAAAGGACGCTCCTTGGTGGAATGAGAACATGTCAAACTTCAGAAAAGAGGTCCGTCGGCTCGTTAATAGAGCCAAATGTGAGGGTAATTGGCAGAGGTACACTGAGAAGCTTACTCAGTACAATAAAGAGATTAGGAAAGCCAAAAGGCTTAATTTTCAAGCCTTTTGCGAAAAGAACACTTCCACTCACACAGCGGCCAGACTAGAAAAGGGCATGGCAAATGGGGGAACTAACCCCACAATGTCGCTGAAAAAGCCAGACGGTTCATACACGGAAGGTGAAGAGGAACGATCGATTCTTCTTCTAAGAACCCACTTTCCAGGTACTGAACTAGCAATAAGCATTGAAATAACGTTGGATTACACCAAAAAATCCCGCAAGATTGGGACATCGCCAAGAAAATATTTATCAGACAACGTTTGGAATGGGCACTAAGTACCTTTCAACCATATAAATCACAAGGAGTGGATGAAATATTTCCAGCACTCCGGCATCAAGGGATAGAGGAGATTCTTCCTCACCTGCTGAAGATTACAAGAAGCAGTCTAGCAGTAGGTCTAATACCTAGAAAATGGAGAAGAGGAAGGGTAACCTTCATACCAAAAATAGGGAAAAAGATGGGACTGATCCCCGATCTTTTAGACCCATCTGTCTAACATCGTTCCCACTCAAAATGATGGAGAAAGTAGTGGATAACTACATAAGAACAGAGAATCTGAAGAATATACCACTTCATAAATGTCAGCATACTAACGGAGCGGGTCGATCAACTGACCGAAGTCATCCAGAGAACTCTGAACAACAAAGAAATCGCAATGTGCGCATTCCTGGATATATCTGGGGCCTTCGACAACACAACTCATGTGTCTGTTAAAGAAGCACTAAAAAAACGAGGAGTCAATGAAACCATTGTAAAATGGATGTTTGAGTTGTTGACGACGAGGATAGCTGAGTGATAACTCCCCTTCTATGGAGCCTCGTAGTAGGTGAGTTGCGCTACACGCTAACGGAGCTTGGCTTCGAATGTATAGGCTATGCTGATGACATAGTTCTAATAGTCAGATGCAAGTTCGAGAGCACCTTGTGTGACTTATTACAAAAGGGCATCAGAATCATTGAGAAATGGTGCTTGTCAGTGGGGCTAAACATTAACCCAAACAAGACCATAGTAATTACATTTACACTTCCCGCCATGAGACCCATATCTTTAAACGAGGAAATTATTGAATGGAAATAATCAGAAGTTAAATATCTAGGGATAACCCTAAACAGTAAGCTTCTGTGGAATAAACATGTTGAAATACCTGCTGGAGTGCAGGAATCTAGCTTGTAAGAGGTGGGGCTGTAACCCAAAAATACTGCGATGGTTGTACGCCGTGATTGTGAGAACAGTAATTACGTATGGGGCAATACTTTGGCATACAAAAGCAAGTCAGTACAGCACGAGGAAGACCGTTGACAAAGTTCAAAGGGTTGCCTGTGTGTGCATCACTGGAGCTATGAAAACGTGTCCAACTAGGGCACTTGATATCATTACAGATCTCACACCTCTACATCTGGTGATAGAAAGATCTGCTCAAGAGACAATTCATAGAATATCTAAGGAAGGTTCTGGCAATGAGAGTATTAAAAATAAGGGAGCCTGGTCCTCTGTAACAAAATACATCTCATCAGCGAATCTTCCCAGTGACGGAATGATCAAGAAAATAAGTATCGAAAAGAATTTTACTACGATGCTTAATACGAGGAGAGACTGGGAAAGGGAATATACCACCCAAACTCTCAAAGAAAACACCATTAGATGGTATACGGATGGTTTAAAAACCACCACTGTAGCAGGCGCTGGAGTATTTGGGCCTGGCACTAGATACTCATTTTCGTTAGGCTCCTTCCCGAGCGTCTTATAGGCAGAAATACTTGCGATTGAAAGATGCGTGGAAATGAACCTAGACAGAAACTATCAGAAATGTGATATATCGATCCATTCTGATAGTCAAGCAGCTGGCAAAGCATTGACTCAAAGCATAGGAGTGCTGAAAAAACTTGATGAATTAGGCATGAATAACAGGGTCTCTTTAGTGGGGGTTCCTGGCCAGTCGGGAATAACAGGAAATGAAAAGGCCAATACACTTGCCAGGAAAGGAGCACAAACGCCCTTTATTAGCCCGGAGCCTTTCTGTGGTGTAGGAAAACGCTCCTATAAGAAAGAGTTTCGGAAGAAGGAGGAAAACGAAAGAGAAGACCTCTGGCGGTGCCTTCCCGGGTTGGAACATTCCAAAAAGTTCCTGCGGAACCTTGACGCTGCTAGATCCAACAAATATTTGGACCTCAGTAAAAATAAGCTACATCTCCTCACGGGCTTTCTTACAGGACACTGTCGTCTTAGGAAGCACCTAATGAGAATAGGTCTAGCAGAAACTGACGAGTGTAGATTCTGTGGGGAGGAAGATGAAACTCCGGATCACGTAGATCTGGAATGCCTCGCCATTGCAAGCCAACGCAAGAAATGCTTCGGACAAGAAACTTGTAAGAGTGAGGATATCACATCGTTGAAGCTGTTCCAAATACTAGAGTTCATTAGAACCCTGGAACTGGAAGGCGAGCTGTAGTAGTAACGAGAACAGCTCTGATAGGGGGGGGGGCACAATAAACCTTAGGTTTCAGTGCATTGTAACCCCGTTAGAATCTGATGTAATCTAATCTAACATCATCTACTTGTGAAGCTCTCCTCTCAAGGAAATTCGCGATGTTACCAAATTTTTGTTTGGTTTTTGCTATACCTACTCGATATTTGCTACAGATTCATCACTTTTTGTAAAATCATCTCATGGATGAAAAAGTGGTCTAGATTTAAGCAAATTGGTTACTTTACCTTCATCTTATAGAAATAATTTATCTTGCAGAACTTTTCAAAAGAATCACTACAGTTTCCGTTAATAATGTACTAATATAAAAATAAGATCATTCTCGATTCAATTGAATTAACTGTCTCGACCCTTACTTCGTGGAATCTGCTCATATTAGTCTTTTAAATGAAACTCACGGTTTCTAGTTAATTCGACAATATAATAAAAGTTATTGAAAATTCTAAAAAATTGACAATTGTTTCGATAAATCAATATCATCGTCAGAGTGACAGAAGTTACATTTCATTTGATGCCTACCTGATGTTTAGTAGTTATTTTTGGCTAGACCAAGAAGTGACCTAACTTGTGATTGGCTTAATATATGTTTATGGAAAAAAGAAGAATATGTGATATTACAAATATTGAAGCTTAGATATTATTAGCCCTATGGTGATATCCTGGATATCATTTTTCCAATTAAGATCAGTATAACTGTGCAATGATATAGAAAACCAGGAAAACTATATCTGCTGATCTTTACAATTATCACTTAAGACGACAGTTTATTAGTGGAGAACTCCCTAGATTTAACTGTTCATTGACAACTTCATATTGTGGGTTTCTTAAATGTCTTCTAATATCCAATTCTTCAAGGAAATCCAGTTCTTGTCTCTTTTCACCAATATGCAGCACTTCTAGTTTTGTGTTAGGTGTCAATGAATGATTGGTGTGAAGTAGATGTTTTGCGTAGTGGGATTTATCTGGTTGTTTCATTCCGTATGCTCGTACGTGTTCACTGTATCGGATTTCAAAATTCCTAAGGGTCTGACATTACAGTTTTAAATGCAATAAAAAAGAAGATAGAAGATAATAACCTAACAGTTACAAAATCTGATAAGGGGAACACAACTGACATTTTGACGACTGAAAATTACAATTCCAAAATATATAACTTTATAGAATCTAGCGATGTAAAAGTTCTTAAAGCAGACCCAACAAAAAGTTTTCTAATAATGTAAGGGATATTGTTAATAATTCAAATTATCTTTTGAGTGATTACGAAAAGAGGTCTATCATACATAAGAATCCTCATTGTCCACAATTATATGGAACCGTTAAAGTACATAAAATAACGAAACCAATTAGACCTGTAGTTTCTTATGTTAATGCTCCTAATAATATATTGGCAAAGAGGCTCAACAATATACTCAATAGTTACGGATATTAATCTCAGTACTCAATTAGAAATTCAATAGAACTAATCAAAAAGTTTAAAGCAATCCACTTGCAAGGTAACTATAAACTCATTTCGTTCGATGGTACTAATATGTTCACTAAAATTCCTCCTAAAGAATGTCTAATACTTGTAAGAAAATTACTAGAAGATAAAAATATTAATCCAGGAATAATATCAGATATACTTAATTTATTTGATGTATGCATTAATCAGAATTATTTCACTTTTGACAATAAGATATATATTCAAAATGAAGGTTTACCAATGGGAAGCCCTATATCACCTATTTTAGCAAACATTTTAATGGACAATTTAGGAAGAAAGGTCTTTGAACGTAATATTTCGAAAAATATTTTATTTTGGTATAGATATGTAGATGACATATTAGCTTGTTTTATGGGTAGTGAACGACAATTAGATGTATTTTTCAACCACATCAATAATTTACACCTAAAAATTATATTTACATTAGAAATTCAAGGAAATAGCTCAATCAATTTTCTTGATTTAAAAATTCAAAGAGTTGATAATGTAATTGATTATTCAATTTACCGAAAACCAACACAGACTGATGTGACAATTCCATTCAATTCCAATCACCCTATGTCACACATACTAGCGGCATATAATTCAATGATACATAGAGCTTTTTCAGTTTCTATGAACAAATGTAATTTTGATAGAGAGATTAATACAATTAGACAAATAGCAACATCCAACGGTTATCCATTAAATATGATAAATAAGCTAATTAGTAAAAAAGAGGAAACAGTGGCAATACAAATAATATTTCCTAAACAAGCTGATGAAATAAAAACTTATAAAACCATCACATATGCAGCAAATATTTCAAAGATAATATCTTCAGCAACGAATACAACAATTTCTTTTAAAACAGAAAGTAACGTTAGTACAAAATTGTTAAATGTAAAAACAAAAATACCACTATTAAAGAAGTCAGGTATATATAAACTCAAATGTCCAGAATGTAATGCTGTCTATTTGGGTCAGACCCTTTGGAATTTTGAAATCCGATACAGTGAACACGTACGAGCATACAGATTAAAACAACCAGATAAATCCCACTACGCAAAACATCTACTTGACACCAATCATTCATTGACACAAAACTAGAAGTGCTGCATATTTGTGAAAAGAAACAAGAACTGGATTTCCTTGAAGAATTGGAAATTAGAAGACATTTAAGAAACCCACAATATGAAGTTGTCAATGAACAGTTAAATCTAGGGAGTTCTCCACTTATAAACTGTCTTCTTAAGTGATAATTGTAAAGATCAGCAGATATAGTTTCCCTGGTTTTCTATATCATTGCACAGTTATACTGATCTTAATTGGAAAAATGATATCCAGGATATCACCATAGGGCTAATAATATCTACGCTTCAATATTTGTAATATCACATCTTCTTCTTTTTTTTTCTATTAACATATATTAAGTCAATCCCAAGTTAGGTCACTTCTTGGTCGAGCCAAAAATAACTACTAAACATCAGGTAGACATCAAATGAAATGTGTCATTCTGACGATGATATTGATTTGTCGAAACAATTGTCAATTTTTTAGAATTTATAATAGCTTTTATTATATTGTGGAATTAACTAGAAACCGTGAGTTTCATTTAAAACACTCGATTTAATTATTTAAAATTTAGTTTAGCCCTCAGAATTCCTTTCATTTTGATATGAAACCTCAAGTGATACATTTGATTGAGCACATATTATAGCATATATTCTAATAATGGTACAGATCACAAAAAAATGTAATTATCACACACAAGGATCAACATAATAAAAACGGTGAATCTAGCTACATTGCTAATACCCAATCTGCAATCCCTTATTCCTAATGAATATATCGTTCGTTAGAGCTCACCTTTGGAAGCGTCTACATTAAAACCCCCACCTTGGTACTGGAACGACCACGAACAGAGATCACACGTTGTAAGTCCATCGGGGGTAGCTGAATCATCTAGAAATAGAGGTCTTGGTGGTGGGGGTACGAAGTTTCCCGAAAAGAAGCCTCCTTCGCTTGCGTCGAGAGGTATTGGTGAATCGTCTTCTAGGATATCGGACCATACCTCATTACTTTGGTCTGTGACGTTTACTACTTTTGTTGATACCGAGGATGGTACCTGAAAAAATATTTTTGAGTTAGCTGTTTATAGTTGAAAATTACAAAAGCAGTAAAAACATGGTATTAAACAGGGCATTCTGTGAATGAGTACTGTAAATTATAGAAATAGCAAATAGTTGAGGAATATTCTCTAACCTTAGTATGTGACATACAGGCAGGTAAAGTGTGAAGAAGAAATACACATTATATTGCATATCTTCTCTAAGTATAAAAAAATTTTTTTTAGGTCACAGTCTCTTCAACACACATCAACAGTATTAATTTATCTAATTCCAATATTAGAGGAGTTCATCAACTTTTATTACACCATATTGTATTTTGTAATAATTCTTGACTTTTTGTCTGGAATTATTCACCGAATTTCCTACATAAAAGGTACTCTTTGTTGAACTCGTTACAGCACTCCATTTTGAAGAGTTTTCAGTTTTAATTGCAATGAGATACTTTTCTTACGTAAATTATTTTAAATAATGGAATTTAAATGGAACTAGATATGTAAATTTTTGTATGAATAATTCAATAGATCTTCTTGATGATGTACTTTATCAACGTAGGCTGTCAAAGTGGTTTATGCACAATGGGGCTTTGCCACGTGTAAAGGTGCGTCCTCACTTGCAACAAAACCGCGAACCGAACGCCGTCGCCAGCATCGCCGAGAACAGCGCCGCGAACAACAGGATATTTATTGAAAAAGAACAGTCCAGGTAGAAGCGTACAGCGTCGCGAACAGTGTACGAAGCGCTAATCATAGAACAGGTAAATTTTTTATGGAAATGAAAGAAAGGGAAATTATTGACCATCAACATGTAGGCAATATCTCCTCTCTTTACTTCATTATACTTCATTTTCCCCGATTATTGAAGCGGCTAAAAAATTTCAGAAGAAATACTGCTTGTTTCGCACTGTAAACAAGAGGATATTTCATAATGGAAAGAAGAAAGCCGAAAAGAGTGAAGTACTAACGTCTACCTCTTTTCTTGGAAGAGAAACAGACACGAGCTAAAAAAGCCGAAATCAAAAGAGTAACTAAATAAGTCAAATTCGGGGATTATAACTAAAAATAAACCTGGAAAAGTGATAAATAATGGTACAAAAGTGAAGAAAAAAAATAATATAAAGAACAGTAATGATAGTGGAAATAGAGATTGCGCCTGCTTAGCAGTGCCATATTATCCAATAGGCTGACTAGGCTTTAGCCTAGGGCGCCGTGAAAGAAATAGGCGACGACTGACCGGACTAACCACTAACGATAGTCACAAATCGTGCAAATCATTTTTGCTGTATACGTATTTTTTTCGTGGAGATCGAATGTGTTGTAAGGCACCAATATTCAACAAAATTTTATTGACAACATTAGTGAATAGAGACATCATTATTTCAGTCGGCCGGGTTTGAATACTTGGATAAATTGAAAAGCACCGCTTTACATCCATATATTTTGATTATCAATGTGGTATTAGGTTTGTTCCTACAAAAAATCCCCAACAAGTCCGTGACAGTTTTCAAACCAACTTTAATGCGCATGTCTGTTTTGGATCGATTCCAAACATGATTGAAACTAGGTGTAGGAACATCTGATCAACGTCCGCTTAGCTTTTATTTCTCTGTGACACTTGCGATTTGTGATATAACCTCACTTTGAAGTGCTTGACAAGCCAGTATTTATTATTGTTTTTAAACTTGTTATTATTTCATTTTTTTCTACAACATTAGGCCAAGTAATGACTTCAGGAGCAAGATTGCTCAAAAAGTATTCTACTCTTTTAATTACCCTGAATAAAGCACTAATAGTTATATTAAATCTATCAGCTACATCTCGATAGCTGGATGTTTGATGCCCTGCATACCACAAAAAAATATATACATGCTGTAATGCACTCAGGTTTCCATATGGTCCACTTTGTGGTTTGTAATAAGTGCTAGCTACAAATCTTTCAGCAATTATATTTGCAGTGGCGGGACTAACACGGAAATGTTCTATAAACTCAACTCTATTGAACTGGGGTACTGTTTGTTCAAAAAAGTTTTGATTCTCTGGTCTAACTCGGTCTTCCAATACATCTTCTTTGTCGAAATCCGCATCTGAGTCAGAAAAGTCTGAAATCTCCGATTCGTCAGAGGATTCAAAATCACTCATTTTTTAATAAAAAACACTACAAACACTTGAAAACAAAAATATTTTTGAAATAATTATAAAAGTGACACAGAGGAAAGGTTAGTTTTATTTTTTTTGTAACTGCGCATGATTCCAACAATTTACTTGTAAAAGATCCGCAAACTGTTCTGACAGCAAACTATCAGAGAAACGTGTAGGAACAGCGCATCGGTTGTTTCCCAGCACAAGTCCAACAATCAGAAACTTTGTTGGAACGCGGCTAAGTATTTTGCACCGAATCCGGACTGTCACTGACTGTTTCTGATTACTGTAGGAACAAAGCTATTGTGGTAACTATAGACAAATCTCTTTTTGCCGATTTGCGGCATTGACGGGATGCCGCCAGAGATAAATATGTTAATATGGAAAGTACCGCCACGTGCGCCTTGCGCTCGCCAAAACAAAAAAACCGACAAAGGGTGATTGGAAACGCAACATCAAAGTTTACAAAAAAAATTGGTAAACTTTGGAAACATTTATTTTAAAAATAGCAGGTAGTCAGTTGAGTTAGTTCAGTCGCTGGCAGTAATCGAGTAATCGACAATTAAAATATTATCTATCAGTTGCCGTATTTTTGTCTTGTTTATCATTTTATCGAAAACAATGAGTGGAAGTGGAGGAAGTAGAAAACTTAGTGGGTGGGAAAGGAAGAAGGCTGAAAAAGAAAAGCAAGAAAAAATGGAGAAGTTATTGGAAAAAAAATACCCAAATAAAATTTTTTTGTCAAGCTGTTCGAGGTACAGAAGCCGATGCAGATAATGAACAACAATCAACTCTCAGTAATGATGATATTATGGATAGAGGTAAGCAGATAATTGAATAACGCGGTGTAAGAATGTACTTTTTATTTTTGTATCCTCTAGAAACCGCAATAAACACATGCCATTATGATACTGATGAAGTTCAGGACTGTGCATCTTCATCAAGCAATCCTCAAGAAACGTCAGAATTATTTTCAAAAGTCGATTTCACAGACCCAGCTGGATGGGCTATAACCGAAAGTTTCATAAATTACATTGTAATGAACCCATCTGTAATTGTACAAGAAATTTCTAAAAGGGATTTCCAAAAATCGAAACGAATTTATGATATTCATAGTAGATTTGCTTAAAAAAATATGTTTTTCAAAACTTTGCACAACGAGGAAACTGTACGTCGTCAATGGCAATTATATTCAGCACTAACAGGAAATGTTTATTGTTTGTATTGTAAATTATTTAACCGGACAAAAACGAATTATTTCATGACTGGATTCAACGACTGGAAAAATACCCATCGGATTTCTGAACATGAAAACTCTCCTGAACACTGTGAAAATGCGAAGGCGTATATTGCGCGATCAAATGTCTTATGGAAAATAGATACCGAAGTTCATAAGCAGTACCTTGCAGGAAGATATTACTGGGTTAACATACTTAAACGAGTAGTGGCAGTTATAAAATTTTTGACATCGCGTGGATTAGCATTTAGGGGTTCTAGTGAAATGTTTGGGGCTATTGATAACGGCAACTATATAGGTTCGTTAGAGCTTTTAGCAGAATTAGATCCATTTCTGAAAAGCCACATTGAAACAAAAGGCAATCCAGGAAAAGGAAATGTTTCTTATTTATCATCAACTATTTGTGATGAATTTATAAAACTCAAGGGAACAATTTGCATCAGAAATAAAAAACAAAATATTTTGCAATAATCATAGATTCTACACCCGACATATCCCATAGACCAACTTACTGTTGCTCTCAGATATGTAATTGAAAATGGTTGGGTAGTAGAACGATTTATTACATTTGCTGCTAAGGTAGGGCACAAAGCTTCAAGTATGGAAACAGCAATTTTGAAAGTTTTAAAACATATGTCATTAGACATACAGAACTGTAGAGGACAATCTTACGATAACGCTAGCAACATGTCTGGTGAATATTCTGGTTTGCAAGCTAGAATCAAGGAAAATAACAGATTGGCAAAATTTATACCAAGTGCTGCCCATTCACTGAATTTACTAGGAACCTGCGCTGCAGAGTGTTTTCCTGTTGTAACAAATTTCTTCTTGTTTATGGAAGAAATATACACTTTCTTTTCAGCATCAACCTATAGTGTTTAACACGTAACAGAACTGTGAGTGGGTCAGAACTACATGTGCCTAAAACACTTGCAGCTACTAGATGGTCAGCTAGAGTCGATGCCTGCACCGCTCTTTATGACAGTTACGATGCTTTTAAAGAAGCTTTGAATTTTATTGTGAATTGTGAATGATACCTCGCAAGCACCTAAAACAAAAGCTGAGGGGAAGGTTATATTGCAAAAAATGTTAAGCTTGGAGACTGGTTTATACTCTCTTTCTGGAGAGATATTTTAATTCAATTCCACGAAACAAGCCAGTCTTTGCAAAAGCAAAGTATGGATATAGTGACAGCCGTTCAACTCTATAAATCATTAATTCACCTTGTTACGGAAATGACAACAACTTATAACAAACACGAGGAAAGCGGTGAATTGTTAACAAAATGTAGTACCTATACGTTGGATTCGGAAAGGAAGAAAAAAAGGAAATGTTTACCAGGAGAGAGTGATGTTGGAGAAACTACTTTTGATGGTAGGACAGATATGGAAGTGAATATGTTCTACGTGGTTGTAGATAATATAGTATCAGAACTCGAGAGGCGAAAAAATTCGTACGATGAAATCAATGGATCTTTTGGTTTTCTTACAAACTTAGAAAACACTGAAGACAATATAATAAAAGAAAAGTGCAGACATCTTCAAGGAATTTATACTAGAGATTTGGATTGTAATTTTGAAAATGAATGTGTACAATTCAAATGTTTGATTCAAACTCTGGACTCACCTAACTCTGAGAAAAAAACATCAAAAACTATGTCATGGTTGCAAACACTCCGCAGCAGAAATTTAATTTGTACATTTCCCAACATAGACATTATTTTAAGAATATATCTGTGTCTTCCAGTGACGAGTTGTACAGGCGAAAGGTCCTTTTCCGTATTAAAACGAGTAAAAAATTACTTAAGAAATTTTTTAACAGACGATAAAACTGCTGACCTCTCAATATTATGTATAGAATGTGAGGCGCTAAAAGAAAGAAATTTTGACGATATCATACAAAAATTTTCAAGTATTAAGTGTCGTAAAATCCACCTTTAAATAATCGATTTGTACATTTTCACAAATACATATATATTTTGTGAAACGCGTTTTATTTTACTTGTATTCATATTTTTAATTTCCTAGTTTAGAGGCGCCAAACTGATGTCAGCCTAGGGCGCTCTAATGTCTTAATCCGGCCCTGCTGCTTAGTCTGCCACGAAAATTTCGAAGCAGACTGGGTACAATGTCAGAGCTGTAAAGAATGGGCACATGAAGACTGCGCAGACCTCGATTTGATGTCTTCTTTTTATACACGCGCCTTTTGTAAAGATCAATCAAACTGAATTAGTTGTTTTAATAAAGTTATTTGACACTTTTTCCTATTTGATAATTTGTTCCATATTACCCTCCATAATTAGGTGTCGCAAAAAATGTGCTGCTTTTTTGGGTTAAAAACTGGGTTACAGTTACTCATTACAATTTATTTTACTAAACATACTGATTCCCTTTGACTTGGTTGGGGGGTGTCTGTTGGTAGTAATATAAATTTTTAATTTATCGTATTTAATTTTTTAGAAAAAAAGAATAAAAAGACCTTAGGTATACCGTGCAACCGGACTTTCCCCTGCACCAAACATAGTCCAGGAGAAATCGGCGCATGAGTACCGAAAACTATTCCACTTCAATTTTTTTACGCGATCCTCTTTGAATTGCCCTACTGATGATATAAATGCATGTTGCCATGGGGCAACCTAGTGCCATATTGTTTAAACCGAAATTGTTTAAACAATTGGAAGAAATTGTTATTTTTCAACCGGACATTTTTTTTATGTTCTTAATTGAAATACAAATCAAAAAGGTCCTATGACTTTTCACGATAAAGTTAATATTTTTAGAGATATGAACTTTTAAAGGTTCGAAACTTCTCAAATTTGAGTACTTTTGACCCATGAAAAATATATTAAAAATATATAATAAAATATAAGTAATAATTTTTTCGAATTCTTTATACAATAGTTAATAATATTTTTAATAGAGGTTTAAGAAAATTTCATTGTTTATACCTGTTTTTCAATGGTTAATTTCGCGCGCTCACAAGTATGCGTCGCTACCTTTAAGTATCGCCGTCTCTCTCTGACTCATGCGCTGCATACGGTCTCTCTGTGTCCTGAATCATTATCAATCATTTATCTCAAAAACATTAACTTTATCAAGATTGGTAAAGAGAGCAATGTTATTAATAATTAAATTGTCTACAATTTGTTTTTAACGAAAGTAATTCAAGTATGAATCGGAACATGTAATTAAAATTACTTCTTTGTTATTATCATAGTAATTTATGCATTTTTATCAACAATAATAAGATATAATGGTATTTGAAAAATTTTTGGAATCACAATTATATATAAATAATAAGCTTTCGCTCAAAATATACATTTGGATAAATGCATTGAATCCGGAATAAAAAACATTAGATTTTACGAATTTCGGATACAAACTAGAGAATGATACAGTGCTAATACCTTTATTTATAAACAAAAGCCCATTTCCAACTGATCAAAATCTAATGTTTTATATTCCGGATTCAATGCATTTTTCCAAATGTATGTTTGAGCAAAAGCTTATTATTTATATATAATTGTGATTCCAAAAAATTTTCAAATACTATTATATCTTATTATTGTTGATAAAAATGCATAAATCACTATGATAATAACAAAAAAGTAATTTTAATTACATGTTCCGATTCATTCTTAAATTACTTTTGTTAAAAACAAATTGTAGACAATTTAATTAATTGCTCTCTTTACCAATCTTGACAAAGTTAATGGTTTTTAAGATAAATGATAAATAATGATTCAGGACACAGACAGGCTGATGCAGCGCATGAGTCAGAGAGAGACGGCGATACTTAAAGGTAGCGACGAATACTTGTGAGCGTGCGAAATTAACAATTAAAAAACAGGTATAACAATGAAATTTTCTTAAATCTCTGTTAAGAAGATTATTAACTATTGTATAAAGAAATTTAAAAAAATTATTATTTATATTTTATTATATTTTTTTAATATATTTTCCATGGGCCAAAAGAACCCAAATTTGAGATTTTTCGAACCTTTAAAAATTCATATCTATAAAAATATTAACTTTATCGTGAAAAGTCATAGGACCTTTTATATTTGTATTTCAATAAAGAATATAAAAAAAAATTGTCTGGTTGAAAAATAACAATTTCTTCCAATTGTTTAAACAATTTCGGTTTAAACAATATGGCACTAGGTTGCCCCATGGCAACATGCATTTATATCATCAGTAGGGCAATTCAAAGAGGATCGCATAAAAAAATTGAGGTGGAATAGTTTTCGGTACTCATGCGCCGATTCCTCCTGGACTAACAGTCATTAGTTGCCCTTTGAGCTAAAAAAGTAATACGTCTATGATAATGATAAAAACAATTGAATATTTATTCGTACGGAACTTAAGTGGCATCAATTGAAATCTGCCATTCTTCTTTTAGTAATAATGTAATGAAATCTCTATGGAATTGGGCGGATTCTGTCACACATATTAAGACGGTGGAAAAATCCTATATTTACTAAATAATTCAGAAAAAAACTAATACTTATAACAGATATTGATAGGCATAGTAATATTGATATATTAAGTGAAAAATTTTGAGTAATCATTTGTATTTGTGCAAGCATATTATTATAATTTCTAACACTAAAAATATTTAAAACAAATGATATATTGTTTGATGTAGATATTTATTATTTCTTTCAAAAACCAAAATCGAACCAAAGTACAAACCTGTTCGATCATAATCAAATTTCACATTTGACAGTTTGCACGGTTATTTTTCAACAGATCACTTCGATATAATATGTTTGAACAGACTTTACCACTGACTGAAGTCGCTTTATTGAAAGATATAAATATGGGATTTCAAATTAAATATTTAATGCACTTTTAAACTGAAATCAGAGCTTACTCCCATTAAAAATTTACTGATACTGCGTTCTATGAATTTATATGTCTAACAAACGTGAGAAAAGTGATATATTAAAAGTAATATTAAATTTAAATCGTGCCTTAAAAAGTTTAATAATAAGGATAAGACGTGGTTTTATATTTCTTCGGCGCTCGTTTCTTTGTTAAGATGTGATACCAAGAATTGGAAAACTAACTTAATATGTTTGAAGTCACATGAACCAGTGAAGCCGACTACGATATAAGTGACTACTAATAACACAACTTTGTGTCAAATACAATATAAACATGTCTACACTATAAAAACAATGTTCAAGAAGAAAAGTTCTTACAACTATTTTGAAATTTCTCTGATTTTTTTGCCTTAAATTATCTTTACTGAATTGCTTTTCAAATACATGTGAATATCGAGTTTCTTCAACTTGTCTCTGGCGTTTATGACAAAAAGATCTAATAAATGTTGGCCAAAGTGGCGTTTAAAATAAGTATATGCAATTTATGGAACGAAGGAAAATGTAAAATGTAGTCGCTTAAGCCACAAAAAGTTTTTTTAAAGACATGAAATGTAAAAAATCAAAGGAGTTTTATCTCCAAATGAAACACAAACAATCTAATATTTATAAAAGCATATATTATACCATAAGAGAAAAGAAACTAACAAGAATAAAACATACAAAAATATTCTCAAAAATATGATCCATATTTCTTTAAAATAACAGAAAATAATAAAAATTGGTTAAGAAACCCAATTCTAAAAAGATATTTAGTTTCATCTTTCACATCTCTCTGTTTCATCCAGACGATCTGGAACTGTGCTACTCGTGTTGAGACATAAACATTCTGCATGGTACTCAGGTTTAATAACAAGCTTTTGACAATGAGTCTTTAAATTTTCATATTTTATTTCAGTAACTGGACGTTCACTTGAATATGCTGGACGCGGCATAGGGCCAACTTCAAGTTGAAAATTGACAGTTTCTATTTTTGGATCCAAAAAAGACGTTTGAATTATTTTTATAAGGTAGCACGTGTTATAAAACTATTTCAATTTTACTGCCTTTTTCGATGGCCAATATTTTAACTGCTTTACAATATATGGCTCAGGCTCAGGGTTTATCCTGGCATTCCTAAATATAGTGAGCCACTCAGTGGGAGATTGAATAATCGTGTTCTTTATACTTTTTTCAACGATCGCATGCATCGAGTCAACTGATATATACGTATGCCCAACAATAAGGTAAGTAATAATAATCTCACTAATATTCTTTGCTCCATCTAGAAAGTATCGAAGTATGCTAAGTAAGTATTTATTTTTATTTTGTCCCGTGCAATTATCACAGAATAAAGAAATTTTTTTGTACTTCTCGGTTTGGTCAACATATGTCAAATAATGTAATAAATTTGAGCAAATTTCATTACTTCCACGTTCGCCCATCTTTTTCACCCCACAGAAAACAATAAACTTTTCTTCAACCTGTTTTATATACAGTAAAATTATACACAGCATACTTCCTGGTTCCTGGAAAAGCCAAATTGTCATGCTGTTTCCGTGGGGCGTTGACAAGATTTTTGAAGGTCAAATCTTCCAACCAGAGTGCCGCTGTCTTCACTGGCCAGTGTTTGTTCCTGCAAGAATATTTTTTTACTGCTTCTTTTTCCGTCAAATGCTGGTTATGATTATCCTGTTCTTCATTAGTTTTCAAATTATCAGGTAAGTTTTTATATCTCTCACATTGTGAGCATTTGTCTTTTCTGGGTACATGTATTCCGATGTTAAAAAATTTATCAAAAATTGCATAAATTTGTTTTTTTGTATAATTGTATTCTTATCTTAACTCTGAAGAGCTTTTTAATATATTCTGTAAACATTGTTGAAACTTTTAACATCACCTGGTCAATATTTGTTTGAACTTGAACATCTACAATAATGTGATGGCACCAGTGGTTACGTTTTAATGAATTCCTTAAATGTTTGAGTTTATTCATCAGACACTTTGTTATGTGACCTATGATGACCTCTGATCTGGAATAGAAAATTTATTTTCTTCCTTATTAGCCAAAATGGTTCTTAATAGCCTGACAGTTACTGCCATTGTATGGATTAAAAATTGTTTGCAAACTTTCTTTCTTACGCCGTTTTTTTAAAAAAATATTCATTTGTTAAATTACGATTCTATAAATTTTTGACTTACATCTACGTTTTATTTGACCAACAGTCACACGTTCACTTAAATATGATTTCTGTTTGTTGGCGTCCTTTAAACCCCCCAAAAACATCAAATATTCGCTGAGGATCTTCATCTGAGAATGAATTGCAATTATAAACGCATTGCTCCCTTAGACATGGATTGGGCTTAATTTATTTTGCAGCAACCATTTCTCCACGAGAATTAATATATTCTCTTCTAGAATCTTTCAAGAGTTTTCTACATTTCTGTTTACCAATTTTGTTTATAAATGCCTGTGGATATGGTGTACACACTATATGCAAATTGAGTGAATGAAAACGACGAATACTCAGTGTGTATTAATTTATTACTTTTAGGCTAAGCGCTTTCGGCTGTTAAGCCATTATCAAAGCCGTCGTCATTTAAAAAGTAATTGTCAAAGACATCAAGCTGATCAAAAACAATACTCAATACTCAAGATCTATCCAACCATCGTTATGATTGAGTCATTCGAATAAAAACTTTAAATACCCTATTATAAGGGTGTAAAATTATATTCACAAGATGTAAATACACTCAAAATTAAATTTTGAGTGTATTTACATCTTGTGAATATAATTTTACACCCTTATAATAGGGTATTTAAAGTTTTTATTCGAATGACTCAATCATAACGATGGTTGGATAGATCTTGAGTATTGAGTATTGTTTTTGATCAGCTTGATGTCTTTGACAATTACTTTTTAAATGACGACGGCTTTGATAATGGCTTAACAGCCGAAAGCGCTTAGCCTAAAAGTAATAAATTAATACACACTGAGTATTCGTCGTTTTCATTCACTCAATTTTGTTTATGCTATCTTCCTCTTCTTTGTTATCACTCTCTTCGCTTACAGAGCTTTCCAATTCGCTTTCAGCTTCATCGTGTGATTTTGCTCTTCTTTTCCCATTGTGATTGAACTCCTCTTCATCAGAATCATCACTTTCTCAATCGGCAGAATCTGTCAACGTTATTAGGAAGATCTGTAAACGTCTTATTTAGACCAACACCTCCATTATGTTCTCTGGGTATATTTCCCTTATCTTGATCAGTTAGAATAGTCTATAGGATACAATCTGATGTTGTGGTAAATAATGTAGGAGTGGTATTTCTTCTTCTGTAAAGTTTGGCTGTACTTCAAATACAATATCATTGTTGAAAGATTCTGTTATATTAGGATAATGAAAATTATGGGCTTCCATGGAGACCTCAGAAGGATTACAGTCAATACTAGCATTAATGTTAAACTCTGTGTGAGTGTCTACGGATATTATGAGAACTAATATTATATTCAGTCTCTAAATATATCTGATAGAGATTGTAGTCATTCTTTGGATTTCTATCAGTAACAGTATTACAATCAGTCTAATAACTTTGATTATTTAGTGTGATACACTCTGGAGTAGTTTAAATAATACTAAACTCTGTGTTAGTACCTACGGTTATATTATATTATATTCAGTCTCTAAATTTATTTGACTAAGATTGTATTTCTATCTTCAATAATATTAAAATCAGTCCTATTACTCTGATTGTTTAGAGTGAATAACTCGGAAGTGGTTTTGGTTTCATTTTTCAAAAACAACGCCATACACGCCAAAATTCGGTCGCCATTTTAGGATATCTAGAAACATGATTTGTAATATTCTTTAAAACCTAAACAATTTTTGAAAGCAGTAGTACAAAGCTACAACACAAAAAATTAAAATAAACTCCTAATAAATTAATTTTTCAACTAAGAAATTGGCATATGTTTACTATGGAGATATGGCGTTTGTACCAACTAATGCGTTGCAAATAGTTAGTTTTGACATAAACGCCTCAAAGTTTTTGAAGACATACGCTGTGTTTAAGCTATAAAAATCAATACAAATTTTTAAAATCTCATTGATCAAGTCATGCCACGTTAGTTTAATAGATATTATTCAAAAATACATACCGTAACTCTGTGACCGTAACTAAGAAACCGGCACTATACACTACACCATGTTACTCTTACGATCGCTTGGTGAATATGACGGTTGCTGGCTAGGCACGTGACTTAATTGGCGTTTGTTCAAACTATAAACAAATATTGTGGCGATTGAAGTTTGTTTGCATCTATACCGTTTTATCTGTTCGATGCGGATTTAAAAATTTTTGTGAACGGTGTAGCTAAGTAAAAAGTGACCATTTTGGCGTTCGTGCCATTTTGGCTTAGCAGCGTCGATATGTAGAGGTAAACAATCGAAAGAATAATGCTTTCAAAGTCGCAATATCAACAGTGAGTACAGGAGCTGCTAAGTGTGTGAATGAATCAATGAAGTATGCAGTACTCAATTCTGATCCGACGGTAGTGCTGAAATTGTCTCAGTACAAACCTTCCAGCAAAGAGCTGTATCTGAGCATACCAGTTCAAATTTTGGTCAATAATTTTTCCCACTAGCTCAATCCGTTGATTTCATTGTGCACGTTTATTTGAAGTAAACACAATTTAATGTGTTATTGGATCATTCAGCTTCAGACTATTCGCAGTAAAATAAAATAAAACGATCGTTTTAAATTTATTGCTAAATATCAATGTATTTAATTTTTGAAAATGCTCCGAATTAGAGAGCGAAACGTCAATAAAAACATAAATTGATACAGAATTTACGTTTATAACCTGATGCCCAAGAAAAATGGAGATAAAATTATATATAAGGTTAAAGACTACCCACGTTGGAGTGAGCCAGATTGGAATATATTTTAATTTAATTTATATTATTGTTTAATAATATTGTTTAATAGTTATTTATTTTATATTATGGGTGCCAGAATTGGTCCGCTTACAACGAATTCCAATTCAAATAAAGATCTAGCCTTGATAAAAAAATGTAAATTTATTTTATATTATTATTTTCCTTACCTCCTGGATGAGTTCGGCACTAAGCGCTCGCCAGCAACAGGAAAATATAGGTAGAGATATCAGAGAAACACGAGAGAACATAGATAAACAATTTAATATAATGGTGAAATTCAGAAAAATAGTTATTTATATTTACAATGATAAATAGTACGTATGTTGTAATTCAAATATAAATATTTGTGAAAACCTTCTCATAAATTCAATCATATTTCTGTTATTTACAAGTTTTATTTAAATTTCTCATCGAGTATAATGTATATGGAATGTTCGTAGTTACGATTCAACAAAGCCGGGATGGAAAATAGCGGATTGTGAGTTATTTCTCCTATAGTGTACCACAATTAATGGTAATGTGAATCGACGATCATCAAAGATTATTCTAATAAGGTAAATTGATATAATCTTACCAAGTTGTGGTCGATAGCACTTAGTTTTATTCACTATTTGTTTAAATACGGATTATATTATTGTTATTTTTATTCGTATACTTTGTCGAATACTTTAGTTGACTTATTATTTAGTTTTGTTGAAGTTATCTTTACTTTTTACAATAATTTGAAGAAAGAAAATTTAACATGACTCTCGTCTTATAAGACCACGACTCTTCTCTCCCAAGCTTAAAATCAACAACTTGCAGTTGTTTTTCAATTTTGTTTTTATTGTTCATTGTTGTTAGGTAAAATAATTGTTTTTCTCAAATCAAAACATCCATTCCTGCGTTCTCTTGGATATATTCACTGTGTTTATTTACGTTTCAAGACCGCACTATAATCACTCCGAATCACTCTATCCGAACCATCAAAGAACGTCAATTTCCGCGTTAAATATTTTGATTTGACGTTACGATACAATCTGATTGAAAAGTTTATGCTATATACAGGGTTTTTTAAAAGTGACTATAAATTATAAAGATACAATAATTGAATTTTGTTTCAAAATGTTATTCTTTATACAGGGTTTCTTATAAATACATACTAGAATATAATTGACGAAATTTACTCATAGTTGTTTTTTATTCTTTGAAATATAATTACTAAATTGAATTGACGTCTTATAAATCATTTTATTAAAATGTATATTATGTGTAGGTATTTCTTGACATGTCTAAACTATGTATATCCAAATAGCATGTCGTTATGAATGATTTTTTTATTGAATGCTTACTAGAAATTGATATTATTCAAGTGATACTATTTAGTTTAATTTTCCTTGTAGCTATGTTTCACTTTATATATATATATATATATATATATATATATATATATATATATATATATATATATATATATATATATATATATATATATATTTTCTATCATTAGTTGGTACCGAAATTTAGTTCCCTACCTCGACTTTCCCGTCAGGGTGAGTAGTTCATTAGATACAAGGCTGGATAAAAACATCAACCCTGTCCTGGCAAAGGAATTACCCGTTTTAAGACCAGGAGATCCCCGCCAAAATTCGGACTTTCTTTTCTTTCACTCTCGGTTATATAATTTTTTTTTCTGGTGACACACTATATAGATATTAGAAGAAGGGCCAGTACGGCCTCTAGGATTATTTCATTTGGTGACAACGGATTTTTGTTTTGTTTTAAGAAAAAACTCGGTAGGTTGGACCAGAGTTGTACATCTGGTGACAGTGTTACTGGGTCGATTTATTACACTGGTGACAGGATTTATTACACTGTTCTGTTGATATATTTAAAGCAAATTTTCGATTTCCTATAATAGCATCTTTCTCTTTGATAATTTTCTCAAAAAAATAATCTTCACAGTATAAATATTCTTACCGTGAGTCCCAGTCACGCCCATAGATTAAATACCCTGAATAAATATGCATTTATGTTATACTGATGAGACCTAGGAAGGCCAAAACCGGTCCATAGCTTATTCAGTCCTTTTGGATACAAGTGTGAATGGTATGATGTAAATCAACAATTGTATCGAACAATGTGACGTTTTTTGGGGAATGTAATTAGTTATTCGTTGCGGCATATAGCCGCAAAATTTGGTTTGAGAAATAGTTTTCTTCAAACATGTAGAGATGTAAGTAGAATTCACCTATATACATTAAGGATTTACAAAGCGTATCAACAGTTGTATCAAAGCTTAAATAAATTTAATAAACTTCATAAGAGATCTAAACGTCTACTTTTGTAGAAAGAAAATGGCCTAAAAAACAATATTCAATTATAATATTAAATCCTGACTCATTTTCCGCAATATTACAAATATTAATGGCATAGGTTTCAGCACCTATACATAAATCATTAGTATCAATCGGTGATATGCATAAAGTTGAGTGGCTATCTTTTACTCACATTTTTAAAGAAGCTACTTCAAATGATATGCATGCATAAAAATGTCGGTATAAGCTCCAACTAAATCGTTACCAAAATCGTAACACGTATTGTGCAGAAATCAAATGTTTGGATCAAATTTCCAGCTTCACATGAAGATCTACAGAATGCTAAAAATAAGTGGCAAGAAAAGTCCAATTTTCCTTCAGCTATTGGTGCTACAGACTGTAATCATGTTCCTACACTGAAACCGTCTATTTACGGAGACGAATATGTTAACAGAAAAAAATTGCTAGTTTAAATATGCAGGCAACGTGCAATTCAAATGAAAAGTTCACAAGTGTGGATGCTTCTTGGCCACGATCTGTACACGACTCTAGGATATGGAAAAATTCGAATGTATACAACGTCGTTCAATGGAACCAGACTAGTACTGTTGTATTGGGATGGTATAGCTCCGTGGCTTTTTAGGGATGCAAATACTCCAGAACAAAGGTCATACAATAGGCTGTTTAGAATATAGAGAGAGTTATAATAGAGATATTCTTCGGGCAAAGCAGCGTTTTCCCATACTACAAAACAAAATACGCATCGAAATAGGAAAAGTGCCTTATTTTGCCAAGAGTTGCTTTATTTTGCACAACGTGGCTAAGCACCTCAATAATGAAGACTTCCATAATGATGTATTAGAACATGGCGAACAAGAAGGGATTAAAAACCAAAACGTGCCAATTATACAGACGCCGTGATGCGACAGAGAGGTCAATTAGGAAGAATCAAGAATTATAAACGGCTTGGAGTCTAAGTAACTATCATAAAAGGACGCAAATTAAATTAGTTTATTGATATAAGCTGAAGAACGATCTTTAATGAACAATAATAAAATAAGTAATAATTTCAAAATGGTAACTGAATAGGAAATATACTCATATAATAACGTAAATGTAATAATACTTAAATTAACATCTATGAAATACTGTTAATAATCATATAGGGCTTTCGCTTGGATATTGGTTTCCCGGAAATAAGCTTATCAAAATTGGATTTTCAGTATTCCCACTTTCATCCAAATCTTATAAATGTTGGTCCACATTTTTCTTCAAATCAGAGTGCCTACTCGACTGTTTCATTTAACCCAAAGTAACATCTCGTTTTTTCGTTATATATTTTATGCATACCTAAACGGAGTACGCGCTCATTAAGAGGAGTAGTTACTCATTACAATATGTAGGTAGTCACTACTTCTGAGAGTCCTCTCAACTTTATATATATCACCCAATATTTGATGGTATTCAGAAGTTTTTCAAAAGTTCAATTGTGTAATTAATTCTAAAATATTACTGAATCAACACTATTGCAATTTATGTTATAGTCCAGGAGGAATCGGTGGATGAGTACCGAAAACTATTCCACCTCAATTTTTTCATGCGATCCTCTTCAAATTGGCCTACTGATTATATAAATGCATGTTGCTATGGGTCAACCCGGTGCCATATTGTTTAAACCGAAATTGTTTAAACAATTGCAAGGAATTGTTATTTTTCAACCGGACAAATATTCTTTATTGAAATACAAATTAAAAATTGTCGTATGACTTTTCACGATAAAGTTGATATTTTTAGAGATATGAATTTTTGAAAGTTCGAAAAATCTCAAATTTGGGTACTTTCGACCAATGTAAAATATATTAAAAAAAATAAAATATACATAATATTTTTTTTAATTCTTTATACAATAGTTAATAATATTGTTAATAGAGATTTAAAAAAATTTCATTGTTTATACCTGTTTTTTAATTGTTAATTTCGCGCGCTCACATGTATGCGTCGCTTACCTTTAAGTATCGCCGTCTTTCTCTGACTTATTTATCATTTATCTTAAAAACTATCAAATTTATCAAGATTGTTAAAGAGAGTAATGTTATTAATAATTAAATTGTCTACAATTTGTTTTTAACAATTTTTTTTCTGAAATCAATTTTTCAAAAGGTATTTAAGCATAGATCTGAACATGTAATTAACATTATTTTTTTATCAGTTTATACTCCTTTTTTGTTATTAACCCTTTCACTGGCACTAGTAGTAAAAAATTCAGGAACAATATTTTAATAGATTCGTCAATTTTATTGGGGATCAATTATCATAATTTAAATGAAAAAATAATAATTATCCCCTCCCTTCAGTTTTTGAGACATGTACCTCCAGAGGGACAAATTCAGTTTACGCATTCCAAGTAAAATATTGTTTCGCATTGTAACAATGATTTTATTATTCAAAACACTAGTACATACAGTGATTAGTTATTATGAAATTGTTTAAAACAGTTTCTATCGTTCAGGAAACATATATGCACCTGGCACTTCGTGCAGTAAACATGTGTTCTTTCTTCACACCCTTCAAATTTACAACGTGAGTTGTTCTAATTACTATCATATTCTGGATTATGATGATATCCATCATATCTAGAATTCTTTACTGGTCTAGACTCTTTTTTGTTTCTTGTGGATGTACTGGGGAGATCGTCAACGGAAAGTTCCGTAGAAGGCCTGTCCCTTTTTGGAGGTTTTTTCGTAAGTATGAGGTGTTCAGCCACACACTGTCGGAAACCTAGTAAATCAGAGAATTTGTTGTTTTGGAACACCCAAATTAATGGCTTTATTCTTGTATTCTAACCATGAATTTGCTAAAGCCAGATCTACGGCATGGAAAATCAGCCTTATTGTCCATTTTCTGGAGCGGTAGATACTCAGCAAAAAATCATGTTTATCTACCCCTCCCATACTGCTGTTGTACCTCCGCACTGCTTCTGGCCTGGGCACTTCAATGTATTCCTTTTTTGTTTTATCCAATCTTCTACAGATGTCTTGCTCTCCAATTCCGACAAAATTTGACGCTAGGACGACCGATTTATTGTCGTACCATTTTGTGGTTATTATGCCATCCTTACTGATACACTCAGCTGAAGTTCCTCTCCCTTCCTTCTTCATATCCTTATCACTTGGTAGATTTGGACGATGGAAATGATTCTATCTAATTGTGCCCACTGCAAATATTGACTTTGAGCAAAGGTTTTGTAATAAGTTATAAGAACTAAAATAGTTATCAAAAAATAAGCCGTGATTGGATTCAGTAATTCGATCAGAAAGCTGCATAACTATAGCAGCTGTAGTTGATCCCTGGTAGATCAAGAAATCATACACTATACCACTCTCTCCAGCTAACACGTACAATTTCACGCTCCATTTTTTTGGTTTATTTTTGATGTATTGCTTGATATTCAAGCGTCCTTTGAAAGGGATTATTTGTTCATCAACACAAAGATTGCGTTCTAGTCGCAGTTCTTGGTATCTTTTCCGTAGTGCATCATATATACATCGCATATTCCACAACCTATCTGTATTAGTAGCTTCCCTACTAGTTACATCATCCAACTCAACTACATGTTCAGTTGAGTTATTTCCATTATGCCACCTGACAACTCTGGTTTGATACTGTGCACGTGCCATCCAGATGATGTTTTCTTTTTTAGTTAGATTGTACTGCTCATAAAAATTGTCAACAGCTTCCGAGCCATTAATTTTTGATACAATCGCGAAAGGTCCTAATGCCGCGGTTGAAGATCCTGGTCTTGCCGTTGACAATATTTATTCCATTGTAGACGTTCCTGGTCCCGGCGCCGATGACTCTGCTATTCCATCAAAGCCCCCATCACTCTGTCCATCGCTTTCACTCCCGCTCTCCAGATCATCAGCCGGCCCTTCTTCATCTATAAAGTCTGAATGTTGATTATCTATGCCTGACTCATCCCACCCCAAATTATCGTCAGATACAACGGCGATATCCGATAAATCGTTATTTTCTAGAAACTGCAACATTTCCTCTTCTGTGAGGGCATTTTGTTTTCGAAAAGACATTTTCTGGAGCAAACACAATGTTAGCCATACTGGCAAATATTATTTAGATAAATTTCTACCGGCTATTTTGGTCGAAGTGCGTTTGTCCTTGTGGAGGTACATGCTTTTTGAAAGGTATGTTTTAGTGTTTATGAAAAACTTTTCGTGAAGAATGAATTATACAGTTCAATGTAGTTTTTGTACTCACCAGGAAAATAAAAAAAACGCAGATATGACAGTTCCACTTTATGAAAACAATTATTATGCCAGCTAAGTTGCACTCAATCGCTACAACGCTATTACACGACTGCCTAAAATTAAATGCATGACATCGAACTTACGAACCTAGAGCGCGCTATTCGCATATGCTGTATGACGTGGGTCTACCCTACACGGTACAAAAGCAGCAACGTTGAACTTTTTGTAAATTTGGCCATTTGATGCTGTTGAAACTGATGTACCTGGGTAGGTACAATTCCAGTGAAAGGGTTAAAATAGAAAGTAATTATATTGAATAACTTCTTCAAACGAAGGTTGAAGATCAAGAAGTATGAAATAATGAGACAATATTTGAAAATAAGTATTTATTTATTATCAATGTCGTTTTTATATATTATATTCTTACAGCCTTCTGTATTACAACCACATAGAAGTATGCTTTGGTTTTACAGGCTTTCTTACAATTACACGGTTTTTTAAGATTAGTTGGGACTGGACTTTTGTTTATAAATAAAGGTAGCAAAGTACCATTCTCTAATGTGTATCCGAAAGTCGTAAAATCTAATGTTTCATATTGGGGATTCAATACATTTTCCCAAATGTGCGTTTGAGCAGACGCTCTAAGTGCATGCAATTGCAAGGCATCTGATGTGTACGGAATTTCAGATAGATTATTATTAGTGCCAAAGCAACGAGAAAAAAGAATTTGTCTAGCTTCATCCGCGGTGTTACCTTTTTTACCCAAAATATTTAAATACAAGGTTTCTAAGCCTTTCAACTTCTTAGTACTTAATTCCAAGCCATTGCCAAGAGGGACTAAAGCATCACGATTTTCTGTTATTTTTATCATTTCGAAAGCTTTTTTTTGTGCTAACTTTACTAGTCGTATCACAACCCGTAAATACGTGTAAAGCAGGTAAAATTTCACAAACCGGGTACGTTAGAGAATCACAGATGCTTTGTGACACGAAAAGAATCATGATTTTTTATTATTAATTTCCATCCATAGTCCGGAACAACCACTTTTTTTCAACCGTGACCAATAATAAATACATAGTACAAAACATAAGCGACGCATACTTGTGAGCGCGCGAAATTAACAATTAAAAAACGGGTTATAAACAATGAAAAACATTAAATCTCTATTACAAATATTATTAACTATTGTATAAAGAATTAAAAAAAAATATTATTTATATACATATATATATATATATATATATATATATATATATATATATTATTTTATATAATTTTTATAATTTTATTTAGTTTATTTATTTATATTTATGGGCGCCATTTTTTAATTATTCCCTTGATTGACTAGCTCAAATTTTTTTATTAATTATTTATTTATAATGTTTATTAAATTAGTCGGAAGCATGAGAATCCTCCCTTTGAGTTCTGGAGATAATAATCAAAGATTGAGGAAATATATTCTTAATCTTACTTTTACTTACAACCTCTGAAAGAAACAATATCTGTTAAACAAAACGATTGAAATATGACAACAATGATATTGATAATTTAATCATGGATGTGAAAATAAAATCAACACATAAATGTAAAGCTGTTTAATAAAATAATTTGAAAATTTTTAACCTGATTGGAACATAATAAAATATTTTTAAAACTATTAATTTGCTTTGAAAATTTATATTTATGGAATTGTGCCACCCTATATCATACATGTATTCTCTATCACAAAATGTTCCCACTACTGCGTCGGCGCTAAATCTCCAAACGCATGCGCTACTACAATATACATGAAAGAAGGAGGTTTTCCTTCCATACATAACATTTCACAGACAACCCGACGCTAGCGTGCTTGTGATAAAAAATTTTGTTAAAATTATCAAGTTTTTATAATCAATTACATATAAGTGATAATTTACAAACTATATATATATGTGTGTGTGTTTAAAAGTCAAGAAAGTGATAGTTTAAAGTTTTACATGCAATAGCTGGAAGGAAGCTATAAGATTTAATGTAACATACATTATGCACGTGATATTTCTACTAGATAAATTTACAAAAGGTGAGTACATTAATTTGATAGATATTAAAGATATAATTCTCTATAGATGAATTTATGATGCATCATATTTTATTATTTTTGGCCTTTTTATGCGTTATGTATTCGAATGTTCAACTAAAGATTTGAGTGTACACTTTGAAAATGTTAATTGGAATTCCAAATAAGTTTAAGCAAAATACACAGACCTTATTTCTGCTATTACTGCTGGCTGCACTCGCATCTTCAAATTTTGCAGATATCTCATAAGAGACACGCTCCTACTGCACTATTCACTCCTTACACTTAATAGGATACTCCTATGATTAGTTTGATTTAACTTATTTTTATAATTTTAACTTTTAAACACCTTTAAACAATTTTATACAGAGAGCAATCTTTTAACGACGCATCCTCCATCACCATCATAAATCAACCTTCTTTTTTTTTCAAAATCAACAAGTTTTTTGGCTTCCCTAGTCCATAGCTCACTTATTTGTTTTTTTATCACTAAAATTGTTATTCTCCAGTCTTTTAGTTACTATTTTAAAAAACATAAATTTATTGTCCTTGAGGGTAATAACACTGATACACTTAGATTTCTATTGTATTAAGGAATTTTAATTAAGTCCTCTTTTCCTCCTACAATAGTCAATTTTCTTATATTCATGTTATTTAGCTAATATGAGAAATGTTTATTTTTACAAATATTACAACCTATATTATTAATTAACCTATATGTAATTGATTCTATTTTAGTTTGAGTCCTGTTTTATCATTATTATACATAAACTCCTGATTATTTTTGTTTTTGTAATTAAATTTCATATATATATATAATCAATAAGCAATGATTTTAAGTTGGTAATGAAAATTCCCTAGCAGGCATTACTTCTTGTAAATATTCATTTCCTTTTTATACGTTTAAACAATGTTAAGTTATTGTTAAACTGATTATTCTTTTCTCTTAATTTAGGTTTCAAGCTATTATATGACGTTTCGTCCCGCAGAAATTGCTATGGCTGTGTTCAGTGTAATACGGAATTCCGTGACTTTGACAACCAATCAGAATTACTGGTACAGGTAATATTTACTATCTATGTAACTAATAGTGTTGGAATTTTTATTCTTCATCCCTTTTTAAAACATTCACATCAATATTTCACCCGATTTATTCATATTTCAATCTTTTTATATTTTAATATTTGACTTGTTATTGAGTTTATTCTAATGGTTGTGTCTACTGACACTCCTTCCGTTACAATAAGACCTTTTTATTTTGTTTATTTATTTCAATATATTTACAAAACTAGATGACTAGTTCAACTCCCCTCAAATTTAAATTTTCAAAAAGGAAGCTTTTAAGTTGCCTTTTTAAAATTTCAATTTTAACATTCAGGCTAATAATTATATTCTACTTAATTCATTACCTTTTTTTTTACAGAAATTGAATTTGAAGAATCCTATATTTAAGTTTTAACTATTTCTATCTTAGACTTAGTTTCCATTATCTAATTCTATCCTATACTATTCGAAATATTTTTACAAATATGAGACAAATCATTCTGGTTTCAAACATCATATATATCTTTGTTTACTCTTAGTATACCATTCTATATTATTGTTTTGCTTCAATTCCTATTCCAATTATTATTCATTTATTCACAACGTAGAATCTTTATTATTTTATTTACACCTTTTTCCTTCACTGAACAATTCTTTTAATGCTCTCTTATTCTTATCTTATCTTCAAATTCAAGAAAAACTCTATTATTTCCAATATTTCATATATTTTCATATCTTATTTTCAACCCTTATTCATGTCAATATAATTGCTCCTATAGTCTAACCTTTTTCTTTGCTTACTATCCCTATTTATATTTATTTGCATAATTCTTAATTATAAATCATCAACTTCATTTCCTCAATATATTAATTACATTATACTTTATATATATTTCATTTCTCCCTATCTCATAATAATTAATCATATCATATTTATATAAATCTTTGCATCCATATTTCATTGTTACTTATCTCCATAATTCCTATAAAAATTTATTTGACATGAATATCTCAAATTCTATATCTTGATTTAAAACTTTCTTTCCTTTCCACCTCTTTTACTATGTTATTCAATTGATAACGAGCTTGTCCTTCCTAAATCCTACCTGTTCTTATTAATAAGTGTAAATTCTGTTTCTTATCCCCTCTACCTAATACATTCTCATAAAATTTCTTAACATTATATTGTCGCTTTTATTTCTGTCTGTCTTTGCTATTATATATTTATTTATAACAGATTGTGTCTCTATTTGTTTGGGTTTTAATTTATATAGCTACTCTAACTTTCCTTATGATTTAAATGTGAAATTATCCTACTTTTACTTAAAATCATCTATTAGCTTTTTATTAATATTTTTTCTTTTTAGATTCTTAACTATGATAATGGAAACCATCTATATGTATCCTACATATGAAAAAATGAAAGCCTTATATCTATCTATGATATTATCTTATCTTTCTACATAGGAGTACTACATATGAAGCAAAATGGAAAAACCTTACATCTACCTATACTATAATTATTTATTTACATATTCTTTTCTGTTTCAGATTACTGCTCACTATGAATAATGAGAAACGTCTACAAGTCTACTGCATATGAAAATTTCAAAAAAAAAACATTAGATCTACATATATTAATTTCACTATACTTGTATTATCTGTTTATAATAAATTTTCTATGTAAGTCTATTTTTGTATCCTTTTTCTGTCCATTCCATTGCTTTTTCGTTTCCAAAGTTCATTCTAATTCTCATGAGATACTATTTACTTGGCTATTCTTTTTCTTACTTTTTTCTTATGTTCATCTCTCGTTGTTTGAGTCTCAATGTTTTTCTGTATCTTCTTTCCGTTCTACATTATATCTTTTCTAGTTTTGTAGTTCCGTATCTCATTCATTCCTTCCAATAAATCCCATAAAATCTGCGTCTCAAATTCTTCCATATTATTCATTTCAATCCTTATTAATTTCATCAAAACATTTGTGTGAATTATATTCATTTTGTTGTCACATTTTATTCTTGTTACTACATTATAAAATTTTCTGGAGCATCCTATACCTATTTCATGACTTCTTATATTATCTTCTATTTCGTCTACTGTGTTTCTTAATCTTCGGTGCATCTCTTCGATTTCCTTATTAAATTGTCTTCCCATGATTCCACTTCTTCTAACGCATTCGTCTGTTGATTTTTTAATTCTGTCATTTAAATTTATAATTTCTTTATTCATTTTTTCTTGAGAATGTTTCCTGACCTCTTCACTTGCTTGTCCTTGTAATTTTATGCAATCTACTTCTTCAGTTTCCTTCTTAATTTCTTCTGTCCCCTCTGTGATATTTGTTAATTCCTGATTGTTCTTCTCAATATTCTTAATTTCCATGAAACTTTCTATTTTTACTTCATCTATGTTCTTTGTTAACTTATTAGCTTGTTTTGATACCTCTACTTTAATATTTTCTGGTAAATTCTCTTCTATATCTCTTCTAAATTCTGATACTTCTTCTACTATCATCTTTTCTATGTTCTCTCTAATTTTCACACCATTTTCTTGTATTTCTTGTCTCAAATTTTTATTTTTATTCTCCATTTCTTCTTTTACCTCAATAATGTTCTTCTTAAATTCTTCCTGGTTCTCCTTGAGTTCCTTAATCTCCTTACAATTTTCCAATTTGACTTCATCTATTTTCTTTTCCAATCGGTGCATGTTTGTATGGATGTTCTGGATGTCTCCCCTAATTTCTTCTCTCATTGTGTCCATTTTTCCATCCATTTTGTTCATATCTCCTCTCATATTTTCCATGTTTCCACTTACTGTGTTGATATCTCCTTTCAACTCTTTCTTCATATTGTTCATGTTTCCATCCATATTGTTAATATCTCCTTTCAACTCTTTCTTCATGCTGTTTATATCTCCCCTCAACATAGCAAATAATTGTTGCATCCATTGTTCATTTATATTTATTCCTCCTTGTGTTTCCTGTTGATTCTGTGCTATAATACCCTTGTTTCCTGCTTCTACTTGTTCTACCTCTATTCCATCTTCTTCATCTCGTGTTGTATTTTCTTCAGGTGCATCCACTTCTGATTGCTGACCCTGGATCAAATATTGAACCTGGAAATCTCCCATTCCATGGCTCCTTTCTTCTCTCTCCTCTTCTGATCCGCTATCATTTCCGACCTGCTTTCCATATCTCAATACCATTTCCTTGTCCATATTTTCTTTGTTTGTTATTAATTAAAGCAATTTAATTATTTATATTTGCCCCAACGTTGGGCCGACAATTTATTATTATTTTATATAATTTTATTTAGTTTATTTATTTATATTTATGGGCGCCATTTTTTAATTATTCCCTTGATTGACTAGCTCAAATTTTTTAATCAATTATTTATTTATAATGTTTATTAAATTAGTCGGAAGCATGAGAATCCTCCCTTTGAGTTCTGGAGATAATAATCAAAGATTGAGGAAATATATTCTTAATCTTACCTTTACTTACAACCTCTGAAAGAAACAATATCTGTTAAACAAAACGATTGAAATATGACAACAATGATATTGATAATTTAATCATGGATGTGAGAATAAAAAAAATCAACACATAAATGTAAAGCTGTTTAATAAAATAATTTGAAAATTTTTAACCTGATTGGAACATAATAACATATTTTTGAAACTATTAATTTGCTTTGAAAATTTATATTTATGGAATTGTGCCACCCTATATCATACATGTATTCTCTATCACAAAATGTTCCCACTACTGCGTCGGCGCTAAATCTCCAAACGCATGCGCTACTACAATATACATGAAAGAAGGAGGTTTTCCTTCCATAAATAACATTTCACAGTCAACCCGACGCTAGCGTGCTTGTGATAAAAATTTTTGTTAAAATTATCAAGTTTTTATAATCAATTACATATAAGTGATAATTTACAAACTATATATATGTGTGTGTGTTTAAAAGTCAAGAAAGTGATAGTTTAAAGTTATACATGCAATAGCTGGAAGGAAGGTATAAGATTTAATGTAACATACATTATGCACGTGATATTTCTACTAGATAAATTTACAAAAGGTGAGTACATTAATTTGATAGATATTAAAGATATAATTCTCTATAGATGAATTTATGATGCATCATATTTTATTGTTTTTGGCCTTTTTATGCGTTATGTATTCGAATGTTTAACTAAAGATTTGAGTGTACACTTTAAAAATGTTAATTGGAATTCCAAATAAGTTTAAGCAAAATACACAGACCTTATTTCTGCTATCACTGCTGGCTGCACTCGCATCTTCAAATTTTGCAGATATCTCATAAGACACACGCTCCTACTGCACTATTCACTCCTTACACTTAATAGGATACTCCTATGATTAGTTTGATTTAACTTATTTTTATAATTTTAACTTTTAAACACCTTTAAACAATTTTATACAGAGAGCAATCTTTTAACGACGCATCCTCCATCACCATCATAAATCAACCTTCTTTTTTTTTCAAAATCAACAAGTCTTTTGGCTTCCCTAGTCCATATCTCACTTATTTGTTTTATTATCACTAAAATTGTTATTCTCCAGTCTTTTAGTTACTATTTTAAAAAACATAAATTTATTGTCCTGGAGGGTAATAACACTGATACACTTAGATTTCTATTGTATTAAGGAATTTTAAATAAGTCCTCTTTTCCTCCTACAATAGTCAATTTTCTTATATTCATGTTATTTAGCTAATATGAGAAATGTTTATTTTTACAAATATTACAACCTATATTATTAATTAACCTATATGTAATTGATTCTATTTTAGTTTGAGTCCTGTTTTATCATTATTATACATAAACTCCTGATTATTTTTGTTTTTGTAATTAAATTTCATATATATAATCAATAAGCAATGATTTTAAGTTGGTAATGAAAATTCCCTAGCAGGCATTACTTCTTGTAAATATTCATTTCCTTTTTATACGTTTGGGCTGTGTTCCAACTATCTTTTCCATCTAGTTTCAACCCTTTGCAATGAATAAATGATTACATGGTATTCTAAACCTTTGCTACTACTAAAAAAATTATGTAAACAATGTTAAGTTATTGTTAAACTGATTATTCTTTTCTCTTAATTTAGGTTTCAAGCTATTATATGACGTTTCGTCCCGCAGAAATTGCTATGGCTGTGTTCAGTGTAATACGGAATTCCGTGACTTTGACAACCAATCAGAATTACTGGTACAGGTAATATTTACTATCTATTTAATTAATATAGTGTTGGAATTTTTATTCTTCATCCCTTTTTAAAACATTCACATCAATATTTCACCCGATTTATTCATATTTCAATCTTTTTATATTTTAATATTTGACTTGTTATTGAGTTTATTCTAATGGTTGTGTCTACTGACACTCCTTCCGTTACAATAAGACCTTTTTATTATGTTTATTTATTTCAATATATATACAAAACTAGATGACTAGTTCAATATATTATTATTAATGTTGTTATATTTATATTTATTATTTATTATAATTTATAAAAATTTATTTTTGTATTTGTTTTGTTGTATTTGGCTAGCTTAGTTATTTTATTATTATTCGGGAGCATGAGACTCGTTCTACCCTTTGAGTTCAGGCTTAGATTGAGATACCTCGTTTAAATAAATAAAATGAAACACATTGATTTTAAACAATGTAATTTTTTTAAAGAAAAATTTTATTTCAATATATAATAGACACACCTATGGCATTATAAAACCACAGTCATAAATTATACCATCTAACATCCTATGCGCATGCTTAAACTGAAAAACGAAATGATGCGAATAAAAACCGAACGTTTATATTAGACGCTTACCAATTGTATGGATATTATATCTATCATAGAATCGTTTTCTTTATAAGAATGGTGATGGGAAGTATCATAAAAGAATTTATGTGTGAAAACTATATATACAGATTATTAAATGGACTACAAACTATACATACTTTTGGAAATATTATATATCTACATAAAAATGCAAATTTCTCATACGACTATTCATCAAGTAAGTACCACCATTATTTTTTACAAATTTAAGAACGTTCATGTAGGTTTCTTAATAATCTCAAATTTATATCTAATGAATAACTGCATAAAAGTCTTTTTCTTTTAGTTTGATCGATCAGATAGACGCAAGAATTATTTACAAATGGAAATAGTCACTGAATTCAAATTAGTTTGTTATTATTGACCAATAATATTAAAAAAACACTGACCTGAAGTCTGGAGTCTGGATTTTCTCACATCTGGTAACAGGAATACATGGACTGGAAACCACGCTGCATATTTCCGGAGGAATCTTGGGTATTCTCAGGAATAAGTGGATATCCACATACGTAAGTGTTTGTTGTTTAATATAGATTATGGATTTTTAACTTTAATACGTATTTGTTGCAATTCAGCTTAAAATTTATTGCAAAACTTACATCCTCATCTCCTCTCCTACGACGTCATGCTCAATCTACCAACGCTCCCCCACGATCGTCAATTTTTCATTAAATAAACTATTTGTTTCTCAGCTCACTGTTCCAAACAAAGTTTTGTTTCCTTATAATTTAACAACATTGTCCTGTCATATTACAACCAATGCTTTTCTTTCTTGAGCTATAGAGTTCACTTTTATTGCACTTTATGAAAGTTTTGAAAAACATATGATTGTGAATTTCACTTGAAGAAATCTGTTTTTTCTTTATTATATACTAATTTCAATAAAATAAGTATTTTAACAATTGGTGAAATTCATGGTTAATACTTTTATATTACAATGTAAATTCTTGTTTTTCTACTTGTGATAACTTTGAAATAGTATTTAAGTTTATAACATAAATCCTTTTATCTGATATATATCTTGGTTTCTTTATTTGAACTGTCCAAATTTTATAGTTTCAAATGTTGACATATATCTATCACCATCTTATGATCCATTTCCTTTTTTTGCTATTCTATAAAATTGATACCAAATTTTGACATATCATTAGAGTTATGCCATCTTATATTTATATTTTTAATTTGACTAATTCTTTATAACAAATATGAATATTATTATTACTATTCAACTGATAGTTGTATTAAACTTGATAACTAAAGCTTGTTTATTTTCAGATAAACAGCTGATTTCTTAGTGACAAACAAATATCCATATTAGGCAGATTTAATGTTTTCTTCAATACTTGTTCGGCGTTTTCATACTTTAAGAAAATTATTAAGGTAATTTCTCTATATTTATTGTTACTCTTTTAATTATATTAAACAAATGAGTTTATAATATGACTTTATATGAATTTTAATTCTGATTGTGGTTTTTTAATGTGTTCTTTTATTAATATAGTTTCAATATATTTTAAATACTAAATTAAACATTCTCAATCAGCTGATGTGCTTTAAGATATATGATATGTGGTTCAATATATATATTTCATGGGTCAAAAGTACCCAAATTTGAGATTTTTCGAACCTTTAAAAATTCATATCTCTAAAAATATTAACTTTATCGGTAAAAGTCATAGGACCTTTTTTATTTGTATATCAATAAAGAATATAAAAAAATTTGTCCGGTTGAAAAATAACAATTCCTTGCAATTGTTTAAACAATTTCGGTTTAAACAATATGGCAACGAGTTACCCATGGCAACATGCATTTATATCATCAGTAGGGCAATTTGAAGAGGATCGCATAAAAAAATTGAGGTGGAATAGTTTTCGATACTCATGCGCCGATTCGCCCTGGACTATTACTCTCATATCAAATTATTTGCTATTCATTCAAATTTCTGCCAATTAACTTCAGAGGTTGATGCGGTAAATGCTTTTAAGTACATACTTCATTGTACAAACTATCAAGTGACCCTCATAGATTAAAAGGTAGCTCTAGCGGTGCTTTCGGCATTCCTATCTTTTAATCATAAATAGGATGTCAATAAAATTAAAAATTCGTCTTATTAGTCGCACTAAAGATGAAAAAGAGGAACACTACAATAAAAAAATGAAATAACTTAGTAAGTACCTACAGTAATTTTTTGTACAAGATCAAATGAATATCCAAGTAATAAGACGTAACATAAATCATATCTGCCGTGATCAATCATGTTGCCCAACGAAAGATAATAACTTAATTTGTCTTCTTTTGGGTATCGATACAGTGGCGCTACAAAAAAGTTTCTACATGTTTCGGTTAAACCGTTGATGCTATAATTAAGGATTTTATTTGTGTTAATTCATTCTGATATCTATTCCAGAAAAATCAGAATGAATGATTACGCGATAAGAGATTGGGTATTGGGTGTCTCAGTTCTTTCTGACCCGTTCTAACTGCAAAAATCTCGGAACTCAGAAACGATAGGAAGGTGCGGTTTTCGATGAGCAATTTCTTTTTATATAAAGTTTTTTCAGTATAAATGTTTCGTTTATTTTTTAAATAAAACATCCTATATATTTTATTCCACCTGAAAACTGAACTCTTCCCCTTTCCAATAATGTATAATTTGTTGAAGTTTAGATGGAAAATAAGTGAGTTATTTGGTTTTTAATGATAGGCTGCTTATGTAGGCATCTAGAGCACGGATAAAGGAATACAAAATGGATTGCTAGCCCACTGTTCAGTAAATGACCGTAGCATGCGTTCCGCCATCGCGTGACAATTTCTGTTGGCAACACTGAATATTATAAGAAACGAAAGCTGGCGTAAATCCTTTGATGTTTTGGGGGTAAAATTTCGTGACCTTCAAACTGACGTTGACAGATAACTGAGCATCTTTACTCGACTTTACACTAAGAAAAGTGTTCAAAAAATGTAAATTAAATCTTACCTACACGCAAAAAAGTGAAACCAAAGAACCTCAAATAATAATTGTTTATTTTTATGGCTTGTTTCGACAAATTTTTAATTGTCAAAGAAATATTTAAGCATTCAACCGTGTAATATTTTGAATGTTGGTTGATAATTGGTGAAAACTCATTAAATATGAAGAAATACCAAAGTATAATTTTCACAATAGGTCTGTTAAACTTAATTCATGAATTGTTAAAGTTAATTTAACAGCTAAACAACGTGAAAATATACTTTAGCATTTCTTCATACATAAAGTTTTAGCTTCTGTTTTTGGAGTTCCATCCATTATTAAAAATAACGAGCTATTGTTTAACCAAATGATTTTTATTTTCTATATTTTTATCAAAATTATATGTGTAAATATGTATTTAAGTAGCGCTTTATGTAGGATAGGGTGAGTATAAAAACCAATACAATAATATAGATTATATATTAAGAATACCAGTTTACAATAGAAAGAATTTCAGTAAATGATGATATAAAATTACAATACGTATGATACTTGAATATAAAATTTTTATTGATTGATTTGAAAGTTACACTACACCAGATTCTGAATTGAACATTTTTCAAGAGAAAATCTACTGATGTATGTGACAAAGAAGTTATAAAAAAGTAGAAACAGTAAACTTTTCTGCATAGTTATCGAAGTTTTGTTGCGTTTTTCAATTATTATCATATTTTGTGCTTTTTTCTGGTTGAACAGTTTATGCTGTATTAACGACAGGTCGTAATTTTTCGGCCTCAAATTCAAAACCAACAAAAAAGTAAGAAATTGGTAGCTATCAGCTTACGCGCGTCAGAAAGTGTAAGTGTACAAGCAGGTTTCTCGCTTACAGGTAGTCAGCGCCAATCTGCATACAGGGAATTACCTGTAGAATATGAAAACTAGTCGAAAACCTGGCAGTTGCGTCTTTAAACTTCTACCAAATATGTCGTCTTCTTCGGATGATGATTTCATTATTTTAGATTCTATGTTTACTAAATTAAAAAAAAATAAACGGTTTTAAGGATTGAAACTAACTTTTCCGCATCTGTGAAATGCCCTGAACAATATTCTATCATAAAATTGTCTCTTGTATACACTTTGGGAAATGTATCGTGCTAACAAACCGAAATTTCTCCAAAAATAACCAAAAATGTAGTATATCTGGATTTATAGGACCCGCTGTAACTCGTTATAGTCAGCTGAAAATCAATAGGATACATCTATAAGACGCCCCAAACAATATTTAATCATAAAATTGGTCACTTGTAAATACTCTGGAGGCTGTATCGTGCTAACAAACTGAAAATTCTCCAAAAATGAAAAAAAATCGGTACTTCAAGTACCATAGCACTCGTTGCACTGGTTATAGTGAGCTGAATATCATTAGGGTGCATCGTTGAGACGCCCTGAATAATATCCTATCATAAAATTGCTCACTTGTATATACTCCGGAGGCTGTATCTGGCTAACAAACTGAAATTTCTCAAAAAATGTCGTAAGTCAAGTACCATAGCACCCGTTGTACTGGCTCTGGTCAGCTGGAAATCAATAGGGTTCATCTGTGAGATGTTCTGAACAATATTCAATCATAAAATTGGTGACTTGTTTCACTCCGGAGGCTGTATCGTGCTAACAAGACATGTAGCGAAAAGTGGCCGACGACAACGACGACATACACACAGGATTTTTTCTCTAAAAACCGTTTTTTCGTGTTGTTCTTGATGAAAAACGTAAAAACAACTCAATTTTTTTTTCAAAATTCCAACTTTTTTGGGGCAAACCAATACTTTTCTCGCATATTAGATAGGTTGAGCAGAAAAGTAAGAAATTGTGTACATACTCTTAATCTTGAATGAAAAGTGCACGGAGAATATTATCGTTTATTTTTAAGTTTGAAAAATGGTAATGAAAGATTCTTTCAATATACTAGAATAACTCAAGATTACATTTTGAAAAAATGAAATATTCGTTGGCTAAAAATTGGTGCAATCTTTATAAGCAGCTCATAGCTTTTGTTTCAAATAGTTTTTTTTAAACTGCAGATGATATACACTTATCCATCACAAGACCGGCGCCTACAAAAGCAGAAAATGAACTTAATTTTTATTCCGATTAAAACGAGAACGTTGGTAACCGTCGCTACTTGCTTTGACTGTGATAATTTAAAAACATGTATATGTAACGGCCGGATTCACAATATCGGGTTAACTCCTCGGGTCAATTTACCTTTACCTATAAGGTTACCATTAGGTACCGTTGCACAATTGTCTGATCGTCTATTGGTCGACTGACCGATAGTTCAGTAATAATTTTTGTTCAGTTAGTAACAGAGATTATGTATGATGATCAGACTTTATGGTTAGTGACATTCAAAATCGTTAAAAAGAAGAAATAGTATAAAATTAAGTCATTTGTGGTAGACTAGTAGTAGTAGTAGTTTTATGATATGTGCTAGGAGTTGGTAATATTTGGTTCTTTGGCAGAAGTAATAATTTTAATTAATATGAATTCTTCGAAACGTCTAAATATTTCAAAAGAAGAAGAAACCTTATTGCTATCTCTAGTTAATAAATATAAACATATAATAGAATCCAAACAATCAAATACAATAACTCGAAAAGATAAAAATAAAAAATTGTCCAAAATAAATTACAGACAAACCGGAGGTGGACCTCCTCCTCACGAGATAATGTAATAAATGATATAGTAGCAGATAAAGCCATAGTTCTTCCAATTATTTTTGATAGTGACAAAGGTTAGTCAAGAAATATGATCTTCAATTTCTTCTAACATATGCCCGACGGTTCCTTTGGAATCTAAATATATATAAAAGAAATCGAGGTTGTCATACTCTTCGAAATAATCGTATCCCGGACTTATTATTTTAGGTCTTCTTGGGTCCTCATCACTACTATAGGTATATATTTACCACACCAGTAAGAGGAAACCTGGTCACAGCATAACCAACAATTTGATTCGTATGCTGTGACCTGGTTCCACTGTGTTTGTACAATAAGTATGAGCGTTGGTGTATTGGTAGTAAGCAGTGTGTTCAGCATGGATGTGTACTAGTAATAAGACAGCAGCACTTGCTGGAAGGTTCATAATCGAAAAGCTAATATTTACTGGAGATAATACCAAAACAGGTAAAGCTGTTGTGTGGACAACTGTATTTCATCGATAAAAAAGTGGCAAGTTATATATGGAAAAAAGAAAACTTTACTTCATTCCGGCCTGCGTATACTTTCAATACCCTTTGATCAATAAAAATTTTAGTGACAGAATACATGATACATTTGTAAAAATATTAGTTTGAACATGATCTGGTACGTTGATGCCTGTAGTGATGCTTTTAAATTAATTGTAGTTTTTATTGAATTTTCATCATTAAGTCAGTGTTTCATTTCATCAAAATTTTATGGTAGAAACAAAAAAAATGTTTAATTTTATTATTGATCGAATGATTTCGTTACTTTTATTATTCGTGTTACTTCTTATTAAAAAACATATTTTAAATTTTCTAAGCTGCAGTTCATCTATCATTTCTTGACGTATACCCCGCTGTACCACACATACATTATAGATCGTGAGCAAGTGAGAGAACCACATTACAGTCGGTCAGCGACGAGATGAAAACAATGGACCGCGTTGTGATAAACTGCTGAAGATCTCCCAAGTTTTCACTTCAACATGAATTCTTCACTGACTTCTCCGCTCGATAGGTGATCTTGCACTAAGTGATTCAACTGACACATATTTAGATCAGGAGAAAAGATTGAAATCTGTTGATAGTGATTTACGCATGGTTTCGAATTTATAGTCTTTTTAAATTTATCTTCATTGTTGGAAATATGTATTATTATATCGCGCAGCATGGATTTAAGAGAAAGTTGTTTATGTGAAGTGTGACATTAATATGAAAATACAAAAAAATTCTAATATGAGGTATTAAATGTAGAATGAGTAAATGATTCTGCTTCGTCTAACAGGGTTAAATAATTCCATATTCATCTTGAGCATCTTTGAAAATAGGTGCAAAAGTTTGCGCGCGCTCCTAATTGTTCAATGTTTTATTGTTGATTTTGGAGAGAATGACGCCGGTTGAAAGGAAGTTTATTTTTAAATATCTTCATTCACAATAACTTATGGCTCCTCAAATATTTACGAAAATGGAGAATCGTTTAACTACTTTAGAAAATTCAACTCAGTCAAATCAGATACAATTTGAGGAATGCGTGGACGCAAATCATCGCTTTCAAAGATCCTATAACTTGATCGTATACAACTTGCCTGAATCAAACTTAGATAATATAGATGATATGGATAAGGTTACTGATACTGTTGATATATTTACACCTCGTAACTCTAATGTGATTGCAGTTTTCCGTATAGGCAAAGCAGACGAATATCGGAACAAATCTAGACCGCTAAAAATTCAATATCAGGATTATAATACTCCATCCTGCATACTGCGCAATAAGCAAAAATTACAAGGTACTTGATTCTCTCGAATTCAAATAAAGGATGGCCAAACGAAATATCAAATTAACTACTTAAAGAATTTGAGAGAGGAGCTGGAAGGGCGCAAAATGGAGGATGAGCATCTAACCATAAAATACGTTAATAAAATTCCAACTATTGTGAACACTAAGGAGGAACTTGGTGCAAAAAACTATTAAAACTTTTCATTTATTTCATCTACCTCCAATATTCACATTTTTGCGATAACAGAATCCTGGTTATCCCCTAGAATACCTAGCTATCTTATTAACCCCAATGGGTATAGCTTATACCGTAAGGATAGATTAAATAGAATTGAAGGTGGTGCTTCCGTTTTCTTTCATAAAGAGTTCTTTAAAAATTGTATAATTAAGTCTGCATATATTTATTATATATAGACCTCTTCTGTCATATGATCTTACAATCTCCATGTGTGAGTATATTGAAGAATGTAGTAAAAATAAAGAGAATCATTCATGGCGATTTTAATTTTAAAGATTTGCCATGGCCTATTCTTTCACCTCTTGATGGCAATAATCCTAGTGTCTCTTTCTATAACTCATTTTTTCAAACTAATCTGAAACAATTTATAAATGAGCCGACAAGGTTACGTCAAGGTCATGAACCGTCAGTATTAGACCTGGTAATCTTTAATGAAGAGGAGCTGATTTCCGACATTTTCTATCTGCCACCAATTGGTATCTCAGATCATGTCGTTCTTCATACTAAAGTTCAGCTGGATATATTTAGTAATATCAGTGAAAAAATAAAAAAAATCGTTCGCTAAAACCGATTATCAAAAATTAAATAACTATTTCAATCAAACAGATTGGCCGGTACTAGATGGTCACACCTGTGAATTTGTGTGGGAAAAGTATAAAGAAATTATATATAAGGGGATAGAATAATGTTCCAAAACTTATACAGTGAAAACTAACCCTAAATGTCCATGGATTGATAATCACTTAATTCAAATGAGTAAAGAAAAACAATGCTTGTGGATAAGAGTTAGGAAATATCCATACGAAGAAAATATTCGCTTGCACAGGCAGTATTCTAACAGACTAATACAGGAGTTGCGATTAGCACGAAGCAATTACTAGAATCGAATAACCACAAGAGGTCCAAAAGCTTTTTTATAAATATGTTAGATCCAAGTTCTCCTCTAAAACTGATGTACCATTATTAGAAAAACCAAACGGAGACATTTGCACCAAGGACATTATTGCCGAAACTTTTGCAAATGCATTTACAATAGACTCTGATTTAACAACTCCTGTAATGCCACTAGCTACTAGAAATATGAACTCACTAAATACGGTTAATATCACAGTGGAAACAGTTAAAGAAGTATTAAAGGATCTGAAAACCGCAGCTTCTCCTGGAATTCAGAAAATATCCCCTACAGTCTATAAAAATTGCGCAGACAATCTAGCAGTCCCACTATCCAACCAATGTCCAGATCACTAAAAGAAAATTCCATTACTGCCTCATGGAAATCAAGTTACGCTTATCTATGAAAATGGAAATAAAATGCTTTCGACGAATTATCGGCCTATAACGGTTTCATCAACCTCAGTTAAAATTATGGAGAGATTAACCGTTGACGAACTTGTTCCATTTTTGTTAGACAATAAAATCATTCCAGATTCCCAGCATGGTTTACTTCCTAATAGATCAGTACCCAGTAATCTTCTAGCTGCTCTTAACGACTGGAAATTATATCTAGATCATTACGAACCTATGGATGTGGTATACATAGATTTTTCTCGAGCCTTCGATAAGGTATCCATTAAAAAGCTACTAGCGAAATTGGAACATTTTGGAGTGCGTGGTGAGCTGTTGGCATGGCTGAAAAAAAATGTATTAGGTCAAATTTTCCAAGTACAATATGAGGATAACTTAAGTAATTTCCGTGAAGTGCGCAGTGGGGTACTCAAGGTTCCATTTTGGGTCCTATCCTTTTCATGGTATACGCTTCTGACTTAACTGCTAAGTTTAAATGCAAAAACAAATCGTTTGCCGATGACATGAAGTTTTTCCATTGTCCTGATATTCAAAACTCTACTATTAAACACGACCTGGATGAATTATTAAAATGGTGCAAGGAGTGGAGCATACAGTAAACTTTAACAAGTGTTGTGTTTTGCAGTGCGGTTACAACAATCCATGTGTCACATGATATTTTGAATCAAAGCCTATAAAATCAGTTCCCGGAGTCAGTGATTTGGGTGTCATAATTAATATAGGTCTGGGTTGGTCCTCGCAGACTGCAAAAGCGGTTAACAGGGCAAACTCAGTTCTGTACTTGATATCTAAGGCATTTCCAAGAATGCTTGTTCTTGACTATACAAAAGTTACGTCCGACCTCACTTAGAGTTTGCTATCTCCGTTTGGTCTCCGCACCTCAGACGTCATATAAACCTTATAGCGGGAGTTCAACGTAGAGCAACAAAATTGCCACTAAATTTTTTTCACTTAAGCAGGCTCGGGATAACACTATCTGAGAGAAGAAACAGGGGCGATGTCATTACAACGTTCAGGATTCTAAGAGATGAATTTTGGGACACTTCTAACTTTTTTACATTAAATGAAGATTAAACGGGTCACAATTGTAAATTGATAAAAAAATCTTTTAGATCTACTGTTAGGTAAACTTATTTAGTAAATAGAGTATTCGATAAATGGAACAATTTAAGTAGTGACATCGTATTAGCTCCTTCTCTGAATAGCTTCAAGAGTGGCCTGGACAGGTGTTCTTGATCTGGTGTTGTACTTGATTAGTGTTTTATAATTCTATAGTGCTACTATCTTTTTAAATCTCAATTTATTTTAAGCTAAGTTTGTAAAATTAGTTCTGCTAACCTATTAGTACCTATGTAATTTGATTTTGTAATTGAGCCGTATAAGCTTTGCTTTGACTCGTAATCACACACTGTGTAATATAATAAATATAGGGAAAGTAGAAATTATGTATAGGAAAATGTTGGATCTTTTTTCTTCAATTTTATTAATGCCGATGGTCTGTTATCTTCCAAAATTGTGTAACAAATGAATAAGAAAGTGTGAAACATTGATTATAAAAAACAAACCATCTTGCTGTAGGGCTACTTTGCAACTTGTACCTATCAGCTGACTGTTCTGACTCCCAAAGAGTTTCTATTGGTATTTTCCTGAAAAGTAGATACAATTTCATAGAAATATGAAAATTGACGGGAAATTCGCTTAGATTCTCAATTAACCCTGGAGTGGACGCGTGTTATTATTTTATAAGAAGGGGCGTGTTGGGTCCCACATACCCAAAAACCTAATAATTCTCAAAATCAAAGATTTTTTTAAAAAATTGTATCAAATGGTTTCAATGTAGTTAGAAAAGAACATAAAAACTGCAAACAAAAATATTTTGATCCTTCAAAAAAAATTAAACCAAGATTCACATAAACAATATTTTTTGGTAAGGTAGCACTGAACACCCTGTAGAAATGTTATTTCACAAATTTCATTGCACATCATTGGCACATACATACAGTATATTCTAAACAAATGAATTTTCGACAAATACGGCACTTGTATCGCGTTTTGCGATCTTTGCAGAATGCGCATCTTCCACGTTTATTTTCCACTACTGACACTGGCACCACCATTTCAGTTCCAGTAAATGTCGCTGCAGCTTGTCTAATTTCTCTTGGTAGGTAATTACAATGCACTCGTTCTTTCATGTAGTCCATTAATAATGATTTGGAAAGCTTTTTTAGAAATATTCGTATTTCAACCATTGTATTTTCTTCGTTTTCACGTTTTATAGCATTACTTTCATATATCACAAAAGCATTTATTCCAGTAATGTTGAAAAGTCAATAGAAAAGCACCATTGGCTATCGACGCTTATTCCTAGCAACGTTATACTTGGCACACAGTTGGTCCATGGTATCAACTCCACATTGTGTGGAGTTATAAAATGTAATTATCTCTGGCTTGGCATACTCACCAGATTGTGGATCTATACAATCATCATGATGTAGAGTGGACAACAATATTACATTTTTATTTGGCTTTGGAATGTACGATACAACAGTTTTATCTTCTTTAAAATCAAGCATACTGGATTTTGGAGACCTTTTGGTAAAAAAATCAAATGGTATTTGCTTTTTATCTTTACGTAGTGTCCCGATTATGGTTGTCATGATTCTTCAATAAATCATTGGCAGCTGGAACAGATGTAAATCAATTGTCCATTGTAATATTTCTCCTAGATTTTGAAAGGGGAGAACACATTCTATTTACAACATCAGTAGTGGCATTGCTAACTGCAAATGGGCCTTCTGGTTGTGTGCCGCAGTAGACTTCCATATTATATGTATAAAATGTGAGCGATTCGACTAATGAAAAAACTTTTATTCCATATCTTGTCGGTTTGTTCGGGATATACATCCTAAACCTACAGCGACCCCTAAATGCCCATAACATATCATCAAGAGTAGCATATCTACGCACTGTGTAGTGCTTCTGATATTTTTCGTTTATATTTTGAAGTTACTGTCTGACTGGTGCTAGATTATTCTCCGTTTTCCGAATTTCTCTCGTTCGAATATCATCCGTTCGTAAACACCTCATTAAAAACGAAATCTTTTAAGTCCCATAGTGGCGGGAAACATCTAGATACCTGTAACGTCAGTGGACCAAAATTCAAAAATCGACGTTCTTCCACCATGATATGTACCAGCGAGGTAGAGTAAGCCAAGCAGAGCTTTAATTTCTAAAAGACTTGTCGATCTAACATCGGGTTTTTTTTGCATATCGGTCTTGAATGCTTCCGATATGTATATTGATGTATAGTACAATTTCATTTAGTTTAGTATCATCAAAAAAAAGTTGCCATCAGTCTATCGGAGACGAAGCATCTTTTGCAGGTCCTATAACTCCAGGTAATCTAGCAATTAGGTTATTCTGTCGAGTTCGAACATTTTTTGGAAAACAAGATTTGTTCCACTTTGTACCATCTTTTGAATTGAAATATAAATGACTGCGGCTCCCAGCACTTGGATGAACATGTAATTCTTGAATTACTGCATCATCTTCAGGTTCAATCTCACTGTCAGATATGTGGTCGCTGAAGTATATAGCAGCATCAGCTACGGAATCGTCTGAATCCGAAAAAGCTTCGTCACTTTCTACTTCTTCAAACAATTTTCTCAACCTCTCTTACGCAAGGATCCATTATTGTAAAGAAAAAAATAGTTAAAGTACCTGTGTGTAGCTATTTTATAATATGAATAACTTTGGTGTACAAAAATAAAACTTACACAAACAGGCGCGTTGGGTCCAATAGAACGAAATCAGTCTTAGAATCAATGCTATTCACTTAACAGCGCTAAAACTACTAACACAGTATACCTAACAAACAGTAGTGCATCTTCAAGGCGGTACCTTTGAAATTTAAAAGTAACTGTCGGCCATGTTTTCTGGATAAATGTCAGGTCAGAAGCCAGCTTTATGGTAACGACAGAATCGTACTTAAAAAAATTCTTTATGGTAACAAAGCGACAAATGAGGATAATTTCTTAATTTTCGTTTGTTAGATGTTGATATATTGTTACCTTATTTAAGTCTATACTTATAAAAACACACACCTGTCTACACAAGATGCAATTAACATAAAATGAAACAATGGAAATCACAGATGAAAATTCTGTTCGTGACGTTTTCTTGTCCCTCTGTTCATCGTGCCGAGTAATTTCAGACGCTCAGACTGTCAATTAATTCGAATGTCGATATTCCATTGGTTGGATTCAGACAGTGACAGTGACAGGAGAATGCACCTCACTCTTTATTCTTGATTAGTCTGAATATTTTATCCTCCGAACATGGCGTCTAGTTTGCGCAGTCAAATCTGCGCGATTTTTGCCGCCTGTCCAAGATGCACGACTGTTTGTGTTTGTATACTGTGCTACTAACTAGCGTACATTCTAATCTAACTTGAAGGTACTGAGGCGCACATACCTCAACGCCTTCTCTGGCAAATGCATTAACAACATTAAAATCTCCGTGGGCCGGACGGACCCGACGCGGCTACTCCAGGGTTAAGCTGTCAATATTTGGGTAAAAATGAATCTTGAGTCTTGTTTATTTTTTGATTTTTCTTATATTTATGACAGCTAAGTGAAGAAGCTAAAAACATTTCTTTCTTATTTCACTAATTATTTGCCATAAGTATCCAGAGGATTATTTATAGTTATGTTTTATTTAGGTACATATTTGTATTTGTTCTATTTTCCTAGAAAAAGTTAGGAGAGAAAAAATTGGGGTTTTAATGATACTAATAATAATTGTATTAATAAAAAAACAAAATAAGTCGAGCTTATAACAATCTCATCTACATCGGGATATTGGAGATTGTTTATCTTCACACTCGCTTAATGCACTTAATAATCTACAATTCCGTCCGGTTTCCGAAAACATAAAAATACAAATTATCTCTATCACGACAAGTCTTCGATTAATACTTTACATCAAATGTCGAAAATTGTTGTTTATTTTTGGTGAGTAAAAATAGGACATAGCCGGGGGGAACTTTTTGTTTTTAGGAAAGGAATTTAATTTGCGACATTGCCAAGAGCTCGACAAAATGTTTAAAAAATAAAATATATTCTAAAAATCGAACAGTATAAATAGCTGTTAATCCAACTATGGTGTGGCACTCAAAGTTTTCTAGAAAATTGGTACTCCACACGATTAAAAAGTTTCTAAACACATAATATTGATTAAATAGAATTCATGAATTGAAATGAATATCCACAAATTCAATCAAGTATAAAAGAATATTTATCCATTTCATCATGTCTCAAGTTAACTATGTTTTTATAATGCGTCTCGAGTATTAAAAATGTGAACAGAATATCATTGTTTATACCTAAATAACTACCATTTTGTTAGGTTAGAATCTTTGTATTACGAGTACAACTAATAAATAACCTTTGACGGAGGCGTACAAGTACGTACTTGTATATCAAAAGAATTGTTGTGTTTTAATATTTCAAGTATTCCGGTATGTTGTATGAGTGTATCTTTAATAACGGACTATTGTGCTTTGAATATTACCGAAGCTGGATTGTTGACAGAAGAAAAAAATGAAGTCATTAAGTGTAGACACAGACGCTAACGAACAATTTTATTTAAGAACCCCCTGTAAAGTGAGTTACAGTGATTATGTGTTTATTATATTAATGTAAATGAAGAACAAGACTACACAATAGGTGTTCCAATATTAGATGCAGAAGTTTTGTTTAGCTATTAACATTAATGAATGTATAACTATTAAATTACAAGAATTTATGTAAATCTAGTATACTGAAAATGTGAATAATGATAAAGTAACCGGCGAAGCCAGCAGTTCGTAAACATTGATATGAAAAAGTCAGGAATAGAAGGATACAAAGTGAGATAGAAGATAAACATATAATGTTTCATAATACAAGAGAAAATATTATTAAAATTAGAAATAAATTGGAAATATAATTGATTAAAACAAGAAATGGTCACAGGAATAATGCAATGTTGGTAATAACACAATCCGAAAAAAAGAGTTCGTATTTATTTTTGAAACAATGGAACCATTTTTTGAAGTTATCTGAGGCCTCTATAACGTCAAGTTTATGAATGATCTTAACCTAAAGCTCAAAAACATTATTGGATCAACTTTCCTTTATCTGAAACCAGTTATGTACGAAATATTCGTTTATTTACCATTAGAAATATTTTTCAAACAGAAAGACTCGATTTTTTTTGCGGAAATGCATATTTTCATTTTTCCTTCTTTAGAATAGCTGAAACCAGTTACAAAAAAATACGTTTCTGTTTTACATTTTAGACAATTTTCTAAACATAAACACGCAAAAAACTTTTGCGGAAATATACCATTTTCATTTATTGATAAAATATTGTAGATTTAGATTGATTCGAACTTTAATCGGCGACTCTGTAAAAAGGCATGTACAAAAACGTTCAATAGGTTTTTAAATGTCGTTAAAATATGAGCTTTATTATTATTAGTATAATCTGTGGTATAAGAGTACAAATACGGATACCTAGTGGTTAAATGATGTCTTATTTTGTTATAACTGATCAAAGTCTACCTAAAACTAGGCAGGAAGCTTATGAATTTGCGAAAAATGAAGGCTTAATTAATACCTCGACCACTTTACTGTAGAACAAAATATAAAGGACATACGAGTAATATGGATATATTTTCGCATTATTATTTATTAGAAACAGATTTGGGAATATATAGGTGTTCTAAACGACAACAATGCAAACCTTCGTTTTCTGTTGCAAAGGAACCTGGTTTGAAAATAGTCATCTTTCACCAGAAAAGAGCTTAGGTAGGTAAGACTTTTTAAACTTTTTTTTTTCATAAATATTTATATGCCTTATTCTTTTTGGATTCGCTCACGGAGAATAATATGAACGGATATGTGTTGGTGTAAGTGGTTCCGAAGGGAGTTTATCAATGGCAAAAATAGCTGCTCAGATGAAGTATTGTCGGGAGATAGTTACCAGTGCTTTTACTTCAATGCAGGCATCTCGGCCGAAAATTGGAGGGCCAGGAATCATAGTGCAGGTTTGTGTCTTGAGATTTTAAGCGATATTAAGCTGATAGGAATAGATATTATTCATTGATATGTTTTAAATGTCGGGAAGAGGATTAAATTTTTGTGACTGTGTTTGGGGCGGCATCTATATACTGAAAAACAATTTTTTTTGAAACTGGTTTCAGCAAAAAAAATTCCACTCAAAGTTTTCATATAACTAGTTTTAGTTATTCTATAGTCGGAAAATGATGCATTTCCGCAGAAAAATGTTTGCGATTTTGTGTTTGGGGAGGCATCTAAATACTGAAAAAAGAAAAAAATTTCCTTAAACTGGTTTCAGCTAAAAAAAAAGTTCACCCACATTATTATTCGTTATAGGGTTTATGATTCATCGTTGCCATCTCAAGTAGCACTCTTATCCATCTTTCTCAATTAAAAAAAAAACTTTTATTCCATCGAAATAATGTGTAATAGAAGTAAAGATAACGTCTAATAAATCTTCCCTTACGTAGCAGCTTTGATTCATCTTATCTTAAGGTAGTGTACCATTATGTATAAAGAGGTAAGATGAAGCTGGAAAATGTTTGTTCAAATTCATAAAGTTTACGATTGCGCGCTGACGCACATCGTTCGTTTTGTCTCGAAGCCCCAAAATTTATTTAAATTTTTTCTACATTGTATAGCCAAATTCTGGTTAATCGTAAAATTGAGTATCGCTATATTTAAATTCTGCCTTACGCATCTTTTAAGAAGACGATCGATCCTAAGAATCTACGTAGATTTGTCATATAAAAATGTCGTTAGATTCGTTTTGGGCGCGTTTTAAAAAATGTGTTATTTCTTGCGTTTTTGCCGTTTGTTTGTTCGTTTGGAAGCCTTTTCGTGGTTATGTACTATCCGGTGTGGAATTTTTCTAGAGGTCTGCAACTTTTTGTAGCAGATAATCTATACCATTGAATAAAAAGTTTTACTCAATTTTATTCACTGTCTTGAAAGTGTGCCACTGCCAGATGATCTTTAAATGTTCAAGTATAAAGAGGTGGTCTCTTACAAGTTATTTTCTGAAGGACTTTTTTGCCGTTATAAAAATACTTACATCACAGTTTTTTGTTAATGGGTTCCTTTTCAAATGTCCTTTGCAATACTTGAAGAAAATTTAAAAAAATTGGGACTTCCAGTTCAAAACGAATGATGCGCGATAGCTCGCAAACGTAATTTTCATAAATTTTTGTGACGTTATTAAAAATACATCACAATTTTTTGTTAATAGGTTCTTTCTCAAATGTCTTTTGAAATACTTAAAGAAAATTTGAGCAAATTTTGGGGCTTCGAGCTCAAAACGAACGATGTGCGCCAGCGCGCAAACGCAAACTTTTTAAATTTGTTTTGACGTTATAAAAAATATTTGCATCAAAGTTTTTTTAATAGAACTCTTAATGACTGTCCTTTGTAGCAGTGAAAGAAAATATTAACAAATTTTGGTGCTCCGAGTTCAAAACGAACGATGTGCGTCAGCGCGTAATCGTGATCCATATGAATTTTTTGACGTTATAAAAAATACTTACATCACAATTTTTTGTTAATTGGTTTCTAATTAGGTGTCATCTTTGCAACAGTTAAAGAAAATTTAGACAAATTTTGGGGCTTCGAGTTCAAAACGAACCATGTGCGTCAGCGCACAATCGTAATCTTTATGGATTTTTTTGCCGTTAAAAATACTTACATAACCTATTTCTGTTAATTGGTTCCTAATTAGGTGTACTTTGTAATAGTTGAATCAGTTTTTTATAAATTTTTGGGGCTTTGCTTCAGAATCGTGAAATATGTACAAGAACACGTGTTTGAAAACTTTTTAATCCCCTAATCTTTAATTTTTGATAACAACATTAAAATGGTATGGGTAAATAAATAATAAAAATAAATAAATTAAAATGGTATAGGTATCCTATATTAACATTTTTACTTTTCCGCTCAACCTATCCAATATGCGAAAAAAGTATTGGTTTTTTTGAGTTATTTTTACGTTTTACATCAACAACAAACCAAAAAGCGGTTTTTAGAAAAAAAATCCTGTGTGTATGTCGTCGTCGCCGTCGTCGTCGTCGTCGTCCACGTCGTTGTCATCGTCCACTTTTCGTTACATGTCTTGTTAACACGATACAGCCTCCGTAGTGCAACAAGTCACCAATTTTATGATTGAATATTGTTAAGGACATGTCACAGATAAACCCTATTGATTTTCAGCTCACCAGAGCTAGCAAAACGGGTGCGATGGTACTAGAAGTATGACACTTTAGTCATTTTTTGAGAAAAAGATTGTTAGCACGATACAGCCTCCGGAGTTCATCAAGTCACCAATTTTATGATTGAATATTATTCAGGACACTTCATTGATGAACCCTATTGATTTTCAGCTCACCAGAGCCAGTACAACAAGTGCTATAGTACTTTAAGTACGATATTTTTGTCATTTTTGGAGTAATTTAAGTTTGTTAGCACCATACAGCCTCCGGAGTATATACAAGTGACAAATTTTATGATTGGATATTATTTAGAGCGTTTCAAAGATGAATCCAGCTCACTAACGCCAGTACACCAGGTTCTATGGTACTTGGAGTACCAAATTTTTGTCATTTTTGTAGTATTTTCAGTTTGTTAGAAAGATACAGCCTCCAGAGTGTATACAAGTGACCAATTTTATGATTGAATATTGTTCAAGGTGTCTCACAGATGTACCCTATTGATTTTCAGCCGACTAGAGCGAGTACAGATATTTTACATTTATGGTTATTTTTGGACAAATTTCGGTTTGTTAACATAATACATCCCCCGTACTGTATACAAGTGACAATTTTATGATAGAATATTATTCAGGGCCACAGATGCAGAAAAGTTAATCTTTAAAAACGTTTATTTCAGTAGTGTTTATGGCCAAAGAAATATTATTTTGATCAAAACGTTCAACGATGTTTTTCTTTATGTTTATATTTTATTTTCATGTTTATGTATTAATCAATTTGAAGAAATTTGAGTTTTTTTCACTTTTAGGTTTGTTTACTCTAAACTAACAAGTTAAAGTATAGTTAGTCAAAAAAACTGTAACCTCCGCTCCTTTATTAGGGCTGTGTGAAAATTGACACAACAATACAAATTGTGTTGCTTGGAAATCGCTATACCAGTTCAGGGTTAAATCACTTTTATTAGAACTTCATAATTAGAAACCAAGACACGTCAAAAATTATTTCTATTTGGGCTATTTTTTTAAGCCACAGAAAAAGTAATGTGTAGTGTTGTCACTACAGAACAGCCCGATTGTCACTCAACAGACTTTCCTCAAGAGACATAATCCTAAACCTTCAATTTAACTAGAGAATTCACTTTCCTCGAAAGCTTTGTTGAGATATCGTCTAGCTGATTCTTGGAATTAAGATACACTATATTTATTAAATTATCTTCAACCTTCTGTATGACAAAATTAAATTTTACATCAATATGTTTTAGTACTACTTTTCCGCCCAACCTATCTAATATGCCAGAAAGGTATTGGCTTACCCACAAAAAAGTTGAAATTTTTACAACAAATCACCAATTTTATGATTGAATATTGTTCAGGGCATCTGACAGATGAACCCTATCGATTATCAGTTCACAATAGCGGTACAACGGGTGCTATGGTACTTGAAGTACGACATTTTTGTCATTTTTTGAGAAATTTCTGTTTGTTAGCACGATACAGCCTCCGGAGTGCAAAAAGTCACCAAGTTCAGCAAGAAAAAAACATCAAATACCTGGGAAGCCAACAGAATAGCAGGATGTCTTAAACACACTATCTGGCGAAACAAACATTTACGGACAGAAATAACGGCCAGGATTTATAAGACAGTAGTGATGCCAATTATGACCTACATTGCGGATACAAGACCTGATATAACAAGGACAAAAAGACTGATGGAAACATCTGAAATGAAAATAGTCCGTGATATCACAGGAAAAACACTATGGGACAGATAACGAAGCGCAGACCTCAGGAAAAACTGTAAGAGAACATGAATGAATGGGAGAACGAAGACTGGTAAATATTGCACGAGACAGATCCCCAAACGGCCGAAGGAGTATTGGAAGGCCAAGGAAGAGATGAAGTGATAACCTGGATATATAGGGAGGAGGCACCCGAAGATGGAACAGGCGCGAGCCTATTAAGGAAGCAGGAAGAAGAAGAAGACATAAAAATGCATTTTATGATATGATATGGAATGAGGTACACAAGATATAGATAGAAAATGGGAAAACTGCGGCTCTTACAAATAGAGTAGATGGTTTTTACCCGTTCGATTGTTTTCTTGAACGAATATCATTAAAAACATTGCTACATTGCTTGCGAGATTGCTAGAATTTCAAGTATTATCCATCTCGATAGGCCAGTAAATAGTGCCTCTATGAGAAATCGCTACGTTCAGAAATCATTATATTTCCTGGAACGATATCCTTGAGTTGTATCCTTGAAACTCTTGCAATTTTTGAACTGAAAAGCGTCGTTTGGACTTTGCAGTCGATATATCAATTTGGCGTTCTCTTCTACTCTGCATGTTAACGTGGTAATTTAATCTATATTGATTTTTATTGTGAAACGTTTTGCGCTACTTTAAACGCCATCCTTTTAGAATACCCTGTACTAATTAATTATAGTCTTACATCGACTATAACGATTATTACCCACTTTATTAGCGTCATTTAACTTTTTCGCACTTAATGAGGTGATTAACTATCCTTAGTTTTATGATACATCATATTTTTAAAATAACAAAGATAATGAACTAAACAGGATAACAAAAAGGGTACTTAAGTGACAAAAAGACTGGCATAACAACAAAAATGATGTTTTGCAATAATGAATATATACAAAAACGTAGATATAATTTTAATGATGAAAGACCTTTTACGAGCACCAAAAAGCGTGTATAATTGTTTATTTCCATAGACCTGAGGCTTTTTTACAACCAAAATTCGAGTCGACTGGAAACAAATCGACATTTTTTTAACTTAATTCTCCGAAAAATTATTATATTTAGGCAATGTGTATAAAATAATTTGATACCTACGATTTGAGAGACAGCCAATAAGATATGATTCTTGTCCAGAAAATATTAGCTTAACTAATTTGGTATCAGTATTATGTTAACAAAAATGATCTGAATAAGCCCAAATTAAGTAGTAGCTGCTTAAAACGTTAAAAATCTTAACACTAATGAGAGACCTCAACGTGAAATCATTTTACAAGATGGGTGCCGTGTTGGTCTTAGTTTTTTCTTGTATATATGTCAGTAATTATTCAGAATATTTTGTTATGAATTAATCATGAATATCTTATGCTTATTTTCTATTTATGTAATGTTATTCTCTGCTCTAGGGTAAGGTGGGCAAATACCGGTCAGATGGACAATGCCGGTCAGACCTTAAAAATGATTATTACTAGGTTTGGCAACAATGCAATGTGGCCTCAAATATGCCAGCTGACCTACGATTTTCGACAGCCGATTGATATTCAGTTTGTGTTAAAACTTTGGTTAGTGCAAATCACAATGTGTTTTCGGCAATTCTGATGTAAGATTTACGGTAAGTGAAATAAGGTTTGGAGATAAAATCCTTCTCTCTTTCCATAAAAACTTAGTTGATACATAAAGGTCAACACAGGTGGGTAATACCGGTCAAGTGACCGACATTACCCACTGTTTATGTTAATGGTTATTTCATTTTTAATTGTCTTTACAGATGTCTCGAAATCGGTAAAGCAAAATGGACCAGGGATAATTTGAAGCAAGCGATAGAAGACATTCAAAATGGAACGAGTACAAGACACGCTTCAAAAAAATACGCAATTCCATTTTCAACGCTACAGGAAAGGATAAAAAATAAAAAAGACTCAGCACCTATAATGGGAAGAAAACCTGTGTTTTCAACTAAACAGGAACTGGAAATTGCTAATCAAATTAAACACTTGGCGTCCATTTTTTACGGTGTTACCACAAAAGAACTAAGAAGGTTTGTTTTTGAGTTTGCTGAGAGAAACCATATTATACATAATTTTAACGCAACGCAAAGACTGGCTGAGAAGTTTCATCAGACGCAATCTCACCATATCAGTGCGAAAAGCTAAGGCTACCAGTCTAAATCGTCTGACTGGTTTCAACAAGGATGAAATAGCCAGATTTTATAAACTGGTGGAAGAAGTGATGTCAAAATATAACTTTTCCCCTAGCAAAATATATAACGCAGATGAAACGGGAATCACAACTGTCCAGGATCCAGGAAAGGTACTCGCAACCAAAGGACAAAAAAGAGTTGGTGTGGTCACTAGCGGCGAAAGAGGCCGAAATATTACCGTCATGTGTGCTATGAATGCTGCAGGGGGATTTATTCCGCCCATGTTTATCTTCCCCAGAAAGAGACTAAGCCCTCTCCTGGAAAAAGGTGGACCTGCAGAAGCTCTTTATAAATGTTCATTGAATCGCTGGATCGATGAAAATATTTTATGTGACTGGTTAACGCATTTTAGAAATCACGCTAAACCCACGAAAGACAAGCCGGTTTTATTAATTGTAGACAACCACTCCAGCCATATTTCTTTGAAATCGTACGAGTTTTGCAAAGAAAATCATATTGTTATAGTATCAATTCCACCACACAGTTCACATAAAATACAGCCATTAGATGTGGTCTTCTACGGACCCCTGAAAGCCGAATACAGAAATCTGTGCAATTTATTTATAAAGACGCAGTTGATGAAAAGTATCACTCCTAATGATGTAGCGTCTTTATTCAATAAAGCTTATTCAACTGTGGCTACAATTAGCAAAGGAGAAGCTGGTTTCAGAAGCGTTGGTATCTATCCTCTTAACTGCAACGTTTTTGATCAACAAGAGTTTTTGCCTTCCGAGTTGTTGAATCAGGACGTCATTGCCATACAAGATAACGAAGCTGATATGTTTTTCAGCAATGATCCCCAAGCTGTAGCAAGCGATGATGCTCTACCAAAGACTTCTACAAATAAAGAGCAACACGAAGATTCTTCAACTTCTTCAGGATTTCTCTCTTTTCAACAAATTCTTCCCGTTCCTAAACTAGCAGAGAAAAAGAAGAGAGCAGGCAGGCAAAAACAGCACGCCAAAATACTTACAGCTACACCATTGAAGCAAGAGTTGGAAGAAAAGGAAGCCAAGAAACATTTAAAGGAAAAGAAGAAATTAAAGGTACAACCTTCTAAAATGAATCTTGATGAAAAAAGGAATAATTTAAGAAATAAGAGAGAATCCCATAAAAGAAAATTATTTGATCAACATTCATCAGATTCTGATGTTGATGTTCAATATGATGATAATGAAGATGAAGATGTCGATGAAGAGATATATGTTTGATATGTATTGATTATGGAAAGAATAATGAGCAGTGGTACAGACTTACCCTATGCGGAAGATGGGCACATTCTGAATGCAGTGGATGGGACACACCTGTAGGATACACATGTGATGAATGTCAGCCTTTTACTTAGATAGTTAGATTGTTTTTGTTTTATTTAATTTTTATTTCAATAAACAATATTTTGGTAAAAAATGCTTATTTGAAGTTTACTTAATTATATTTGAAGCATTTTTCTGCTTGACCGGTATTGCCCGCATAAGTAACCGGAATTCCCCTATCTGTATGACAATGCCAGTCAAATGCACATTTTTGTTTTTTTTTGTTATCATAAAAGTATAGAAAACATTTTGAAATATTTTCAGATCAAAAAAGTTTTTAAGTGCACTAGTGATTGCTATCTTAAAATTATTTGAAATTACGACTTATTTGTTTACTTAGAAAAAAAATGTTTCTTGAGTAACCGCCATTTGCCCACTTTACCCTACTATCATATGAAAAAAGTGCCAGGAACCGATCCATGGAACACAAAGTATGTATTATTCATCCAAATCGCTTTCAAAGTTTGTCTCTTCCGAAATAATACAACGATAATTCTATTCATTCTTCAATAGAGTTTTTAGGAATCGATTTAAGTACTTGATAATTCGAGGTTTGTAACGAGATAAAAGTTGACGGAAGCCATACTAGGAAAATACGATGGTTGTTCGATTAGGATTGTTGAGATTTTCATCAGAAACAGGTAACATTTTTAGCGCTTCCGCACACAAAATTTTATTGCAATGAAATGAGTGTTTCTTTGTTCGATATTTTTTCATATTGTGAATTTCGCAGAACACTCTTTTGTTGATAATAATATTATAATAATAAATGGAAAAATATTACAATATGTTAGGCGAGATTTAGCCTGCGGTTACTTATACATCTAACCCTCAAAGTAAATAGTAGAATCAAGAACATAAGGAACTAAGTTATTTCACAGTTATCCAATTAATAACATTAATTTATAATAATTGAAATACTTAACCTATATAATGTGGATTGCAGCTTGTTTGCAAGTAAAGAAAACAAAACTGGGAAACTAAATTCATGTCGACATGTTAACAAGACAAAAATTTGTTTAAATATAGGTGCAGTTGACAAAAATGTTCCATCAATAAATAGTGTTGGGAAATAAGGTGATTTTCCGGTAACCGGTAAAACGGCGACAGTGATTTCTAGATCACCGTGATTTTAAACGGTGATTTGAATAACTGCAGTTACTAAGTATAAATAACAAAGACAAATCAAAATATGAGACCAGCGCGCGGTGACTGGCGACGCATACGAATATATTGTTTATGCCTCTCTGATCGGTTTATTTTAGAACACTAAATATTATCCTGATTGCAAATTAGCAAGTTTATTTTAATTTTTCTATCCGAAAGAAACAGAATAATTCATAAAAAAGCGGCACGTTTGCCCTTATCGGTATCGGGTCGAGCCGCATGTTTATATTTTCTCTTTTACTTGGTGGCGCCCGCCACCGCCGATCAATAATATACTTATATTGCCAATACCGATTGCGGCTTTCTCATTCCGTAAAATCAAAAGTCTATATTCCTAAAACCTTCAATAACATCATATCGGCTTAAATCACACAATATTTTTTAATATTGATATTTTATATCGATTTTCGATCGGCGCGGTCTTCCAATGGGTCGATGATCGATGACGCCGATATTGCAGTATTCGGTTGAAACTGGATCACCGACAACCGCATCTGCGAGAAGTGAATCACCGGTATCGCCAGTGATTTTACATTTACCGGTGAAATATCGTGGTTACCGATATGTCGATCAAGACTATCAATAAAAACTTTTTCCATTCGCCCGCTCCCATTTTTCTGTTACTCCCGATCAAATATTAACATTCTTTGTTCATCACCTACTCCAGAATTTCCCAATAGAAATAGTTCACTTTCTCCAGAACTGTTTCCGTACCGTCTATAGATGTTTGGAATAACGAATTCCTGACGAGTTTGTGGATTTGGTACGTCCATACTTTCATGTCTAGGACGTGCCCGACTCACTAGTTTACGAATTGCTTTTTGTGATTTAAATTGTCCTAAAGATCCGTCAGAAACATCTTGAAAAACTGCAATTCTGATTTGTTGAGGTTCTTCGATTGTTTCTTTTGCTCTTCTTTTAGCTGTTGTTCAAACTTTCGCAATTTCAACAGCTAGTGCACTGCCAGAAAACGCGAAGCGACTGAAAACATACATCTATATTCGTCCATATACGTCAGTTAGAGTAGATTCTAGTTCCAAATTCATTTTTTCCGGTACTTTTTTTGTGAAAACGCTAAAATATTTTGGTACCGTCTTAGCTTGGTTTGTCTTTGACGTAACTATCGTGGCTATATAGCTCCGCTTCTCTCTGGGAATAAATCTCAGAAGCCCCATCTTCACTTGATGGATAAATTAAACTGACCGATATTTGAAAGTTTTCTGGAAAATAGATCAGAACTGAAAAGGATACGTAAATAACTATTAAATGCATTTAATACTAACCGCAGTTTTCTTTTTCACATATCAAATAATCCTTTGAACTATAGAGCAAAAAATAAAATTTACGCGTCTCTCAATTTTTTAACAATAAGTTATAAATCTTTGTGTGAGGTAAAATATATATTTCTTTAATCATTTTTTATTTCTCTTTTGTGGTGTATTCACTCTGCTAATTATAGTGTTTTTTTCTTTTCTCTTATGTAATCACCGTACTAATTGGCTGATTTATCAATTATGAGAATATTTAGGACATATATTCTAATATTACAAAAATATATATTTTTTATTAATTTGAGATGAATAATATTATTAACTATAAATATTATCTAAGATTCGGAGGTTATTAATTATTGAGAGTGATTAACTGATGAACAATAGCAAACGCGTTGATTGTGGCGGTTATTAATTGCCTACTACGATTTAAGTTTAAGAAAAAACCGAATGATAATCATTCCATTCTTTGAAAATTTGCGGATAATAATTATTCGATTTTTTACTTTTGCGCCCAGCCTATCTAATATGCGAGAAGAGTATTGGTTTACCCCAAAAAAAGTTGGAATTTTGAATTTTTTTGACTTATTTTTACGTTTTTCAGCAAGAACAACACGAAAAAACGGTTATTAGAAGAAAATCCTGTTTGTATGTCATCGTCGTCGTTGTCATCGGCCACATGTCTTGTTAGCACGATACAGCTTCCGGAGTGGAAAAAATCACCAATTTTAATATTGAATATTGGTCAGGACATCTCACAGATGAATCCTATTGATTTTCAGCTTACTAGAGCCAGTACAACGTGTGCTATGATACTTGAAGTACAACATTTTTGTCATTTTTGGAAAAATTTCAGTTTGTTAGCACGATACAGCCTCCGGAGTGCAATGAGTCACCAATTTTATGATTGATGGTTGTTAAGAACGACTCAAAGATGAGCCCTATTGATTTTCAGCTCACCAGAGCCAGTGCAGCGGGTGCTATGGTACTTGAAGTACGACATCTTTTCATTGTTTGAGTAATTTCAGTTTGTTAGTAATCTCACAAATGAACCTTATTAATTTTAAGCTCATCAGATCTAGTACAACGGGTGCTGTGGTACATGAAGTACGACATTTTTGGAGCAATTTCAGTTTGTCAACAAGATACAGCCTCCGTAGTGTATACAAGTGACCAATTTTATAATTGGATATTATTCAAGGCGTCTCATAGATGAATCCTATTGATTTTCAGCTCATTAGAGCCATTACATCGGGTGCTATGGTACTTGAAGTACCAAATTTTGGAGATTTTTGAGTTTGTTAGCACGAGTGAATTCAAGAGACCAATTTTATGATTGGATATTATTCAGGGCATCTTATAGATAAAACTTATTGATTTTCAGCTCACTGCAGCTAGTACAACGGGTGCTATGGTGTTTGAAATGCTATATTTTTGGAAAAATACCGGTTTGTTAGCACGATATAGCCTCTGGAGTGTATTCAAGTGACCAATTTTATAATTGGATATTTTTCAAGGTGTCCTACAGATGAAGCTTAATGATTTTCAGCTCACTGGAGTACTACATTGGTTATTTTTGGAAAAAATTCGGTGTGTTAGCACGATACAGTCTCCGAAGTGAATACAAGTGACAATTTTATGATAGAATAATGTTCAGGGCATTTCACAGATGCGGAAAAGGTAGTTATAATCTTTAAAACCGTTTATTTACAGTTTAAATTTTGGGTGCCGAGGTGCAATGCCGCGTTATTTCGGTGCCGACTTAAGGCTCGGCCTCACCTGCGATGTATCGCAATTTTTTTTATCAATGCCCATCTGCGTCAAAATTTGGCGAGAAAGCTAGATAATTTTCATTTATCCATAGATAAATCAAAGAATATATTACTTTCTCTATGCATTTATCATTAAACTAATGGGCGAATCTCTGCCATAAGTTATGTATATTATAATCTTAGCGTCAAAAGAAATAACATAAAAATAATTTATGTTATATTTGTTTCAACGTTTTTTAAAATTTATTGTGGTGAATTTTCAGTATTTTTTATGGTTCCTTATCTTGTAATGCGAGGTTCCTTTGTCTCGCCTTCTTCTATATACTGGTCCTATCATAGAGAAATTAAGTATTTGTCTACGGGTCTCATGTCAATCAGTTACGTCTCTACAAAATGTCATCAAACCTGCGAATATTCGCAAAAGTTCACATTTACGCGCCAAAATACAATAGTGCTTATCAACGCGACAATCGATTACAATCATTTCCTGTCATTTAGTAAACAACATGTTCAACAATACATTTTCGATATCAATCGATCACTATGATTATAATCGTTCTAAAAGTATGATACTATTGAAAACAATCGTAAATCGGAAACATGTGATTGGTCGAAAATTTTAAATAAACTACTGTTTGTCTATGGGTTATGTGATGTGTATGATATTTTGCAATTGTATATTACATTTTTAGTTAACAGAACAGCTTCTATAAAATTAAACGTGATTAAACTAAATGAACGTGTGAAAAGTGTGAAATACACGTGAAATGAACCAAAATAATGATGTGGTTATGTCAATATTGATTTATTTGATTTGTAAAATGACATGATAAATGACAATTTTTTTTATTGATGCCTCATATTACCTATTTAAAGCACGCCTCAGCGTGTTTAAATCGAACTTTCAAACACGCGCGTTTTTTAAAGTCTCTATGGTAACAACAACAACTCGAGAAACGTAAGTATCAATGACAACTTTTTTTATTAGTTTTCAAATTGTATATTTTCATTATCAACCAATGTCTTATTTAGTTTTTTCTGCAAAAATTATTTATGTATTCATATATACATTGTATCCTTTTAACTATAAATAAAGAAATTTTTTGATTATTGATCTGACAGCAGTACCTCGTAACATCAAATAAAAATAAATACAATTTAGGATGGACTTTCACGAAACTTGGCTGGGCATCGAGGACGGACTTCCATTTTTTTGTAGTAATAATATAAAAATAATATTTTATGATTTCAAAGTGCACCAATAAAAAAAATAGCGTAAAGTATTCGTGGATAACTGGTCTTTCAAACACTTGCTCTATCTAAAAAATCGCGCGTGTTTGAAAGACCTCTTTATCCACTTATACTTTAATATACTATTTTTGGTCGTTCAACAAACATCAATCCGTTTCCGATTTCGATTACAAACAAAATCGGAATCAAGATCGAAGTGTTGAATAGCACTATTGATTAACATTTTGTGATATATCGTAAAAAAATTTCGATATATCGCAGGTGGAGCCGAGCCTTTAACCGTAGCCGAGATGGCAGTGTCGAGATGTTCTGTACCCATAGTAGTATGATATTAATGTTCACAGAATTTAAAAAATTAAAGTTAAAAATAGATATTGTGTAACATGTACCGATCCGAGCGGATATCAAATAAGTTCTAGTAACACTGCTTTTATTCATTGAAGTCAAAGTAAAACATCAAAATTGACAAGCTGTCAAAAACTAATAGATCACATATTAGACTAGAGAACCATAACTATGTTTAGTACACAGGTGGTAGTACAAGCAAGAATTTAGAAATATGAGGTATTAACTTACAGGCACAAGTATCTATACAATACATATTGGAATAAGTTAACATTTATTTTAACTATCCTGTCAAGGAAAATGCAAAAGAAATATGATCAGATTTTTTGAGGTTATTGATCCCCAGACAAGGATAATAGACAGTTATGCCCACAAATCACCTACTCTATAGATGTTCACGCAGATGGATAAAGGTTAAGCTATTTTATTAGTATGTGTTTCACACAAGCAGATGGAAGCACCATTGAATTTTAGTAGTATTGTAAAATTTCCTGTTTTATCCACTCACCGCTGCCAAATGTCAATAATTTTGATTTATAACCACAAATCAAGGTGATTTGTGTTTATAACTGTGTTATAATGCTTTATTGTTTTATTTTTCCTATTTTATCAGTTTTCGTTTTCAAATGATATAAAGTCAGTTTGAGTGATAAATTTCAATTTTTAAATAATAGTGTGTGTCAGGTTTTATGATGCCACGTTATATGAAATGCTGTGTGCCTAATTGCACACCAACATCTAAGCATCTAATATTAGACATATATTTCCAAATCCAAATAATGACTCACAAAAATTCAAGGCAATGTAATAAACTGTGATGAATTGAAGACAATGGAGCCGTTAGCTGTATATCAAGCAAAGAGAATATGCCATAAACATTTTGAAGTGAAGTACACTACAGCTTGGTGCAATAGATTGTATTCAACTGCTAGTGCATCCTTATTTTTACCTGGTAAGAGAAAAATGTAGTGAACAAATATTAATAAACATGTGATTTCTTGAAAAAATTTCAGACCTACATTATATATCACTGGTAAATTATTTTTTTTAAGCTGCACTTGAAAATACACACACTCCTGAGCTTTTGTTATTGCCTTGCAGTGGTATGTATTTCTATTATATAATTAAAACAAAAAGGAGTAAGTTCATATTATAAACTTTATAACTTTGTAACATGGCTACACAATCAAAAATTTATTTTATGTTTTATATCTACAGTTTACAATATTCTTGTTTCATGATATGTCTCTGATTTATTTTAATGCAATTGTAGCTTGTTGCAGTAACAATAGTAGTTAAACTTTCATCATTTTACTGTTGATAATATTTTGTTGTATCTACATGTACTTTGTACATTGTCCTTATTTTATGAATATACTTTTTTCAATAAATGTTTCAATGACATATGTTTCTTATTTTGGTCCTTCTGTAAACAGTCAATTGCCAAAAAACTCTTAATTTCTTCAAATATTGATCAGGAAATGACTTGATTTTTGAAAAAGTTTAATATATTTATCTACAATGATAAATTGTTTGGCAATTAGAATTTAAAAGATATTAGCGACGTTAATGATTGGTAAATAATTGAGTGTGCACAATATAGTAGACTTTTTAGTAAAACATGTCATTTACTTACAATAAACAAGGATCTTCAAGCCAACAGTAAAGATAATCGCAATTTAAATTTAGCGCCCATTCTTCTTTCCCTAGTAGCGACTTAAGGAACAATTTACTCACTACTTAATTGTGTTTCAGTTCTATAGGTGGCGCTAGTTTTTGTCATTTCAAGAAAGCATTGTCGTGAACTATCTATAGAGTAGGTGATTTGTGGTTATGTCAAAATAATGTAGAAATTACTAAAGTGGAATAGAGTTTAGTGTTAATATTTTTATCCCAAAGAACAAATTTATTAGCATAGAGTAGACATAGTGTAATGTAGGCTTGTTGCAAAATATAGTTTGGATGTTTATCAAATCGGTTTAATTCATCACGGAATAAACCCAGATTTTTTGCTTTATGGACACGAGGAATGGTGTCGCCAGGAATTTTTAACTTTAAAAGTAGCGTGAGAATATATTATTCGACAGCTTTTTCGCTGAAAACTGGAAATTTAAATTTGGAAGCATTCATTTTTAGGTTGTGGTTTGAGAAATAAATATTAATTTTGCTTAAATCTTCATTTATATTTTCTACAGTAGAGACATATTCATTAATTTTAAAATCGCAAAATAATTGGGTTTCATCAACGAAGAATTGAACGGTACTATTTGTGTTTTGTTTATATAGATCTGACGTATATAGAAAAAACAGGAGCGGACCTAAGGTTGAGCCTTGTGGAACCTCTGATTTTATATGAGTAGTACTGGACAACTGTTCGTTTACTATAACTGCCCTTAACCGATTTTTTAAAATAAGTTTTAATAAATGAGAGTGCAATTTTATCTTTTATCAAACTCGTAATAAGAACATTTGGCTACAAGTAGATTGTGATTGAGGGTATCAAATGCCATACTCAAGCAATACTAATTAGTGCACTAATAGCTTGTAACGTAAAATCAAACCCCGTGCACCTATGCACTTATCCCACTTACGTTAGCGACCTATTGAAAATAGATCGAACTTGTGGCCCCGAAATCAATTACTACAAATTCACCAAGTTACCAGCAGATCGGATGGCCGATCTATGCCACAAGGTATTTTACCCGCTAGACTTCAGTCGAAGAAGGGAGGTTCGTACGCTGGTAACGAACAATCAAAATATAAGCTATATAACCCAAGGCGCCAGGTAAACCGTACCCGAGTAAATACCCTCGTTCAATTCCCTAACCGTAGTTTACCCCCAATTAGGAAAGTATTACGTAAAATCAAACTCGTAACTCAACTCACAAGATAAATGATTTATTAAGGTGGTGGTTTGGTCTGGTTAGTTTTGTATGGGTTACAAAATTTTGGGGAGTAGTTATTCTTACATTGGATACTTAAGGTCCATTAACCCTTACTATGAAAAAAATAAACAGATCGTTATGAAATCCCTTACGAACTATGGATGTTTACAAAAGTCCCTTATAGTTCAATATATATAATGATACAATTATTTAAAATCCTATATACCCCTACCCCAAAATTGATAACACAATGCTCAGAAGGATTTGAAACAGAGACCAGTTCTGAGTTAAGTTGGTTCTGAAACTTGTAAAAAAAATTACAATCATACAATGTGAAAACGGTGAGAACCTGAAGGGTTACCCATACCGTGGCTTATCTACACATATCAAATTGTAAACTTGTCAAAAGCAAAAACAATATAAATTACCATAATGTTCCGTGTGAGCTCAGACGCAACTTACCTACTCTGCCTAGAGTAATAAATGACCAAGAAAAATTACAAGCCACTTGTATGTTCACAAATGGTGAATTATATATACATACAAATGTTATATATACACTATAAAAAATAATTATAGAAGAATTTAAATGTTTAAAACTTGCTCGTCTTCACCCGCTGGTGATAAATCTTGACAATCCACAAGTTGTTCCTGAGGTAGCAATCACTAATGTGGGGCTGCAAGCATCGCAGGAACGCCGTGGTACTACGAACCAACACCAAGTCACCACGGAACTAATCCAATACGGAAATCCGAATAACCAAAAATCCAACAATACCCCAGAATCTATGAATAAAAACCCTAAAAAAACACTAATTACTGTTGTCACTACACTCAATTGACATTAAACCACCCTGGGAGTTCATCACATGTATCCCAATGTGAATCCTATTATTATCCTACCAATAACCATTTACTACCCAAGTGGGATAGCCCACTTTAAAAAAAAATCCCAAAGTAGACTTCAATTAAACCATCTATTTGATAACGTAAGTATTTTACCCCCTATAAAGTCTAAAATTAACAAAACCCGAGATAACCACCCCTTACTAACAAGTACTTTACCCCCAACATACTATACGCAAGCTCTATCCTGAACATATAATTAGGTGGTGTCATCTTATTCACAACACTATGAGGAACAATTACTAGTTACAGCAAATGTTAAATAAAATAAATCTCACCTGTTTGGCTAGGACAGGGTTCTCCTGTGTGCTGCTAATAGGTAATTAAAAGCCGTTGAATGGACATTAAACACATGGCGTTGTAGGTGACTGGGTTTGCATATCCATGTGCATCTCACAGATGAGGTCTGGACAAAATAGTATCTCCACAAACTTCTCTAACCCACACTACTCCATCCTATCCAAACTACCCTCTCAAATTCATGTTCCCCTGCGGGATGAATGTGGAATCTTCATTAGAATTTTTGGGGCTCCCAATAAACACCTCAATTCAACACCACGCTGATCAGAAAAGAAAGAAACACGACAGGTTTCATTGACAACCCACCTTTCCGTTCGAGAGACACTCTCACTCGAGCTGTTTGGAGCACATACGTTCTATGACCTCGGAGTGAATTACTCTACTTGCACGTATAATAAAACCCCCCGTATAAAAACAATAATTGACTAATCAACAATAAACCCTATATTCACTAATATACCACATCCCACGACTATATTTACAAAATAAAACATCACCCATTATACCCTGATGTACATCCACAGTACACCGGTAGACAACCTTCCGTACGAATCACAGATCTCTTAACGTTTGTAAAAGAAGAATGAACGAGGCTTTTGACATATGGCGAATCAGCTGTTTAATTCGAATAATGGAATGTTTTGTTTACATTCAATGGTACATAATATAACAAAGTTCACTCTTTTTAAGTGTATATTCAGATTACTGTAACTATTCTACTGAGTGTAATTATTTCCTTTAAACTATTAACCCAGTTGGTGCTAAACAAATTGACGGCCAGGCTATTGAATCACTGAATTAATGGTATAACTAGAAATTGTTGACATACAAAGCTAGTCTGACTTGATATTAAAGTAGGAATGTTTATTTATTATAACCAAAACTGCATGATTGTTGTCTTTTTATGCAACAGATTTATACTGATAAGAAAAACCGTAACAAGCTCTCTGCTTATCAATTGGTTTGTTGTTGTTTGTATTTTGATTTGCATTACATTTTTTTAGGTATTACCATCATTAATTCCTGATTTCCGTTTATTTGAAAAAATTGATTCCATATCAGTTGAAATAATTCATAGAGATAGGGTTGGAGGAAAAGGAAAATGTAGTCTGTATCGGAGTAAGTTATAATACTTATTTGTTTAATTTTTTGAATTTGAGTTTCCACAATTATTCCATGAGAAATTATTATTTTTATTAAAACGCATAATAATACTTTTTATGAAAGTAACGGTATTCCTTTTGTGACTGGGAAGTGCCTACGACCGAGTTCATCAAATAAATGTAGTTGTTTTTGAAGTTGCGTGTTCAGTACGTTCAATTAGAGCCGACAAATACACGCACAGGGACATATTATCCCATTTTGTATCTTGAAATAAAGATTAGGAGTAATTTTTGTCCATTTACAAATATTTTTGTAATTGCGCTTTATTTGTTCATTTCGAAATTAATATCAATAATTTATTTTTGAAATATTTTAGTGCCATCGAAAATTGTGCCACCACATCATTATAAAAGAAATAAGCACTGATCAAAAACAAGATTAAATAAGAGAAAAATTATAAGAGCCTGTTCACAACTTTTGTCTATGTCACTTGGCATAAAATAAGAAGGGAAAACAGTTCCGTTTAAGCTATTAGACACTTATCAGAAGGTGGTGAAACTGGTCCTTAAATCTGAATTGAAACTTGTTTACATCGACGACGATTTGATTAATAAAGATAACATAGACAGTCAGAATATTCTACCATCCATAAACATACCAAAACAGTGTTTGGATGAAGTAGACGTGCAATCACTAACCAAAGTTATAAACACGGCTGCAGTAAATAATAAGTGTATAGAAACTACAGAAAAGTGTCTCGTAAACACTAACGTAAATCCGGCAATTAACATAAACAAAAAGTGTATAGAAACCAGTTCAATTAAAAAGTGTCTGGAAAAGACACGGAACAAAAAGTGTTTGAGAAACCAGGAAAATTGTACAGGCAGCTCTGAAAATAATCATGAAAGTGATAAATCAGATACACCAGACTTGATCATCGCTGCTTGCCGGGGAAACGAGACAAATTACACCTCCACCCCAGTCCACCCTAGTATTAACGCTCAACATCAACAAAACATGGAGGAAGACACCATAGGCCCTAATATAATTCAAAACACTACTGACGATGTGATTGATGTAGAAGTCATGACACAAACCAGCAAATCTGTCCTGAGCCGATGAGAAAGATAATAAAGAAAAACAACAAAAAGATAATTTTAACTCGCAATACGAGAAATTAAACAAAAATTCGAAAAAAATAAATGCTTGACAAATATACAATTCAACTCAAGAATTAAACAAAATCACTGCTGCTCCTATGGATACAACAGAAAATATCTAACTACACGTAACGACGATCCAGTTACCACTCAGAACAACTACGAATCGCTATCTGACATCTCCGACGACGAAGCAAAAAGCGATAAACAAAAAACCACAACTACGCAAAAAAGTTCATTTCCGAAAAATAAATGACGCCGATTTCTCAACAGACGAAGAAGCCACATCGCAGGAACCCAAGAGGACAAAAACTGCTGCACCCAAAACAAAAAAAAACCGCAGAAAACTGCCCGCCAATTATAATTGACGAAAACGTCTCGCACCATCGCGAGATGGTGAATAAGTTGAAGGAGGAAATAAAAATGCCTTTCGAGATCAAATCAAAAAAATAATTCGTCAGGCGTATGCACGAAAGACGTAAACGATTTCTGAGAGAATATCAACACGAAATAAATAACTTAGCCACAGTTCATGAAAACAAAGAATGGGGAAAATTCTTAGATACCCTAAATCCTGAAGGCAAATCCCTCTGGAAAATCGCCAGATATTTTAAGAATAAACAATTTGACATACAAAAAATAAGTCACAATAGTAAAACATATACAGATACACCGTAAATCGCAGGAAAGTTCGGAGAGTATTTTCAAAGCAACTTTATTAATCACGCACAACACACACAATATCATAAAGACATCACTACACAGTACACCAATTCATAAATTCACATTACACCGCAAACACAAATAATTTTACTACATGCACAGAAATATACAACACAATTCAACAACTGAAAAACAAAACAGCCCCCGGATCCGACACAATTCACAACATACAGGGTGTTTCATTGGGAAAGGGCCTAACTTTAACTGTGGATGGGGATCACTTTGGTGCTTCTAAAAACCTATATTCAATGTGTTTTCTGCACTTTATAACCGAGATACAGGGTGGTTTATAAATTTATCCTATTTCTTTCGAACCTCATAATTTCCAAGTTACCCTGTATATTATTTTGAAATTTGGTACACGTAATAACCATTACCTAGAAACTCTATCAAAAGCATCTCCAAAAAGATAATGCAGGTCCGGCTTAACAAAAAATTTCAAAACACGGCTTTCCTGAAAACAACACCCTGTATATAGATTTTTTTTTTAAATTGATCTTCATAATTGGAAAGAGTATAAAAAATCGAATCTACTTATTTCATTTTTATTTTTCCGCAGACAATTTTACTACCAAAAATTTACCGTCAAAGTTATAATTTATGCACGTTTTGGGGGTTAACAATGGTATCGGAGAGATTTTTTTATTTTTTAGCTTGAAATGAAATCTATTTAATGCATCTAGAGAAGCATCCTAGACATTCAATTGAGTTTGTATGTTTACGAGTACAGACCACTAAAAAATGTGATTAGGACATACTCATTCAATATGTTTCGAATATTTCGAACACCCTGTATAAGGATATGTATCTGGAAACTATGCACTTCTACATTTAGAATAACAAGAGTAAAATACGAGAAATAAATTTATTCTCCAAAATCGGTGAGATTTTTATTAATTTTATTAATTGACATGAAAAGAAAACAAGAAATTCTAACAACATTATCCAAACGAAGCAAGTCTAACCTACAAAAATTACTCAAAACGACTTCCATTCTGCTCTATGCACTTTCATGTCCTTTTTGTAATATTGCGAACGGACATTCTGATCACATCTGGATTATTTCTGATTTCTCCGCAGGCATTCTCTATTCTTCGAAGAAGTTCTTCTCTGCTAGTGATGTCGGTAGCATATACTTTTGATTTTAGATATCCCCAAGTATGGTAATCCACAGGATTGAAGTCAGGTGACCTTGAAGGCCATTTATTGGGACCACCTCTGCCTATCCATGAATTAGGAAAATTTTCATTTAAAAAATTTCTTACTATGACTCTGTAATGCACCGAAGCATCGTCATGCTGATAATACATTCCTGCTACATTTGTGTCTGCATCATCTAAAAGCACTGGTAAAATATTCTGCAGAAAATCCTAATAGAATTCAGTCTATGTGGAAAGATGTGTGGTCCTATTAATTTATTATCAATGACACCGCACCAAACGTTAACAGAAAATTTGCGTTGCGAAAGGGCCTCTCTTGTAGCAAATGGATTTTCTTCTGCTCAAATGTGCGAGTTCCGTAAATTATAAATGCCGTCTCTTGTAAATTGAGTTTCATCCGTGAATAGAACTCTACTTAAAATTCTTGCATTTCGAATGATCCAATTGCTAAAATTCGTTCGTGGAATTTCGTCCCCTGCTTGAAGTCGCTGTACTTGTTGTATATGAAATGGATAGAGATTATGTTTTTTTAGTCGCCGCTAAACAGTAACATGAGGTACATTTGTAGCATGTCCAATTCTTCTTGTACTAATCTCCGGATTGTTATTAACAATATTCAAAATATTTTGTTCCATATTTAAATGCCTTCTTTCCTGATGTTCATTTAATGTAACCGTTGGAAATCTTCAGTGTTCTCCTAAGTAATTATTAACGCGAATAAATGTTTTACGGTTTGGTAACCTTCGGTAAGGGAACCTTCTTCCGTATTCAGTTTTTGCAGCTGTACCATTACCAGTACAAAATCCATAAATAAATAAAATATCTGCGTATTCTCGGTTAGAAAATTCATGAGACATAATGATTTAATACTCACTAGGCAAAAAGAAAATACTGTAGGAAGTTCAAAACATCAAACACTGTTTGACAGAAACTAGATACAAATAACACAAACTTCAATGATGTGTCTATTCCATAGCCTACTTGAAGTATATTATCTAGTTTATACGAGTACTTTTAACGTTTTTTGAAGTATAAATTCACTTCTCGTATTTTACTCTTATTATTCTAAATGTAGAAGTACATAGTTTCCAGATACATATCCTTATACAGGGTGTTCAAAAGATTCGAAACATATTAAATGAGTATGTATTAAGTACGGCCCTGTAATCACATTTTTTAGTGGTCTGTACTCGTAAACATACAAACTCAATTGAATTTTTAGGATGCTTCTTTAGATGCATTAAATAGATTCTATTTCCAGCTAAAAAATTTTAAAAAAACCTCTTCGATTCCATTGTTAATTCCCAAAACGTGTATAAATTATAACTTTGACAGTAAATTTTTGGTAGTAAAATTGTCTGCGGAAAAATAAAAAGAAAATAAGCAGATTCGATTTTTTATACTCTTTCCAATTATAAAGAGCAATTTCAAAAAAATCTATATACAGGGTGTTGTTTTTAGGAAAGACGAGTTTTGAAATTTTTTGTTAAGCCGGATCTGCATTATCTTTTTGGAGATGCTTTTGATGGAGTTTCTAGGTAATGGTTATTACGTGTACCAAATTTCAAAATAATATACAGGGTAACTCGGAAGTTATGAGGTTCGAAAGAAATAGGATAAATTTATAAAACACCCTGTATCTCGGTTATAAACACATTATATATAGGTTTTTGGAAGCACCAACGTGATACCCATCTACAGTTAAAGTTAGGCCCTTTCCCAATGAAACACCCTGTATTACTCAAAAACACACCAAAAAAAGCAATCGTACAACTTACCTATATAACCAATTATATTATCAAAACGGGTCAATATCCCGATATGCTCAAGATAGCCAACGTTATCCCAATCGTCAAAGCTAATAAGCAACCGTGTTATGTGAATAGCTACAGACCAATATCCCTTCTTAATAATATATATAGCAAAGGTGATTGACAAAATAATTTTAGTGAGACTAAAATATTTTGTCGAAAAACAAAATATTATCCCCTCAGAGCAGTACGGATTCAGAAGCGGCCCTAGTACTGTAGCTCAGATAATTAGAGTGGTAAACCACATAAGGGAGGGTTTTCATAACAAAAAAAAGCAGTTACGGTAACAATAGATGTACAGAAAGCTTTTGATTCCGTATGGCACGAGGAGTTAATAAACAAACTAATCAAATTAGAAATTGATAATTATTTAATAAAAAATTTATATTCATACTTAACAAACAGAAAATTCTATTCTAAAATAGACAACACTGTCTCGGGGCCATACACTATTCAAGCGGGGGTACCGCAAGGCTCGGTCTTATCTCGTTTGCTATATTCCCTATTTATCCACGATCTCCCAACATCCCCATACCTTTTAACTGCAATGTATGCCGATGATACTTGTTTTGTAGCCACTGCACATAATTCAGATCACGCACTCGGCACTGTACAAACTCACATAAATACAAAAATCTTACCATACTTACACGAACACAAATTAGTTATCAACGATTCCAAAACAGGAGAAAAGCTAAAAAAACGCATCATTGCAATCTCAGCTTTGCGTGGATGGACATTTTATCAAGCCTAGTAATACCCTAAAATACTATATACTATACAAGCTAATACAAACGCAAATGCTCATATTATGCAACAGATACGTAAGGCTAAGATTGCAATGAGCAAACTATATCCACTCATTTTTACACACAGTAACTTAACAACGCATAACAAAATACTTACATACAAATACATAATTAGACCCATACTTTCATACGCCGCTCCCGTTTATTATAACGGAACTAAACATAACTTCCACTCCCTACAGATGGTACAAAACAAGTGTCTTCGGATGTCAATCAAACACAACTGTTACCCCAGACTACCTAAAAATTATTGGTTACATGACAAAGCCGATATGCCTACTATCAAAGACTTCATAACAAAAATTTCAGTAAATTTTTACAATTGTCTGCCAGAAGATCTTCGTAAAAAACTCACAGACGCAAATCGCGCAGGAGACATCCGAGATAGTGGGTGTAGGCTTCTGTATGGCACGTTAATTATATAACAAGGTTGAATAACTCCAAACCTAATCATCGCACAATATGTATAACCTTCAAAACATATAAATTAAATTCAAATCAACGTCAGTCATGTTGCTTTCTCGAAAACTAAACTCCATATCATTCTTGAAACCCTGTTTTTTAGCTACTTTTCAGAGATAACCTAGCCGAAATATTCTAGGAGTCACAAAACATTTTAAGGGACACAGTTGTTGTAGATAGTAATCACATATGGATAATGCTGCCAGCAAGGAGCCATGATTAAACTAGACGCACTCAACACGAGGAAAAAATGACCAGGACATCGGCATTTATTTATTTATTATTTTTTATAAATGTTGTAAAAGGGAATTAAAACTGTTAATAAAGAATGTTTAAAAAAGCTCATTTTAGATTTTTAAAACAGTGCACATATTAATTATCTTGTCCTGTTTCGAACCAAAATAAAAAGTAGGTGTCTGATGTGTTTTGTGGAAATTGTATAATCCGTTTATCACAAAGGTTATATAGGGGTATGGTTTAAAAATTCAGGTTGCCGAAATTACGCCTATTACATTCATAGGATTCAGGGAATATGAAAGATTGAAAATGCATCTTCTTTACAAGAAAATATCTGCTGGCCACTTGTTATTAACAATTGGGCGCATTGGCTGGACTGTTACGGTGAGGGCGAGGGTTGGCGTAGCTGAAACAGTAGATCGTAAAATTTAGTTCCACTTGTTTCAGCTAACGTAGAATGGATGATGGTGCAACGCGCATTCAATGTCAACTCGTATTTTAGTAATGATCGATAGCCGCAAGATAGGCAGTTCGTTTCATGAGTAAACAACTTCAAGGGAACTAGTGATGTGAAAAAGAAGAAACTTGAACTGCCACGAACAGAACCTACTGCTACTGCTCGTTCTCTGAGTCGAAAACTACAAATTAGCTGTAGTGCAGGAGCTTAATCTACGTAATTTTGTTACTCTAGAAAATTCATGTACCAGTTATTGTCTAACTGTTCGATTTTTAAATAACGCATTTCAAACCTGTTTCAAATTTATTAGATAAACTGGGTTCTGTTTTTTGACAAATTCTTCAATAATTTATTGTGTTTCCACTTACCGAAAATATATTAGTTGGAAATCATTCGCACTTTTGAGTGTGGTAGTATTAGTATGTATCTACTTTTTGCACTACAAGTAGATTTTATTACCTTTCTGTAAATAACTAAATGATTAATTTTGATTCTTTAATTGATACGTGATTAATAATTTCAATAATTCACTGAAGATTTGTATAGACTCCTATATGTATTTATTATTATACTGGTTGTCTCAGGGATAGTCGGCCTCAGTCACAAGACTTTCGTTGGGTATACTTATTACAGAAAAGACTTCATGATGTTTGACGTGTCCCAGATTACATATTTTTGCATTATTCGATACGTTGACTCAGGAATATTAATGTCTTTGAGGGAACTACTTAGTTTCTTTGGGTTTATCCCCATACAAGACAAATCGATCGGAATGAACTTCTCCAAGATGTCTGTCTTTAGCTCAGCATACTTGTTTATTTTTATATTGTGCTTATTTCTATGTTGAAATTATTTGTCACCAATATGTCAATTATAAGAACTTCCTTGGATTTTTCTCAATAACAGTGATGTCGGGCCTGTTGGGTCTTATTGTTAAGTCCGTCATGATAGTCTTATACTAGTAGATCTTACACAAATTTTCTATAACTGGAAGAGGTTTGTTCTTGTAGTATGGCTCGTTATTTGATGCTTAACCTTAAAAATGTTCAGTATTTTTAAGTAAACTATTGTAGCAATTTTGTTGTGTCGTTCTAGATATTTGGTTTTAGCCAGGTTCTTACATCTAGATAGAATGCGTTCTACGGTATATTGATTCTAGCATCCATCTGTTGGTATTTCTTCCCTGAGGAAATATTTTTGGAAATGTCTTATTTTTAACATCTGATTTGGTATACTTATCATAAAACCTTCAGTTTCTTGAAAAATTGGTCCAGTTTTAAGCCAATCAAAGGATTTAGTGTGATCTACTCTATCCTTCTGTAAGTCATTAATAAATCTTAAATAACTCCTTTGATCTTTAGTTATTAACTTTCTCATCATCATATTAAAGTATTGGGAAAATCTGTTTCGTAAATCTGTCATTTCGTATTACATTTAGAAAAGTTATAATATAAAATGTTTTCTCGGCAATTTTGTTCCCCTTTTGTATTTTAATCTAGTTTGCGCCCATAGGCAATGACAATCATTGCCTATACCTAGTTTTGGTACTGTCGGTACAATATTTAAATGTTGATGTTCTGGTCAGCTTAGGAATCATTAAATTGGTGTCACCAATAACATAAAAATCGAGGCTCTTCACTCAGCTCCTGTGCGACTGTTCTAAGCCTTAATGGCAGTTTTCTCAACTAGATTAGTTGTATAAAAAGAGAGCACAGAAAATCTGTTTCAGTCTTGCTTACGATACTCGGGTTGCGTTGTCTGAAATCTCAACGCTATGGGTCCGAAATGAAATTATACACTAGTTAGACCAAATTAGTGTATTTTGGAGTTGAGAACCAGTGATTTTAAAATTCAAATACTAATTGTACAAAACTTTAACTAGATATATAAAGGATGCCTTAAGCATTAGTCTATACTATTATATTATTCAGTTAACCGGGCTATACAATTTAAGAATCTAATTGAATTCAATGGGTTTAATTAAGAGAAAATTACTATATTAGATAAGGGAACAATTGATAATTTCGTTTAGAAAAATTAGGATGCGTTTTATTATTTAAAGTATGTAATGAAACGCAATTACTAATAGTAGAGGTTCCCAAGTAAGGTCGACCTTCACTCATCTGCTTACCAGACGAAAATTATATTTTATTGAATAAAATAAGTTTCTGACCAAATACCAATTGGCTTTCTATGAAAAATATGGTCATGACTATAATAAATAAAAATGTTATATTTTTAAAATTTCACTCACTTGGTTGCCAAATGAACGAAATGCCAATGGAAAGCATACAGCATACAGATTATGCAACAGCTAGGTCACCTATTTTTTTTTGGTACCGATTACCTGGTTTCCGTCTACAAACAGGTAAGTTGATATCAGTAATTGCACTCATGTGTTTACTATTTGAAAAATATATCAAAATGAAGGCAATTTTATAACGATTACAGTAGTATATGGTTACTTTGCAAAATCCGTTCAGACATAACAGTTGCCAGGCTTTTAAATTAGAAAATAGGAGCATGCAACGATGTATGACAGAGAAGAATTGCGCATACTATTTGATGTCATATAGGAGAATACAGTATAATAGCTAAAACTAACATGCTATTGAGCAGCGTTTTGGAGCAAATAGTCCGTTTGTAAACACGTATTTTGTGGAAAAATTAAAAATGGCGAAGACTTGTTTTCAGAAATATATTTTATTTGATGAAATATAATTTTCATCTGGAAAGCAGATGAGTGAAGGTCGACCTTACTTGGTATCTTAGACTATAACGACATGTTAGGCAAGTACTCACTGTTTCTAGCTAATTCCACAATATAATGAAAAATGTTGAAAATTCTAAAAAATTGACAATTGTTTCGATAACTAGATATCATCGTCAGAATGACAGAAGTTACATTTCATTTGATGCTTACCTGATGTTTAGTAGTTATTTTTGGCTAGACCAAGAAGTGATTGACTTAATATATATTAATAGAAAAAAGAAGAAGGTGTGATATTACAAATGTTGAAGCTTAGATATTATTAGCCCTATGGTGATATCCTTGATATCATTTTTCCAATTAAGATCAGTATAACTGTGCAATGATATAGAAAACCAGGAAAACTATATCTTAGTGTTTTCAAATGAAACTCAAGGTCTCTAGTTAATTCCACAATATAATAGAAGTTATTGAAAATTCTAAAAAATTGACAATTGTTTCGATAAATCAATATCATCGTCAGAATGACAGAAGTTACTATATCTGATGATCTTTACAATTATCACTTAAGAAGACAATTTAATAGTGGAGAACTCCCTAGATTTATCGGTTCATTGACGATTTTTCATTATATTGTAGAATTAGCTAGAAACAGTGAGTTATTTAAAACACTAATAGGAGTAGATTCCAAGAAGGGTCGAGACAGTTAATTTCTTTTTTTTTACGTATATCGAGTCTCATTAAAGAATAGAAACCCTTTAAAGATACCGTACTAGACGCGAAAAAAAAATCCTATACCAAGGTCATACAAGAAAAGATGATGATTATTTTCAGGTATATTATTCCATTGCTAGATAACGGAATTCGGAGTGATATGCATAGTAATGGTTAACTTTCAGATTATTTGGGTACGTTTGCTCCTGAATTTGTTCCCCATTTTGTAAAATAAGGGCAGCATTGAGGGCAGAAAGGAAAATCAACTTTATGAGATGGTTGTAGATGAGTTAGACAAACTTAATTTGAAGTTCAATATAATATAATGGTATCGTTTTTTAAAAACAAATTTCAATATGAATCACCCCTGCGAATTATGTATTTGTTTATCGTTTAAAAGAGTAGTAATTTCTTATTGGGATATCGATTCGATTGTAATCATACAAAAAAGAGTTCACAAAACTTTGGTTACAAAATGATTGTTATTTTTACCAAATTATGAGCTTTGGACGGCAATAATGTAGTAAATGGAATTTTTCCACCCCTAAAATTTCGGGAGGAGGCCAAATACCTTGGAATAGTGCATGACAAGAAGGTAAATTGTAAATCTCATATTGACAGAGTTATTAGCATGACAATAATCGCACTGTGGCAGCTGCGACAAGCCGTGGGGAAGAGTTGATGAGTAATTCTCAAGATTCTCCATTGGTTTCACACTGCGGTCATAAGATCAAGGATCCAATATGGTTCCGTGGTCTGGTAGCCGGCTGTAAAGAGGCAATGGGTGTCCCACAAGTTGGCGCATGACCGGAGAGTAGCGAGCTTGGGAGTAACAGGAGCTTTTATGACAACACCCACACCAGCGCTTGATGTCCTCCTAGGATTGCCGCCTCTGCCCATATGGATTATTATGAGCGCGATGACGGCTTTCGTAAGATTACGCGACAACGGGCACTGGAAAGGGGGTAGTGAAGGCCACACAATAATAGCCAAAAGAAGAGAACCGGAGCTTTCAAAGCTGTTCCAAAAGAAGACAAAGTGGAGACAGACAACAAGTTCAAAGTCACCATTCCTCCAAGATAGCAGTGGAACAATGGAACAAGTTGAATTTCCATCCGGGAGCATCGTGTGTTTATCAGACGGTTTCCGCATAGAAGGAAGGTCGTGAGCAGGTGTCCTGACAGAGGACATAGGAGTGCAAAAGAACTGGTAGATCCACCACGGTCTTCCTATCGGATATATTTGCCATCCTTAAAGCCGTAGAGCAAATAATAAAACGGGACGCATCTAGAATTCCTGTTAGCGTTTGCTCGAATACTCTAGCCGCTATTAAAACAATCTGCAGCCAAGGAACTAGTACGGCTCTGATTCAGTGATGTGCAGATGCTCTAGATAGCCTGGCTTCAGAACAAGAAGTTTCCCTATTGTGGTTACCGGGGCATAGAAAGATCGAAGGCAACGAGCAGGCAGGTACCAACATGTCCTGCTGTGGACCCGAACCAATAATAATGTTGAAAACTTGAGAAATACTGGAGAGTATGCAACGGCCTCAGACAGGCGAAACAAACAATCGTCCGCCCAGTTACAACAAGGACACGGTGGCTGCTGGAAAAACCCAGATCACAGCTACGACTGATAATTTGTGCATTGACTGGCCATTGTGGACTTAGAAGAGACTTACATCTGTTAAATATCATTTCACACCCAGATTGCCCAGATTGCGAGGAGGAGGGATCCTCTCAACAATTTCTCGGCTCGTGTGAGGTATACACACAGCTTAGAAATGAAATCTTTGGTCTGGATAGAATTGAAGAAGAAGACCGACATTCCCTTTTCCTGAAAGATGTCACGGCCTTTATACGTAGGTCGAGGCGTTTTGAAAAAAAAACCGAACGAGCGAAGTAAAGTGGGGAGAAACTGGGGAGTGGTAAAAAAGGAAAGAATTGGCCTAGTTGCCAGGCATCAGCCGCCCAGTCCATTTAATTAATTTATTTCATCCAGATCTGAACGGGAAATGAGTTTTGAGTTTTAAAAAGAGACCGAACGAGCGAAGTAAAGTGGGGAGAAACTGGGGAGTGGTAAAAAAGGAAAGAAGTGGCCTATTTGCCAGGCATCAGCCGCCCAGTCCATTTCATTAATTTATTTCATCCAGATCAGAACGGGAAATGAGTTTTGAGTATATTGTACCGAATTTTGAAAATCAGAAGATTTTTTTATGCAATAAACTTGAAAACAATAACATTTGTGAATAGAGAAAGAAGAGCCATTTCAAAAGATATATCTCAAGCCCATATTATCCATTTAAAAAATTGGGTGTTGTAACTGTTATTCGATGGGAGTTTATAATTTAAGTTTGACGTGTTTCGGGATTTATCATAATTATGTACAGTAACCGATATAATGAATCTATATTGTACCGAATGTTGGTAATCAGAAGATTTCTTCATGCAATAAACTTGAAATCAATAAAATTTGTGAATAGAGAAAGAAGAGCCATTTCAAAAGATATAACTCAAGCCCATACTTTTCATTCAAAAAATTGGGTGTTGTAACTGTCATTCGATGGGAGTTTATAATTTAAGTTTGACGTGTTTCGAGATTAATTATAATTATGTACAGTAACCGAAATAATGAATCACATTTGGTTTTTCCACACTGTATGTACGATATTCAAATTTTTATGACGCCAACAAAGCCACCGTAGTTGGCAAATATTAGTATCATCATTTTGTAGTTCCGGAGGCGTACATTCACCGATTTTTTTTCTAAATTGCATATTCTAATAGCTTAATTTATAACTTTGAGATTTGATTCATCTTCTTAAAAAATCCAAATAAGTTGATCAATTACTAAAATGAATTAATAAAAACAAATAAATAATCGATTCATATAAACTTGAGAATCAAATGATAATTCAAGTTTTGCTGAAGCGGATATGAAATATACAAGTGAATTAATTTTTTATATAAAGTTTGGTGTAAACAAAAATTTGATTTCCGGCTAGGATCACATATAATATGCCTCACTCACAAATTAACTTGTAGAAATCTACGGGCTGGAAGGAATATTATATATTCCGGTAGAAAAAAATTGATGAAGTGTCATTGCCTTAATGAGGCAATAAAACTGTGTAGCAAAGGAATGTAGTGTCCGTTATAAAACTCAAGGATTTTAAATAGTTGATAAATATTAAGAATATCGTTATGGACATATTTCGAAAGCTATAATATTGTTTATTATTTACAAAAAAATTGGTTCGATTTTGTTCATTTTTCAAGTGACAAAAGTAAGTCGAGCTTTTAATTTTCTTATGTTAATAAAACGCATCTAAAGCTCCCACGCAATATACCTTTTTATCCACAATCACACCCATTTAGAATCAGGATAGTTGAAATTCAATCTGATGTCCTAAAAAATGACTTCACACTCTGACTTCTGCTATTACCTCAAATACCATTGAAATTTAGGATTAACTGAAAAAGGAGGTGTTACTACGTATTTTCGATTATGCGTCAACTTAAATTGTAAAAATCAATTTTAAAAAGTGGAAAAATGGTTTAGTGTGTTACCGCGTGCGTTATGACTTATTGCTTCATAGACCATATTAAAGGATGCCATGCACTCATAAATATAATGATGAAAAATGGTTTTTATGCAATATCCTCTGCTACGTTTACCTTTTATTACCTTGTCTCATAGTTATTTATTAAGTAATATTTTCGAAACTCCTTCATTTATTTAGAAAATAAAATCTACAACTTTCTATAGAAATCTAATCATTTCTACTTTTGGCTGTAACGAAGCATTTCATGAGCACTCTGAGGTTTAAAAAAATACTGAAATATATACCTGCAAACTGCTGTTTCAAAATCATTTGTGTGATAGGCAAGGATTTATCATTCAAACAAAAAATATTACAAACTCAAGATGTATGGTTTAAAAAATATAACCTATGTAATTTGTTGATAGTACAGTCTTTTTAGATACCTCAGGTAGATTGTAGATTACAAAGAGGTTGATTGGCTCATAGCTCGCCTTTCCACACTGCGATCTGAAAAGATCTTTTGTGTATAGCCTCCATCTATTTTTAGTTCCGAAGATCAAGGCTTCTAAGGAAGCCTATTATCCGATTGGGAGCTATTTTTGTTACCCGATCAGGTCTCAAGAACAACCGTTCCCAGTACCTATGGCGTTGGCGAACAAGTACTCCGCAGTAGCAGATTATATGTTCAGCCATTGCATCTGCACTAGTCCTATGATTGCCCTGAGATCAGACTTCTGAAGCTCTAAGAGCGATTTAGCATAGCGAGCAGAAGGTTGTAGCAACCTTTTTGCTTGTCTTTGGCCTGGAACCTTTTTCCAGTAGGCTGCACTAAGTTCCTTTTCCCATTTCCGGACTTCATCCACAATGTGGCTTTCAGAGATGCCACAAAATGGTTCGGGTCCGATGAAAGGACTGCTAGCTCCTTATTTTGCAAGACTATCAGCAGTCTCATTACCAATAATTCCCTTGTGCCTGGGCACCCATAACAGAGATACTTTGTCATGTCTCGCCAGTAGCTTAAGAGATTGTTTGCCGTTCCAGACTGTTTTGGACTCATAAGTTGTAGACTTTAGAGCTTTCAAAGCAGCCTGGTTGTCGGACGCAATAAATATTCTGGCTGCGTTAAGGCGCTTTTTAAGGCACTCTTGAGCACACAAGTCTATCGCTAGTATTTCCGCTTGGAATATTGTGGGAGTGTTACCTATGGCTTTTGATAACCTAAGATTAGGTCCTGTAGGCCCTATTCCTACTCCATCGTTTGTTTTTGACCCATCAGTATAATATGTGAGGGCGCCCCTTGTTATTTCTGAGATTTCGTTTTGTGTTAACTCACGATCGTTAATAATAACATCTAGACTAATTTCGAAATCTTGTTTAGCAGACATTATGTCCCTAGGCATCATAATAGATTAGGTTGATCCAACCCTTAGTATCTCGAGATGTCCTATCAAATCGCCGTGTTTCGGAGATTTAGCCTGTGTTAACCTATAGGCATTTTGCAGAGCAATCCTCCTTACATGTAAATGTAGTGGAGAGAGATCTAGCATTATCTCCAAGGCCACACCAGGACATGATTTCATTGCACCCGTTATTCCTAAATATGCGAGTCTTTGCAATGTTTACAACTCTATTGTAGCCCTTTGTTGCGTTGTTTTCCTCCACCATACCAGCGCAGCATAGGTGATGATAGGTCTGACAACCGTTATATATGACCAGTAGATCATTTTTGGTTTTAGACCTCAAGTTTTCCCATAGAGCCCTTGTTGCTTTTGAGGTGATGTGTGCGAGGTGTGAGTTCCACGTAAGTTTCCTACCAAGGATGACTCCAAGGTACTTAACCTCTTCCTAAAAAAACAGGGTTGTACCATTCAAGCTGTTAGTGAATGGAACAAGTGTCGTTTTATTAGGATTGACTGAAAGTCCTTCCTTCGAACACCAGGTAGTTATGAGGTTCAAGGCACATTGCATGTGATCGGCAATAATGCCGTCGTGCTTATCTCTGACCACTATAACTAGATCGTCGGCATAGCCAAGAGCACGAAATCTTTCTCCTTTTAGTTTTGTTAGGAAGTCGTTAACCACTAGTGACCACAGTAGAGGCGATAGCACTCCTCCTTGAGGACAACCTTTCACCGCTTTTGTCGTAGTCTATTGGTCTCCAAGGTTTGTGATTATTTTCCTAGTATTTAGCATGGACTGAATCCATTTGATTATAGAAGGTGGAATACCCTTTGCGGTTGCAGCAGCGCTAATTGATTCATATGAGATGTTATCAAATGCTCCCTCTATATCTACGAAGACACATACTTCTTTTGCAGCTATTGCCTTTTCTAGGTCTCTTACGAGACAATGTAAGGAATCTGAGGTAGATTTGCCGGTTTGGTAGGCAAATTGTTCTTCGTGAAGCGGTGTATTTGATAAATATTCACTTCTCATGTATGAGTCGAGTATTTTTTCCATAAAAGGCCTAAGCATTTTAAGATACAATATATCAAATCACTTACGTGGATATCCATGAGTTATAACCAATAGATATAAAATTGTACTTACCTAGAATAATTAATTTGTTTCGTTATTGTTCACACTGTATATAAAATATCATTTATCTTCCATTTCTTTTTCCTAATGCATGCTTAATAATTTTCTTTCCATCACTACTCGATTTTAACATCACTCATATTTCCTTTTATATATATATGCAATTGTATTGTTGGTCTTGAATAGTATATCGATAATTTCAACATATCAACGTTAAATCTTGTAAATATCTCGTACATGTATCATAAACTGTGAATACATTGAGCTTCGCTTTGGACTGGATGAAAGCGTATGCTGGTACTATGCGCCGATGCGGTAGTGTTTATGCTCAATAACAATTCAGTGCGCATGACTTTATATCTTACAGTGGCGGCATCAGAAAAATTTGGTGTCATAAATAATTTAAATTTTGATCTCAAGAATTTTATTAAACTAGTTTATGAAAAGTGTTTTGCATTTTTTTTTCAATATACATAATAAATTTAGCAAGAATTGCTCACTTCATTCATTCTTCGGAATAATAACTATAATCATCAAAGTAAGAGGTGTATATTTATAAAATATTTAACTTCTACTATTAATATATATATATATATATATATATATATATATATATATATATATATATATATATGTATATCCAAATATAAAATTTAATAATTAATTAACCAAAGTTACAAACCATTTATATAAGCGTCCGGAACCCAAAGAGAGGAGTCTACATACCACCGACTTTATGTTAAATAAAAACATAAGAATACATATAATAATTAGGAGAGCAGCCGAAGGTAAGTCAACTACACAGTTTATAACTCATATATTAAATAAGTAAAACGAAAACAGTAATATTTCATATAATTGTAATATATATATATATATATATATATATATATATATATATATATATAACTCAGAAATATTGGGGAATGCAGCAACAGGAAAAAAGAAAATTCTTTATTGGTTTTTATCCAAGCTTTCGAAAACGTTCGTTTTTATCATCAGGGATGCTACAAATAGAGGAAAAAAGGGAATTATTCTCAACTCCATCAATAAAGAGACAATATTGTCTCGCTCATTTGATCATAGATTTGTGCCTATATTCTGGAATGAAATAGTTTTAAGACATGGCTCATTAACTTCTTGCTATCGCATGCAAAATAAATAGTATATTATAATAGTATAATATAAACTTATTTTGGAAATTGTATAAGTAAATATAGTTTATTTACGATAAAAAGACGATGTCGTTGCAAAACAAAATATTGTGATGTTGCCAAGCTGTAGTTTTTTCCTTTACTTAACGAAAACTAGAAAAGTCAATCTGATGTTAGATTGATAGTTCTTCTTTTTCATTGTTCCGGGCCTCGTAGGGCGTAAGCCAAAAATATTTATTTAAAAATAAAAGGCTTGTATGATAGGCTTGATTAATTTAATATAAATATTTATTCATCAAAAACTATGGATAAGATACAAGAAACAGTAACCAATCATTCTATATTCGAATTAACATTTAATTATTTTACATAGAAGAGGATTAAATGACGAACTGCAGGTCCTTATACCTTATTCTATGCTCTATAGAACCATCTTCAAGAGCACTGCAAGGGTTTAGGCTAAAAGGAATCAATACAAGCTCTTCATGCAAATTTAAATATTGTTTCTTGATGCAATATCTATTATATTTATTATAATAAAAATATAATGGAAAAGAAACATGTAGATACACAAAATAAAATTTTGTTACAAGATATAAAAATGAAAAATCTCCCATTTTATCAATATTATTTATGTAAAGATACTGTGGTCGTTGTTTTAATTTGTGTATTATAAAATAACTGTACCTAATTAATTTAATAATAGTTATTAGTGCTTTTGAAAAGGTGGAAATAAAGCAAATTGGATAAAAATATACAAAAAATAAAACACAAGATTTCCACTACTCCACTACAAAATCATCACTATCTTCATCGTCACTGTCAAAATTAATAATAAGTGGACTGTCTATCAAATACTACTTCTCTATCCCACCCATCTTGTATAATTTTGTCAGTGTGCTCTACTGTCTTTGACCAAATATCAGGAGTCACATTTTCTAAAGACTTTTTCCATACACCTGTTGCTTGTTTTGTTGAAGAGCCATCAGTTCCCACATGATCTCTATAAAAATTTTTAACTATGCCCCAAATATGTTCAATTGGGTTGAACATACAGTGGTTAGGGGGAAGTCAAAGCATTTTGTGACCATATTTTTCAGATAATATGTCAGCTTTATATACTGTTGGTGGTTTGTTCCTACAAAAATGCCTATATTTAAACAAAATAAATTATCTAAGTATTACCATAATATATTGAAAAATGTTTATATCAACTTACCGTTGTACCAAATTCAATAATTGGGTTTTGAGGAAAGTATTTTCAAAAGGAATATAATTTTGTATCAACCAGTTCTGTATATCAGCCTTTTTGGTAGCTGTTGTTTGTACTTTATTGATCACTGTACTGTGATAACTTGCATTATCCATTACAATTGTGGCAGGTTTTTCCAAGTTCACTAAAGCTGGTATTCAACCAATGCAAAAAAAATTCTCGGTTCATTTTAACCTAACAGTGGTAATCACCATCTTGTTTTTTGGAAGAAAAACCAGCCCTGCTCCAGGAATAAATCCAGAAGAGGAACCAGCATGCAATACTATATACCTACAATAAGGAAATAACAAATTACTTCTAGGTTTCCTAGATAGACTGCATAGCTCAAAACAACTATTAATAATTAAATAGGTTTATATAAAATAGTGTGACTAGTGAATATTTGAAAAGGTCTTAAAATGGCAGGAATGTTAGTACATCATAAATTAATTGCTAAATTTTATTATTCAATTACCTTGGACGTCCAACAGTACCGTCTTTAAATATCCAGGTCTCATCCAAAAATACAAATTGATATAAACCTTCCCTTTTTATCTTGACATATTCATGTAGAAAATGTACACGTTTCAATGCAATATGTGGCAACTCCATTAAACCACGACGATATGATCTTTTTGGTATTTGAATCCAATATTTTCCACTATTTTCCAGAGTGATGTTAAACAACCATTGAAGAGTTCACGCTCCTGGAGTTTGTCTCTTAAAGTTTTCAAGGTTTTGTGTTCCTCTGAAAAAATATTGTGTAAGTTAATTGTGAATAAAATAAAACAGTTAATTCAATATAGTATTCACTGTTTCCATACATTTCGTATACAACATTTCGGAAAGCATTTTGATCAAAGTTATCAATTTCAACAGTAGGTTTTATGCGTTGTCTCTTTTTAGGTGGGCTTTTAGGCTGTTCACCTCTATTATGCTTGGCGGCAATACGGTTAACAGTGGTAACGCTAAGTTGTAAAGCTTCTGTAACTCTCTATAATATAATTACTTCAATTTATGAAAGAATAATATATTATCAAGTGAAATTAACCTAACCTAACATTAAAAACATTTAATTATTTACATTTAAGATGTAACAATAATATTAATAACGATGAATACAAATAGAGGATACTATTACTTACGTCTCTTACAGCAGTAAGCGGGAGAAGCGGGCCCCCATTTCGGCATTCTCGTTCAAAATAGCTCAACAAAGATGTTACCATCTCTTGACATTTTCTGTTCAGCTGCTTCGGCATTTTATTAACAACACACTGCAGATTTACCTAAATAATTAGTTATGAAAATAACTGTTTTTTTAATCTTAAAGAAGCAACGAATTTAAAAGCACCAAAAAAACTTGTAAATATTGGACGATGATCGAACGTCAAAACAAACTGGGGAATTTTACCGGTTGATTTGACAACCCGTTAGCTGTAAATTACTCTGGCTGTTGAGGATAAATTGTATTCACGGTTGGTAAATTAATATTTATTCTGATAAGCAGAAAAGTAACTAAAAATGACATCATCGTCTTTTTATCGTAAATAAACTATAGTGATATTATTTTTCTTTTATAAAGCTTGCTTCTACGGGTATATCTCCAGGAAAGCGTTGGGTAGAGTAGATATGTAGTTAGTTGTAGCGCGATTCTGTTTAACAGTTTGAATTGTAATGCTTACTCGGATAAAAAATTATTTTCTTGTTCTTAAATTCCACTTTTATTTCTTCCAAGCCTTAACCTTCTACAGAGCTTTTAAAGATTTCATTAAATCGTTTTTTTTTAATAATAATTTTCCTAAAAGTGACCATGAAAAATTACCATATGTTTATGTTTAGAGGAATATTTGAAGGATATCCTACAGCATAATTTTTAGGAAGTTGTATTGGGTATTTTTGCTCTTAATTTGGCCTACAAATTGATGTCTAATGGATATACCCAAAGCTAAAGAATAGATACAGTTGGTCCAGTGAATCTTTTCTCACGCGTCATTAATATCTGATAACATAACCGACATAATTTTTAAGTCGTATCTCTTTTTATTAATAGTGAAGAATAGAACAAAATAATTTGACATTTGTCGGTTGTGTTATGAGATATTAATGACGCATGGGAAATGACTCATCGGATCAACTTTATCAAGATTGTTGCTTGCAAATGATTGTTAAACGAATACTATTGTATATCTACAGTTAAATTATTGGATCTTTACCCGTGCGTCATCAATATCTGATAACATAACCAACAAATGTCAAATTATTTTGTTCTGTTCTTCACTATTGATAAAAAGAGATGCCACTTAATAATTATGTCGGTTATGTTATCAGATATTAATGACGCACGGGTAAAGATCCAATAATTCAACTTTATATCCATGTCAACCAATTAAACACTCAAAATGGATATCCATGGGTTAACCGATACATAATTGGGAGTTTTTTGTATAGTCACGAGTAAAATGCGAATCGCTGTTGCACGAAGTAATCTTATGTAATGTCTATTTATTCGATCGTATGATGTATACACGTCTAGCGATTTAATAACTTAAATAATTTGTAAATTTAACATAAAAAAGGTAAACCGCGTCCGTTGTGTATCAAGTTAGTTATAGCTATGGAAGAGAAAAAATACACAGAATTACTTCGATTAATCTTGTTAATAAAAAGCATGAAATGGACAGACATGCGTTGGAAAAATTCTTGTGGTTCGAGATGAATTCAGATCATGACCTTGCATATTATTTCTATAATACAAAATAGTTTAACAAGGTGCCTTCGACATAGGCGTCCAGTAAATGGTTATTTTACCAAATTGTAGATCTGAACCTCAAAAAGATGTGTGCCAAGCATATGAAACTTATTTTCCACCAAGCCTATCTATGAGGCTGGAGTTTTTTAATTTTTTTTTAGTTATTTTCACGTCTTTCAATGAGAAAAACACGAGAAATGGGTTTTTAGAACAAAATCCTTTGTGTATGTCGTCGTCGTTGTCGTTGGCCACTTGTAATATATCTTGTTAGCACGATACAGCGTCCGACCGTCCGTAGTAAATAAAGTCACCAATTTTATGATTGGGTAATGTTCAGGGCATCACACAGCTCAGCAGAGCCAGTACAATGGGTGCTATGGTACCTGACGTACCACATTTTTGGAGATATTTCGGTATATTAGCCCGATACAGACTCCGGAGTATATACAAGTGACCAATTTTATAATTGGATATTGTTCAGAGTATCTCACTGATGAACTCTCTTGATCTTCAGGTCACCAGAGCCAGTATATTGGGTGTTATGGTACTTGAAGTACGACATTTTTGTCATTTTGGGAGACATTTTGGTATGTTAGCATGATATATCGTCAGGAGTTCAGAAATCTTAGTTTTAGGGGAGGGTGGTCCAAAATAAAACATGTTTCAAAATGAGAATTTACCAATAACTAAAAATATATTTTACTTTTGGCAACCTTGTTACCTCATTTTGTTGTTTACATCGATATAGTTCACCACGTGTAAGATCAGTAAACGTGATGTTTAAACAATAAAAATATTTGATTTTTTGTGTTTTTCCTGTGTTAGATATAATATTTCTAACATTTAAGATTGTGTGTACTGTTTGAACAAGTAGAATTGCAGGGTGAGTTTGACCATTTGATAAAAGTAACTATACTGTGAGGTTATGTAAAACATAGTGTGTTTTGATTATGCACAGTTGTCAGATTTATATTTTGAACAAATATATTGTCTCATCACATATTCCACCATGAGACAATAGTCACAGTTCTACAATGAGACAGTCTCATTGTGGAATTCTATATCACAATTTTTTTCTTTATAGCAGTATGGCTAGAGGGCGCGTCAGAAAAGGCGATAAAGGAAGTTTTTCTGATGTTCAAATGGAAAACACCATTAAGGCTGTAAATGGCGGTTATAGCCTAAGAGGAGCAGCCAAAAATTGTAACCTAAAATTTCAAACACTTGCTAGATATTTTAAAAAACAAAAAGAGGCCGGTGTCACTCCAGTAAGATTTGCACCAAATTATAGTTGCAGAAGAATATTTACAGATGAGCGATATTTTAAAAGTTAATGATTATATAATAAATAGATTTAAAGCAAACAAAAAAGACATTTTCTACGTTGGCCATATCATAGCAATAGAAGAAAATTATTATTATTAAGGATGTAGCTGAAGTTGACAAAGCCGACATTGCTTTTTAGCTTCCGGAGCCCCGAGTTACTGGAACCAAAAGGCAGCAAGGCTTATTGCAATTCGACGTCAACTTTGGTAATTTAAATATTAGATAGGCTTATGTTTCTCGACATTTTTGTACCTGCTTATAATATTTAAGAATTGTTTTTGTTTACTGTATTCAACTTTATAAGAGTTTTTTATGTTATTATGTCTGTATAAGAATAAATTTAGAAAAATAAACTGTCTGTCTCATTGTGGAATGTTGTTGTCTAATTGAGGAGTATACTCCTTTCCACAATGAGACATTTTCAATTTTTTTTAACTGATAATAAAATGCAAAATAATTTTTCAAGAAAATACTATTCAATTAACTTGGCCAGACAATAATCTATGTCCTAATTCTAATACAGATATCTATCATTTCCACCACGCTCCTTAATTGCAAAAATCCAAAAAATGTCTCATCGTAAACCATCCTCCCCTAATCTTTAAAACCGTTAATTCTTGATAGGTATTGTCTTGGTATGTTCTTCATGAATTGTGGCACTTTTTTAAGTATAATCTACTCGGCTTTCAATTTGCATATCAAAGCATTTATAGTTACGATTATTTCAGTTCATTTTTCCGTTTAAATTTTCTTCGATATGATTCTACAGAAACTAATTCTAATTTGGCTTATTGACATATTAAATATGCTATCATAATTTCAACCAATTGACTAATTGTACTTCACAGGATTGATCTTATACTTATAAAAATGACAATTTATGAATTTATTTATGGAATATCTTCAATTTGAAAATCATTGAAATTACTCTATTGAATTGGTCGAATAAATATGTTGTTCTACCTAAACTTAAAGTTGTTTCCGTGCTCAGAAATGTATAAAATTGAAGTTCATTCCGTTCATATTATCTCACAATTGGGTTTACCTAATATAAAATCAACCACAAAACAATCACATTAAATCGGAATATTATATTATATTTTCAATATATTACATTGAACAACGTTCAACTTTCTGTTTGATTACCCAATATTATGTTCAGTGAAACGGAGAATGAATTGGCTGGTAGATTACTGTTTATTTATAATTCATTTCAACACCGGACGATTCGAGTGGGATCAACGTCAAGATACATCGAAACTAATTGAAGCACTTATTAAACTTGAAGTTAATAACTAGTCTGGGAAATTTCAAACTGTGTTAACACGTCTTAGAATTGGTCACATTCCCGGCTAACCCACCAACACTTAATTACAGAATCTGATCCCCCAGTGTGTGATGCATGTGTAGTAAATGTTACTACCGCTAAGCATTGATTAGGATTCTCAGATTATAAAAATGAAACTAGATTGTAGTACAAACAGGAAACTGTGTACCCATCTTTAGAGAGTATGTTAGTAAGAAAATTTTCTGTTGATATGTCACATCTTTTGAAAGAGTGGAGATTTTTTTTAGTCATACTCTGAAACTTCTATAGAATTTTTACAATCATTAGTACCTAAAGCATATCAAATCTCTCTACCTAGACAGGAAGAAATAGAGAGAAAGAGAGAGGAAGAGAGCGAGAGATATGGTTATATGAGGTCTTTGGTTGTAATTTAGGAGATGGTGGTAATATTGATGTAGAAATGTTTTTGGTGGAGCTCGCTGAAAGATGCGCCAGTGTTGGTTTTGTGGACTAATTGGTTCATCCCTTCATTCGTTTGGGTTGTGCTCAACAGCTCGGGAACTTGACCTAAGTAATTATGCCATTTCCAATATTATTTATTTCCACTCCAGAAGCTTCGTGTCCTCGATATTGGCCACTAGCTTGTTTGGGAGGATTTTGAGTAGTTATGATGGTTGTATTATTTCCTTTCCAAAATGCTTCTGCCTGAGACCTTGTAAGTTCTTACATAAGCAGAGTGTGTGAACATAGTTCACATTTCTTACCGATAGGTTCACTATCTGATGGTTGTATTATTTACTTTCCAAAATACTTCTGCCTGAGTCCTTGTAAATTCTTACATAAGCAGAGTGTGTGAGCAGAGTTCACATTTCTTACCGATAGGTTCACTATCCGATGGTTGTATTATTTCCTTTCCAAAATGCTTCTGCCTGAGTCCTTGTAAGTTCTTACATAAGCAGAGTGTGTGAGCAGAGTTCACATTTCTTACCGATAGGTTTACTATCTGATAGTTGTATTATTTCCTTTCCAAAATGCTTCTGCCTGAGTCCTTGTAAGTTCTTACATAAGCAGAGTGTGTGAGCAGAGTTCACATTTCTTACCGACAGGTTCACTATCTGATGGTTGTATTATTTCCTTTCCAAAATGCTTCTGCCTGAGTCCTTGTAAGTTCTTACATAAGCAGAGTGTGTGAGCAGAGTTCACATTTCCTACCTATAGGTTCACTAACTTTTCCTATTTTGTATAGATGTTTCCTTAGTGTACAGTGTCCAGTAACCAAATCGGTAACTGTCTTCAAATGTCTCCTGCTCTGTTTTAATAACCTGATTGATAGTTCTTTGTTTACATTTTTCAGTAAGGTTGTTGTGAGAGGGTGACCTTCTGTCAGTCTCCATTTGATTTGATGTTTCTTGTATATCCAGTTCCGGATTTCCTCTCTTATGCAATCCTTTTTGATTCCACAGAACGGTTTCGGACCTATTAAGTCTCATTTAGAGCCTTGTTTCAGTTAGCCGTTCCGTCAATTCACTGCCTGCAATCCCTTCATCATGTCCCGCCACACATACTAGAGATACTCTTGACAGCTTATTAAGGGACAGTTTTTTACATACCTCCCGAGTTCAGTCTGAGAATCGTCATCATTGCCTGTGCCCTAATAAAAAGTTCCAAAGGAGGAAGGTCAATAATGGCTTTCATTTATGCCGTTCCGGAGGTGGAGGTGTTCATTGCCCGGTAATCCAGAGGAGAGCTTGTCTTTGGATTGAAGTTAATTTATTCTCTACTGAGCACACTTCTGTCCTTCTCCACCAGACTATCGTTCCATAGGTGATCGTTGGCACAATCACTGTTGTATAAAGCCAGTATACCACCTCAGGTCGTATTCCCCAGGTTTCTCCCAGAGCTCGTCTGCATTGTTAGAAGAACCTGGTTGCCCTGGTAGTAGTTTTTTCCAGGTATGCCCTCCAATTCAGTTTATAATCAAATGTCACTCCAAGATATTTCACCACTTTGGATATTTCTACTTTTTCTTATAACAGTTGTCTTTGCTCTGCAGATGATCTCTTCCATGGGTAAAAGCAACTAGTTTGGTTTTTAGGGTTTGACTGAAAGGTCCTCTTTAAGCACCAGTCTTCCACAATTCGTCGTGCTTCTTGTAAGACATTCGCGACTGTCTACGGGAATTTCCCCTTGGTGACAAGCACTAGGTCGTCCGCGAAGCCCTGCGTCCTTATGCTTTGATCATTTAGCCTGCAGATCAAGTAATTCACAATTAGATTCCACAGTAGTGGTGAGAGTATTGCACGTTGAGGACACCCTTTAATTGTCCTAACGGTGTATGTGTGTCGATATTCTCCTATGCTCTAGCGTGGAGAACTTATTGGTATTGAAATGCAGTTCGTGGTTACTTGCCAGACCTCGCAGGAAAGTGAGTCGAATTAGATTCGTCGATCATTGGCTAGCTAAATTGAATACTCAACTAGGTTCCGGAGCAACCTCATAAAACTTCCATAACCGACACCTAGAGCATAGGAATCGTAATGTTAAGACTCTCATTACTGACAACATATTATGTGTACATATATATATATATATATATATATATATATATATATATATATATATATATATATATCGGCACTTCGAAATTAACAGTTATATAATTGAAGAAATAGGCACTAATTTTTGAAAACTGGAAGTAGCTCACATACTAATTTTAGACTCATTTATGTGTCTTCATTTTCCTAATTACATAATTGCTTCTAGATGTCAACTGTTCAGGTTATTTAGTTTCATACGTTTTGTTTTACTGGTTTCCTGGCAAACAGCACTGTTATAATGGGAATCGAATCCGGCATCTGTCGATTCAGTGTCCAGGCTTTATCCACTGAGCCACCAATCCTATTCCCAGCTACGAGAGCCACATCATCAATATTCGTGTAATTTGGTTACTTCCAATAAAAATTGGTGATATAAAAAAATGCGTATGTAATAGAATAGAATATGCATTTTTAGGTACTTATGAAGAGGAAAGCACTTCTCATCATTTCAGAAAAAATTAAGTCAATCTCTACTAATTTGATGCTATAGGGATTCTTCACATTTTACACAAAGTGTTTTGGTGGAAGATGTCCTCTTTAATCACAGAAATAATAATTTCTTTGTCGTCGCTACTACAGTGTTTGTGACAAGGTTTTGTTTATAAAAAATATTTTTGTTACGTCTATGACTCTGCTCCGGTTGTAATAAACTGCTTTGTTAACATCTTACTCCTTTCCCAGCTCTATGCTAAACCGTATCTAATTATAATTCTAATTTTTGTTTATCTAGAGAAAATATGCAGAGATGCTTGTACAATTTTCAATGGGTAACGTTTTTATACGAATTATTAATTAAGTGTTAAGACTAGGTAGCTGGTTCAAAATTGAAATTGATGACGATTTCTGTCGAGTAATTTCTCACTCAACAAGATGAGTTAGTCATGTTGATGATTAATAGGAATTGTGGTCGTCCCATTTTTCTACAAAATGTTTCAGTTATAATGGAACATTAAAACAAATACTTTTTGGAATAATATCGCTCTTTTCTGATTCTTTTTTACAGCGAATCACTTTGGATTTTTCTATTCTATAATAAAGGCTTGTTATATCACACGATCCTAAAATATCCTCTCACATTTTTTATTGGATAGAAGTTTCAATGTTTCATCATTAGATTTTCAGTTCAGTTTCTAAATAAAAATGATCGTCGATGTCACTGTCTTCACATAAAAATAGAAAACCCTAAAGTCTTGTCAATCAAATATTGTTTCTCACTCAAACTGCTTTATTAAGTATCACAAATCAAATTTTAGGCTATACTTCTGCCATAATATTTTATGAATGCTCTGCGAATCAGGAACGGCTATTTCTTGGTATATCTGCCCCGACAAGCATACTTAAATAGGAGACTTATCATATTCCTTAGATTCTTTTTTTTATGTTGATAGAACACAAATCAATTGCACATATAATTAGGATTTGAGGCTCATGGGATGAGAGAGAAGAACACAAAATTAGGCATTGTATTGAAAATAATTATAGCAGTACAGTCAGTCCTTGAAATCGAACCATAGGGCAAGCTCGAAGCATTGTCGTTGCACAACTTGCCTCTTCATATCTGGTTAAGTTTCTGTTTGGTTACTTGTTTCAGAACATAAGGAAATAGTAGATTAGTGGTCTGTCGTTACTCATGTTTTCATGTGTTCATAAAACGTGACAATGTAGGCAAACATCTTGTATACAACATGATGTCCAAGAGACTGAAATGGGAATTTAAAAAATTGAAGAACTGAAGAATGGAATCAAAACATAAAAAAATGGAAAGGCACCAGGTAACAAGGGCGTAGCCAGGACTTATAACGGGGGGCGAAGGGGAGGGCACAAACCATGGTCCATAGTGGTCCAAAATATAAAATTTTAGGATAAAAAGAAAAGGCAAATGAAAACAAAACTTTGAGATTTTAATTATACTTAAATTAAACTAATAACATTTTTCTTGGGTTTAAACTAAATTTATCCAAAACTTTCTTCACTATGCAGTCCTGATTTTGCTTCAAAAATTTTCGATGCACATTCATCAAACACAACCCACTAAGTCTGCCATCACCCATTGTACTCCTGAGCCAGGTTTTTACCCATCGTAGGATACTGAACGGTAGCAGTAGTAGATGGGAAAGCACTTAATATTATCTTCCTCCAAAAGTGCAGCCACTTCAATGTCCTTTAATTTGTCTTCTGCTAAATTCTTTTTCTTCCACATATTGTACCACAAATCTAATTCTGCAGAGACATCACTCAACTTATAACATTCCATGAAAGATACTGCATTATTATTGAAATCTTTTGAAGCCACTTTGAGCATGCTTGAAGGATGAAGATAAGTTAAAGCAAAAGCAGGTGTATTTTCGTTGGAGAATCTAGCATCCAAAGACGAAGTTAAACAATCAAGATAGGGGATGATTATTGACTGCTTTCAGTATTCAACTGCAGACTCAGATGGTGGATTACTTCTGTGTACTTGCTATTGAGTGACTCGTGGTACTGACAACTCAATCCCTACTTTCTCTGCGATATCAAGTGATTTTTTAAATAAATCATAGGAAACATTTCCGACATCTTGTCGATCTTCTTTGATTACATCTAGAATATCATCAATATGTTTCTTCACCATAACCAAATCCATACTTTCACCTTGTAAAACGCTTACAAAGGGTTCTAAAATTGCAGAGTATCTTGCAATTATGTTCAAGCCTAAGATGAATATTGGTTTAGTAAGTGCACAGTGCAATTGGCAGGCAGATTTTCTTGTTGCATAGTTTCCTTCGACAGATAGATGTTCTAGTGCTTTAACAATGTCAGTGAAGCTTTCTGAAAATTTATTTATGCTCTTATATTTTTCCGACCATCTGTTTTCACAGAGCCTTGAAATATTTGGAACCGATTTCCTACGGGCTGGCGATTCACGAAAGAAGGTTATTGTGTCTTTAACCGTTGCAATTGTGTTTCTTATTTCTTGTAGCTTCTTAGTATCATTGACCACAAGATTTAGTCTGTGGCTGGAGCAATGGAAAAATAAAGATTTAGCGTACTTTTTTTAAGAATGGCCCGTACACCACCTTCTTTGACGGTCATCGTGGAACACCCGTCAAATCCGAATCCCATACAATTATCGGCGGAAAAATTATTATCTTTTGAAAAACTTTGAATTGCGCTAGCGATTGTAGAAGCATCTTGACATTCTAACTCAATGTAGCCTACAAATTCCTCTCTGATTATTTTTTGGCTTTGATCATAGAACCTTAATCCAATAGAAAGCTGCTCTTTTCCAGCGATATCTGCTGTTTCATCAGCCATTATAGCATAAGCTTTTGTCCGTTTACAGTCTTCGATTATTTTTTCTTTGATAACTTCACCACATAATTGTATGATCTCATTTTGAATTGTTGGTGAGGTATAGACTGCGTTTTTTGACATTTATTCAAGTGGCTATTTAGCTTCTCATCACCTGAGTCAATCCTCAAATTTAACAAACTGGCTAAAGAAAAGGTTAAGGAGCTCCAGATGAAAATTAGGCCTTTATCTGAAAAAATAAAAGTTACAAAATCCAGTCAAGATGTTGCAGATTTGTCACATATTCTAACAAAGAAATCGACCACGAAGACATCGATAAGAAAAAAACAACCACAGGATGCTGTAGTTTTAAAGACGGATACAAATCTAGCAATCCTAAACTAAGCTGGAACTTCTCCTCAGAGTGACGTCATCGTTGAAATCGAACCTGAAGAGTGGTTTTGCTGGGTTTGCGAGGAAAATTCAGTCGAGGACATGGTGCAGTGCTTGCTTTGCAGTAAATGAGTTAACGAAAGTTGTGCTGACTCAAAGGCAAAAATCAAGAAGTTTGTTTGCTCAAATTGTAGTTCTTAAAACAAACAGAAGAACATCTTTAGCTTCCAAAAAATGACAAATAAAGTATTGTACCTTGAAGTATAAGAAAATACTGTATTAAATAAAAAGTTTGTTCAGTCATTCTTGCCGTTTTATTCATTGATTCATTTTATTCTCAACTTTAACCAAGGTGGTACGGTTCAGCAAGTGGGAGGTACTGGTTTGCTAAATCGTACCCATTGCATCACTTTACAAAAAGTGTTTTACCTTGCACAAAATATCACCATATTAGTGACTAGAATTTAGATTTACTTGTCTAAATAATACTTCTTAGGGTTATGGAACTATTGCCCAGGTTTTTCATATAATGTAGAAAAAAATAAAATGTAGAAAGTGGTACGATTTAGGCAACCTTCCTCTAGATAGGTTGGGCGGAAAAGTAATAAAATAGAATGGAAATATACAATATCTAAAATGTATATGATATACCCTTTTACCGTCAGGTGTCGAGTATAGATTGTATACATTTTTTTTTGTCGATGTCTTTTCAGAAGTGTACAAAACAAATTCTGGAGAAATTGAGCTTTTTGATATTTCACATTCTCTTAAAATTCTATAAATTGTTGCTGGAGAAGTATTACTTTCCCAATATACCATACTACAAAAATAATTGTTAACACACATATATTAATATAAATCTTACTTAATAAACAAATTGGCAATTTTTTATAAAAAATTAGTACGAAAGTTTGTCTCAAGGCATTTGTTACTTGTAATCTACATAAGAAAAAATATTGTTTGTAATAAATTAAATATCTTACACGTATTTTGTTATGTAAGTGCCGCAACTTATAATCTAGAATACTCCATTCAGAGGTTGTCCGTTCGAAGACATCCTTCATTTTGTTAGCTGTTTGCTACATTCTGACAGACTTAAAAACGTTGATTAAGAGATTATTTTTTTTACAAACTAAAATACCGACGATAACAAGCCGATCAAAGCTGACGAACTTATGGTTCAGGTGTTTTTCTTCGATTATATCTCCTAATTTTATTATGTTTTTGTATTCGATACACCGTTCAAGAATGAAATGAAATCTTAAATAATTAACATAAATTTATAGATTGGCCAGTTTGGTAGTAGCTTAAAGTAGCTGTATTTTTGTGGGATTTTTTATAGATAAAGTAGAAAGTTTATGGACACTTATGAATGTCTATTTTATATAAATATTTATCCACTTCATCACAGGACAACTACTGTACTAATATAATAGGGATTGACTTAGGAATGTTATATTTATGGCATCTCAAACCAGATACGGATACTGAAGTGAATGATTAATGGTGATATATATTTTTTCTGAGCAATCTTACATTAATGCCACTAAAATTAGGACATTATCTTCAACGCTTATGTGTGAACTGAAGGGAATATTTGACTTCTCTTTTTCGAAATGTTCAAATTCTGCTCGGGTTTTATCTTTTACAAAAATGAAGGAGCCACGTTGTATTTAGTGTATAATCAATAAATCTACAAAGCGCTTTCTACTTCCGTCATCATCAGTGCTTCCTGAAAGTGAATACTCATATTGAAGTATTTGAAAAATTCTTTTTAAGTGAATGATTAATTTAAAAAAAGTCTTCTCAACGAGTAGGGGAAAAGTGCCTGAGATGGGCATAGTGGCCGAGTTGGCATAGGAGTGGAATCTCATAGTTATACTTGAATTTACCGCTAATAACTCAGTACAGTGGACTAACTTGCATTATGTGCATGTTTCACAAAGTGCCTGTAAATCTACCTCGATATACCAAACTTATACGAAATATTCTGTGATTCTGAAGGTAAGAAATATTTTTTGAGTATTCGTGAGTTGTGTTTTGTGGGCATACTAAGTAATTTTCTTGCAAATTGTCTTTAACATTTCAAATCATCTATCCTAACCTCACATTTTGGTCGCCTGAAATCCTCCTTATTTCGTCTCAAAAAGAAGAATAGTAATTGAGTTTAGTACACGTACTTCAGTCCTCGATGGCATACACAGCAGTAGGACGAGATGGCAGTATGTCATCTCGCCCTGTCAGCCACTATTCAATGAATGTAGTGAATTTGGAAAGTATAAATGATCTCTATTTTTTTATTAATCATTTCAGGAAATGGTAGGCAAATATTATAGAGCAAGTAATCGGTTGCAGTGGGGAGAAGAATATATAGAAGCGGCCAAAAATGCAATTCTAGATAAAATAATGGGTTGGTTGCTCGCTTCAAAATCATTTGGTGTACCTTTTAGTACTTTACGAAGACGTTGTCAAGGTACGAACCAATTTAGTGTGGGTGCTGTAAAAGATTATATGGGAGGGAAACGAGTAACTTTTAATAAAGATATGGAAGCAAAAATCGTTAAACATATCAAGAACATGGAAGAAAGATTTTTTGGAATGACAACTTCGGACGTGAAAAAACTGGCATTCGACTTGGCTGTCCAGAACGGCAACATTGAAAAAAAAGATGGCAGGTAATGATTGGCTGAAATATCATTGCGAATGCCCGAATCAACTTCAGCAGCTCGAGCTATGGCATTTAATAAGCAACAGATCTCAAAATACTTCGATCTGTTGGAAAATGCTCTGACTGAAATAAACTACGATCCAACCAGAATGTATAATATGGACGAAAGCGGATTTTCAACAGTTCCTTCCAAAAACTGTCGAATTTTTGCAGTTAACGGGCGAAAACAGGTGGGAGTGTTGACAAGCGCTGAAAGAGGAAAACACTTCACAGGGGAAACTATATTCCACCATGCTTCATATTTCCTAGAAAAAATATGAAAAATGAACTAATGGATAACGCCTCAGCAGGTTCAATTGCATTTGCTCAAGAACATGGATGGACTAATGCCGAAATATTCTTGAAGTGGCTGAAATATTTTGTAAGAATGATAAAGCCATCCAGTGAAGAAAATGTTTTGTTACTTCTTGATGGCAATACAAGCCATAAAACTCTGGAGGCACAAACATACGCCAAGAATAACGGTATAATTCTGTTTTGCTTTCCGCCACACTGTACACATAGAGTGCATCCCTTGGATGTTTCGTTTTTTGGCCCCCTTACTATTATAACCAAGAACTCCAGAAATGGCTGAAATTACATCCTGGAAGAATCGTTACCCATTTTCAAGTATATGAAATCTTTAGGGAGGCCTACCAGAAAGCTGCAACTATGAAAAATGCTACAAATGGATTTGCAATAACTGGTATTTTTTCATTCAATAGAGACGTATTTCCCGATCATCTGTTCCATGCTGCTGAAGTTACAGATGTAAGAGCAGAGCAAGCCAACGGTACCGTAGAGACAATTGAAGTTGAAAATCAAAAATTTGTGGAGAATGAACCAGTTGAATATGAATGTGACACTCAAATACAAGATGGAGAACGTGAAAATGAGCAAGACGATACACAAACGAAGGAGGTGGTAATAAATACGCAAGAAAGTCACTTGGTTTTCCAAACACTTGAGAATGGAAAGAAGATTAGTGAAGATCATAATATGAATAATTTGAGTATCGATAAATTTCTTATAAAGCCATCTGAAATATTTTCACTGCCAAAAGTTGAAATGAGAAAAAAGAGGAGGAATGGAAACAGTGGAAAATTTGGAATTTTGAATACTACACCTGAAATCGAAATACTGAAAATAAAAACTGCAGAAAAAACTAGAGAAGAATCAAGAATGGCAGCAAAGGAAGCAAAAACCGTATTAAAAATGGATTATTCTTCCAGCGACGAAGATAGAATTGAAACTGACGATGATGATGATGCAGCGTGTATTTTACTGCCAGCCTCTTTTCTACATCAAAATCCGCAGAAAAATTGATTAGATGTATTCGATGTAAAAAATGGGCACACTGTGAATGTGCTGGTGTGTCACCTCGTGTGAAAACTTTTATTTGTGAGTTGTGCAGAGACCAAAAAGAGTATGCCATCATTGCCATCTCATCACCTCATGCTATGGCAACTCGTCGTTACCCTGTGGGCGAGACGACGTAGTAATACAGTTTCAAAAAATAAAATACTCTTTTTGTTTATCCTTAAATTTTAAAAAATATGAAACAAAAGTTTTTTCTACAATGTCTTCTATTATTGGGTGTCGAAAAATAAAGAAAAATATTTAGGAGACACTTTTGTTATGGATTTTTTAAAAAGTATGCCATTTCAGGCACTTTACCTCTATTCACAATTGAGGTGCAGGAAGTATAACAATAAGGTTCATCATGTTACAACATTCAAACTACATCACAAACATCTCTATACAAGTAAAATAAAATGTGGAAAAACCACGTGGAAAAATGTGAGTCAAAAATCAACAAATGACTGGCTGTCTAAATTGTCAATTGTCATGCCATTAACAAATAATTAATAGATATCTATAACCTAAAGCAGATAAGCTGCTCCTGTGTAACGTTAAGTGTTAAAGTTTTGGAAGAAAATTTAATTGATAATTAATCAAGTAAATAGTGAAAGAGGGAAGAAATTGTTTGAAAAAGTGTTTTTTGGTGAAATCTCATTCTAAAATCTATAAGGAAAAAATTCGAAAACTACTACGACAATATGAAAAGTGTTAGAGGAATGATTATTGACAAACTGTAAGGTAAAATTACTTTATGACAAAAGTAAGAGAGTCAAGTTTTTCAAAGATTAGTTAATACAGAGTAAAAAAGAGCTGTGAATAACGAAATCATCATATAAAAGCGAACTAGAAGTTAACCTTTTTGTAAAGGGCGGAAATTCCTGTTTAAGTTGATTTGAGTGTTTAGACAATGTATATTGTTGGAAAGTTCTTTTAAAATTTCCAATTCCTCATTCAAATTCAATCTCAAGAAAAAAAATTTATCATTCTTCTGTAGGATTTTTGAATTTCTATTAGGATTAAAGTTGTGATTATTCAATTTCAAGTGGAAACCAAAAGCTGATTGATCAGGTCTTTTCTAATGTTGATTGATGCGAGTAGAAAGAGGTACAAGTATGACCTATGTAAGTAGAGGAGCAATCAGAGCAGTCCAATCTATAAACACCACTACTTTTTAGCTTATTAATTTTATCTTTCGAATAGACTAAATTGATGCTTACGCTGTTGCAAGATTTGTGAGAAATTTTGATATCTTGAAAAGAATCTAGTACAAATCTGGAAATATCTTGACACATATTGTGGTTGAGAAAAGGAATGGAAAAGAATGGGAGTTTGAATGTCGGGAGAAGAGTAAAAAGCCAGATTTATATTCCTCTTTAACTTGAATCTGTCAATGAGTTCAAATTGTTTAATGATGCTTACTTCCTTTTTGTAATTCATTAAGCTTTAATGAGTGTTTAGTAATCTATTGATATAGCAATTGAAGGCTACCATTTTATGTTAGGTAGGATGATTAGAATTGAAGGGGATGTCGTGATCAGTGTGACTGGGTTTTCTATATACAGAGATCTCCAATTTATTGTTAATTTTAGTGATGGTTAGGTCCAAGAAATTCAATGTATTATTCTTTTCTATCTCAAGAGTGAATTTAATATTTGGGTGTATACTATTTGAATGAAAAATAATTGTATTGGATTCATCAATGTTACCTTCAATAAATCCCAGGAAATCGTCACCATAGCGATGCCAACTGACTACTTTGTTGATTTTATTGGTAATGAAAGTATGGAATAGCGAAAACACAAGAGAAAGCAGTGGATTAGATAAACCACAAAAGTAACGGATGTAATAGAGAAAGCGACAATATTGAAATGGAGTTTCGCAGAACATATCGCGACGGGTGAATCAAATCGGTGCCACAGGAGAATGCTCACTTGGAGACCCTACAGTTTTACAGGAAGCAGAGGAAGGCCCTCCATGCGGTAGTTTGATGATATAAAACTAGCAACTGGATTTCACTGGATGCGTGTAAGTAGCCGTGAATCGCCAAAAGATGAGAACGAAATTAATAGAGGCGTATATCCAAAAGTGGATTTAACACCTACAGAAGAAGAAGTAAGAAATTGTCACTGCCGGCAAACTTGAACACTAGCTAATTGTATGCTAATGGATGCCGTCTATGAAAATGACAACTACAATAAAGTAAGACAACTATAATTAGAAAGTTTGGATCTAAATTTAAGACTAAGTTTCGAACACAGTTTGAGAAACGAGCCGCTTCCGTTTTATCAGAATAAACCTCAATTTTACCTATTGGTATTTTGTTTCCACAATGCTTGAATATTTTCATTTTAATCAGGGTCATGTTGGGCTTCAGATTCGTTTGCAAGGCTAGATCCGAACAAAATGTACAAGTGGAAGTCTGAGTGACAGAAATGTAGACACAAATAGTAGGACTGTCAAACTTGAACACTAGCTAATAGAACTCGGGTTAAGATCGTAGCGCCATGATGGTGACAGCTGAAAGCTAGCTAAGTACCACATCATACTATTGTTTACGTTTGTATGTATTATAAAATTATAAAAAAGTAACAATAGTATTAAAATGAATTTAGTAAGACTTCTGATGCTTCTTGGCCCTCAAAATCTATGTTCAAAATGTCCTCTTGTTGATCCTCAATATTCACATCCAGAGCCAGCTTTTGTTGAGCACTCTTCTTCTCGTTTTTTTCTGCTCTTAATAATGGTCCTGCTGGTGATGTACCATATGACCCTAGTGGCAGATTCTGGGACGGCACAGCCAATGATTTTAATGTTCCACATTTTAATCTAACTAAAAAGAAAAGAATTTAATGAAAAGGATTTCAATCATACACTTACATTTCTGTAAAAAATCACTTTCGCGGAAATATAATGAGCACACTTTCATCGTATTGGACACCTTTTTTCCGATTTTCAATGTTTTCATCCACAATAATCTTCTATCAATTATTTCGTTGGATCCAAGCTCAGTTTCCACAAAAACCTTCGATGTTCCTGCTTTCGGGATGAAAACTTAGATTAAGATTTTACTTTATCCAAGGTGAACACTGTGGAACTCAGCAATACTGGTTCAATTAAAACAGTATAACAATAAAAAAATTACAAACACAACTGAAGCTCTATGTTTTGTCATAAACAACAACAATGAAAGTACCCGCACACTGGCTTTCAGCTCGGTTCTTAACTATCCGCAAGGAGGCATATCGCTTAGCTAGAATCGTTTGGATCTAAATTTAAGCCGAAGATTCGAACAAAGTTTGAGAAACGAGCCGCTTCTGTTTTATCAGAATAAACCGCAATTTTACCTATTTGTAGTTTGATTACACAATGCTTAAATATGTTTATTTTAATCAGGGTCATGTTGGGCTTCAGATTCGTTTGCAAAACCAGATCCGAAAAAAAGGTACATGTGGAACTCCGAGTTAAACAAATTAAGACACGAATAGTAAGAACGTGTCACAGCTGTCAAACATGAACACTAGCTAATTGTATGTTAGTAAATTAAAACGACAGTTACAATAGAGTAAGAAAATAATAATTAAATATTATGGATCTAAATTGAAGCTGAAGTTTCGAACACATTTTGTGAAATGAGCCGCTTCCGTTTTTTCAGAATAAACCTCAATTTTACCTATTTGTATTTTATTTACACAATCTTTGAATATGTTCATTTTAATCAAGATTATGTTCGATTCAGATTCGTTTGCAAAGCTATATCCGAAAAAATGGTACCTACATGTGGAACTCGGAATTAAAGAAATTAAGACACGAATAATAAGTGCCACTGCTGTCAAACTTGAACACTAGCTGATTGTATGCTAGAGAATGCCGTCTATGAAAACGATAATTACAATAGAATAAGAAAACTATAATTAAAGAGTTTGGATCTGTATTTAAGCCGAAGTTTTGAACAAATGTTGATAAACGAGCTGCTTCCGTTTTATCAGAATGAACCTCGATTTTACCTATTTGTATTTTAATCATTATTATGTTGGGTTTAAGATTCGATTGCAAAGCTAGATCCAAAAGAAAAAGGTAGATACAAGTGGAAATTAAGACACGAATAGGAAAAGGTTTTTCTGGAATGAAGTTCTTTACTCCGGATTGTAAACAATCATACACACCACTTTTCAGATGCATTTTCATCATCCCATGATGTACGTCAAGAGCTATTTTATTGTTACAAAAGGCAATTGACACAACACAATAGAGTACATACGGTGATGTTTGCAAAATAAAAGCAAAACATTAACTCAAATTCAAACTATACCAGCCTTTAGAAATGAAATTTAAATCGAGGTATACATTTGTATGGAGATGGGATTTCACACTTAATTTAACATTTTTGGATTTAACTATTTTTCAAATCAGATTTTGACCGCTTTCCAAAGGAAGAAGCTACTTTTCCTGAAAAACGTGACGTTGGTTACTAAATTGGCAGTTTTTGATAAAGTTTCAAAGTTAGGAAGAATTGAAAAATAATAACCAAACAAAAGTCCTAAAATTGCCAAGCTTGTCAAAATTTAGTCGGTCTATTTTATATATAATAATAATAATAATAATCGTCTTTATTAATATCCATAAACAAAATTATAATATATTAGATGCAAGGCGAAGTTCAACCTTTACTGCGTAAAAAACGCTGTAAAACTTGCTCTTCCACTTAACCTTGTATACCCACTATACATACATAATATATTATATACCGCAACACAAGTTGTATAATATTACAGTACAGTACTTTGATGCGTAAGGCCATTAATTCCTCTCACAATTCTGAACCCAATTAATTCTGATGATCAAACAAGTATTTCCGAATAGATTCTTTGAATTTTTTAAAATGCTGATATTTGATTTCCATTGGCAGTCCGTTATAAACAAAGCAAATTTGATATCTAAAAGACCTTCGAGAAATTTCCAATTTAAAGGGAGGTATAGTAATTACCCCTTTATTTCTAATATCAATATTATGAACGTCCGTCCTGAAGGAGATTTTCCTATATAAGTATGATGGTTTCTTTGTCATAATTAGTTTATTATAAAGACACGCAGAATGTAACATTCGTCTATTATCCATATTCAACCACTGTATTACTTTTAACTTGTTAGAAATAGTACGTCGTTTACGTATGTCAAATATTAACTGAATGCAGCAGTTTTGCATTTTTTGAATTTTTTTTTATATTGCACACTTAAGTGTGGACCATATAGAATGTCAGCATAATTAAACAATGATAAAACTAATGAGTCACACAATGTCTTTTTTACTTGAAACGGTAAAAAATGTCGGACACCATAAATTGTTTTTAATGCTATGTATGCTTTCTAGAGGTTACTATTAATGTGCTTTTCAAATTTTATATCGTCATCAATTATTACTCCCAAGTTTTTAGCTTTGTTGACCATTATTAAATTCTCATTACTACATTAATATTATCGCGAACTGTCTGACGATTAGATTTAGACCCAAATAAAAGTATTTTTGACTTATTAGAGTTAATATTCAGTGAATGGTCTTTAGCCGCAGCCACAAAGGCGTCTAGGTCATGATTAATTACAGTACAAGCATCTACTACTGAATCAGGCGAAAAAGTTTAATAGAGTTGCGTATCGTCAGCATAGAAATGCTTACTGCAATTATGAATATAGGTCGATAATTGAGATGTGTAAATTGTGAATAGAGTGGGACCCAATATTGACCCCTGTGGTACTCCTGACAGAAGTGGCAACAACTGTAAAATTGACCCGTCAAGAGAGACACTCTGTTCTCTATTTCTTAAGTAATTATTCACTAATAAACGAGCACTTCCTGAAACACCTATATAGTGTAAAATATTATTAAGCAAACTATAATCAATAGTATCAAATGATCTGCTAAAATCCAGAAGGACAAGCACAGTACATTTACCATCATCAATAGCTTTGACAATATCATCAACAATGTGGAGAAGAGCCGTTGTACAGCTGTGTCCCTTTCTAAAGCCGGATTGAATCGTCGGTAACAGAGAAAATTTTTCCAAATGTTCCTTAATTTGTGTTTCCATAGCTCTCTCGATTACTTTAGACAGAGTCGGTAATATACTTATTGGTCGAAGATCTTTAAATTCTTTAGGATTGTTAAATTTAGGTAGCACCCGCACAACGGCCCTCTTCCAAACTGAAGGAAAAACACTTTCAATAAGACAGAAGTTTACAATATGTGTGATGTACTACATGTGGACAACAAAGTTTTATCATATTGATAGTTAGTTGGTCCGAACCTACCGCATTCGTTCCAATTCCGCAAATTGTTTGGTATACAAAAAAGTCATTAACTTCTGTAAAGCGAAAATCCGAGGCAACTAATCTACTATTTCTATAAAAATTCAGTATCTCACTACTTGCATCAGATCTAGGAACAGAATCAATAAAATATCGATTTATATTATTAGCATTCTTTAAATTATCCGGTAGTTCTGCTTTTTTATCCGTTAAAACCTTGTGTGTTCTTTTTTATTACATTTATTAATATAATGTGCAAAGTACGCCTTTTTTTCACGAATATCTGCCTTATTAACGTAATTACGTAATTCTCTGTATGACGTAAGATGGATATTTGATTTACGGAATATGTTAACCATGGAGCTTTGGGTTTGGTCATTCTGGCTGTAACTATAGGAGCATGTCTATCGAATAGTTGGTGTATACAGTTAGTAAAATATGAAACCTTTTCAACGATAGTTTCCTGATCATAGATTCTGAAAAATGATGTATTAAATAAATCGGCTTGAAATAGTTCATCATCTAAATTATTGAAGTTTCTATATGTATGCACTTTTGGATTTTTCCTATCATCTTGTACCTGTACCTTACAGTAAACGATAGCATGATCTGAAATATCATGCTGTATAACGCTCCTATCAACTACAGCCTCCTCCCGAATTATTAAATAGTCTAAAAGAGTGGATGAATTAGCTGTAACTCGAGTTGGAACATCTATTAATTGAGATAAATTTAACGATTCAATTAAAGAGTAGAACCTATTTACATTATATATATATATATATATATATATATATAAACTGGTGAATATTGGGGAAAGCAGCTTTCCCCAATATTCACCAGTTTTATTCCTAACAGTCAGCAAAGACTATCTTCCTTTTATATATATATATATATATATAATATATATATATATATATATATATATATATATATATATACCTACATAAAGTTAGAAGGAATGGGTATTGAACATTTACCAACTTAACCGTTTATTGAAATAAAACTTTTGACAATACTTCTCAAATCTATAGTTAAATCATATAAATTTTTCAATACAAGTAAGTGAAACTACCCGATATTTCTTTTTAACTTAACTGTTATGGCATTTCTTTCTTTTTAAGAGGGGCGTTGATCTGAATGAGAACTTCAGAGTTAAACCATCGTTTAGCCAACTCACTTGTTCAAGTTGAATAGCTCTGAACACATTTTAAGGCAATACAAACTAAACCACAAATAATTGAGCATGTCTTATTATTGAAAATATGAAGATAAAAAATTACATAAAATACAATAGGATTGTGATTATTCCAATTTTCTTTTTATATAGCTAGACAAATCTTTTGGTTTTTGATCTATAATAGATTTATATAAGATTCGAATATCGAAATTAGTGCAACCTTGAAACTGGAATGGAAATGATTAGTTTTATTCCTTTCACATGTTTACTACACTTTTGAACAGTCTATTATAGAATATGAATTTTAATTTTAACTAATTAAAAAACGCAAAGCGTGATAAGTGGTTTTGAATTTTAAATGTTTTTCTGAAGTAACTGGTTAAAAAAACTAATAACGAAAAATTAATACCTGCGTACCTACATGTCGGTAAGCAATTCATCTTTACCAAAGTAATTACGTTTAAGTGTTTTCGCAGGCTATAAAACCGTACCGTCAAAAAAGAATTTATAGCGAAAGCTCGGTGAATTTCACGCTGTACATATATACAAAACTTCTTGTTATATGTTTAATGAGACAGTTTCATTGTTCGGCATATATTATTAGTCAACAAATCATGTTGTACGGCCTATAAAATATTTATCCATCTACTACGAATTTCTCGGAAATAATTCCATATGTGCCGTCGAAGTATATCTATTTAAAGAAAATAGGTATTTGTAGGGTAGAGACGGAAACAACAAATTCATCTAAAACAGAATCCTGTAGAATTTTAACTGTAAAAGAAAATTGCTAACCTTTATTAAGTCACTTAGAACTGTAATTAAAGCTTCACACACATCTGGTACAATCGCAGAAATGCTTTGATTGGAAATTTTGAATAAATACATCAGACTTGTATAGGAATCTCTTGTTGCCAAAAATCGCAAAGTCAAAGCCAATCTTTCCCTGGATGAAATACACTTCTGATAATTTGTATCTTGTTTCGATATTATCGGTTCTAATAGAAACAAGAGTTTTTCAAAATCTGCTACAGACATACGGCTAAAATTTCGAAATAAACTTTGGTCCTCCATTTCTAAATCTCTGCGAAAAGGCACTCCACCATATCTTGAGCGATTTTTGAATCAACTTCTTTGCCCCCACCGCCTAGTCTTACGTTTCATTTTTTCGACTCGACATTTTGTTTTATTTAAAAAGTATGCTGCACAAGCAATGATGAGATCGATTTCTTCGTCGCTATCCAGCGATGATATTTTTCAAATTTAATTATTTCAATTTTTATGAAAGTGCAGTTGTAGTTTGAACTTTTCAACGAACTGGACCGAACTGAACACAGAACTGAAACTCTTCTTGTGTGGACGATGTGTTTGGGAGTTGCTCATGTTCAATTCAGGAGCTGTTCTCGAACAGCTCGCGAATTCTTTATTTCGGTCTGTACCCAACTTTACTGTCTTTTTACGTTTTTTTTACGTGTTAGCGTTTATTACTATCAATAGTTTTTGTGATAATACTGTGTAAATAATAATCATCATGTGATAATTTACAATCAATTAGTATTTTGGTTTTACAAACTACAAATTCTTATTATTAAGGACTTGGACAATTAAATTCCCCAGTGGCGTAGCGTTATAATCATGAGGTTATTGATATATTCCTTTTATATTATCCACAGAGTCCTACTGGGACGTCTGTTGCATTGATAATATTAATGTGAAGTGGTTTTGGCAACCAGAACCGCTGTGTATTGTACATAATTGCTTTAGTTTCTCTCTAGTTCTTCCATCGTAGAAATTGACAATCAACAGAAAAATAATATATCCTTGTCATAAACATTTTTCTATTAACGATCATTCCTATTTCTCTTTTCCCCATCTTAAGATATATCTACCACTTCACAGTAATGGCAAAAATAAAATTAGAAGTAACAGCACCAAAAACAAACAAATGAAATGGAACCCTGAAAAATTAATAGATAAATTGTTAAAAAAGAAATTGCAGAACAAGTGGAAAATTACTTGAGAAAAGATGAGAGGCAAGAACGTAATAAAGCGGAAGAAGACTGGAACAATATACAAAACGGCATACAAGAGAGAGCGGAAAAGTAGTAGTTAATAAGAAAGAGAACAAATAAGAATGGTACAATACTGAATGCGAAAAAATATAGTTGAAAGAAAAGCGGAAGCCAGGATATAATGGATAATAACAAACAAAACAGAAGATAGAGAACAATGTGAAGCATTAAGGAAAGATAATAATAAAATAATCATTAAAAGGAAAATAAAGTGGATGGACCTAAAGATACAGGAAACAGAAATCAAGAAATGGTGCAGGAATTGAAAAGAAATAATAAAAAAATAGAAGAAAATAACAATAATGAACAAACAAGAAAAACATGTGGAGGAAGAAAAACAAATACAAAGAAATATGCACAACATACTTTAAGAAATTACTAAATGTGTAAGTGATAGAATATGAAATAGGAGAAAAAGTAGAAGAAGAAATAACCAACATTAGAGGAAGTAAGAGACATTATCAAGAGTGGTAATAACGGAAAAGCTCCTGGAAAGGATAGAATAAATTTAGAACCGATAATACATGTAGGAGACATATTGCGTAGAAAATATGTAGGTTGGTGAAGGAAATATGGGAAGAGGAAAAATGCCGAAAGAATGGGAATCCCGACAAATTATAAGGATACACAAAAAAGGGGCCCAGCAAGAATGCAAGAACTATAGAGGCGTTACACTATTAAACACATCCTATAAAATAATATCATCAGTAATACAAAGAGGACTAGTAACTGAAACTGAAAATACCATAGGACAATATCAATGTGGTTTCATAAGAGGAAGATTAACAACGGATGCAATACATACTTGACTGGTCAAAGAGGAACGAAATTATGAAAGCATTAAAAGAACAAGAAATACCTAAGTAAAAAACTAAGAAACCTAGTAGGGATGACAATGAGACGATTAAAAGTTAGTATTTTGACACAAAACGGAGAAATGGAAGAATTCCAAATAAACAAATGTGTATGATAAGGAAACATACTGTCAGCTACGTTGTTGAATCTGGCTGTAGAATTCCTTTTCAGAAAAATGCAAAAGGTAAATCGGAGAATAATAGGAAGTTAACTAATCGCGTATGCATATGACATAGTATTAGTGACAAACAAAGGAAAATTACGGAAAAATGTTAAAGGAGATTGAAGAATAATGGATCAAGTTGAGATTAAAAGTAAATGTGAGGAAAACTAAAATAATGAGATTTGGAAAAACAGTACAGAATGGAGAAATAAGAAGAGGAAATACAAAGTTTGAAGAAGTACAAAAATTTAAATTCCTGCGCGTAATTATAAACAATAACGGGGAAAGAAAAACGGATATCGAACAAAAAATAATGCCAACCAAGGGTACCAAACAAATAAAAACCTATTAAAAAGCAAAATATTGAATAAACAACTACAGATGAACATCTAAGGACCAATAATAAGGCGTATAACAATGTATGCAGCAGAAACGATCACTATCACGAAAAAGGAAGAAGGTAAGTTAAGGATAAACGAATTCTAGGTCCAGTGAAGATCGGAGAGCAGGAATACAGAAAGAGAACGGAACAAGAAATATTAGAAGAACTGAATAGGCACGACATAGTAAAGGAAATTAAAAGTCAGAGAATCAAGTGGCTGGGGCAAGTATGGCGACACGGATAAGAAGTCGTAACAAAGTTTATGCTATGACAACCGGGAGGAAAAGGAAGGCGAGGGACAACCTTATCGAAATGGTTGTAGAGGTAGAAGAGGACTTGCACAGGGCAGGAGTTACAAGATGAAAGGAGATAACAAGAGACTGGAAGAAATGGCGGCAACAAGTACATTGATCTATTATAATATATATCTCAATATAAAGAGCATTTATGCACTTCTTAAATGTATTTCAAAAATAATTAATTTTTCTGAATAAACAAATCGATCTACGTTTTCCAAATGATCAGCATTTCTACGCTAATAAGGTTCATATCAATCTTGTGAGTCATCCAGCGTATTCATGAAAAGTAATTGATTGTTTACCTTTATCCGTTTACAAATTAGCGCCATTTTAAAGGTGAATTTATTTTTGGGTGACTTAGTACATTTTTTCTCAGTTTTCCCTGAGAAAAAGGTGGCTTTATAATGATAATTCTGAGATAATCTGCACAGTTTCCCCCAAACAAACTTTATTCTTCAGATTTAGTCTATGCGAATTTTTGGATTCAATAGCTCTGCATGTTCCCAACAAGAACAGAGTTTTTCGAGTAGTATGTAAAAATAGAGCACATTGTTCAATTAAAAATCGTGAAGAAAAGTATTACTTTCATTGTTAGCAACACTTTTCTTCATAGCAACACTTTTTTTCATTCACGCAATTTATTCCTATAAATATTGAATCTACAATTGTTCAAATTACTACACGTTATATTGGAGGAAGATGAAGATAATCACTGGACCTCAGAAACTGACAAACTTGTTGGTGCTGTTGATGTTGACAGTGCAAAAATTGAAGGTTGCTCTTTAGCTGAGCTAATATTAATTTCGAAATATGTTCTTTATTTTCAATGCTATCTTCCCCATAGTCTTCTGCGACTCCACTTGACCACCAGCCCCCGTGTATCTTCAACACTTGGATATCAGCTCCATTGTGTGCCAAGAAAGTTGCTGACGTTTGTCAAAAACAATGGACAGTATAGTTGTTTGGATATGGTAGCCCTAAGTACACAGCAATTTTTTTTGGAACACTGTACAAAGTGTTTATGCCAATATGTTGCACCCTGCACTTGCCTTGTTTATGAAATAATCTGCGATGATCTACATATTTGGGTCTCAAATTCAAATACTTTCTGTAGAGCTCAATTCCATTTATTCCATCTCCCGATGTAACTCTGAACATACGTATACTTTTGGCTTTTGGTTTCGTATCATGCAATGTTATTACCAAAATACGGCCGGAATCTTCTACATCGTCCATCTTTAATAGCCGTAATTCTACCGCACGGCATGCATCATGTAGCGCAATAATCGTCACTACTTTCATAAGTAGGAAGCTGTCATCAGGGACTTGTTTTACGAAATATTCAACATTATCTATAAAAAAAAACGTTTTTGCTAGATAGCCGTCAATTTGACGCTTCAGATAGGCCAGCAATTTTTATAGACAGAAATGTGCACATTTTCATTTATTTGTAGCGTGCTTCTTAGCATTGAGTACGCTCACCATATTGTTGAAGACTTAAGAGCTTTCACCTATGAGACTATTTGAATATTGTTATTTGAATGTAATAAATATCATGAATAAGACTAACCTTTTTAAAAAAGTATGCAATATTAGTATATCCTCATTAGCTCCTTGTACATTTTTTTGCATTTGTCCAATTACAAAATTGTTGATACGTTCTCTCGTATTTTTCTCTTAACTTTGTCGTCATCGCTTCTGATTGCAAAATATCTTCATTAACTTCACTTAATTTGTTCATTTTGAATGAACAATATTTCACAAATTATTATTATTTGTTTATTGTTATGTCAATGTTATACTTACATACTCTGATCTGAATTTTTAACTACGAGTATTTATTTAAACAATTCGGATATTTTTCATACAGGACACGAAAAAAATGCATGTTCAACTCGTAAGAAAAGTGATTGTTCCAGGCTCATGTAAATTTGATTCACTCGTTTCACTTTGAATTAAAAATTTACACTCGCTGGAAAACTACCACTTTTCTTAACTCATAGAACAATCTACTATTCTTGCCTATATTTTGTTTTGCGCTATTCTCCCCTATATTTCATTTATCGGTATACATAGAAATAACTGGTTGGAGAAGTGAGTTTTTGTATCTATTGCACATTAATTTGAATACCTTTAAGAGAGTCGGAAGGCGTAATCAAAAGCCAGTTAGATGCTTCATTCCTGAATTATTTCTATCTATAAAATTACTGTACCAAAGCAACTTCACTGATCGGCTGGCCGTTGCTTTATCGAAATTAATGAGCTACCTTAACTTGCAAAAAGTATGTTCCTCGCGGTGTACTTCATAACAAGCTGTAATGGGTTCATACATTTTTCAAGTTAATAATAAGGTAATATATGAATTGTGATGTGAAAATGGAAAAGTAGAAAAAAATTTAAACGTATACCGTAATCTCGGGCGACTTTGTCCCGCCAAGGTGACTTTGGCTCATTTCAGGAAAAAGTCATTTTTAGCGGAGAACCTTACAAACATAGCAGTATCAACAAATGTAATTAGGTGCCACATTTGGCATATGTAAACTAGGAAAATTGCCGTTATCGACGGTAATAACCGTTTAACTTCTTAAAAAAAATCAATTTCTGTATGAGATTCATTTCACTTGAATATTTAATGACAAAAAATTTGTAGGCAACGAATAATACGATCGAGAGTAATGTAAGTTGCGTACTTACATGATAGAAACCTACCTTTTCTTAAACGCTTTGCATATGTTATTTCAGTATAAACTTGAACACGAAGTAGTTAGGGTGTTGTTTTCAAAGTGCTCCAGAATTGACCGATTTTCGGGTGACTGACCCAGTTCATTTTTTGTCGTTTTTGGTTCGGTATATATTGATATCGCTATAGAGTTGAGTGAATACTCATTTTCACATTAGATTAGTCTTCTAATAACTATTTAGTTTATATTTTGTTTCGTAATGCCTACAACCTGTCTTTTTAGATGCCTCCAAAGTACACACGTGTTAATGGCAGTAGAAGTTACATAAATTACACGTCAGACACATTAGAACGAGCTCTAGAAGCTGTAATGAATGCAGTTTTATCTCAAAGAAAAGCTGCATTAGAATTTCGAGTGCCAGTTGGTACCATCAAAAATAAATTGAAAAATAGGCATAAAAAACTTTATGGTGGTCAGACAATTTTTACGAAAGCTGAAGAGGACGCTTTCATGTTCCATATTTGCACCTTATCTTCGTACGGATTTCCACTGGACCAGAGCGATTTACGAAATTTAGTGAAAACTTATTTGGATCGCGAGGACCGTGATACTAAATTTAAAAACAACTAGCCATGAAAAGATGTGTTAAATGCCTGCCTTAAACGCAATTCGACCTTAACCCAACGTTTCGCAAGCCACAGAAAACGATCGAGAGTAGAAATTAGTGCAGCCACTATAAAAGAATACTTTAACCACTTACAAAATGAACATGAACATTTGGAACTACGAGGAGACCAATTATTTAAGTGATGACCTCGATAGAAAGAAAATTCTAACAAAACGTGGGACGAAATATCCTGAAGGAATGATAAATTCTCGTAAATCAGCAACATCAATAATGTTTTGGGCAAATGCTGCTGGCAAAATGATACCTCCACACGTTGTTTATAAGCCTGATAAATGATAAATTGTGGTTGACTTGGGTAGAAAATGGTCCAATTGGCGCACACCTACAATAGATCGAAAAGCGGATGGTTCGACACAGCTTGTTTCGAAGACTGGTTCACTTCACTGTTCTTGCCAACACTTAAACGTATTCCTGGAACTACAGAATTGATTGTGGATAATTTGGCATCCCATATATCCTTAAAAGTTTTGCAGTTATGTGAAGGCGAAAATATTAAATTCGTCTGTCTTCCTCCTAACTCTACACACCTAAAGCAGCAGCCGTTGGATGTCGCCTATTTCAGACCGATGAAAATCGCTTGACGAAATATTTTGGTAGACTACTAAACACTGAATGTTAACACCAATTCAATCCCCAAAAGCACCTTTCCCAGCCTATTAAGAAGACTGGTTGAAATAGTTGATGTAAAGGGCAATAAAATTTTGGCTTTAGAAAATGTGGCATCTTTCCACTGAATGCAGAGGAAGTATTAACCAGAATTCCCAATTACAAAATTGATGCTGCACAAGTATCCTCGAGAGTAAGTGAAGCTGTTTTAAATTACCTCGCAGGAAAGAGGGCAGTACAGTCCACGGATGATGGAGTTAGTAAAAGAAGGAAAATAGCTCTAAAAAATAATGGCACTGATAGGAAGTCAAAAACACAAACCAAAGTGGCAAAAATGAAAAGACAAGGAAGGAAAAAGAGAAAAGTAATCAAGTCAATGATAATCATATTTGCGAAGAGGAGAAAGAAAATGTACAACCGAGTATGACTAATAATAACGCTGTACCTGACAGTAACGATGGATGTGAACAGACGATCATGGAGGAAGATGGTGCTGTAGCTGGTTGTAGTAAACTGCCTAAGCTAGAGACAGTAAAAAAGCAAACGTCGAAAAATAATAAAACGTTTTGAAGAGATTGCAGATACATCGGATTCTGAATCTAACTTAAGTTATAGAGATGATTCAGATACAGAACAACTTTCAATAGAGGACTTCGTAATTGTATCCGACAACGTGAACAGTTTTCCAGGGAAGTTCGATGGCTATTTAAGGGGTAATAACTGTTACGGTTGGGTGCTTGTGATGGTACTGGGTGAAAGAAGTATGTGGCAATGGCTAGAAGAAGTCGTAAGAAAATTCTACCACTTGGCTGATATTGATTGCACGCAGCCATTGGAACTTTGCCAGAATGAATATTTCTTTCCAGATCTCTAGGAAAAATTTTTATCACGTTGTAAACAGTTCTATTATTCTTTGTTGTTCATTTTTCGTTCAAAATCGATGTTGTTCATGATGCTATGTTGATTTTTTCATGTTTAAAATTTCAATAAACGATTTTTGTTGTGGATTACGTGTTCTTGAAAAATGCAGACAGTAATGGACATAGCGAATACATGTAAAATACAGTATGGGACAAAGTCACCCGAAACTGGAGGGTAACTTTGCACACCATATTTTTATTTATTTTTTAAAAAAATAATTGCCATTTCATATTTTTATATATTGTTTGTAAAAAAATAGTAACACTCAAATACCTGTAAGAAAATAAACTTATTAAAAATACCAATATCCGTATTAAAACTTCAGAAGTGAGTCAAAGTCACCCGAAATTACGGTATCTATAAACTTTTTTTTACTCAACACAGTACCCTCAATGTTTTATATCATTATTAATTCCAATAAATTATCTGTAAATGAGAGTTAATAATATAAAACAAAAGTTAAGATTTTTAAATGTGAGTAAGAAGATAAACAAATTATAGTTTGAGAAAACTAAAAAAACACGCTCCTATAACAAATCGAACTAAAAAGTAGAAACTCGTGCTGCAGCTCCAGTGAGGGCATCATTTAGACTACGGATTTTCCATAGCACCGATTTACTTGATTATTCAACAAATTGCACAGGAAATTTTTCCCAGTGCCCGCTCCATCATTACGAAAATTCTTTCACATGTTTGATCCCCATTTAGTTGATTTTTGATACTTTCTGTAATAAAAATGGAAAATTGTCTTTGGCCTATATTCATGGTTCATATACTGCTTGGAATTGTTCATTGCTCATCTTTATTTCTGGCAATTCTTCTTCTTTTTCGCCTTCAGGATTCATTGTCTCTGGCTGCACTTGACTAAATGTATTTTCAAGCTGTTGATCACATTCTCGATGTTGGCGCATGTGTTTACTCATTGTCTTTAGTTGATTTTCTCGAGCTAAAAAAGCATATTTTGCATTATCAAATCTTTCGAGTAATACATGATCCTAGGAAGTATGGCACCCTTACGAATTCGTTAACATTAATATAATAAAGGCTGTAGCGATTTTAATCATTAATATTCAATATCATATTTTTAAACGATACCATTTAAATTTTTGGGGAGTGTGCGGGTTAAAATAAAAAAATAAAGTTTTTGTAACTCTCTTGATCCTGGTCAGGACCTTAGCTTGAAGCTATAGGATTATTTAATTACCATCGGCCCTTGGCCCTTGTGCAAATTTTCAAGTAATTAAGACTCCTTGAAATTGGTGAAAATTAAGTTGAATGATTCCGTTACATACAGGTCAAGCTAATATTGAGCAATATCGGAAGAGCACCAGAATTACCAAAGAAATCTTTGGCGCTTCGCTCCGGAAGATTTCGTTCAAGATTTTAAGTATGCTACTGTTACTTATGGAGTATCGTCCGCTCCTTTCCTGGCTCTTTGCTCAATTCAGCAGTTAGTACTAGAAGAGATGGAAAATTTTCCTCGAGCTGAAAGGTGTTTATTCTCTGAGATCTATATTGATGATTTTCTCACAGGTGCCTCTACAAGAAGCCAAACTTCTTCAGTCAGAATTAATGTCCATGCTGGAAAGTAGAGGGCATGTAATAATCTACAGTTAATGCAGTCTTCCTTCTGAGGTTTGTCAACATTCCTTTGATTCCCATAACTTTGTGGTGAAAGTCTTGGAATTACGATGGAATAACTCGTTAGATGTTTTCTTTTATGATATTCAACCACTTGACAGATTCTGTTCTGAACGCAAAATACTCTCGAAAGTCGCTCGAATGTATGACTCCTGGGGTTATTAGCTCCACTCTCCTTCCTAGCTAAACACCTTTTACAACGTCTCTGGAGCTAGGGTTTAGATTGGGATCAAATACCCCCTTATGAAATAGTCGACAAATGGAATCAGTACAAAACTGAACTTCCGCTTTTCTCACGTATTAATATATCTCCTGTGAACTGCATGACTTTGCTGAGAGTTCAGAGAAAGGGTATTCTAGTGCAATATATTTTAAATTTACCTCAGAGGATCGCGTCTCCAAAATGTACCTAATTGCTGCTGAATATAGACTGGCGCTACTAAAACTATTTCAATTCCCCGACTAGAACTGTGTGCTCCATTTTAATAGAATTCCGAGATAACCTCGAAATTAGTGAAATTTTTGCTTGGTCAGATTCTATGATAACCTTATCATGGATTAAATAACCGGCTTCTCGTTGGAAAACTTTCGTCGGTCATCGTGTTCCCCTGGACGTAGGCATTTTATTGGAAGCTCCGATGATCCAGCGAGTTCTTTTCCAAAGGGTTGCAGTCCCGAAGAAGATCGTCCAAGACTTCCAGGTAAGAATACTATCTTTGACGACTTGATTGCATACTATTATTTATAACCTTTCATTATAATCCAACGGAACAGTATTTATTAGAGTAAACCAACACTATTTTATCAAATATTTTTGGTTTTTAATTTTTGTTTTACTTTATTTTATTTTAGGGTTCCTTGAGCAGTAACTTTTGCTAGTAGACCAACAAGATGTTATATATTTCATATAAATTAATTGTGCATCCTATGAATGAAAATTGAATTAAACTCCAAATTTGCGAAAATAAAACATTTCTTTCAATAATCTAAACCAACTATTAAAGCAATATTAATTTTTGAATAGTTTCAAGTTACAAGATTATATACAATTTATAAAAAAAGTTCATCAAGATCTAAACCAGACAAAAAACATCTTGTAGGAATCTAAGTTTTTGTTGGCCTTCATTTGCTCATTGCTGTAAAAACTAAGTTAAAAATAAATATGCAGCTATATCATGTATGTGACTGGCGGAGCTGCTAGTATGCACGAGTTTCCATCATGGATATTTATTCTATAAGGGTCAATATTCTGTATCTGTAAAGGTTTGAAGCGTGGGTGGCCCCACAGCACTTAGGCCACAATTGGCCCATTGTGCATCCTTCTGAGGTTCAAAACTTCCTTCCAACTCGTCATCCAGCCTACTTCCTTGAAGTAGGCGATAACGTCGCCTGAATTAAGTTCCCTCATATTGGCGTATGTTAGCCTGTGCTCGCCGAATACTTGAAACCTAAAATGAGAGAGTGTCTGACATTCGCAAAGAATGTGTTCGACAGTATCATCTTCTTGTTCACATCCTCTACAAAGTGGGGTGTTAGATAGACCCAGTCTGTGAAGGTGTTTTCGTAGCTGGCAGTGACCAGTCAGAATTCCCGTGGTTGTTCGTAGGTTCCGCCTGTTCATAGTCACGTATTTTTTGGCTACTTTGCTATCCGGATACTGTAGCAGTTCCTTGGCAAGCCTGCAGCCTTCTGCGTCATCCCATCTACCCTTAAACTTATTAAGGGAGTGTTCTTTTAATAGGTCGGCCGTTGCTGACGCCGATAGACCAATGAAAGTGCCAGGTCCCAAGAGTTTTTGGGAGGCTGCCTTTCTGGCTAGCGAGTCTGCAATACGGTTTCCTTTCGATTTCTTATGGCCCTTGATCCAGCCTAAAGTGACCGTGTTGTTGTTACAGGCTTCGATTAAGGCCATGTGACATTCTAGTACTAGGCCTAATGTAATACGTGGTCTGTTCAGGGCTAGTAGTGTTTGTCTACTGTCCGTAAGGATGTATATATTATTACCTGTGGTTTTCCTTTTGGTAATCTCTTTAGCAGCGATGCAGATAGCAGTGAGCTCTGTTTGAGCAACACTTGCATTGCAGCCCATTTTAAGTTTCGATTCAGGGATCTGGAGAAAATACCACATCCTGAGCCCACATTGGATTTAGACCCGTCTGTGAAGATGCGGATTGCGCCTTCTTCCAATAGGTCTTGTGAGTTGTTTTTAAAGATTACCTTGTAGGGCCTGTTGAAGGCATATTGCGGTGGAATCGAGTCCGTATTGGCCTGCAGCAGTGGGATCTCCCTGAGGGCATCATGCCCCAAGTTACGTCTCAGTTTACCGGATCCTACATCAGGTTGTATACTAGTAGAGCGCAGACGTGCCATGGTCATCAAAACAACCTCCTTGATGTATATGTCAAGGGGAGTGAGACCGAGGATTACCTCCATAGCTCTTGTTGGTGTGGTTCTCATGCCTCCTGTTGCGTTGAGGCATGCTGTTCTTTGGATTTGGTCCAGTTTACGGGCGATTGTCAGCTGGTTTGCCTTAGCTCCCCAGGCAATCGCGCCGTACGTTAGCATAGGTCTGATGATGGCAGTGTAGATCCAGGCAGCAACCTTAGGTGACATTCCCCAGGTGCGGCCGATGCTTCTACGACACTGCTTATTAGAAATATATGCTCTTTTAACTCTGTTTTCTAAGATGGAGTTCCACGTTAACTTACTGTCAAAGGTGACCACTAAATATTTCACCTCTGAAGAGAAATTAAGTTTGGTATCTAGGAGCTTTGGGGCTTGATGTTTTGCAAGCTTCCTTTTTTTCGTGAAGAGTACCATCTCAGTCTTTTTTGGATTTAATGACAGCGAATGGTCTCTGCACCATTGTTCTATGATATTGAGGGCCTCCTGCATTAAAGCGCAGAGTGTCTCCTCGAATACTCCTGTTAGCAGAATCACTAGGTCATCTGCGTATGCTATTGTGTAGAAGTTGTTATCATTGAGGTGGCTGACCAAGGAGTCTAAGAACATGTTCCATAGTAGTGGTGAGAGCACCCCTCCCTGTGGACAACCTTTTACAACCAAGCCTCTGATGGTTACATCATCTACACTGATTTTGATTGCTCTTTTTGAGAGCTTTTTATATATCCAGCCATTTATGGTTTGGAGGATATTCTTGTTGGAAAGTGCATTTGTTATTTTAGGAAAAGTGGTTGTATCAAATGCGCCTTCTATGTCTATGAATACACCCAGGGTGGACTCCTTATTTTCCAACGATTTCTCGATGCGGCCCGCCACGAGATGAAGAGCCGAATCGGTAGACCTCCCTGGAGTGTATGCATGTTGATTTGGATGCAGTGGATTTCGTGTTATCACCACATCTCTTATGTATCGTTCGCACAGCCTCTCTAAAGTCTTCATTGAAAACGATGTGAGGCTAATGGGTCGATATGCTTTTGGGATGGAATAGTCCATTCTTCCTGGTTTTGGTATGAACACGACTTTGACTTCTCTCCAACCTATTGGAATATACCTCAGTGCCAGTGAGGATCTGAGGATTCCTACCAGGTGCGGCATTAGGTCATCCAGGCCCCACTGAAGTAGGGCTGGATAAATGCCGTCCGTTCCCGGGGATTTAAAGGGGGAGAATCCTAAGATGGCCCACCTCAGTCTATCCGCGTCGACGATCTGTCGTGATATACGCCAGTCATCTTCCGTCGGGTAGTGATTCTCCTCATCCTCCCAGGCCGCCGTATTTGTGGTTCTGGAGTCAGGAAAGTGAGTTGACATCAATAATTGAAGACTTTCCTTTAGGTTGGCAGTTTTAGCGCCATCCTCTCTGGTTAGTATATCGATATGACGGTGGGGATCTTTTGAGAGGGCTTTTTGGAGTCTATCTGCTTGGGGGAAATCCTCGATTTCCTCGCAGTAGATTCTCCATGCCTCTCTTTGTTTTTGTCTGATGACTTTTTTATACTCTCTGAGGTGAGAGTTGTATGAATTCCAATCCTCTTTGAGTCTTGCTCGCTTAGCCTTAAGGGTCAATAATATTTATTAGTTTCAATTTTAGAATGTATCTGTGAAATAAAAAATCATGAGAAATGTAAGTAAATGGAAACTGGGCATTTTTTAAACATACCGTTCACCCACTTATCGATTTTCCTGCAATATTCACCTTGCATCTCGAACTCTAATTACCTCGAACATCTTTTAAAAAACCTAAAAATAAACACAAACGTAATGCACATCTTGAAACTGTTTGCCTACAGATGCCATATTAAATCACGTGGCATAATTGTAGTATTTAAGTTCGTTTCTCGATCTCATTTGCACCAAACCGGTCAGTAACCGGCAACAAAATGGGCTATATGTGAAAGGTAACCCAATATCTACTAGATATCGGCCGATTCTTACCCGATACGTGTGTAACGGTACTTACAATTTAATATCAATGTTGATATATTTTTACGAATAAAGCTTTTATAACTAACTTTACAATATATTTAGAACCTATTAACGAGAGTAATATAAAATATATATTCGCAATATGTGTTTTTAAAAATAAAACTGGCTGGAATCAATCTATTTTCAGATATCAAACCCCGACAAAGATAATGGATACGCGTTCTAATAAAAACAAAAAAATTTAAATGGCAAAAAGCTACCTCGCGCCGCATCCACTTTAAGTACATCAATCTGATGCAGTAGTTTTTGTGTCTCACCCAGTAGACTTTAACCTGTAACACAGAAGTCGGCATGATTTGATCATTACAGAGCTCCGAAAAGATCGGATACCTTTATAATACGAATAAAACAAAACCTATTATTTGAGTTGGTCGAAGTAGGCGGGGTATGGTGGTTTGGAAGAAGGCGGCCTTGAGCTGCCATCACCCAGAGAAAATGTCTTCATCACATCTCTGTTATAACAACCACAAAAATAACACCACGAATACGCATACTTTGGGTATATTAAATGGGCAACGGATGAAAATTTGATATGCGGCTCAAAGGTACGACTTCGCGAATAATGGATTTATTGTGTAACTAATTGTATGTTTGGAACGAATCACTATAGAATTAACTAAATATGGGAAAATAACTTTATGATTGTTTACCTGAAATCTTTAGTAGAATATAACGTGAATAAAAAACTAGGTTATTGTTTGTTTTGTATACAGCGTGAAATGAACTTGAGAATTTTATTTTAATATTATTATTATGTAATAAGAAATTGTTAATTGTTCGGATATGAAGATACAAGAAAAATATTTGTATCGGAGACTTATTCACCTTTCAATAATTATTTTTAGCTAGGCCTATATCGGACATAATTAATAGTAATCATTTATCAAACACGATTGATTTGATAATTGGAAATATATGAATTTATCGTATTAATAGAAAGCGGCTGGCAAGGCCTAAATCTGCCTACTACTTGAAATTTCATCTAAATCTTGATTGATTTGATAATTGGAAATATATGAATTTATCGTATTAATAGAAAGCGGCTGGCAAGGCCTAAATCTGCCTACTACTTGAAATTTCATCTAAATCTTGCCATTCAAACTCTAAAGGAACACATACACTTAAAGCAATAATACACTATTCTTTTCAATACGGGCTTAAAGCTACTAATGGTTACAGTGTATGAACCCTGTATTTATGGGTATCTTTTTGAAGGTACGGCACATCTGACTGCTGGAAGATTTCTGGAAAACATTATTATTGTTGACGCCATTTGTCTAGGCAGGGAGTGAAGTAATATCAAAGTGTGGTAAATAAATTATTGGTTTCTAGGCTGATCATACTTTTTGAAGTTCTGACATTTTTCTATTATGGTATTTACTCGAATTAGTCTGAACTTGGAAGTGTTATGATACTTGCGTGTTAAAAATATAATGTGTTTTGTTTGGATACGATATGACGCCAATGTGGAGGAAATATTGAAAATCCTGAAACACTGAATGCTCTTTTACTCTAATATGAATACTTTGGTTGGTTCGATATATGTAAGAGCGAATTAAATTTCAAAACTAGAAAACAAACTTATTAAAAAAATATTTTAACTCAATGATTATTACAGTTGGTAAAGAGGTTAAGACTGAATATATTTTTTGAATTAACAAACAATAAAAATAAAATAAAATGCCAAGTACAGAAAATAATTAAATTATAATTATTGTGTAAACAGGTTTTCTCTTCGTGTTTGTTGATAAAGTTAGAAAGAATTATAATGTGGGAAATGTAGGGTAGTTCCATTGGTTCACCCTGGAACTGATCATGTTTTTCCATTTTTCTAGAATATTTTCTATACAGATACAAGAATAATAAAATTAATGAAGTTAATGAAAATAATAAATTTAATAAAAGTAATAAAATTATTAAAATCAATTCAAGTAATAAAATTAAAATTATTATTGTTGTTATTCTTAAATAGCTTTGATGGAGTTCTATAGGTAGCAAGTTTGATTTTTGAAACAGTGGTAGCCGCGTGGTTGGATCGTCCAGATATAAATTCTTGATGTAGATTTTGTGCTGAATTTCTTTAGGTTCTTTGACGCCTGGTCATTCTTGAGTGAATGTTTTATTGAATCCTATCCAGGTGTGTGTTTGAAATACAATTATTGTTTCCTAATACGACGTTACATTTTGAGATTTTCAATTATTTAAAATTTTGTTTACAATCTTCATTAATGCTAGTTGTTTTCTTTGAGAAAATTATTGTATTTCTATTAGTTAGTTGAGTGAAAAGTCGTTTTATACTTGAGCGCAGCTGCAGAGTGAAAGGTCTTCTAAGTTACAAGGGTCTTCGAGTAGTTGTTTTTCGCAATACCAGAACGAGAATGTTTTCTTGCATTCTTCGTTTGTCCATTTTGTTTATCCTTTGGAATATAATATGAAGGTGTACGGGGGTAGAAAGATATTATTTCCATTACTGGCAATATGGATAATTTAGGAAATAAAGATTAATTTATCGGCTAACATGGGTAGCCACTTTAAGAGCAATATATTATTAAGTTTACGAAGTAAGCATTAGATAAACTTCGATTATTGCTAATAATGTCGGAATTTTAGAAGCGATTTCATTGTGAGAATGAATAATATGTAAATAATTTTTCTTCTAATTATTTTTGTTTAATCAATTCCACGGTTAAAATTTCTTTGTTGCTAAATGATATTGTTGTAAGTAAAATTTGATTACAGTTTCTTAGGTCTCGAATTTGTTCTAACCGAATATGAATAATAGTTTCGTTATTTAATCTATAATTTGAAGTATTTAATTCTGTTAGAACGTTTTCTGCATAAATTTGTATTTGCCGTAGGTCTGTTCGCCAGCGTTGAGTAATCTGTCCTGCAAATATATGAAATTTCAGTCATTAGTTTCTTTTCGATTAAATTTTATTTTCAAATGCTTTTTGAATTTCGATTAGGTTGTTTGATCAAGATTTCCTGAAATATATTTTACTTCTGTAAAGAGGCCGTCTACTAAACCTATTATAATTACTTTATTTGATCGGGCATACATTCTAAGCTTAATTATATCTCCTGAGAGTAATTATTGCTACAGTAATTGTTGAATCTCAAGTCAATGAACTTCTTGTAAAACTAATTTACTATATGAGTTTCAATTTATTCCATACTAAAATAAAGCTAATGATAATTAGTCTTATATTCTGCTAATCCTAAACTATCTAAAATGTAACCTCAGGATTCAATTGCTTTGACTAGAAGTGGCTGGGTGGCTATCTTCATGGTTAACAGGAGGATGTACTGGACAATTATATGCGAGCTTCTTTCTTGCCTCCAATTCTCTGAAGGAACTTGAGCCTTGTCTTTGGACAACCGTCTTCTTTTTCAAATATTTTTGTAGTTCGATTACTGTCTAAATTTCTTTATACAAAATGTAGACGTTTACCATCCAGAAGAGGTGTTTTCTACAGACAGTATCCTGTTCGCAGCGCCAGTTAAATTTCAGAAGTAGAACATATACTTTTAAATTTTTTTTATTTTAACTCAACAGTTATTGCAGGTGGTAAGAAGGCTAAGACTGAATATTTTTTTAAATAGCAAACAATAAAAATGGAATAAATTGCTAAGTGTAGAAAATAATAATATATTATATGATAATTATAATTATTGTGTAAACAGGATATCTCCACGCGTTTGCTGATAAAGATAATTATAATGTGGGAAACGTCCTGAAAGCACTTTACAATAATATTATATAAATTTATGTGGTTGTCTCCATATGAGTAGCAAGTAATTACACCATGGTGTTCATCGGGAATAATATTTTTGACATTTTTATTCAAATGGTAAAGTTTTGATCATTTTTCGGAACATGTAACACACGCTCTTGTTAAAGGTTTCGATCATGCCGTGACACCCAAATCGATCCCTATAGAAACATCATTTTTTTCCTTCCTTCTAATCAGACTGAAGTGAACAAACAATATGTTGTCAAAGTCCTCCAACTATCGTAGCCCCTTCATCCTCATTCAAAGAAAGTCAGACGCTCAAAGATCTTCGCGTTAACTAAATCTTGTCATTCTTCCAAGCGAGAAGACCAACACCAATGTTGTTTCGGATATCTCTGATTATCTAGAGAAAACGAATAAAATTCTTAATATATAGTCATTCCTAATAACTCCACTACATTTCTAAAAACCATAAAAAATATGCATCAAAAAGTAACAACTTTTTTCGTTCCATTCCATTACAATATTTTTGACGAGTGAACTCCTCAAAAATATTCTCATTTCATCTGCAGATATACTTTTCAGCTTCAAAGTCTTCCTATTCACCAATATCCCAATAGGAGAAACTTTGTTCCTCTTAGAAACTAAACGTCATAGATTGTCCACGGTGAAACATTTTGTCAACACCTTACTCAAGAGTTTTGCTATGAACCTACTAAGGGTACCTCAACAGTATCCAATCTTTTACCAATCGCTCCGAATATATTTATGGAACATTTTTTTATCGACTATCATAGAATTTCTAAATTCCGACGTAGTTTTTGGTATTGAAAGAGCTTCATTCTAGCTATAGGGTAAGAACATTCATTCTCGCCCTTAGTTTGGAATAAATACTTGTGGCGCCCTCTAAAAGTCACGGTTCAATTGATGGAAAGAGAAAATAGGCGTGATCCGTTTTCTACACCAACTGCTTAAACAAATACATAATGTTTGATTTTGAATTAACCTGTACTCCTCCGGAAGTCCGAGAAGCTGCAGACATTGCGGAGAAGGGACGAGAAAAATGTTTCATTTTACATTAAATGGTGCGCAATATAGGGTGTGCATATTTTGTTGAAATGAGAAAAGAAAGTAAAGCTTCAACATTTTGGTTCGATATTAGATGTTGTGAGCTGTACTCAATATCAAGCAAAATATCGACATTTGCCAGTATGCTGGATATAAAACTAAAAAATCCAATGTTCTCTCAAGAGAAAATATCAGTACCTTCTTAAATGAGACTCCAGAGAAATATCTTATTCAAAAGCTAATATTTCTACTAATTAATTAATATCAACTATGGGTTTAATAGCATATTTTACTTTAAGGTTGTTTTAATTATGCAGATGCTGATGCGATGAACTCCTAAGTTTGAAAATGAGTGATTTGGAAATATTAGAAAAGGGCATAATGATAGTTATTCCTGTAATAAAAATCTACACTTCCTGAACATTTGTAATTACAAAATCGGAATGGATAAAAATCATAAAGCAATGATCTTCACCATTGGTTCCGATCGATTTTTTACAAATTGGGAATGGCAAGATTTCAAATCAGCATTGTGGCCACAATCCCATTGAAGGTTTTCCCAAAAAATAGCGGCTTTTTTAAAATTAGATAATGCTCACGGGTTTACGTGACATTGTTTCAGACGGACTTCAGCTACATTCCTAGCAAATACAGGTGGGTCATTTCCCTACTATTTTCAACGTAAGAAATGTCTATATTAATAACCGATGGCGAATGAAAAATATGTTTTCTGTTGGTTCTTAAACCGTAAATTTTATCGAGATGTCACAAGAGGACTTGGTATCTCTAAAAATGTTCAAAAAACTCAATTGTTGCATTTATAATTGAAAAAAGATATGTATACCAAAAAATTGCCGCATCCACGATTGAATTTGTCTGTACCAAGTTCACATGTATAATGTTGACTTGTTATAACGCCAAAAAGTGTGTATATTTCCGGTTAAAACTTAATCCAATCAGCCATTTTATAATTATGAATAAAAAACCATTTTTAATGTCCAACTTTAGATCCCTATAGTTGGTTAACGAAGGGCGTAAAGAAGATTTTTTATATGAAATACCATCATTATTTTAAGTATCTCCATCATCTCCAAGGTTTTTGGTACCAACTCCTGGGATACCCCGTACAAATATCCCACGATTCTATAACTTAATGGTTCATATAAAGCAGTATAGCACTTCTAACTTAACTACGATACTGACAAAAAACAAAATATAGCTAGTGTTAACAATCGTTACAGCTAATTTCGTAAATACCACTCTTTTACAAATCCCGTATTTTATCCCAAGGATTACCTAACAACTTTTGAATGTATTACTTGATTTATAAATCAAATTTAAACCTACGCTGTTGAAAATATTTGTTAAACATTTTGTATAAGCAGGAATAGAACGTAAAATGTAATGAAACAAATTTCACCTTCTTTTCACTTCGATTTTGGAAAAAAGTAGTCTAACGAACTGATTTCCTAAACCTATGTAGGACAAAACTAGATACGTTTTAGCTTACCTTCGGTTGCTGAAGACGATAACTAAGTTATCGAAACGCGTGTATGACAGTATAATTGTGAATATTTAAAAAATTAATGGTGTTGTCTTGTGAGGTAAAGTTTATTTCGCGATGATAACTTTTGGATGCAGACAATTTACCATCAATGTTATCGTAGGGAACAGCTGCCTAATAATTATTTACATATCGTTTGAAAAATAGTACCGGACGTTTTTCCAATGAGAAAAAGGAAAGGAAGAATTTGTAGCGTTAAGACTCCTTCAATTGTTTCGAAAGCAAAGTCCTACATTTTAAAAAGTTAAATGTATTTTTATGTTAATATAATATTGACGCGACTTTATGACAACCGATAAAAAAGCAATTAAATAAAAATAAATAGTTATGTGTGAAAAGTAAATACTTATACGTCAATATATAATTTTAAAACAAATATTCTCTTTAATTTTTGTCTATTTGTTTGATTGTTTTGAAGTGAGTTATCCTTACACCATTATTGATTTTATAGCTTTGTGTTTTTCATACATTTCTAAGTATCTATTTCCTTCATAAATAGTGATCGACATAGAAGATTCAAAGGGTTAATTGAACCAGAAAATAAACATGGTTTTTATTTATTCAACCATACTCGTATACTAAACTGAATATATAAAAATCAATAGATCGCTTTTAAACAATCTCACATATTCTAACGATACCGTGATCACAGATGACAATATACAAAATTTACGAATATAAGTCAATAAAATAAATATAATTGGAAAAGTATACGCGCTATAAATATCAATGCCTCTAAAACAAAATTAATGATAATTGGGAAATTTAACTAATTGAGAGTCACGAAATGCTATTGCGATGATGAAATGAAAGCCCGTATAGCATTTGCCAGACACTTCAACATACCTTCTACGTAGGAAAGTGCTGCTAGATCTAAAACAATCAGCGGCTTGATGAACACTTGTTCCGGCTCAAATTCCAAACGTGAACGGTTGGATAAAGAGCCTTCGGGAATTTCCACCACGTCCACCGTCAGAAGAAAACCCATGGTACACCTTTGATATCAACACTAAAGGAGAATCTAAAAAGACTACTCACATGAATCAAAATTCAATGTCCAAAGACCATTTATGGCTATAATAGATAATAGAAAATTAGAATTTTTACGTTAAAAAAGAGCAAAGAACCAACTATAGAAATTATCTGTACCTGCTCAACAAATAAGGTAGTCGAAGAATCAAAAAGCCACCATTATTTCAACTCGAAAGCCACCTCAAAAATTTGACAGATCAAATCAATTGTCGTACTTAGAAAATCTATAAAAAATATCTGATACTAACGTTAGTCGAAGTTCACAAGTAGAAGAAACATTTTTTAAGCTAAAATATATGAAATAAGAGCTGGTACTAGTATTTTATTTACCTTTTTTATTGCATGAAATTTTTCATCGAGAAATTATTGAATAAAATTTTAGTATTTGGTTCTTGTCGGATCTTGTAGAGGAGGATTTATAAGAGCAAATAAGAATTTTTCCGGACACTTGATTATTAGGACATGGAAATAAGTTTATTTCGCAGTTTAGTTTAATACAGAGCAAAACTTTAACAAGATTAAAAAATCAACTAAATTTGGTTCAACTAATCTTATTAAAATTACTTGTGAATGTATATTTAAATATTTTTTGTGATATCTAATCATTTAACAATAATTTCATTTAATACACATTGATTGCCTCATAAAACGAGATGAAGGTACTCTATATCTAATTACAAGTGGAGTTGTCACTCTTGGAGTGAAATCTTATGAATTATTGAACCAACAATATGAAGGTACTCTAATTAATAAGAAGACATGATTTCAAACTGCCAAAAGTCAGACAAGTGGATATCGAATTCGGTGAATTGGTTTCACATTCCCCAGAGGCCGTTAGTACTTACTGAACCAATCAGCCTCTCTCACCTGCAATAATTCACCCTCATCTTTACGAAGGTAACGCAAGTAAATCTGCATCACGCGAAGGGAGCTTCAGTCGTGATTGCAAGGTTGATCGCTAAACTGCAACTGAGAATTGTATTGATCCAAGAACCATGGACCAACAAAGAAGGCCAAATCAAGGGTTTGGCATGTGAAGACTCAAAACTGATTTATTACCAAAGGCATCTTCGTACTTATAAGAAATAACATAAAATATATATTTGTTTCAGAATACATGTCACAATAATGGTTCCCTCATCATTGGGGGTATCGACCGGGACATCGTCATTGCATCCGCCTACTTCGCCGGAGACGGGCCGATGACACCGCCGGAGGAAATGCAAAAACTATTGAGACTCTGCAACCCAGACGGTTGCCAGTCATAATTGGTTCTAATTCCAACGCACGCAATACCGTGTGGGGAAGCACTGATAACAACGCCGGAGGTGAGTGTTTATTAGAATATTTCTTGGAAATAACCTTGAGACCTTAAACGTACGTACAACATGAGAGCAAGGGAAAAGGCCGTGAACGTAACAATAGTTAATTTTTTTTTTATATGGGTGGGAAAACCGTCAAAAGGCGCTTGGCGTAAAAGTTGTAGGTTGCCAAACAGTGTGGGATTTGTACCTCACTAAAAACCCACCCATAAGGAGCATCGACTACTGGGGTCATTAGCTCTTGATCATTAGCTCTTGTTACTACATTTTATATATGTTACTACATTTATATTTTCAGATTTTGTCGAATAGTTTGATGCACTTCATATATTCTAAGGTGTTCTTTATATTTTCGTTATTCAGGTTCTCTTCGAGTTGGTGTTTTATGTCATATTGATGTCTTTGCGGATTGAATGTGTGACATAGTTAATATTGCTGCTAGGAAAAATCTTTAAGATTGGAGGGTGATGAACGAGCCACCACTCATTGACAATAAGATCATCGAATTTAGGATAGAGGGAGATACCAACACGATTCCTTCAATTCGTAATCCTAGAATGACGGATTGGTCTCTTTTCAAGACCAATCTGAAGGACAATTTGGAACAGATCGAAGTAAACCGGTAAATCACCAGCACTACGATCTGTAACAAAGAGTCGAATGGATCAGTGATGCAATAATGGAAGATTTTCATTCCAGCTGCCCACTGACAAAGGCAATATCTGGCAAGGATGCTCCTTGGTGGAATGACAACGTGCCAAACCTCAGGAGAGAGATCGGTCGGCTCTTCAATAGAGTCAAACGAGACGGTAATTGCCAAGGCTACACTGAGAAGCTTACTCAGTATAATAAAGATATTAGGAAGCCCAAGAGGCTTGATTTTCAAGCCATTTGTGAAAGTATCACTGGCACAATGGCCACACTACAAAAGAACATGGCAAATGGGGGAACTAACACCACGTCACCGAAAAAGCCAGACGGATCATACACGAAACGAAAAGTGAAGAAGAACGATCAATGCTTTTTCTCAGAGCCTACTTTCCGGGTAGTGAACGGGCAACAAGTACTGAAGCAGCAATGGACTACACTGAAAAATCCTGCAAGAAGGATTGGGCCATTGCAAAGAATCTTTCATCCGTACAAATTACCAGGAGTGGTTGGAATATTTGCAGCACTCCTGCAGGAGATTCTTCATCACCTGCTGGATATTACAAGAAGCAGTCTAGCAGTAAATCTAATCCCTAGGAAATGGAGAAGGGCAAGGGTAACCTTAATACCAAAAATAGTGGAAAAAGACTGAACCCATCCCCTGATATTTTAGACCCATCTTGCTAACATCGTTTTTACTTAAATCTGGAGAGTACACCACTTCATAAATGTCAGCAAGCTTACAGAGTGAGTCGACCAACAGATACTGCTCTGTATCAGTTGACCGAGAACTCTAAACAACAAAGAAATCGCAATTTGTGCATTCATGGACATATCTTGGACTTTTGACAATACAACTCATGTGTCTCTCAAAGAAGCACTAAAAAAGCGAGGAAGGAATGGAACCATTATAAAATGTATGTATGAGTTGTTGACGACGAGGATAGCTGAGACACAGGGGGGAAGTCTTACCACCTCTGTTAAAGCCACTCGCGGGACACCTCAAGGGGTAGTAATATCTCCACATCTATGTAGCCTAGCAGTAGATGAGTTGCTTCATAGGCTAACGGAGCTTGGTGTAGAATGTATGGGATATGCTGATGACATAGTCCTAATAGTTAGAGGCAAGTTCGAGAGCACCCTGTGTGATTTATTACGAAAGAACCTCAGAACTATTGAGCAATGGTACTTGTCATTGGAGCTGAACATTAACCCAAACAAGACCACAGTAATACCATTTAACCCGTGAAGAAAACTTCCAGCTATGAAACCCCTACCTCTAAACGGGGAAATCATGCAATGGAGGGATAACCTAGACAGTAAACTTCTGTGGAATAAACATTTTGAAATAACTGCTAGTGAAGCAATAAAGGCTTTGATGGCGTGCAGAAGTCTAGCTGGTAAGACTTGGGGTTGTAACTAAAATACTGCGATGGATGTACGCCATGATTGTGAGACCAGCAATTACGTATGGGGCGATGGTCTGGCATACCAAAGCAGGTCAAAACAGCACGAGGAAGACCCTTGACAACGTTCAAAGGCTTGCCTATTCGCATTTTTTTTACTATTCCATAAAAAATTCTTTCCGTATATTATGGGTAGCTACTGGATTTTTTTGAACGACATTCATATCGTTTTATCAGTTTACAAATTATAGCAAGGAAAATGACCTAAATGAAATTGTGTTCTATTTATGCTGATGATATAACTAGTCCTAATAATTAGAGGCAAGTTCGAGAGCACCCTGTGTGATTTATTACAAAAGGGCCTCAGAATTATTGAGCAATGGTGCTTGTCATTGGTGCTGAACATTAACCCAAACAAGACCACAGTAACACCATTTAACCGGTAAATAAAACGTCCAACTATGAAACCTCTAAACGGGGAAATCATACAATGGAAGGATAACCCTAGACAGTAGGATAAACCTAGACAGTAAACTTCTGTGGAATGAACATTTTGAAATAACTGCTAGTAAAGCAATAAATGCTTTGATGGCGTGCAGAAGTCTAGCTGGTAAGACTTGGGGTTGTAACTAAAATACTGAGATGGATGTACGCCATGATTGTGAGACCAGCAATTACGTATGGGGCGATGGTCAAAGCAGGTTAAAACAGCACGTGTGTGCGTCACTGGGGCTATGAGAACGTGCCCAACTAGGGCACTTGAGATCATTACAGATCTCATACCTCTACATCTGGTGATAGGAAGGTCAGCCCACGAGTCAATTCTTAGATAGGGAAGGTTCGGGCAATGAGAGTATCACAAATCAGGGAGCCTGACCCTCTTTAACAAAGTACATCTTATCAGCGAATCTTTCCAGCGACGAAATTATCAATAAAGTAAACATCGAAAAGAACTTCACCACGGTGCTAAGTAAGAGGGAATATTGGGAAAGGGAATACACCATCCACACTCTCAAAGGAAATACCATTGGATGGTACACATATGGTTCTAAAAACCACCACAGGAGCAGGCGCTGGAGTAAACGAGCCTGGCACTAGATACTCATTATCGTTAGGCTCCTGTCCGAGCGTCTTTCAGGCAGAAATACTTGCAAATGAAAGATGCATGAACCTAGAAAGAAATTACCAGAAATGTGATTTAGCGATTCACTCTGACAGTCAACCAACTATCAAAACATTGAGCTCCCATGTTATTAGTCTGGATTTCTGGCCTCTCAAGAATCAAAGGAAATAAAGAGGGTAATAAAATCGCCAGGAAAGGAGCAGGAACGCCCTTTATTGGACCGGAACTGTTACCTATTCGCATTTTTTTTACTATTCCATAAAAATTTCTTTCCGTATATTATGGGTAGCTATTGGATTTTTTTGAACGACATTCATATCGTTCTATCAATTTACAAATTATATCAAGTGAAATAACCTAAATGAGATTGTGTTCTATTTTTTTTCATTCAAAGACTGTGAATAAATAATTTCAATTGATACATTTCCGATAGCAGATAAAAATCTTTCAGCCTGTCAAAACAAAGTAGCGTCGTGGTTAATAAATAATTTTTTTCATTCAACCCATTTTGATAAAAGTTCCGATTATATCGTCTCTGTCACAAAAAATTAATACGTTATAGACCCCATGCATTATTATTATTATTCTGGTTTATTAATTTCCAGTTTTAGCTACCAATTTATATAATTACTTCATTTGTTGAAGTGAACATAGTTGAGTTATAATTTATGATAGTAAAACAACCAACTGTACACTTAAGAATGTCTGATATTTCGTTAATTATAGTTTCGAATTTTTCAATCTGATACTTCTTCGTAAACATCGACCACAAACTAATCTCTTAATCAGTAAAATTTATAGAAAGTCTAAAACCTGCGAAACAGAGAAACCATAATATTTCTGTCGATGTCGGTTGTCGACACTTTTTGGTAATTCTCCGAAAAATAACTGCGTCATTAATCAATGTAAGGTTAAGTTCCGATTTTTTAAGCGTTTGCCCGGTAAGAAACATTTATCAAGTTCTTATCAGACCGATCGGCATCGCCTGTAGATGGTTCTTGGGTGAAATTGCGGTTCGTCAATCTGTGTGATATACAATCAGATAATTTTGGGAAAGAATTAAATTAAAGTTACAAAGAATGTCTCTTTCGTGAATGTGAAAGAATGCAGGTTGAAGGACAACTATAACATTTCATGTAAATGAACGCTTTTTCTTTAGAAAACTACATTTTGAACATAAATATTTTGAGAAAATCTGTTATTTTTGTGGATATGTTTTGTCAGCCCAAAAACTGTATTATAGTCGTTTGTCGCATTCCAGCTTGACAACCTTAAAAGTCGAGGTTATCAAATCGTGCATTGGAAAGAATGTGCAATAATATATCCTTATTTAACACTATTAGACATTTTTTGCAATTCCTTGCAGAGAACCATGAAAATGTCACATATTATGCAGTTCGATCATTGAGAATTAACATTGAAGTAAAGTACAGAATTCCTGTTTTCAAACTTAATGTTCTTATTCTTACCGAGCCATTTTCTCAGGTTGGCCAGCCATGACATTTTCTATTTTCCGGGGTGTCTTTTCCGTAAATCTTCTTTAGATGATTAGGTGCAGTAAGTTATAATTTTTCTGTTTTCTCATTATCTATAACATACTACTAAGTAGATCTGGCCGTACTTCAGGCAGCCAATGACCTTGAGACACAGTCATCGTCTCTTAGTCGCTAACAGTAATCCAAAATGGCCGACACCAGATAAGGGGTTCGTTATCAGTTTTCAAAATTCTACAAATCTAAAACATTATTTCAATTTTTCAAAACAATGATGTTACAGATCCCATCATAATTTTGTAAAATAATATTTCCTACGACGTTCGATCAATATACAGGGTGTCGATTTTATATACAGGATGTAGTCATAAGGGTTGGTGACGCTGTGTGTGGTAGGGTGACGTCACAGGCACTACGACGTTCGATTAATATACTGGATGTACAAAAAAAATGTTATAAAGGCACTTTTTCAAAAAATAATTTTTACAGCGCTATCATATTAATTTTGTAAAATATTATTTCATATAGGTAAGAAAACCACATTACTTTCCTTTCGGCGACCCCCACCCCTCCTCGCACGCGTTTCTGCGATAGCATAAATACACGAAGTAACATTTTTAACGTTTAGTATTCGATTTTAGCTGAAAGTGTTAACATGGCAAGCTCCAAAATATTTAGGGTTTCCCAACTTTACGGCAGGAAGGTCAAATCGACCGATGAGAGATTTGGATTGTGGCTCCTGTTGGAAAATTTGGAAGGTAACAATATGGTTACAGATATTGGAAATATGGAAGATGGACTTATACGAATTACAGAACCATTTTGCGACAACATAATGCTTGTGAAGGTATGCGGCTTAGAGGACTGCTATGGAAATTCTAAACTTGTTAAAAAAGAAATATGTGGTTCTTTTAATAGTTATATACGTGGAAAGTTTGGCGAATCAGTTTCTGCCAAACATGGTGTTAAAGCAAAGTTGCTTTTCCTCTTACTAAGTAACAACCCACTTGCAGTAGGAACAAGAGAAGTAGTCGGAGAAGATTTGGAAATTATTAAAAGGAAACATAAAGAACCTGTGTGCATTCCATACAAAGTAGAATTGGCGGACGTTAAACTCGACAGGCTACTTAGTGAAATATCAAGTTTATTGGAGCAAGTCCGGAAGGAAGATTACTACCTAATGGACTTAGACATAACGCAGGATTTTGCAGGAGTTTTTAACAAAGAGGAAATGATTAATTATTTAACAAACAACTTTAACTTTTGCATCCAAGGTGAGTACAAGGAAAGGTGCGACGTCATTGTAAACAATGATAAAACAGTTGGCATAGATTGCCTTACTTGGCTCACACCTAACGCAAGGGTTAAGATATACAACAAATTTATTTGTCAAATAACCAGACCTGGAGTTAACAAGAGCATTGGAAACCATATTATAGATTTCGTCAACTGCCCAGGCGCAAAATTAGAGGAAACTTTCTCTTCTGCATTGGCCAAGAAGCATGGTATTACCAGATTAGAAGCTACGATATACAACTACCCAATTCGAAATTGCCATGGAGAAGGCTACAGTCCTTTAGAAGGTTGCATAACTCTGCTACAAGATAGTAAGTTGTACTTCCAAAATTCTCCGTTTCGATTGCAAAAATGTGATCAAAGTTGACCGAGAGTCTACAGAGCAGCTGTTGTCTTGTGTTTAACAATATAATGCAATATGTTTATTGGGGTAACAGCAATAAAAGAAAGTTGACGGGATTACAAATAAATTTACCAAAAGAATCCGACGCAAGGAAGAAGGTTATACATTACATTCTCTCTGCATGCAGCTTTAATTGCCTCCCTGTTAACCATATAGAAATTGTAGAAGAAAAGGAGAACAGAGACAATGTTCGAATTATACAAAAATGTTACATTAAAGCTGGAGAGACCTATTTTTCTAGGTCCAGTACTCCTTTTTCTACTATACCGGAAGATATCGACATACAGGACGCTGGAGTAATTACTACAGATAATTTGGTAGCACGTGTTTTAAGGAAGAGAACCAATAAAACAAACAAACTTTCTTCTCATAATATTAAAGAATTCAACCCTCTGTAGCAAGCATTACATCGACAAGGAAATGAAAACAGGAAATTGATGAGCTAGATACCAAGAGGCGAAAGCTGGATTTTCTCGAAAAGACAACTGCAATAAAGGAAGAATATAGGAGTCCACTGGAGAAAGAAGAGAAGATAACACAATTGAGGGAGAGATTAGAAAACTATTTTTATAGCCATTGGGTAAATCTAGACCCAGCAGGTGTGTATAAAGTGTCGGCGTTTACGATAAACAATAAAAACAAATATACTTATGTTGGTGTGTTAGCGGAAGAGGATGGCATAAAAAATGTCTACTTCTTAAAGGATTACTACGAAAATATATTTATAAGTGTTTACAACAATGGAGCAGCTCCTATTGCAGATGGTTATATTATAATACTTTATAATAATGGTATGGAGATAATATGTTTCCCTACATAAGAAACGTTCGTAACATTACTACCAATGGCATTACGTCTTACCAAGGCAACACATTCGCCAAGATAGAAAATTTAAAGTTTTACACGGAGGTATGGAAGAATATCCCTTTTACCCAAGAGGATATGACTCAAATTAAAAACATTACCATGCAGAAGCGAAAACATCGTATTAAATTTAGACATTGCCAACGTTTAGAACTAGTTGCCGAAGGAACAGAAATGGTAATTGCCGCTATAAAGGAAGTTGAATACAGGGAGAAATTTCGTCATATATTAAAGTTTGAAAATTCGGAAATCTTCTGTTGCTCGAACTACTGGTTGGAAAGAGAATTTGCAGGAATGGACCTAAGATATAGAATTAAGATAAACAGATAAAATTAAGCATACGTCTAATAGAAAAAAGGAAAGAGTTTTATTTTGTGTCTAATAATTGTTTGTATTATACTTAACAAGCTATTATTGTAAATAAAAACAATTAAAAAAATACTGTTTTGTTACTGTTTTGTTTATCTCTACCAGTGTTGTTTTGGTCCCATTTCCTAAAGATATGGGTTAAGGGAGCCACAATCCAAATCTCTCATCGGTCGGTTTGACCTTCCTGCCGTAAAGTTGGGAAACACTAAATATTTTGGAGCTTGCCATGTTAACACTTTCAGCGAATACTAAGCGTTAAAAATGTTACTTCATGTATTTATGCTATCGCAAAAACGCGTGCGAGAAGGGGTGGGGGTCGCCAAAACAGCTTCGTCGAAAGTAAAGTAATGGGGTTTTCTTACCTATATGAAATAATATTTTACAAAATTAATATGATAGCGCTGTAAAAGTTATTTTTTGAAAAAAGTGCCCTTATAACATATTTTTTTTTGTACATCCAGTATATTCATCGAACGTCGTACTGCTTGTGACGTCAACCTACTACACAACACCAGCGTCACCAACCCTTATGACTACATCCTGTATATAAAATCGACAACCTGTATATTGATCGAACGTCGTAGGAAATATTATTTCACGAAATTATGATAGGATCTGTAACATTATTATTTGAAAAAATAAAATAATGTTTTAGATTTGTAGAATTATGAAAACCACAAACATAACGAACCCCTTATCTGGTGTCGCCCATCTTGGATTACTGTTAGCGACTAAGAGACGATGACTGTGTCTCAAGGTCAATGGCTGCCTGAAGTACGACCAGATCTACTCTACTAGTTATTGGGTTTTTACTTGTGTCTCTACTTCCCCTTTCCCTATTTTCTTCAGAACAACCTAATTAGAGACTCGGTCAATGTCAACCCAACTAACTTTCATCCTCCTCTGATACTGTTAATGCCTCCACCCCGTTCAGCAATATTGGGAAGATGAAACATTTGACGAGTCTAATCCCAATTTTAGGTCTGTATTGCAACGGTTCTTACTCATGTTGACAAATGCTGATCTAGCTTGTTCTATGCCGCATCTTGTTACTCAGATATTTGTGATTTGAGTATACCAGTTTTAATTGTACATTATCATGAACAAACAGGTTGGAGTTAATTCTAGGTCTTCTTGAAATCATCATACATGTTTTATCAGTATTTATTTTCATGTCAGGTTGACTATGTTGAATGTATTTCCATTTTCTTCTGATATTTGTCCCATTCCTCTTCATGAATATTAATTAGGAAATAAAATTTATATTCTAACCTCTCTACATTTATTTTCAATTCATAGTCAATAATATTGCTCGGTCAATAAAAAACTGTAATACAATCATTAAACAAAAAAGCCTACATTTCAATTTGACAACATTGATCGCACATAATTCATTTGATATTGACACCAAAAATTTTGTTACCGGCCATACTTTACGCCTGCACTGTATATATTTTTAATTACATGTTTTTTAATTCTGTAGCGGCTAAAAACTCCCCAGGAATGATAATATAGTTTATTCACATTCTTGATACACAAAAGAATCAACTGAAAGGTTTCAAGGAGATCGCAAATGATCTCAGAAGAAATTACATATGAAACTAAAAAAATAATTCCAATACAAAACTTAATTATAATCGACAGAATAAAATAAAATATGAAATGAGAATGTGCAGAGGTTTCGCTATGTGAATGCATGACAGCAGAATAACATGTTAACAAATGACCATCCACACATAATGTAAGCAGTACAAAGTGGTCAATGATTCTCAGAACATCAGTATATATTCTATCTCCTTACTTATTATGTCTCGATTAAGTGGTCGGGCTTCTGTCAGGGGAATTTGATACGAAAAAATGTAATTTTTAAATGGGCAGGACAAGGATGTCTTTAAGTTATTACTTGGACTCGAAAAACGTTTGTGATTCAAATATCCTTCTAGATACATTGTGACGATGATGTGATGAAATACATACTTATGTACGAGGTTCCACTTTAGATTTCACAGTTAAATTTAAAAGGACCTTTTGAAGGCTGGTTTGTATGGATGCAAAATTCTTCAATTGTGAAGTCGGATATGAAGAAATGCGTTTTGTGCATTAGTTTTAGCGTAGTTCTCATTTGTAGTATTGGAAAAGTTGTTGTTATTGTTTTTATATTGAATCGGATCCACGGAAACTCTCATCGACTTTGGTTCAATTTTGATTAGCATCAGAAATTGTGCACTGGGGTTTTTATGAGAGGCTAAGCCAATACGGTATATTATTTATTGAAAAAATCAAATTGAGAAAACCATTCCCGTTTTTAGTAGGATTTACATTTTAAGTGGAACCACATTTTTTAAAAAAGTAAAGTTACAAAAAAAATTCTAGAGAAAATCTTAACTGGAACAGTGGCATGGATAAGACTTTTTGGAAAAACGTGAGGTTTTGGAAGATAGTTCACTCAACTTAACGGTTATAAGTCAGTGGTCACTTGGTGTGACGATGAAACTTCAACCAAACAGTAACAGAGAATAGACTGAAACATAAAATCAAGCTGGTTTGGAACATATATAAAGAAAAACAATAAGGGGTACCTACAGATTATCCTGAACAAAAAAGAGATCCAAATTGTAATCTGAAATGATGGTACACGTACCATTGAAAATTATGATCAAGCCTGTAAATTGAATAACAATTGAAGTAATAAATTGTTATTTGACGCGATCAATAACTAGACCAACTTGCCAACCGTTTATTGCTCAATGCAAATGTGTCGAGGAGATAATCAACACACTTAAAAATAAAACAGCTCCTGGGAAGGATGGTATACCAAACATCCTCCTAGTCTCCCCAAAAAAGTTATCGTACAACTCACGTACATAGTCAATTTCATTATCAAAACTGGAATTTACCCAGATATGCTCAAAATTGCCAATGTCATTCCCATCGTCAAATCTAACAAACAACTCTGCTATGTGGATAGTTACAGACCCATTTCCTTGTTAAACAACAAAGCAAAGGTGATGGATAAAATCATTCTTAATAGAATACAATTATTTGTAGATAAAAATAATATAATATCTCTCGAGCAATACGGATTCAGAGGTGGACGTAGTACGGTAGCACAAATTGTTCGTGTGTTCAACTTCATCAGAGAAGGCTTTTCTGCGAAAGAAAAAGCTGTCATGGTCATTGTAGATCTTCAGAAAGCCTTTGATTCCATATGGCACGAGGGGTTGTTGTATAAACTTATCAAACTAAAAATACCGAACTACCTGATAAAAATAATATACTCGTACATAAATAATAGACAATTCTATTCTAAAGTGAATGACGGCCTTGCGGGACCATTTCGGATACAAGCCGGCGTGCCTCAAAGGTCAGTCTTATCACCTTTGTTATATTCGTTATTTACCCACGATCTTCCCACCTCCCCACAAATCCTAACAGCCATGTATGCGGACGACACCTGTTTCGTGTCATTAGCTCCAACATCAGAGACTGCACTACACAATGTCCAAACACATATTAACACACACATACTACCGTACATGAGAGACAACAAACTTACAATTAACATCACCAAAACAGAGTACCTGTTACTCAGGAGGAGGCCAAGGAAAAACTCGTTGCAACTTCAGCTGTGTATTGAGGGGCAGTATATTACTCCCAGTAATACACTGAAATACCTGGGCTATACTGTGCATGGCACCACCAATGCTAATGCGCATATTGCTCAACAGGTTTCAAAAGCGAAAGTTGCAATGAGCAAACTTTACCCGATAACCTGTAAGAACAGTTGTTTTTCTTCCACAAATAAAATTACAATGTACAAATACATAATACGACCAATCCTTACATACGCTGCACCCGTATACTTCACAGCAACAAAACACAACTTCCACACACTGCAGGTGGTACAGAAAAGTGTCTTAGTATGGCAATTAAACACACAACAGTTTATCCAAGACTTCCCAAAACTTCTTGGTTACATGAACAAGCAGACTTGCCCACTATCAAAGACTTCATAACTAAAATATTCACAAACTTTTACAACTACAGTGTGCCTGAAAATCGTCGTAATACTCTCAAAGCCGCCAGTCGCACAGAAGACACTCTTGATAGTGGGTGTAGGCTTCTGCATGGTATACACATAGCAAGTTGATTAATCACCAATAACCAAATACTTCGACATAAGGGAATACCTTATCGCTTATTCAAAATATAAACTATTCTCTCCCAAAACATACAACTAACTATAAATAATGCCTGTCATGTTGCCTTTCCTTATAAACTAACTTTTAGTTCGCTTTTGAAACCCTGTATTTCAGCCGGTTTTCAGGGACAAAACAGTCGAAACATCTGGAGCTTCATACTTATATATTCGGGACAGAGTTATTCAACTAATCATAATAAATGGGTAATGTTTCAAACAAGGTACCATATATTTCTAGATGGCAACACATAGAGGGATCTGAAAGGACAGAACATCGGTTTCACAATTTTTGTATTTCAGTGCAACTATGTAAATGTACATTCAAAAATTATTGTCAATAAAGTCATTTTTAAATTAATTAAGCTGAAGATAAGCGAATATAACTAACGAAAATCCATATTTCATCGTCAATATGGAGTAAATGAACTTAAATATAGGTAAGCTCGAAGCTGTAAAAAATGAAAAGCGATAGGCAAGTAACAACAGAGTTGTAATACATGGATAATTTGGTGTAATTTAAATAAAGAGATTATACATTTTTATAGATTGTAACATTTCTAATCTTACAAAGTTTTATTGTTAATTATTCGTTACAAAAATTTTGGCATTATTCTTGAAATGTCACATCCATCTGTTTCTTTTTGTCAACAATATATTCAATATCAGTGTCATATTTACAAGTATTTAATAATAATAATGGATAGTTTTTGACACGGTAAATCATAATTATTGCTTGATAAATTAGAATGTCTTGGAATTCGGGGCATTGCACTATAAGTTTTCGAAATTTATCTCAAAGACCGCAAACAAGTTGTAAAAATAGATGATATGAGTAGCCAAGAAGAGTTGGTAACAGTCGGAATTCCTCAAGGAACAGCCATTGGGCCGATACTATTTTTAATTTACTTGAACGATTTACTGCAGGACTCAACTGGAGTAATCTTCTCATTCGCTGATGACACAGCGATTATTTACGAATGGCAAAACTGCTCTGAAATCCAACAAATTGCCTCTGATGATATGCAGAGTATCCTTAAGTGGTTTGAATTGAACAAATTGATTGTTACCGCAACTCAAACTAAAATTATACCATTCACTTCATATAAACCATTTTTACCGGATTATAATACTATATTTGTAGAAAATTGTACTCTTGAGCTCGTACACACAGTCAAATATCTAGGCATCCATATTGATTCCTTTTTTAAATGGGGTGTTCATTTTCGCAACATCGCCAATAAACTCAGAGGCCTAATTTACCGATTCAAACAACTAGTAAATTTTTTATTTTATTAACAACTGAAAATGATATACTCCGCTTTTGTTGAATCCATATTACTATATGGTTGGGGAGGAAGTAGGAATAACGAGCTCGATCATTATCATCCAGAAACTCATTCTGAAAATTATTCTGATAAAACCTCGCAGACTCTCCTCTAATCAAGTATATATCAATTCAAAGATAATGGACATTCGGCAACCCTTTTGCTTCAAAACTCGATCTTTGTTTCTGTTATTCACGCATTATACATATAATATACCATATACTTACGGTACGAGACAAAATACACACTCCGCTATATATGCCCCTGTTATTCATAGAGCACTTGGCCAGAGAAGCTTCTGCTTTATTGGATCAAAACTACGGAGCAATTTACCCAACGCATTGAAAAAATATTATTCAGCTCGTCTTCTCAAAAACCAATTAAAGAAATGGATATTGTAATGTTTTTCTTATTAATTTAAACGTTTTGATATGATGGGTGGGATAAATTTATACACACGTTTTGTCTACTCACTTAATTTATTTATTCACTAAACTATTCACTAATTCATATTATATACACAGTATATGCACTTAAACTAATTTATATAAACACTTCTATACTGTTTATTTTCATAGACTATTTACTTGCTCACTTGTTTATCTCACGAGATCACTTTATAAAGTGACTCTTTCCGCTGGTCGTTATTCTTTATATATACGTGCCTTTTATTCTAGATAATTCTAGATTGCGGCTTATACAAAAACAATCGCCTATCTGGAATTGTGTAGATAAGACTGGTAATGACTAGATAAGAATAGTCACAAAACATTATGGAAAACAGTTCAAAGAATGCCAGCGCATTCATGCATGGCTTAGACAGAGTCGGATTCAGGGACTACACCAGTTTTCTATTTCGTAACATTACCTCCTCCTTAAAATGAAGTTTCTCCTGGAACTTCTGTGCAGCCGGGACTGGATGTTTAAATCGGCAACTGGACCCATGTCTGCACTTACCAGTCGTATAGAAATAACAAGGCACCATCTTCACCGGATACCGATAACAAGGGGTTATGTTGCAAATTAATATGTGGACACCGGTATCTTGGAAGATAACTTCTATCCTGATTACTTGCCAATCTAACTGGTTGCTCTCTATCCGGGATAGTTTCTCCACGTGAGATTCCATCACATGATCTCGAAGGCTTCGTAGCGCTTCCCACACATCCCGTTAGGTGGATCGATCTGGAAATTCGTTCTTAGTTACCAGGTAGAAAACACCGCGAATTGTGTTTGAGTCTCATTGTCTTGCCAGGGGCTGGCATCTGATCTTCAAGTTTGTCTAATTGTCCAAACTTCTTTCGAAATACGGTTGCCAACCCTCGTTCGTGTTTGTTACTGGCGGATATGTTATGTGCCAGTGAGTACTCTTCCGGCAGCGTAAGCAAATCTTGTCTTTGTTCTGTAGTGACTCCGTATCTGGCTTTCCTGGTACCTCCATATGCACCCATAAATTCTCCGAAGACTGGGAAAGACTCTTGTTGTGGATGGTTCACCCTTTCCTCTTTGTCATGGTCTCCTTCGAATGGCTAGTCGTTTATGGTGGACTACTCTCGGTTTTCCATTGGGGATCTTGCTTATACGATAGATGATGTCGTTAATCCTCTTCTTGATTAAGTATAGACTTTCCCATGATTTCTGTAATTTTGGAGAAAATCCTTTTGTCCTTGTCGGGTTGAGGAACCATACTTTGTCCCTCTCTTTGAAACTGCCTTCTGTGGCTTGCGTATCATACCGTTTTTCCATTCTGTCACTGGTACCTTGAAGATTCGTTCGAACCAATTCGTGCACTTCGTCCATTCTTCTCCTCAATTGGATCACGTAATCTTCTCCTGCTAAATTTTCGCCAGGCCGACAGCCAAACTCCAAGTCACAAGGGAGCCTCATTTCGCGTCCAAACAGGATTTTTGCAGGTGTTTCACCCGTGGACTCATGTATGGCCGATCGATAAGCCAACGCAAATAGGGAAAGATACTGGTCCCAATCTCTCTGATGGTTGGAAACTACTTTGGACAGGTATTTTCCAATGTTCCTGTTCATTCTTTCGACCATTCCATCTTATTGTGGATGTAACGCTGTTGTCCTGGTCTTCTTCATTCCTAGCTTGTCACAAATCTCCTGGAATACCTGGCTCTCGAAATTTCCTCCTTGATCGCTGTGCACTTCCAAGGGCACTCCATATCGGCTAATAAATTCTTTCACCAATACATCCGCGACAGTTGTGACTTTGTGAAATAATCCATTACAACCAGGATGTATTTACCACCATTTTCTGTCGTCGGAAGTGGTCCAGCGATGTCTAAAGCAATATTTTCGAGAGGGCTTTCAACATTATGTTGTTTCACGGGTGCCTTTCCTTTGCGATGTGCTCCACTACTCGTAGTACAAGTCGTACATTTCTTACACCAGTCCTTCACATCGTCGGAGCTGTTCATCCAATAAAACCTCTCACGGATTCGCTGAAGGGTTTTCTTTACTCCCAAATGACCTCCCGATGGACTGTCGTGTAACTTTCTCAGTACCTCTGCTACTCTCGTTCTCGGAATAACTAGCTGTCTCCTCATCTCGGAACCATCGTCGTTTTCAAGGACTCTTTTCCACAGCCCTTCTTCCAGGATAAGGGAGTGCCACTGAGCCCAACATGCCTTGAGTGTCGGTGACACTTCTTACCATGTAGGTCGCAGATTTTCTTTCTTCCTTTGTCGAATCTTCTTTAGGCGAGGACCATTCACCTGATCTTCTCTGATCCTGGTGGCTGGCCATTCTTCGTTGACTACAGTAGTTCTTGAAACTGCGGCTTCCCTAGATTCCGCCTTGTTGCAGTGGGAGCTGTCTGTTGGGTACGGCCGTCTGGACAGGGAGTCGGCATTTCGGTGAATCACATCAGATTGATGTTCACCCCTGTCTGATTTCCCCTGTGACTGGAGTTCTTGCGTTGCAGGAGTCTTGGGACGCTTAGACGGACTGCATACGTGCTCTAGCTCCCTACACTTACGGCATTTGATCTTCTTCGGCTTCTTGACTGCTATACCTTTAAACAAGTTGACGATCTGGTCAAGTCTGTCATCGTCACCTTCTTCCTGCATGGTCCTATCTTTGGTGTACCACGATTCCTTCGCGGCTGCTTTGCATTTAAGAGGTTCCTGGTTTTCAGCCGTCGTAGGACACGAACTGCGTGCATGTTCTAGCTCGTCACAATTACAGCACCGTATCTTCTGCAGCTTCTTAACTACCATACCTTTCAACAAGTTGACGATTTGGTCAATTTTGTCATCGTCACCTTCTTCCTGTATGGTTCTACCTTTGTTGTATCCCGAAGCCATCGTGGCTGCTTAGTATTCAAGAGCACCAGTTAATGCATCGACCAATGTTTTGGGATGGGCTAAACGAAGCGTCCTCTGCATATCGGGGTCACGTAAGCCATCAATAGAGGCCTGGATGCCCAGACTTTACATCATGTTCTCTGGTGCTGATGGATAAGCGAATCGAACTAGTCGGGCAATATCGACTTCATACTCTTGGAGGGATTCATCACGTTTCTGCCTTCGGTTCTTCAGCTGAGATTCGTACAAATGTTGTAGATGTTCGTGGCCATATCGCTCGAAATCATCCGTTTCTTCTAAAGGTATCATCTGAAGTACATCTAAGGTATCTCCCCGAAGCGCGATGATTAAGGTTTTTGCCTTCTCCAATTATTCTCTCTAGCAGCTGCTTCAAATTGTTTCACATAATTCGTCCACATTTTTCCGGATTTAGGGACTACACCAGTGTGCTTTTATCAAATGACAGAAAGTATTTCGCAGATGTAATTGATCCAATTTTAGTTATATAAATTAGTTTGTTATTTTATACCTTGTATTTGTATATGTGTATATTTTTAGTATATAAAAATATCAACCGTCCTAAATATATATCTTCCACCTCAACAAAAGTTATTAGTGCCATAATTAATAATAAATGTAAAAAAAAGAAAAACTAATTATTTATTTAATTTTTATGATAATGTCAAAACACATTTTAATATAATACTCATTGTTATTGTTTATGTCTTTTAAGTTTCAACACGTCAGATATTTAAGATTATATTTTCTATAAAGAAACAATACCCGAAGACAAGTTATTTGATGAACTTAGTCGGGTACCCTACTACTCTTGTTTGTTTAGTGTACATCGCATCTGCTCATGAATACTATACTGATAGCTTATTAACTATGTATCTAAGAAATTTTATGATTCAGATTATTTCATAGTTATTATGTTATGTTATGTTATGTTATGTTAAATTATGATACGAAGATATGTATTTTATGTAAACATGTATCTATGTATGTATTCATAAATAAACATTCATTCATTCAATTTAATGAGAAATTCCATTTAAAAACATAATTGTTGGGAAAATTCTTTTTGAAATACGAGTATCATTACTATCAGCCCTGAATCAGTGATATCAACTTCGGGGTTACAACAATAATAATCATTAAAAAAAATTACAAAATAGGTATGATTTAATACATTGAGCAGTTACTTGGGACTTTAATCTGAAAATAATATCTACTATAATAGGAGGACCGTTGCAAAATTCCCCTTTACTAAGAGTTGTCCTATTTCTAGTCAGTACTAATGTAGCATAGATAATTACCGGGTACAATCGAAATTCTTTTAGTCGCTAAGTTGGCACAGCTGTCAATGATGCTCCGTTTGTCACCGCTTTATATTTCTAATCGTCCGGTTCTGTAACGGATGGTTTCATTATATGCCATTTCTGATATGTTGTTCATAAAGTGTTACGAGTTTCTGGAGAATATATGTAGATTACAAGCAATAATAATAATAATATAATAACTACATTTCGTCTGTTTCTGAAACTAGCGATTGATTATAGCCTCCAACCAAAGTTTTGCTGCTGCTTAGGCTCCAATTGTAATCTGAAAATCACCGTTAGTTAGTTGCCCATATATTTATTCGATGGTTGTAATATTGTACGTAATCGCTTTAGGGCTCTATTTCATTGCAATGATTTTTTACGACATTGTTGGTATAATAATTACTTCCGATGAAGCATGCAGAAGATGGCAATAATTCCGATAACCAGTGTCGGGTATAAGACTGCGGTATATTTAGTAAATATTGCGTCACGTTTATGATTAGTACTACTATGTTTATGTTTCAAAATACTTTTTGATGCATTTTCGATGAGATTTCTTGAGTTTCTGGCCAGATATTCGTTCACATTAATAGTATTGTGTCATGGTGCACTAGATTCTCTCTACTTATGCATCTGAAATGCCATTTGTAATCCAAAATTAAAATCAGATTCCCCATTATATAGTGTGTGTGAAGCTTTAGCAATACACACATATTTGTATGTCATCTCCGATTTAAGTTGAAAATCAGTTGTTTGAATCGACAATAAATTTTCAAAGTGTCTACCTTGTGTTGAATGCCATTTTTCCACCAGTTGTAACATACAGACCGTACGTACTTTCCACGTAAGTCCGTTTTTTATATTAAAATTTATATTTTGCTGTCAGTGATAACGACAATAAAAAACGTAAACAGGTCCCAAATTGTTCTAAAGGGTACCATACACTACGCTTGTGCCTACTAAAAATGACAGAATTGGACAAAGCGATTAAAATTATTCGTGAAGAGATCCTGACTAACCGTACTGAAATAAGAAACTGCATTGTGGCCAGCGAAGCAAGACTTCTACTAAAAATTGAAGATTTGAAAAATAGTGTAGCAAATTTGGAGAAGGAAAATATTGAACTCAAAGAAGAATTAGAATATCTGAAAAGAGCTCAGAACAGGAAGAATATTATAGTATTTGGACTAAAAAAAAAGAGAGAGGAGGTTGTAGCAGAAATATTGTGCAAGGATTTCAGACGCTTGCTTGGTGTGGATCTGGCTACAAATGATTTTGCTGACGTTTATCCACTAGGTAAGTCGGACAATTGTCCCATCAAAATGTTTGCTTCAAACATCAAAAAAAGGGAAGTTCTGAAGAATTGTAGCAGGTTGAAGGGGACAAATATTTCTATTGTTCATGATCTCACACCGACACAAAGGAGCGAGAACAAAATTTTTAGAAAACATCTCTACCTAGCGAAACAAGAATATTATACAAGGAGAAATAAACTTATCGTGGATGGAGTATCTTTTGGAGTTGATGACTTGGAAAAAGATGCTACTTCTATAGACCAAGCGCACAGTTCACCATCTACCTCAACAGTCGAGAATAAAAAGAAGTTCCCAACGGAGTCGCAAAAAGTTACTGTTACTCCGCGGATTCCTGCTTCTAATAAACCGGTTAAGGCTCTGGAGGGGAAACCAAGAACCCGCTCAGTTAACAAGAATTAACCAATCTGAAGTGAGACACCACAATTATAAGACTGTTTTGGTTCCATATTATTTTAGTTGTTTTTATATATATTGGTCAGTAATTGTTCATATTTATTAACATTTTAGTTTAGGTGTTCAACAATAACGTTTTTTTTCTTTGTAAGTTCTGAATTATTTGTGTTCATATCTGCAGCATTTTTTTCTAGACCTCTTTTCAATGTTTTATATCTTTCTTTATATATATATATATATATATATATATATATATATATATATATATATATTGTATAGGATTCAATAATTATTTATTATTTATTATTTGAAAAATCATTAAACATGTATACCAACTCTTTCAAAGGGTAGGGTTCAAGTGCGCCATTCAAATTTACTTTAATTATTGGTTTGTGAAATTAAAATGAACAAAATTATGATTTCAGGAATTTTTTTAAAACATAGAAATTTACAAACAGAAAATGTGTACAGATATACTACAAAAAAATAAAACTACTATTACTATTGAACAATTAAAATGTTTTTTAAATAAAGGTCTTTTTTTAATTTAGAGATCTCTAATATAATATTTTAAAATGGTACCTTTTATTTACTAGGTTTGTATCCACTTCAAACTAATCTTCATTTGGACATTTGATAAGCTAAGGACAAAGTTCTGAACAGTTTATTTCTTCTTCGCCTTTTGGACAATTAATGATTCCGTCACATTTGTCTTTATACGGGTCGAAACATCTATCTATAGAAATATTACTGCAAGGGGTAGTTGATGAATTACAAATAGCACACCCCGTGAAATCAGAATGGTCTGTACAAACGAAATCTGCTGTTCTACAAATATTTGTGGAATTGTAACAACCAGATCAATCCAAACACATAAAAATACTGGGTTATTATATTTTAAAGTTACGGAGAGTTTGTTTCTTGAAGATAATATACAACAGGTTTGGGTAGTACGTCGTTACTGCACACGTTCAATTGAATATTGTCGAAGTTTCTAATTGACAAGCACGTGGAATTCCTTGAGAAGTTCAATTTTAATATTCTTAATGTAGTTATTGTATTTTCTGGTGAAGGTATTACCCAATTACATAAACTATTACTGTTTCTGTCAGATGATATATACTGTATGCTTCCTTGTAATTCGAACGAGGTCGTTTCTCCACAATAATCCGAAAAGTTTGCGTAAATTAGCACGTTCTTCGAGACGAGATCAATTATAATACGACTTTTCACTTTGACATTTTAAAAAACCAACTGACTTTTTTGATTTCCATCATAATCTATCACGTTGCGGGTTGCTATCGAAACTTCTCTATATCGTATGAATTGTATAGATATTGTGTGATTAACGACGATTCACTGTTTATATTACCATGAAATTTTAAGCCGTATATGAAACTTGAAAATGACATTTTTGTATTAGAAATTAGCATATAGAGATAAAGATTTTTATACATATAAATATTAACATAACTTATTTACTATTTATTAAAATTCCTGAAATCCCTTGCATAAAATAACCTAATTACTAACTATATGAAAATTTGACGCGTTTCTTTTAAATTATTTTGAATTTCATTCTAATTTCAACGGATGCTTTTGAAATTACATCATGTACTGCATTATTAATTTTAATCTCTATTGTATCTGAATCAGATTTCAATATTTTCGATTCTGATGGTTCAAAGAGTATATCGTCTGTTTCAATATCTTTGGTCAGATTTTCTTCAGTATTATAATGAGGATTTTGTTCACTGTTTTTACTATCAGCATCTATAATTAATTTAGACATGTTTTTTTCTACAATTTATAAATATTCGTTAAAATGATGGCTAATAAAGTACAAGATTGAAAAAAATCAATATGACTTATTTCAGTTATACTATTAATCCTTATTAAATTGAATACAACCAAATGAAAGTGCTTCATATATATATATATATATATATATATATATATATATATATATATATATATATATGATGGATCAGTATGTAAGGGATTTCAGAATTGATTGTGTCGAAACGTATAGCATAGATACCACCGAAGAATGCAATCAAATCCTTGATATCAATAGGAGCTCCACTAATTTCAAGGTTCTGCAAATGAATATGCGTAGCATTTATAAAAACTTTGATGAGTTTTTAGTGATGTTACAAACTTTTAATACTGATATTGACTGTATAATTCTAAGCGAAACAAGAGAGGTAATCGATCAGAGCATTTTTTGCATGAATGGATACAATATCATATATAATGAAAGCCGTTATAACCAGAATGATGGGATAGTTGCATATATTAAATCGTGTTTTAATTTTAGTTACGAAACAAAACAGATCTCTGATGAGCTGAAGGCGCTTCAAATCAACCTTGATATAAACATGGGGAAGACACTTCTCATTACAGCCTTATACCGATCACCAAACTCCAGCCTTCAAGAGTTTAATAAAAACCTTTTTAAATTTTTTGAGAACCTTCATGATAACACTGATATATCTCTGTTTTTGGGAGATATCAATATTAACCTGTGTAATTCAGATGACTGGTATACAATTGAATATCTGAACACGCTAAATGAATTTGGGTATATATCGACAATAAACGCACCTATAAGAGTACAAGGCAGGAGTGAAACCTGCCTAGGCCATATTTTTATTAAATCCAAAGATCCTAATTTGAACGAATATATCCTACCCATTATATTGAAAACCACAGTTACTGACCACTACACTATTCTCCTCCAAGTTGTAATTCCGGAAAACATAAGGTACAAGAACACAATAACAAAATAATAAAGTGTATAAATATCAACAAAATGCACAATATGTTCAGCAATATCTCCTGGAGCGACGTCTATACTGTACCCACTTCAACCGAAAAATGTATCAATATAACCACAAATACGTTGGAAGCATGCACAGAGGTACGTCAGATTCGTAGGAAAAACAACAAAATAGCTCCTTGGGTTACGAATGGATTACTAAATTCAATTAATGAAAAAAATAAGATGTTTCGTCTTATGCAAAAGCAGCCACACAATGATGATCTGAAAAAAGAATACAAAAGCTATCGAAACAAGTTAACTTCATTGATCCACAAAACTAAATCTAACTTCTATAACCAATTAATACAAAAAAATCAAAACAATTCAAAAACTCTGTGGGATGTTATTCAGCAAATATCAAGGACAAAAAAACAGAAATACGTCATAGATAAAATTAAACATTCTACAGAAAACAAAATTTTGACTGACAAAACAGAGATTGCGAATGCATTTAATGGAACCTTTGTTGAAGTGGGTAGAACTCTTGCTGGTCGGATAAAAAACAACAGAAATTACAAAATAAAAAGATCACCTATTCTTAATTCATTTGTGTTCGAACCAATTAACACCATGGAGACGAAATACATAATTTTAGAATTAAAAAATAACAAGGCAGTAGGTTATGATGACTTGAAGGCAGAAACCATAAAACAAATATCAGTCTATATTCTAGAACCCTTGACTTATTTATTGAATAGATGTGTGGAGGAAGGTGTTTACCCTGCTAAGTTTAAAAAATCATTTATTACACCACTGTTTAAAAAAGGGGATATCCACCATCACCAACTATCGTCCGATCTCTCTAGTTACCCATCTATCGAAAGTATTCGAAAAGATGATTAAAGGGAGGGTTGTTAGTTTTCTCAATGAGTACAAACTAATTTCAGATTATCAATTTGGATTCAAAGAGAAAATTTCAACTCAGGATGCTGTTCTGTCATTGAATTCAAAAGTTGCCCAAGCTTTGAATGAGGGTAGACCGTCCCTATGTGTGTTCATAGACCTATCCAAAGCCTTCGACACTGTCAGTCATCACCTTCTTCTTCAGTCGCTGGAAGTTATTGGAATGTGAGGTAACATATTGAAGCTATTCGAAAGTTATTCAACAGGAAGATGCCAGGCGGTGAGAATCGGTGATGTACTCGGCAGTGAGAGGGTGATGGACTGTGGAGTACCTCAAGGTTCCGTACTGGGACCAACATTGTTTAATATATTGTGAACGGACTTTTCTCATTGAGTAACAACGGAAATATAATTGGATTTGCAGATGATACAGCCATCTTCTATAAAGCAGATGACTGGGACTCATTGAAGGATACGGTTGAAAGGGAGTTTTCTACGATATAATGTTGGTTGGATAAAAGATTATTAACGGTTAATATAGATAAAACACATTATATACCATTTTGTTGTAACTCAGCTGGAATGCCTCCATTTGATCACTTGGTAGTTAGGAATGAAACACCCTTCCACATCCTACCCGAAAAAAAAATTAAATATTTAGGAATAATAATATATATGAAATGGGATTTATATATAAAGTATACTGTCAACAAATTGAGAACTATTTTATATAAATTCAGGAAACTCAAAGAAATCCTGCCACTGAGGCTCTTGAAAACTTTATATTATTCACTAGTAGAAAGTCATATTCGTTACGGAATAGCGGTGTGTGAGGAGAACTTTGAATACTCACATACATTCTATTGAAGTTATGCAAAGGCGCTTCCTTAAATTAATATTTCCTAGAAGCAGCAGATGATTTTCTGGTATTCTGTACACTGAAACTCAAATTCTAGATATAAGACAGTTGTATTTTCTATGCACAAGTATCAAATATCTTGCAAATAAGCATACAGCTTTACTTCCCTTCCATCAATACAACACTCGCCAAAAAGATCATTACGTTACTCCCCTGATGGTTAAGGTCGCTGCTCAGAGATCATACTCTTTCTTTGCTCCAAAATTGTATAATATTATTCCTGAAACAATAAAAAACAATAACCACTTTAAAAAAGAACTGAAAAACACATACTTCAAAGTAAGAGAATTGAATTTCAGCGAATATTCCATTAGATAATATAGAAACTCAAGATAATACAAAAATTACGTACCTTTGCTAAATCGTGGGCTTGGTGTTTTGAGATTTCTTATGTCGAATTGTGCAGGTTTTCCTATTTTAATGTTTATCTGTTTGCTAACGAGGTGCATCTGTATTTATTGTTGTTTTCTCGTGTAACTAGTAACTTTTACTTTTTAGCTTTCCGTGTGTGTGCCTGTGTATCTATGTATGTAAATGTGTATTTTTGCTCGTCTATTTGTATAAGACTGTGTTTTACATTTTACATTGAGATAGGTCTATCATTGATTGAAACTTTTTAATATTCATTGTGATACATTGTTTAATTTAATTAGTACTCGAAACAAGTGTTTTACCCTTAGTATTTTTTTATTCACAGCTGAACTTTATATTTTTTACTTTGTATTTGTATTATGCTGATGTGAATAAAAATATTATTATATTATATTGAATATTTTTGTCCATTGTAAACATTGGAAAGAAGAGGACCAGAAATAGGGAGCGACCATTTCCTCTTAGAAATGAAAATGGGAATGAAACAAATAGAGGACAATAAGAGGAAATTAATAAACCATAAAATAAACTGTTACATTTTAAGAGCGTTCGGGACTATAAACAACAAAAAAACCAAGGCAAAAAAATAATAGAAAAATAAAAACGATAATTATGGCAAGATTTCGGGGAAAAATGAAAACAGTACACAAGGATAACAAAAAATTATCCTTCGGAACGATAAAACGTAAGAGACAAGGGAAGATAGAAACGATGTCAAACATAAAAGACAAAAATGGAAACTTTATAAGTAACGAGGCTACAATCATGGAAATATGGAGGGAGTACTTTAAAGAACTCAGGGACAGACGAAGATGAAAATAAACATGATACAAATACATGAACTAGACAAGAAACTGAAATAGATCTCAATGAAAAAAATAAGAAAAAAAGAGATCAAAGAAGCTATAGAAAAACTTAAAGTAAGGAAATCACCGGGATATGAGAAAATAACAAAATAACTGCGTATATGCCAGGAAGAGTACAGAGCCCACAACGATGTCCTTGAAGACAAATCACCTTCGACATAATCCGGAAAGATGGACAGTACGGATACTTCAATGGAGACCACGAAAAACAGAGGGAAGATGAGGTGGACGATATTAGTAAAACGGTGGGTAGAAACTGGGAACAACAAGACAGAGATAGACAGAAATGAAAAAACATGGAAGAGGCTTACATCCGGGAAGCTAAGAAAGAAGAAGATGAAACAAAAATAGTTCACTGATAAGCTTAAAAATGTAGATGTGGAATTTTCTGAAATATCTGTAATGCTAAGTACACAGTTATATTTTCAGTACGATCCTGATTCAAGAAGTTAGTTATTTTTCTCCAGTTCATAACTACTAGTATAGTACATGATAAAATATATAATTTGGCGAATCAAAACCACCATTTATAACAGGTACTGAGATTTTATCGCACCGTAATAATCAGGTGTATGATCAAGTATCTCGAGTATTTACTAATTTTTGAATTGGAATTGCGGGTTGCGCTGTTTTTAATGATTATTTTCTTACAGAAAAATGTATAGCTCCATTACTATAATAATTTTTATAACATTTGTTTGTACTTAAATTCCATAATTAATTGAAAACTATGTTTTTTAAGAGAGCAGAACTTAAATATTGTAAGGAAATTTTCAAAGGTCTTCCATAGTTATTTATAGGATATTGACTACATTAAAATAAAAAACTGTCGGTTTCTTAAGATATTTGTCATTTATATAGAAATTATGTAAATACTAAATTTAATCTTATAAATTTTGTGTTAGGTTGAGCTGCATCACCATTTTCCTAATAAAATATCACAATTTTCCATTTCAGAAGCAAACTTACATGGATGAATGAAAAAAGTTATATACTGTCTGTTTTCTGACTTTACGCATGTTCTGTCTTACCACAGAAACTCTCATTGGAGTGTCCCTGGAAAGCATTGACTTCTATAACCACAAACTGAATATTGTAATTTTTTTGAAATTAAAATATGGATATTGTTGCTAGTTACGTCAATGGATACTGTTTATTATGCAGTAATGCATTTTGTGCCATAAGCATATTATAAAACACATAAATATGATTGTACCTAAAAAAAGATCAGATTGTATTGTTAAAATTCACTTAATAAACGTCTCATTTTGTGTAGTTCGTTTTTTAAAAAGGCCTTCTCGAAGTTCGAAAACATCATTGGCGCAGTCAGTAGGATATTTCGGAAGTTTAACGTATCGCACGGGAAATTTTTCGTTTCAACGATTAACCGAAATATTCGAATTAGTGTTCAGAAACTGTATTCGAGTGCATATCGAAGCTGCAGATAGTTCGAGTGGACATCGAGCGATTCCAGCAGTTCCAGTGGACGACACCAGAAAGAACTTCAGAAGAGCAAGAAAAACGAAGACCACAAACCACCTGGGTTAAGAACTAGCATCGTTCCAACCTTTAGGACCCTAGAATATGATAGCTTTAGTTATAACGTAAGTGCTCATTATTATTTCCTTTATTTTCCATAACCATTTCTTTAGTAGTTATAGTTATATATATATATAAAAATAATTAATATAATTTGATGAGTGAATCTGAACTAGAGAATATAAGTACACTACTTGAAAATATTTTAAATTTACAAGAAAGTGAAAACAATAATTTTGAAAATAATATAACTGAAAATAATTTAGGAAATTTAGACTTAGAAATGACTTCATCAGGTACAAACTACCAACTACTTAAATTATATCTAGACTCAATTCCAAATTTTGATGGAAACCCTCATACACTTAATATTTTTATAGGTAATTGTGAAAGTTTTATTTCTGCGTTCGCTAGTAACACAGATGCTTCTTTAAATACATTTCTACTTAGAGCTATTATAGGTAAATTAATAGGTAGAGCTCAAATATTAATTGGTTCCCGCACAGAATTAAAAACGTGGGATGAAATTAAACAAGCTTTAAATTTAAGTTTTGGAGACCAAAGAAACATTGACTGTTTGGTACAAGATCTTATTAATTTAAAGCCTTTAAAAAATGAAAGTCCTTATAATTTTGGTATGCGATGCCAAGATTCTAGGAGCCTTATTATTTCCAAATTAAATTCTTTAGACTTAGACATAAATGAAAAACGCCTACATCTTAAAAATTATGACAATTTAGCCTTAAAAACTTTTGTTCGTGGATTACCTGTACCAATACAAACTAACGTACGTTTAAGATCACCTGACAGCTTAGAAAAAGCTATGAGTTTAGTTGTAGAAGAAGAAAATTTTCTATATTCCACTCAAAGATCAAGTAACTTAAATTCTAATGTATCATTTAAGCCTAGTTTAAGAGTAACACCTACAAGGAATCAAAATTTCAATCAGTACCCTTCATTCACCCCCAATTATAATAATATACATCGACACCAATCACCAACACAATTCCAACCAACCCGACCAATATTTCCATCTAATTTAATAACTCGTCCTCCAGTATCATATCCACAGAGGTATACACAACATTCTCCTCCAAACCAATCTTACAATTGGCGTCCAAATAACAATTATCCGACTCAACGTCATCCATTTTTCACAAATCAAACTTACAACCCAATACAGCGACCCTCACAGCCAATTCCAAATTTCAACCAGCAAAATGTTCGCCATAATAATCAACAATTTAATCGTCCAAATAATTCTCAAAGTTTCAAACCAGAACCTATGGACATTTCTTCAGGAAATACGATACTTAAGTCCCGATCAAATCCCAAATTTACATCAGCAGAACTTTTCAATCAAACTGTAGACAATCCTTATCAAAATCAAGAAATCAATAGTTCCCTTCCAACCGATAACCAATTTGATACAGAAAATTATGGAAAATTATTTGATTACGAAAATTCATATAATTATGAAACAGATGAAAATGCTGACAATCATTATACGCCGGAAACAGAATATCCTCACGTAAATGATCCGACAAGTTACAATGATTTTTACAGAGATTCTCATGTAGACTCTCACGTTACGGAAATATCAAATAATCAGATTCAGGATTTTCATACTCGCACATATCTAAACCAAACAACATAATTTATGTTAACGCCTTGAAAACGAATTTGCCATTCATAGAAATTCCAGAAATAAGTGCAAAGTTTTTAGTTGACACAGGAAGTTCAAAGTCACTTATAGATCCGGAACTTGCGTATAAATTTTATAACAATTGCATTTTTAAAGAAAAATTTAACATTCAAACTGCTCATAATATCACGTATCACGACGAGGTAGCTCATATTCCATTGTTTGATATCTTTAATTTACAGGAAACTCATAAATTTTATCTTTTCAAGTTTAGTGAAAGATTTGATGGAATCATAGGCGTAGATTTACTTAAACAATTAAATGCTAGCGTTAATGTTAGTAAAAAGGAAATTGTTACCCCTAACACAGTTATTCCTTTAATATTTGGTTCAAATACTGAGGAGAATATAAAAAATTATTCATTAATAATACCGGGTCGTACTCAACAAGTTGTTAAATTACCCGTTAATTACAAAAATGGCATTGGAATACTTGATTACGAGAAGTTAGGTAATGGACTCGAAACACCAAAAGCTTTAGTAAATATAGTTGATAATTTTGCAATAACTACAATAATAAATTCTAATGAGAATCCGGTTAAACTTGATATTCATGAACCTTTTGACATCGAACCTTTAAGTTTAGTTGAAGTTAATTTCTTAGGAAAAATGGAAGTAGATTCAGAAATAAATTTTAGTAATTCCGATGATAATAAATTGAAAGAAAATTTAAAAAATATCAGATTAGATCATTGTAATAAAGAAGAGAAAGATGCATTAAGAAATATTTGCTATCAGTATAGAGATATATTTTACTGTGAAGGCATCCCTTTAAGTTTCACGAACGAAATCAAACATAAAATTAAATTAACCGACGATAGTCCAATTTATACCAAATCATATCGGTTCCCGGAAATTCATAGAGAAGAAGTAAAGAGACAAATGGGAAAAATGTTACAAGATGGCATCATTGAAGAATCAACTTCGCCGTTTTCTTCGCCAATATGGATTGTCCCAAAACGATCAGATGCTTCTGGCAAGAAAAAATGGAGACTGGTAATAGACTACCGCAAGTTAAATGAGAAGACTATTCAAAACCGATATCCAATTCCCAGGATAAATGAAATTATGGACCGACTAGGAAGAGCTAACTATTTTACATCCTTGGATTTAGCTAGTGGCTTCCACCAAATTGAAGTTGATCCCGAAGACGTACCCAAAACTGCTTTCAGCACCCCACAAGGTCACTTTCAATTCAAAAGAATGCCTTTTGGACTTAAAAACGCCCCTTCCACTTTTCAAAGTGTAATGGACAACGTATTACGAGGACTAACTGACGAAACATGTATTGTTTATCTTGACGACATCTTAATTTATAGTACTTCCCTTCAGGAACATATACAACGAGTGAAACAGATATTTGACAGACTGAGAAAATATAACTTGAAAGTACAACTTGACAAATCCGAATTCCTTCAGAAAACTATAGTATATCTAGGTCATATTATTACTCCCGAAGGTGTTAAACCTAATCCCGAGAAAATTTCTGTCATTAAAAATTTCCCAATTCCTAAAACACAAACAGAAATCAAAAGTTTCCTTGGACTACTAGGATACTACCGTCGCTTCATACCCAATTTTGCAAAATTGACAAAACCCATGACTAAATGCTTGAAAAAAGGTATGCGAATAATTCATGACAAAGAATTTATAGACTCTTTTCGAAACTGCAAAGAAATTCTAACAAATGACCCAATATTACAATATCCGGACTTTTCTAAACCCATGATACTAACAACAGACAGTAGTAATTACTCTCTTGGAGCAGTATTATCACAAGGTACCGTTCCAAATGACAAACCTATAGCTTACGCCTCACGAACTTTAAATGATTCAGAAATCAACTACTCCACAATCGAAAAAGAATTACTTGCAATCGTATGGGCTTGCAAACATTTTCGACCTTACTTGTATGGTCGACAATTTCACATATACACTGACCATAAACCTCTAACCTGGCTTTTCAAACTAAAAGAACCAAATTCAAAACTTGTACGTTGGCGTTTGAAATTAGAGGAATATGACTACAAGATATTTTACAAACGCGGATCTTTAAATGTTGTATCTGATTGCTTGAGTAGAATACCAATTAACGCTTTAGACACTGAATCAGTTATTAATAACCCTGGTGATACTAATCAAGAAATTTTAGAATTCTTACGTGAGTTTGAAAGCTCATTAGAAATGGAAAAAGCTTCTACGAGTGCGCAAAACGAATCAAAAATAAACATTATTTCAGATATACGAATACAGCCTCCTAATAATACCGCTGATATACCTACAAATTCTAGAGACGAACTCAATACACCTCAACCTGACTGGACAAAACTTTCTACTCCTAAATCTAATTCTTCAACCGTTCATTCCATAGCTGATAATGAAACCACTAATCAAGGTATTCCTATATTAGACGAAATTATAAATAACAAAGTTCACCAAATTTTAGTATACTCAAATTTATATCAAAAAATAGATATCTCTCAACATACTTATGAAAATCATAAAATTATAAAAGTTAAAATCCCTGAAAACGACAATGAACGTTTCATATTTGAATTTTTAGTAGAATACACAGATCTTAATAACACGTTTTACATTTATTTTAACAAAGAAAATTTATATAACGATTTTAATAAAGTTTACTTAAAACATTTCTCTTCAAACGAACCAAGACTCATTAAATGCACTAAATTAGTAAACACTGTATCTGATAAGGAGGAACAAATGATTTTATTGAAAAATTACCATGAAGGCAAGACCACACACAGAGGAATTCAGGAAACTTTAGAAAAATTAAAAATAAATTATTATTGGAAAAATATGAAGAATACAATAACTAATTACATAAATTCTTGTATTATTTGCCAAAAAAATAAATATGCTAGACAAAAACCGTATGTTCCGCTAATGCTAACTGAAACCGCGTCCAAACCGTTTCAAATTATACACATCGATGTTTTTATTTACGACGGAAAGTCTTATCTAACGTTAACAGATGCATTTACAAAATTTGCACAAGCAGTGCACATTCCTTCTAAAACAGCTGTTATTATAAGCAAAGCTTTAATAAAATATTTCACATCTTTCGGAGTACCACAATTAATTATTTTAGATAAAGGTACAGAATTTAATAACGAAACTATTAAAGAACTCTTAGCGTTACACAAAATTAAAATACACTTTACCACAGCTGGTCATCATGAATCCAACTCTATAGCCGAAAGAGTACATTCAACCTTAATTGAACATCTAAGATTATTACGAGAACTCTATCCCGACGAAGATGATTTAATGGATTACGCAATAATAGGTTATAATAATTCTATACATAGTTCTACAAGTTTTACCCCTTTTGAACTTACTTTTGGTCACACAGATTCTAGAAATCCTAACGAAATTTTCATACCCCAAGCTTTCTATAACGATTATGTGAACAGTCATCAATCAAAATTACAACATGTTTATAAAGATGTACACGACAAATTGAAACAAAACAAAGGAAAAATTATAGAGAAACGTAATACAAAAGGTGACTCGAATAATGAATTTAAAATCGGTCAAATTGTATACAAGCACAACCCCAAGAAACGAAATAAAAAAGATAAACGTTTTCTAGGCCCTTTCGAAATTACTCAAATACTTGACAGGAATCGTGTTGAAATTTCTGGAAATTTACTCAAACATAAAAAACTTAAAGCACATCAAGAAATTATTCACATTAATGAACTAAAAAAACCTCCCATTACAGGTTCCTCTGTTGGACCACCGAAGGAAGATTAAATACCCCTAAATTCCATAACCTGAACGATAATCCTGGCCTCCTACCCTTACGACTAGGAACAGCATATGTACAAACAGATTTTTGGACCTTTATACACATTTATGATATTACAAACTTGACAGATCACTTTTTAACTTTAAAAGACCAATATGATAATCTACATGAATCTCTATCAAAACACCCCAGCATATTTAATTTTACAGAACACTTCGATAACTCCTATCATATAATTCAAGTATTAGAAAATAAAATATATTCACAAATCAATCAAATAAACCCACTAGGGAGAAAGCAAGTAAAACGATCACTTTTTGACGGACTTGGCTCAGCAATAAAATTCTTGACAGGTAATTTAGACCAAGACGATGCAATACGATATGACGAAGCTATTAAAGCCTTATCTGATAATCAAAATAAAATAAAAACATTGTTAGAACACCAAGTAACATTACTCGAATCATCAATGAAAATATTTGAAAACAATTCTAGAATATTATCCCACAACCAAGAAATATTAAGCTCACGTATTAACGATTTACAAAAAGAATTACGAAATATAAAAATTGAAAATATAGAAACTTTCCATTTCTTCTCAATAGAACAGATCGTTTCTCAATTTTCTATTAGCTTTCAAATAATATATGATATGCTCGATAAAATAGAAGTAGCTATAAGCTTCGCAAAAATAAATACCTTTCACAATTCTATAGCAAACCCAAGCGAAATACTTTTAGAGATTAACACAGTTAAGAAAAATATTAACAAAAATAACAGATTTCCTTTCGAAACTTCTTTAAACAATATTCTATTATTCGAGAAAATTATCAAAGTTAAAAGTTACAGTAAATATAATAGTATTATTTTCATATTAGAAGTACCGATTGTAGAACTTAGTGAATATAACTACTATCATCTATATCCCATACCTACACCTTCAAACCAAAATTTTAAACTTATAATACCCCAAACCAAATTTCTCCTTTTAAATGAGCTAAGCTATGCATCTACAAATTCGAAGTGTGAAGAAATTATTCAAGAAGAATTCATCTGCCGAGAGATACAAACAAGAGTAATCTCACAGAAAGCTCCTTGCGAAGTCCAACTTCTAAAATATTCCCAATCTACAAACAGTTGTCGAGAAATTCCATCTACCATTAGTGAAGTTAAAGTGCAGAAATTGGAAACTGACCATTGGATTGTGATCACCCCGTATAGTGTTATAGCCAGACAAAATTGTAACAAAGACATTACGAACATTCCTGTGAACGGTAGTTACTTAATCGAACTTAATAACCGCTGTGAAATTTTAATAGACAATATTTATTTAAGAACTTTTAAGACCAAAGTGCCAGAATATAAAAACATTGATTTACCGAAATTACAAATTAATAAAAATAATTACACTTTAGATACCGTTAAGCTAAAACCTGTGTATTTGGATTCAATTGATCTTAACGAAATGAACAATGTCATCAGTGCCATTCAAGAAGATAAAACTTTAGCCGAGAAAATAGATTGGTCACCGATTCATTTCAAAAGTATAAGCTTTTATTCAATTTTATTCTACTTTATAGTTACAGCCTGCATTATCTACCTAGTACTCAAGAATAGAAAGAAGAAAAGTCAATCGAAACGGATGACAACAAGTGAAGAAGATGTTCTGAAAAATTTTCCCATCATGTCGAACTCTGGTCCATCCCCATAGTTCTCTCCTAGGGCGGAGGAGTTACGTCAATGTATACTGTTTATTATGCAGTAATGCATTTTGTGCCATAAGCATATTATAAAACACATAAATATGATTGTACCTAAAAAAAGATCAGATTGTATTGTTAAAATTCACTTAATAAACGTCTCATTTTGTGTAGTTCGTTTTTTAAAAAGGCCTTCTCGAAGTTCGAAAACATCATTTGCTACACACAAATTTTGATACAAATCAATTGTCTTCTGGTAATGATTGGAAACAAGTTGACAGAAAAGTTCAAGTACAAAGTAATAAGCCAATGAAATTAACTTCGTGGAATCTACTCATATTACGGTTTTAAATGAAACTGTTTATAGATAATTCCACAATATATTGAAAAAATGTTAAAAATTCTAAGAAATTTGACAATTGTTTCGATATTAAATATCATCGTCAGAATGACAGAAGTTACGTTTCATTTGATGCCTACCTGATGGGTAATAATTATTTTTGGCTAGACCAAGAAGTGACCTACCTTGTGATTGACTCGTTAAAAAAAAAGAAGTATGATATTATAAATATTGAAGCTTACATATCATTAGCCCTTGGGGATATCCTGGATATCTTTTTCCCTATTAAGATCAGTATAACTGTGCAATGATATAGAAATCCAGGAAAACAATATCTGCAGATCTCTACAATTATCACTTAAGAAGACAGTTTAAAAGTGTGTGGAACTCCCTAGATTTATATGTTCATTGACAACTTTATATTGTGGGTTTCTTAAGTGTCTTCTAATTTCTAATTCTTCAAGGAAATCTAGTTCTTGTTTCTTATCACAAACATGCAGTAACTCTAGTTCTGTGTAAGGTGTCAATGAATGTTTGGTGTCAAGTAGATGTTTTGCGTAGTGGGATTTATCTGTTTTTTTTAATATGTATGCTCGTAAGTGTTCACTGTATCTGATTTCCAAATTTTCCAAATGTTTGACACAAACAGACAGCATTACATTCTGGACATTTTAGTTTATATACTTCTTTAATGGGGATATTTTTGTTTTTACATTTAACAATTTTGTACTCACATTACTTTCTGTTTTAAAAGAAATCGTTGTATTTGTAGCTAAAGATATTATCTTTGAAATATTATTAGAAATATTACCTGCATATGTTATGGTGTAGTGGTTACTCAGTAAGTGCCCCTCGTATAAACTACGTTCGCCATAAAACCATTATATCTTTTGGGAAAACCACTTACCTAGTAACCGTTCTTCGGGAGTTGAATAAATAACATTATTTATAAAATCACTGGGATAAATATATTAGAATTACTAACACAGATTATAATACACTATACATACATTTAAACGTATTCAGAATAATAACAATTAATCTATCATGGGTTGCCGACACTTTGTATTTATAGGAAGCATTCGATCAGTGGCCTGCATGCACGACCTTCCGCATATCAGGTGATTGTGATATTTACATTTAATTGGAACGTGCTCTTCGTATATCTAGCCTGGCCTCCATAGATCAATGCTCGCTATTTACATCGAAATTATTATTATCATATTTTAAATCTTTTTCTATACTAATGTCCTTTCCACAATACTGTTTTATTATTTTTTATATCGTCAGTTTGTTCAGGAAATATTAGGTTAAATGCCACTTTTTCCTCTTTTTTATTAATTTATTTATTTATCACATGTAATGAATAACCGTTGGATATTGCTACTTGTTTAATAGTATTAATTTTTCTATCAAAATTGCATTTGTTCATAGGAACTGAAAAAGCTCATGTATCATTGAATTATATGCTGCTTATTTATGTGACAAGGGATGATTGGAATTATATGGAATAGTTACATCAGTGTGTGTTGGTTTTCTGTTAATTGAATAATGAAGTACATTATTTACTTCTTGAATTCTTAAATCAAGAAAATTGATTGATTTATTTTCTTCACCTTCTAATGTAAATTTAATTTTTGGGTGTAAATTATTAATATGGTTGAAAAATACATCTAATTGTCGTTCACTACCTATAAAACAAGCTAATATGTCATCTACAAATCTATACCAAAATAAAACATTTTTTGAAATGTTACTTTCAAAGATTTTTCTTCCTAAACTGCCCATAAAAAGGGTTGCCATATTTGGTGTTATAGGGCTTCCCATTGGTAAACCTTCATTTTGAATATATATCTTATTATCAAAAGTGGAAAAATTCTGATTAATACATACATCAAATAAATTAAGTATATCTGATATTATTCCTGGATTAATATTTTCATCTTCTAATAATTTTTTTACAAGTGTTAGACATTCTTTAGGAGTAACTTTAATGAATATATTGGTAATATCAAATGAAATGAGTTTAGAGTTATCTTGCAAGTTGAATTCTTTCAATTTTTTGATTAGTTCTGAATTTTTAATTGAGTACTTAGATGTATATTCGTAACTATTAAGTATATTGTTAAGTTTTTTGCTAATATATTATTAGGAGTAATAACTTAAGAAACTACAGGTCTAATTGGTTTCATTATTTTATGTAATATAACGGTTCCATATAATTGTGGAGGATGAGGCTTTTTATTTACGATGGACTTCTTTTCGTAACCACTTAAAAGATAATTTGAATTATTAACAATATCTCTTACATTATTAGAAAACAATTTTGTTGGGACTGCTCTAAGAACTTGTACATCGCTAGATACTATAAAGTTATATATTGTTGAATTATAATCTTTAGTTGTCAATATGACCGTGGCATTCCCCTTGTCAACTTTTGTAATTATTAGGTTATTATTTTCTACTCTCTTTTTGATTGAATTTAAAACTGTAATGTCATTTTTTGTTTGACGTTTAACTTTTAACGTTTCAATATTTTTAATTAAATTGGTAATTTTGAATTTCTCATTTTTTTCATTATTTGAATTAGACTTTAAAGCTATTTCTGATTCTGTAGCTATTATTTGCTTAATATTATTCGTAAATTTTGGTGGTATGCTGTACTTTAAACCTTCATTTAAAAATTCGATTTCATTATCTGTAAAATTAGTGTCTGAAAGGTTTCCAAATTGTGGTACAAAGTGTGTTGGTATGTAAGTACTTGCAGATTCATGATGTTGAGAGTATTGAATTTTATGTTGTGTGTGTTCAAGTTTCTGTAAGTTTTGTTCTTGTTTCTCAAATTTCTTGTGCTTCATCGTGCGAACACCTTCTCTGATTTTGTCATTTAAACAGTCAAATTCTACTGGATGTAGTTGGAACGTGAGTTCATAATGTAGAACTTTCATGTAGTTGTTTAAGGAGTCTCTTATTTTAAACCATTTTTTACATTCTTCATTAAGCCATACTCGTTGAGGACATTTTATTGCTTTTGATGCTTGAGGTATTTTAGTATGGCATTTTATATTTATATAATGTGGTATTACCTCTTTTCTAAGGCATTCTTGGTTAATCCAAATGTTTTGTGATGCTTTGTAACGTTTTTGTAGTAACTTCTGGTACAGTCGGGTCAAATCTTCTCTCGAAATTTTTTTAATGAAATTTACTGTCTCTACCCATACTTCATGGAATCTACTCATATTACTGTTTTAAATGAAACTTACTGTTTCTAGATAATTCCACAATATAGTGAAGGCCTATATTTATCATGATAAATACTCCGGAGAGCAAATTTTGTGTTCTTGGAGAGGTATTTGGCGAATTTGCCTTTAATACCTATGACCCGAGAGCTGTTTGAACTTTCTTATGTATTATTATTTGTACATTTCTTTAAAATATATTATTCTGATTAAGTTCTGGTTTCAATTATGAACCATAAATATTCGGGATCAATATATAAGACCTTTGTGACAGTCAATAATATTGTTGTAACCTAATTTTCCAAATCTCTTATGAATTGGTTACTCAGGATTTTATTTCCTTTTCAGATGTGTCATCTCGAGAGAGCGCTTTTCTTGTTTACTTTAGTATATTACTTTTCCGCCCAACCTATCTAATATGCGAGAAAAGTATTGGTTTACCCCAAAAAATGGAAAATGGAATTTTTTTTTAGTTATTTTTACGTTTTCCATCAACAACACGAAAAGCGCTTTTTAGAAAAAAAATCCTGTGTGTATGCCGTCGTCGTCGTCGTTGTCGTCGGCCACTTTTCGTTACATGTCTTGTTAGCACGATACAGCCTCCGGGGTGCAACAAGTCACCAATTTTATGATTGAATATTGTTTAGGACATGTCACATATGAACCCTATTGATTTTCAGTTCACCAGAGCCAGTACAACGGGTGCTATGGTACTCGAAGTACGACATTTTTGTCATGGTTTGAGAAATTTCAGTTTGTTAGCACGATAGAGCATCCGGAGTTCAACAATTCACCAATTTTATGATTGAATATTATTCAGAACAACTCTCAGATGTACCCTATTGATTTTCAGCTCACCAGAGCCTGTAACAGGTGCTATAGTACCTTAAGTACAATATTTTGGTCATTTTTGTCAATTTCAGTTTGTTAGCACGATACAGCCTTCGGAGTATATACAAGTGACTAATTTAAAGATTGGATATTATTCAGAGCGTCTCAAATATGAACCTCCTTGATATTCAGCTCACTATAGCCAGTATAACGGGTGCTATGGTACTTGAAGTACTAAATTTTTTTAATTTTTGGAGAATTTTCAGTTGTTTGCTCTTTACAGCCTTCAGAGTGTATATAAGTGACCAATTTTATGATTGAATATTGTTTAAGGTGTCTCACAGATGTACCCTATTGATTTTCAGCTGACTAGAGCAAGTACAGCGGGTCCTTTAAATCCAGATATACTACATTTTTGGTTATTTTTGCAGAAATTTCGGTTTGTTAGCACGATACATCCTCCAAAGTGTATACAAGTGACAATTTTACGATAGAATATTGTTCAGGGCCATAGATGCGGAACAGTTAGTTTCAATCTTGTAAACCGTTTATTTTATTTTGATTTTCCTCGGACTAATTATTACATACATACCTCACATTCAGAAGGCATACAACCGATTTGGATAGATAATACATACTTTGTGCTTCACTGATCGATTTTTGAACCTACCTTAACCTAAATAAAACGATTTTGTCCAAATAGCACTTTATAATCTACCTGGTAGTGTTGTATTACTTACATATTGGAATCTGCTATTCATTTAATTACATATCTTATAAATTTTATACATCATTTTCATTAGTATGTTTCAAAATTTCGACGGTGTAGATAATGTTAAGAATAAATCGGATTGGTTTTGTTGGATTTTGAAATATAAGCACATTAAAAAAGTAAGTAATTTTCCATATGTAAATATGATGTTGATTAATAAAATATTGGAATGCCTGATAATAATGAAAAACGCCATATTTCTTACATTTGTCAATTTTCCATGTATAAACATAGAAAATTAACAAATGTAAGAAATATGGCGTTTTTGTTTATTGTCAGGCATTCCAATATTTTATTAATCAACATGGTTAAGCGCGAGTTATGGTCCATAACTCACGCTCCTAGCTCACGATGACGCAAAAATGTCTAAATAACGAATATATTATACGATAGTCCTACATAAATATTTTCTAAAAGGAAAGGATTATTTATTTATTCGTTCCTTTAAGAATTATCATCGGATAGTTCAAAAATCATGTTTTATGAATTATAATCTAAATTTCAAGTACCATTCTTCGATATTTTTTCTTCATGGTTTATGAATAATGGACGAGCTTCATCACCTAACCTTTGGAATCATAAATAACAAAAAATGATTGATAAACCCATAGTCATCTGCGAATACTTTCCAAGTTTCCGTTAATTACGCGTTTAAAAAACGAGTTAATTATCGATTATGGCCTAAGAGAACCAGAAGAAGAGGAAAGTTATAAATCATATCGAACATTATTTATTCTCGATTACAAAGACGCACCTTACTAGAAATTATCAGCGGCGCACTCAAGACTTTTCTTACCTTAAGTAAAATTTGAACCGGCAGAAGTAATTTTATATTGAAATACAATCTCAAGTACTTCCAACGATCTTGAATCTGACCATAGATTAACAAAAAATGGCATAAAGTAGAGAACATATTTCAGAATAACTGTTTCAAAATGATTATTGTTTTGTGGTTTATTCTGAATGTTGGTTGATAATTATAACTGGTTCAAATGAACCTCAATATATCCTCATATGAATTTTTTAAACTCCTGTATTGAAAAAAATTACAGGAAAAGAGTCAATAAAATTTAACTGACATCAATACTCGCATCTAATTCTCTTTTATGCCTTCTATAGATCGAAAATGGGTGCATTGCAGTGGGGCTTTGAATTGAAGAGAGATATGGCCTTGTAAGATGGCACGTTACCTGTCGTACCCTAAAACTTATTGATAATCGTACGAACTGATTTATGAGACCCACTACGATTTTCAGTAGCCATTTTATTTACGTTAGCGATCGTAAATTTTACTCCACACGTCGTCCGCTTTTAAAATAGTGTACCACTCCGATGCAAGTATTTTTGATAATGTAGCATTTTCAGCACTTCCGCTTACGAAACTTCATTTGCAATGAAAAATGTAAATCATATGGGTTGTGTTTTACTATCGGAGAAACACACTTGAGAGGAGCTGAAAAAGAGGATCATGGTTGTAGATAACAGACTAAAGAACCTAAAGGACAGATTGATAACGTTCCAGCTCCGCGTTAGTACAAGTACTTTAGGCGGGCTCTCGAAATGATCACTTATCGGCAATTTTTTGCCTGTATGTATAAAGGAAACCAAGTTAAATTTGATAATAAATAAATGATCATAATTCTTAAATTTCTTTATTTGTATTGATTAGAGAAAATTCAATTTTCTGCATCCCCTAGCCGAAAGTACGATCTTCTCGACCACAATTCGCCCCAGGAACAGCGATTTTTCAAAATAGTATACAACACGCGGCCAGATAGTTGGATGTCGAGGCGACGCTTCGATATTTATATCACACACGCCGGAAAATCCAACTTTCTGGCCTTGGGTCAGTAAACCAAAGCCAGTTCTGGGGCGGAAGTGGCCAAATGGCATTGTAGGGGTAACCTATCCTCGTAAACGACACGTCATACGCATCTACATCTCGTAACCACCCAAAAAATGGCTTAACCAAGCACCTGGATTTAAAGCCATAAGACATAAGAACTTTGTTATTATTGGTCGGATTGAAGTGAGACAACATTATGAAGGAAAAAGGGGATGTAGTATGGATAAGGGGGGAAACCCTGCATGCAAGTAAAGCCATAAGGGCATTAACATGTAACTTTGTTATTAATGGTCATATTGAAGTTAGGCAAACGGCATTATGGAGGAAACAGTGTAGGTAAGAGGTGATCCATAAGGATATTAGCATTGTTATTAATGGTCGTACGATTCAAACGATTCAAACGTCATTTTAATTATTATTTTCTATCTTATAAACCCATCCAAAACACCTATGTTATAGTTGTAGTTAATATTTAAAAATATTCAAAGTGTATAAATAATTACTCCCAATATTCTTCGAACCTCAATTTGTTTAACCTTGTGAATGTCATCTTAATGTCGTTTACGGCTTTTGTAAGTTTTAAATTCTCATTAGTTGCTTTTACGCTGTCTTTGATAGATTAAGTTATTTTTCTTCTCAAAACCTTGACTCAAAACATCAAATTGCAGGAGGATATGGACACAGGACACGCGTGACACACCATTGAAGGTTCTGGAGTTTGGAATTTTTTGAATTTTTGTGTTAATAAGTGATATCATGAGCCAGCTTCCGCTGATCGAGCATCTAAAATGGCACGAGAACTATGGTACGTGGAAATTCGCGGTACAGATTTATTTAGAACACGAAGAGCTTTGGGACGCAGTAAAAGGCTTTTTCATGTTTTTTTTTTAATTATTTGTCTAAAAATAAGGTGATCGTAGAAAAAAATCTTGTGTGCAATTCGAGAAGAAAGTGCGTTAACGCTTTCGGCAGATTGCCCGCGCTCTGCAACTCTCTGCCTCAAGCGGCAAAATATCACTTTCCGCTCTTAATACACAAATAGCTATTGTTTTGTTATAATCTTGAATTTCTCTCAGCATAGTATAAATTTTGCTGTTGTTTTCCTAATTAAAGCTATATTTGAATTCATTAATCCTCTTTTGTTTGTACAATAACAATAAACAAATAATTTTGTTAATAATATTTTTGTTTGAATTAATGAACATAAATATAGCTTTAATGAGAAGAATATGCCAAATATCTGATTGAAGAGCACCATATTTTTCTCTGAAGAACTCAATGATTTGAAGCTGAATTTCTAATGGAAGTAACAATATGTTGTATTCACTATAGCTACACAAATTATGCACACTCTTTTTATCAACTACATTGTTTCATGCCTATTTGGTCTTCCTTTTTTATGTGTTTTGGTGGTTTACTCATGCGTTGTAAATATTTTTAATGGCTTTTTTGCATGAAGATTTTATTGTTCTCTATTTCATATTTCTTAATTCATATTTATTTGTTACTCCTTAATCCTTTTTAATGTACTTCATCGCCTAGGTCTTCAATAATCGTTAGGTCCCATCTAAATATTGTTTTGAATATACTAATTTTCTGCTTTCTTTCTTTCTTTCTTTGATGACCACGAAGATTGTGTTTCCAACGTTCTTATATTCTCTCAGTTATTCCGATTTCTTATTTTTCGCCGTCTTATATTTCTCCTTCTACGGTATCCGCCAAAATAAACAGTACCGAAACAGAGAGTGCTGTGGAGTTGTTTATATAATATGGATTTGTCATATTTGACTTAATTGTCATTAGTTGATATATTAATAGTACGCTGCAGTTAAATTTGATTTAAAAATGGTTCTAACAATGGAAGAAAAAGTTTTTTTGGTAGAGCATTATTTTCGTTCATACGGAAAAGGTCGTAATGATGGTCCAGGCTTAGAACAGGTGTCAATAAAATATCAACAAAAATTTAATAAAGCAGCTCCTAGTAAAAGTGTGATGTTAGCTGTTGTTGAAGAATTTCGTCGCACTGGTAGTGTATTGTGTCAACGTAAAGGTTCTTCAGGTCGTCGATAAACAGTATGCACTAACAAAAATGAAGGACGTGTTTTTAACCAAGTTGTGCAATCACTTCAAAGAAGTCTTGTAAGAACTGCATGTAAACTCAACATTAGTGAAACGTCTTTACGTCGCATGTTCAAATCAATTGGTAGTTATCCATACCGTATTCAAGTTGGACAACGACTAAATGCTGCGGACAAACGTGCAAGAGAAATTTACTGTGGTCGCATGTTGAGTTTAATTTACGAAGATCCCGAATTTTTGAAAAACATATGGTTTTCAGACGAGAGTCACGTTCATCTTAGCGGCTATATTAATCGACAAACAACCAGATTCCTTGGATTTGAACATCCTGATGTCATTGTAGAGAAACCACTCCACAGTCTTCGAGTTACCGTTTGGTGCGCGGTATATGGTCATGGAATGATTGGTCCTTATTTCGTTGAAGATGATAATCAGAATCCACTTACTGTCAACCAAGAGCGTTATAGAGAGAAAATTATTATACCTTTTGTGAGAGATCTAAATAACTTTTGCGTGCACGAAATCTACAGTTTCGCACACAATGGTTCCAACAAGATGGTGCAACGAGCCATACAGCTGTGCGCACCTTAGACTTACTCCGTCAGCATTTCGATAATAGAATAATTTCTCGGGGAACAGACTTCGAATATCCTTCTCATTCACCTGATCTGACGCCACCTGATGCATACAAAATATTTCACTCGGAAAATCCGCCGGCGAATATTGCCGAACTACGGGAAATAATACAAAATATTTTTCGGCAGTTACATCAACCACTTCTTATAAATATGTTTATTGACTTACAAAATCGATATGAAGCTTGTTTGCGTCGAAATGGTGAACATTTTGAACAGTTACATTACAGAAATTAAAAATTAATGTTTATTTTTATTTTCGGTACTGTTTATTTTGGCGGATACTGTAATAGGGTAATGTCTGCCAAATTTCTAGAATATGTAGATTCTTTTCTTTTGCTGTCTTATTAAATGACCTGAAGTCTATTTCTGGAGAAATTTGCTTACAAGATGGAATTTGTCACTAGATGATTGCACTTCGTCATGATTTAATTTATAACTGCGTTAAATAATGCTGGATTTAGATACTTTCTTGCATAGTTTTTTATTCGTTAAAAACTACTCTTTTCACACAGCTGATGTTCATTTTAATAATTTAATTATACATACTGTCACCGAGAAAGCTTATCTAAAGCATTCCTTAACATCGTCGTTTCATTTTTTTTACTTCTCTTTAGTTCCATGTCATCATGTTTTAGAGTAGTTGTCTGTAAAATATTGTCTCCAACATTTTTGACAAAGCAAGATACATTTACAGAATCTTCCTCTGTAAAATGTGAAGTTTTAGTTAATTTAAAATCGTTTAATAAAATCGCCAATGTTTACACCGAATCTTGCGTTTAACCTCTCCTGGCGACTCAAGCACTTATTTTATGAACAGTTTACTGCGGAGTTTTTGGTTTATAAAAGAACCAACTATACAGTCTAAGTGTAGAAAAACTGAGAGCTTCATAAACTCCACTAAAATATATTATTAATTTGCATAAATATCGTGTTTTTTTCAAAGCTGATGTTTATTTCTCTTAAAAATGTAACTGTAACTCAAACATTCCGAGTAGCATATCGTCCGTTAAATTTACTAAATCAATCAATAAAAAATTAATAACTTTATACGGTAACTAAATTAAAGTACTGTTGACCGCACCTGAGATCAAGTTACGCAGTTTATAATTTAATTTCATCTTTAATTTAATTAATAGACAGAAGATAAAAGTTTAATAATGTTATATTAACACGGTTCAGTTGCTCTTACTATGAGAAAGAAATCGATAAAACCAGCTGGCGTTTGTTTCTTCTTGGTGAAGAATTCAAGTCGACGAACTGTCATTTATAACCTGTTGAATGGGAATCTGAATTCATCTTAAATAATAAATTTATTGTAAAAAGATACTTTTGTTGGTTTAAAATATTTTTTTAACTAGCGTGTCGAGAGAGTTTTTTTATTTACTTACTAGCTTACTAAGCTCCCATTAATAAAATTAATTTAAATAAAACTCGTTCTTGTGTATTTTACCTAGTAAGTTACTGGAATTTTATTGATAATTGATGTGGCTAACAGCCAATAGGTACTTGGAAAATTTATGGAATATAAGTAATTGAAATGTTAGGATAGATATACACAATTAAGAATATGTATATTTCACTTAAATTCAATAGCAAATGTATTAAAATTTTGATAATTTGTATTCAACTTATTGTTGAAGGGCATTTGGATACACAATATTTTTTGTTTTTCCATCTGGCGCATACACGAACAAATCAGCGGGCTTACCGACGCGTGAACAGGTTAGGTAAAGCTGTTCATATGAGAAGCACGGATTTTCCAAATTTAGTCCACAAACCTGTAATGACTGTCCTTGAGATTTATTTATGGTCTTTGCAAACGCAAGACGCCTCGGAAATTGCAACCGTTTGAAATCAAATGGTAAGTCTGTCGGAATAATTGGGATGCGTGATGTAAGTGCATCATCGTCTGTTGAAATTTCCCAGGTATAATCGTGGTTTCGATTATATTGGTCATAATTTTTTTGACTGAGAGCTTGGTACTACTACAAAGTCAGGAGGGATTGCTGTTTCGGAGAATAACTATTGGCACACCTGTTTTCAATTTTAAAATATGTGGCGGTGTTCCTGGCACATCAAGTGAATTCAGACACTAAGTGAGGTAATTGACAACTTGTTCTTGATCCAGTAACGTGTCGATGGAAATATACGTCGTTGCCTCGCTCGGTACTTCGTTTTGGATGCTAAAGCCAGAAACACACCAATGGGTCGTGATGCGTCAGAACCATATCGGTTCCATATATTTAGTATAGGGATCGAGACCGAACTATAGAGGCAGCATTTCTGTCGAAAGTAGAGCGCCCTGGTGTTAAATACGAAAATCAACGTGATGTAAACAGTGTAATAAACAACCTACAAAATGCAAAAAATGAATAGATCTTTTTATTTTCTTTGCCAGGAAAAATTGTTGGTATGTAAGATGGGTGTAGGGCAGCGGTTCCCAAACTTTTTTGATGGCGTACCACCTAATATGAAGTCTTCCTTTCATGTACCACCAGTATAAAAATGATTAATCATCATTCCATTGCCAACATAGTAAAGTTTGTAAATAACATTTAGCCTTTTAAGTACTTTACTTTAAAACAATGTTTATTTAGTTCTTTGCAGTTAGTTGTAAATAAATTAGTTAAAATTAAACTTTTCATAGTTATAACCAATGCTTATTTTGAAATAAAAATTAGGATGAAAGAATATAAATAAACTTTAAGGTGTAGAACAAAACTGTATTTGGAAAACAATACAACAAATTCAAACATAAGTACACACAAGTTAATGAGAAGGATGAGCTTGTAGCGATTTGCTTAAAGTTGCAATGTCTGGTTTTATTGGGCTTAGCTTCAAACGCAAGTCATTTTCAACACAAGCCAGCCTATTTCTGTATTTGTTTTTAAGGTAACAAAGAGAAGAAAACGCAGCTTCACATAAGTAGGATGTTGAAAATGGGAGTAAAAACTTGACTGCTCGGTTGGCGATTTCACCGTAGTCTTGGCGTCGTTGAATCCAAAAGTCAATCAGGGTAGCTTTATCAAAAACTTCCTTCAAATCTGAGTCACAATTTAAGTCGAACAGTTGATCTTTTTCGGCTAATGAGAGATTCTCTGGGATTGTCATTTTCTTAATGTCACTAAACGGGGTTTTCATCCACAAATGTTCTTTATAGTTTTCTGGGAAGTAAATACTCAAGTTTTCCTTCAAAATGTTACAATGGTCACTGATATCACTAAGAACTGTCTTACTAAGTGAAAGCTCATTTTCTTCAACAAAAGTGCTGAGAGAAGGAAAAAACGAAACCTTGCTTTTCTTGGCTTCATCATCTGCAAAGGTGATTTTTTGTTTCAAGGCATTAATTTTGTCACACACTCGAAACGGGGTATTAGAAGTACCTTGAAAACTCATGTTCACATCATTGAGTTTTGAAAAAATGTCAGCTAAGTAAGCCAGTCGACACAGTCATAGTTCATCAGTAAAACGACTTCGTAGCTCAAAATCAGAATCTGTTAAAAAAATCAATATCTCGTGACGTAACTCAAAAACGCGAGTCAGCATCTTTCCTCTTGAAAGCCACCTAACTTCTGTGTGGAGCAGTAGTTGTTTATGAATACTGTCCATTTCTTGACATAAGTTGTGAAAAAGGCGTGAATTCAAGGCTCTGCTCTTAATAAAATTCACTGTCTTTACAGCCTCGTTCAAAACAGTTTTTAGTTGTGCTGGACAGCGTTTTGTTACAAGCGCTTCTCTGTGAAGGCTGCAGTGAATATGTTGTGCCTCCGGAGCTTCTTTTTTTATTTTAGTTACCAATCCACTATGAGCTCCTGTCATGGCTCTCGCACCATCCGTGCATATACCAACACATCTTCCAATCCATTCCATTCCTGAGCACAAATTCATTTACTTTATAAAATATGTCTTCTCCAGTAGTATGAGCTGAAAGAGTTTCACAAAATAACATATCTTCACCAACTGAGTATTTTTCTTCATAGCGAACATAACATAACAGTTGAGCCAAATTTGCGACATCTGTTGTTTCGTCCACTTGTATCGCAAAGTATTTACTACTGTTCACTTTCTTGAGTAAAATGTCTTTTACATTTAAAGCCATATTAGATATTCTTCTTGAAACAGTATTATCAGACAAGGAAACCACATCGAGCTGTTTTCCCTCTTTATCACCTATAATTGTGGAAACAAGGTCTTTAGCTGCTGGAAAAATTAGAGTCTCTCCAATAGTATGAGGTTTTAGTTCTTGTGCTATTCTCAGACTAACCTTGTATGAAGCTTCAACAGCCCTAGTGTTTAACCCCGTAAATGAAGTGATTGCTCCTTTATTCACTTTTAACTCAGACTCCTTCCGTTTAAAAAACTCTAATGGCTTGTTTATGAGATTGATATGCTTTGTATTAAAATGACGCAATAAAAGTGATGGTTTCATCGAATGATTTGACAAAGTTTCTAAACAAATGACACATTGTGGAACAGGTTCACTGAAATTTCCAGTATAAGTAAAACCAAACGATAAATACTTCTCATCATATTTACGTTTACCTGATTTCTTTTTGTTTTCACAAGTTCGTAACAAAGGCGTAGAAGTAGAGGAACAGCTTGGTTGCTCAGCATCTGTTCCTGCTGCAATAGGCTTTTCTTGTTCCGGTGACAAAGTTCTTTGCTTTTTAGAACTACTACACGTAGATCTTACCAAAAACTTATCCATTTCAATTCGACAGCTAACACTTACCAACAATGTTATTCTCACTGACTGATAGACACAAACTCTATATAAACAACAACACGTCAAACTGCAGGTTAGGTTTTCTACGGAGCTACGTAGTAGATAGTGCTCGCTGAGATGACAGACAGGCGACTGGGACTGGCTGACTGGCATCTGGCACAACACAATAACAAAGCGCGCGGCCTTGAACGGCGCTACTCCCCTCCACGCCCTCACAATCTTTCCCACTCCGACTGTCACCCCTCCATCCGCTGCTCGCTCACCCTCACGCTACTAGTAGAGTATACCAATTTTCGAACTTCACTCGCGTACCACCAGCAACGTTCCCGCGTACCACCAGTGGTACGCGTACCACAGTTTGGGAACCGCTGGTGTAGGGGATTATCTGATTTTTGATTATTGACAAAATGATTACTGCAAATTCTGGTATTTTTATGTGGTTCCCAATCCTTCCGATGTTTTCTAAAATGTAATTAAAAAACTTGGAGTGATTGGTTTTGTACAAATTTTTACTTTTTTCTCTTAATAGTATGTAATTATATAAACTTATATAATATTAAACGCAGCAAACATATAACAAGCTTTTTATTTTATATAATCAATGAAATCTTACAGAAAAAAAACATTTTATTCTCTCGATAATAATCTTTTATCTATGTAAAAAAATTAGAACTTTTCTAATAGCTGCCAATTGTAGTATCATGCTGATTATACACAAAATAATAGTTAATAAGAAAATTTAATTTGAACATTTTACTTACATATGGGTTTTCACTGCATTTATCCATTTTTGACGTTTTAAGGTTATCCACGCAGTGTTCAATAAACTTTCGGGGAATATTTGAACAGCTATGAATACAGAAAGATAATTTTGATGAAGACATCACAAACATTTTATATCAGTTTTAAGAAATGAACATTTAAAACGCTGATTATACAAAACTAATAGTGTTTACATCAGTTTGTTTGAGTTTTTTCACGGCAGATGGCATAAACGTCATCTTTCTCGGTCCCTATGGCTACGAACAAATTATTGCAATGTGTTGTGTCGCAGCGCTATCTATCATGGCGCCGACTGATCGAACCAGATCGCACAAGAGCGAGGGGGGGGGAGTTATGTCACGTCATTACTCGGCTAGGGACACTGCAGACCGTGCCATCTATAGAGCCTTTCGAGTAACTGAAACCAGTAGATATCAAAAAATTCCAAAAAATTAACGAAAATTTTCAATTTTTATTGATTTTTATAACTGCGTATGCGCGATGTCATATTGCGCGTCCAATCATTTACGTTTATCCTGTTGTGATCGTTTCTTAGTTCAAGTGTTGAGGTTATTATTTGGTTTCTGTATTTTAGTGTGTTTTTTAATTGCTATAGTGTAATATTTATTTGTTGTTTTCTTATTATTTTATTGTTGTTCATTGAAAAGACAATGTCAAAGTGTATTGTGAAGGAGTGTAATAAGTGGTGCACTCGGTAAGTTTTGTCTAAAAAGCATTTTTTTCTTTCTAAATTAACAACAATTTTCTTTATTTTTATTAAATACAGAATTTTTACTCATTTAATCAATAATGAATAATCAATAAACTTTAGAGATCATGGTTGTTTTACATTAGCTAAACTAAAAATTGTTGTATTACTAAGGTAACTATTTCTTTAAACAGTTTTGCTCTTCCAATCCAAGAAGATATAAAATTAATATGGCTGGAACGCAGTGGGAATAAATCATGCAATTTCACGACGACAAAACAATGGAGGATATGTTCCCTTCATTTTCAAGAAGAATGTTTCTCTAATTTTGAAAAAGACGAAGATATGTTATTAAGAAAGTTTGCTTTGCCGTCCTTGTTTTTGCCTGGTGAGTAATTTTTTTATACATATTTATTGAATGTAATAAAATATGTATATATTTTAGATTATTCAATGAAGGGCAATATAACGGACAATTTTTTGTTTCCCGTCAAAGTAGAGGATCCTATACATATATGTCATCTACATATCTATACCAAAATAAAATATTTTTCGAAATATTACTTTCAAAGATCTTTCTTTCTAAATTGTCCATAAAAATGTCAGCTAAAATAGGTGAAATAAGGCTTCTCATTGGTGAACCTTCATTTTGAATATATATCTTATTGTCAAAAGTGAAATAATTCTGATTAATGCATACATCAAATAAATTAAGTATATCTGATATTATTCCTGGATTAATATTTTTATCTTCTAGATGACACATTAGCTTGTTTTATGGGTAGTGAACGACAATTAGATGTATTTTTCAACCACATCAATAATTTACACCCAAAAATTAAATTTACATTAGAAATTGAAGAAAATAGCTCAATAAATTATCTTGATTTGAACATTCAAAGAGTTAATAATGTACTTGATTATTCAATTTACCGAAAACCAACACAGACTGATGTGACAATTCCATTCAATTCCAATCACCCCATGTCATACAGACTGGCTGCATATAGTTCAATGATACATAGAGCTTTTTCAGTTCCTATGAACAAATGTAATTTTGATAGAGAGATTAATACAATTAGACAAATAGCATGATCCAACGATTATCCATTAAATATGATAAATAAGCTAATTAGTAAAAAAGAGGAAAAAGTGGCATTACAACTAATATTTCCTAAACAAGCTGATGAAATAAAAACTTATAAAACCATCACATATGCAGGAAGTATTTCTAATAATATTTCAAAGATAATATCTTCAGCAACGAATACAACAATTTCTTTTAAAACAGAAAGTAACGTTAGTACAAAATTGTTAAATGTAAAAACAAAAATACCACTATTAAAGAAGTAAGGTATATATAAACTCAAATGTCCAGAATGTAATGCTGTCTATTTGGGTCAGATCCTTAGGAATTTTGAAATCCGATACAGTGAACACTTACGAGCATACAGGTTAAAACAACCAGATAAATCCCACTACGCAAAACATCTACTTGACACCAATCATTCATGGACACCTAACACAAAACTAGAAGTGCTGCATATTTGTGAAAAGAAACAAGAACTGGATTTTCTTGAAGAATTGGAAATTAGAAGACATTTAAGAAACCCACAATACGAAGTTGTCAATGAACAGTTAAATCTAGGGAGTTCACCACTAATAAACTGTCTTCTTAAGTGATAATTGTGAAGATCAGCAGATATAGTTTTCCTGGTTTTCTATATCATTGCACAGTTATACTGATCTCAATTGGAAAAATGATATCCAGGATATCACCATAGGGCTAATAATATCTAAGCTCCAATATTTGTAATATCACATCTTCTTCTTTTTTCTATAAACATATATTAAGTCAATCACAAGTTAGGTCACTTCTTGGTCTAGCCAAAAATAACTACTAAACATCAGGTAGGCATCAAATAGAATGTAACTTCTGTCATTCTGACGATGATATTGATTTATCGAAACAATTGTCAATTTTTTAGAATTTTCAATAACTTTAATTACATTGTGGAATTAACTAGAAACCGTGAGTTTCATTTAAAACACTAATATGAGCAGATTCCACGAAGTAAGGGTCGAGACAGTTAATTTCATTACAATACTGTTAATTTGAAGATACCGCCAAAACCTAAAACTACAGAAATATTTTCAACATCAGTCAATTGTTTAGTCGACAGGCTCCTTAGAAGTGGCCACAATCAGTGTCTGATTTATATGTGGGTTATCTGTGGTCATAACACAACACACAAGTATATGTCTAGGGACTCGGAGCGACTTTTAAGTGACTAGCGGACTCTCGTTGTGTGGGCAGTATTTTTATTTATTTGTTTAAAATGTCTGACGAAATAATTAACTTGCTTGTCAACGCAAAGTATTACATGATACGAAGATCAAATATTATAAGGATCATTCTATAATACGCGATGCGTGTGTATAAATAGCTGGAATATTAGTTCATCCAGACTTAGCAAATTCATAGGATGAATTCAGAATTTTCTGTTCTTTTTGTTGCTCTCCAAAATTGAAAATCATTTTTGAAATCACTCTCAGAATAAGATCTTAACATTTTGAACGTTCAAACGCGGCAATAATTCAATTGATACTGTCAGAGCGCGACCAGCCACGACACTTTAGTGTGCCCAACAGTAGTCTGTTTCTACCTTAAGATTAATGTTATTGACAGTATCTGCAAAAACCTTGCAAATCAATTCGCTTTTGATTGTAGTGAGTTGACAGAAATTCGACGGCAAGGTGATATACCTCGTTGTTTCTTCGGTTGGCATATTAACATTTCCAATACCCAACAATTGTTCAGCAAATGTTCCAGCGGACTCATCATGTTGAAAGTGTAAACGCATATTCTTTCTCAAAGTCAATTTTTGAACATGACGCTACGAAACTGATGATTTGAGACATGTATTAATTTCATCGGCGGGTGTGAAACGTGGAATAACAGGTAAAGTTTGACCAAACTCACGAGACAATCAAATTAGAGCGTCACGAAAAAGCTGATCGTTTTCCCTTAAATCATCTAGCGTAAGATTAAGTGCCTCTAGTGCTTTTTTGTGAACCATAGTGCACGTTTCACAATGCACTGTTACACAAACAAACCTACCCAACCAATTTAGTGCATATACAGTCTTTGCATTTAAGTTACTGTAAAAAAGCAACTTGATTTATAAGTTGCACATCATTTTGCTTATTATAAAATTGTCTTGAATTTCGTGTATTGAATCTAACACAAAATTAATCCTTTAATTAAAAAAAAATATTTTCTGTAACTCTCCCATTTAAGCTAAAACATAGAGACAGTCAGACGCTAAATTTCTTTAGATATATATTGAACGTTTTTAGCTAGAGGTATAAAAATTTAGTTTGAAATATGTGTATTTTTATATTGAAATATAACAGTTAATATTAGGGAAAGTTTTAAGGTTAACTTACTTCCTGATTATTCGGGAAACGATGCATCTCAAATCCTTTTTTAGTAGAGTTAACACAGTCTTTAACGCAGCACAAAAACACCATTTTTATTGGAAATTCATTCAATACAAATAACACAAATCAAAATACATTGGAAGTCGGTCGATGTAAACAAATACCATAGATAAGAGAACATTATGACAAATACACAAACATGTCACTTGGCAGTTAACAGAGGCACTTACAGCTGGAGGATCAACTATTTTAGAAAGAGCTGCCATTCTCATTTAAGTTTCCAGAGTATGGATAAAACTAATAAAGTACTACACAACAATCTTTTAATTATTTTATGATCAAATAATCATAGAGTATATAACAGTAGGTACTGCATTTGGTAACAATCTAACAATAAGAGGGGAGGATCAATCTAATGCATTTTCTGTAAAGTCTTTGGAACAAAAGAAACTGTTTTTTGCAGGAGTCCAGTTATCCTAATTCACAATATTTAACCATTATCTCCTCAGATTTCCTTTCCTTGGAAAACTGCAAAGTATAAATGACCTTTTATTAAATTTAAATTATCAATTTTACAGAGTAAATTGGTGCTTATAAATATACCATTAATGTATACGTATTTAATTCTGATATATGGCAGTTTCAATTTTAAGCTTCGAATGTACAACAGCGCGTTAATAATATGAAAAAAAAAACAATTTCCGGCAGTATCTTTCTTAATGAAAAAAGTTACCGTGATAATTGAGAAATAATTGTACTTCCTATCACACTAAAAAACTGGTAGGGCAGATTTATGCTGAATGTTTATGAAATTTCTCGTCTAATTAACTAAGATTGATAAAAAACTGGGATGAAGGCAAAACATTATGGTCATTTAATAATATATAATTTATTTTAACATATTTACGAACAATAAAATCCCAGCCCAACAAACTTATCTTGTTCACCAAGTGTGAAATGTTCATTTTCGTTGAAAAAATTTTATTCCGCGATCACGAAGCATTCTGGATTGGTAGCTCCTTGCCTAATATACAGGGTGTCCCGGGACTAATGGGAAAAAAGTCAGGAGCGTATAATCTGAGCCAAAATAATGTTAGTACTTCATATAAACTTTCTCTATGCAGGCCCTCGTTTTCGAGTTATAGGCCTCCAAAGTTTTAATTTTGAATTTGGTTTTTATTTTTATTTTTTGTACTAGTTATTTGATCTTTATAAAATTCAAGGCAAAGCTATATTGTACATGTATGTTTATTTTGGTGAGGTAAACTGATTTGCAGTAGTGCCTTGATGCCAGGGACGGACTACTCGCAATGGTTAGTGATACAAAAATTTTGCAGGGATGGCACACCCTGTATAAAATTATAGAAATTGACTTCCCCACACATTACGCTAACGAAAAGGTACTCTTGTTGGAATTCGATAAAATAAGCCGTTTGGCTAATATTTACAGTTTTATTAATGCACTACGTACAAATTTACCTAACTAATTTATTTATATGATGTCAAAGATTTACCTATAGTACTACAAAAAATAAATTGATAATAGCAGATGATAAAAACATTAAGAACTTATTTAATGGGTATTAAATAGGTACGCAAACAACGTAATTAGTTGCTTTTAATCAAAATTACACAACATTATTAAACCATTAAGAAAACCTCAAGAAACACTTCCCCACACATTAAGCTGACGAAAAGGTACTCTTGTTGCAATTCGATTAAATAAGCCGATTGGCTAATATTTACAGTTTTATTAATGCACTACGAACCAATTTACGCATTCACCATTTTTATAAGTACACAACAAGGTAGAACTAACTTATTAATACGATGTCCAAAATTTACTACCTACAGTACAACAAAAAAATAATTTAACGATAGCAGAAGATAAAAAACATTAACGACTTATTAATTCGAAAGTTGGTAAAAAAATTTTAAAAGTGTTTTTACCGTTTATCAAGTAACCATAGGATTAGTTGTCAAATGTTGTGTAGAATAGTTCGTAGTCAGTACTTCTCAATAATTGATAAGTACTTAATTTAACAGTTACAATGGCAGAATTCACTTTTATTGAGTACGCAGATATGCATTTAGTGTATGGACTGGCTTCTCGAAACTGTTTAAAGGCCAGAAGGCTTTATGCAGAACATTTTGCAAACAGATCATTGCCAGACAGACGAATGTTTGAGCGTATTAATCTCAGGATACGAGAAACATGTATGAATAAGTAAATGTAATTTTCCATGTATACAAAACAAAATTTTAAATTTTAGGAAGTTTTTTGCCAAAAAAGGTGGAGAAGGTCCAGTACGAAGCGTACGTACTGTGGCAGTCGAACAAGACTTGTTAAATGCAGTTGATAATGAACCATCAACGAGTTTACGAAAATTATCATGAGAACATAACGTATCGAAATCAGTTGTTCATCGAGTTCTAAAAGAACGGCTGTTATATCCTTTTCACATGAAAAAAGTACACAGTATGACAGTGGCTGATTATCCTGCACGACTTGAGTATAGCCATTGCTTTCTGCGACAACAACAAGCAGACAATACATTTATTAGTAACGTTCTCTTTACGAACGAATCCGGTTTCACCAGAGATCGAGTCATAAATTCTCATAATAAGCATTTATGGGATGATATGAATCCACATGGCATTATCCAAACTAGGAGTCAGCATAGATTCATGGTTAATGTTTGGGCAGGAATAGTTGGCAATCATTTGATAGGGCCATACTTTATTGACGGTACTTTGACGGGTCAGAGATATTTGGAGTTTTTGCAAAATGAGTTAAGGAACCTGTTTGATGATGTACTAGTACAAACTCGAAGGAATTTATGGTTCATACATGATGGGGCCCCTCCTCATTTCAGTTTAGATGTACGACAGCATTTACACACAAGGTTTCCTTATAGATGGATTGGTCGTGGAGGCCCTTTTCAATGGCCACCGCAATCAAGAGACGTTAATCCTGTGGATTTCTTTCTCTAGGGTTATCTCGAAAGTAAGGTATTCGCAACACCTGTGCAAACAAGGCAAGATTTAATAGACAGAATTGTGTTACGCTGCAATGTTATTAGAAATAATGTGGGATTGCTCTTTCAAGTGCAAAGAAACAACCTTCGTAGACTTAGAATGTGCGTGGAAGTGGGAGGAGCTCATATTGTACATTTATTAGAATAACGTTAGTTTTTGTTGTTGTTTAAAAATTAGTTTTAGTCTAATGTTTTAAAACTTGTGTTTTTTGAGGTTTTCTTAATGGTTTAATAATGTTGTGTTCGTAATTTTGATTAAAAGCAACTAATTACGTTGTTTGCGTATTTATTTCATTCCCATTAAATAAGTTCTCAATGTTTTTATCATCTGCTATCATCAAATTATATTTTTGTAGTACTATAGGTAAATCTTGGACATCATATAAATAAGTTAGTTAGGTAAATTTGTACGTAGTGCATTAATAAAACTGTAAATATTAGCCAAACGGCTTATTTTATCGAATTCCAACAAGAGTAGCTTTTCGTTAGCGTAATGTGTGGGGAAGTCAATTTCGATAATTTCATACAGGGTGTGCCATCCCTGCAAAATTTTTGTATCACTAACCATTGCGAATAGTCCGTCCCTGGCATCAAGGCACTACTGCAAATCTGTTTACCTCACCAAAATAAACATACATGTACAATATAGCTTTGCCGTGAATTTTATAAAGATCAAATAACTAGTACAAAAAATAAAAATAAAAACCAAATTCAAAATTAAAACTTTGGAGGCTTATAACTCGAAAACGAGGGCCTGCATAGAGAAAGTTTATATGAAGTACTAACATTATTTTGGCTCAGATTATACGCTCCTGACTTTTTTCCCATTAGTCCCGGGACACCCTGTATATGAAGCCGCTCAGCTATTATTTGTTATTTGAGATTCAAAATATTTAAAAATTATTTCATGATATATTCTCAAGTTAATTAATTTTTATTCTATAAGTGCATTTCTAATGCTAGCATGTCACATTTTCACAATTTTTCCCTCTCCTTTCCGTTGAAGGAGAAACGATATAGAAATGAAGATGTACATGTATACAAAAAGCGAACCTGTATTACAACACTTTGTCATGAATGTAATGTTCTACCATGTAAACGTTGCTTTGCATTATATCATAATTGAAAGTGATCCCAATTGTGTATACTTTTCCTTTCCCACGTTTCATGTTGGATTGCTAATGTGAATAAGAACCATTTATTGCGACTAATGGTACATAGTGTGTGTTCCACAAAGTCAGATGTATTTACGATTTTTTTTATCATACTTGTAATCGTTTGACAATCAGCTTTGAATAAATCATATAAATGTGACTCACATCAATTATATGTCAAATTTGGCGTTTCTCAAACTAGAAAAAGTTATTATAGAAAACTTTTGTTGGTGTTCTGGTTATCAGATTTTGTTGTTTTATTTTTACTCCCGAACACCCATTATCAGAAAAGAAAGTATTGTAATTGTACGAAAAACAAGTCGTGATTTTTGCGGAAATATTCGTTTCATAACTATTTAAGACGATTGATCAAGTTTCAGCATGAGTAGTGGACATTCGTATGTAGAGTTGTAAAACTATCTTATGCTGTTTTCGTCTGGTTGATATACATTTGATAAACTCGTTTTGTAGTGTATTCAGTTGTCCCTGTATCATCGGCTATAGTTGTATGCTTTATTATTGGTAGGTTTGATCTACAGATGCGGGTCTAGGGCGCTACCTTGAGAGACGTCAATATTTCACTTGTTGGATTACAGAATAACTGGAGTTGAATTTTATTTGGGAAAATCACTTTGCCGGAGTGGCTTAACTTTGACCTCGTGTAGATCTGAAGGTTCGTCTTTTTAACAGTCTAAGATATAAGAAGTTAGTATTATATTGACTCTTTGTGTCATTTATTTTCCGTCTATTGCTTGTTTAATAAATTCAGTCGATGACACAATGCAATTGATGAATTGTAAATTACATCTAGATCCGAATTAGTAGTTCAGGATCATTTGTTTCTGCCTACCTTTTTAATTGGAAATTTTAGAATAATTTCCAAATAAACGGTGAAAGCAAAATTATATTTCTTAGTTTTGGAAGCATAACCAGCTCACCTTCTTTTCAGATGGAGAATAAACATGCTTTGATTTAAATTCTGTATCGACTAAATTTTGAAGATTCGTCTCCTTTAAGAACATTTTTCCAAAATATCTCGTTTGATCAAATGAAAACCTTGTGTCTAGTTTGGACTTACCGTTTTATTTTATCTTTTAGACAGTTTTTCTGGTGTTGAAAATAACATGATATTTATATTTATTCTATAAATAGTGTTATTTTCGTAATGGCGTAATCAAAATAATATCAAACTATTTTTTTTAAATATATGGGGTATTTTAAGTTTCTAAATGATTAGCTATTCCTCAATTATAATATTAAACTTCATCCCTATAACAGAAATGCTATACTTTGAGATACTTCTTATGAATAACTTCGGAAAATCTTCAATTCTTTCAAAACGATCCAAGTATACGGATAGATTAGACTACAGTTTAGAAAATGGCCGCAACAGGCGAACGCGCTGGAAATGTGCTCTGCACTGTTAACGAAGATAACTTCGAAGAAAAACATTCAAATGTTGCAAAATCAAATTAACGCGAAATCTAGTGTGTATCAAATGTGGAAATATATATCACGGGTCTTGTGCATAGGTGAAAAACTTACAATGTGTGAAAATATGTGACACGAGAATCATTTGTTGTGGAGATAAGTTAATTGAATAGACAGAGGTTGTACCTAATAATACAGAGGTAAATATTAAAACACTACATGCAGATTATTAACTACTAAGGGCTTTATTGTCTGAAAAAGATCAGAAATTTGAAATTTTAAATGACAATAACCGGTTATCAAAACCAAACAATCAGTTATTATCAGATAATCTAAATGCTTTTCAAACGGAGAATGACACCAATAAAAAATTATCAACTCATCGAGTTTGTCAACAAAACAAAACCAGTTGAACGTGAATATAAACGACAGGGATTTAACTCCAAAACAGGTACCAGGGGTTTCAAACATTTCCAAAATTACTAAGCATAAGGACTTAACTTTTCAACAATTATAAGTTATAACACTCAACTGAATAAAATGGATGAAATAATAAACTACAATGAACCAACAGGAATCAACGATGAGTTTACTGTGGTTACTAGGAGTAAAAGAAAACTGACGAATGAAAATTATGGACAAAGGATGAATTTGGAGTTCAAAGAAAAGTTTGGCTATGCCTGTATAGAACCAAAAGATAGATAACTGCAGAAAAGATACAAAATTACATAAGAGAACAAGACAGCGTCAAGGATGCTGACATAGTGGTTAAAGAACTATCAACAGCAGAATCTCAAAACAAGTGTTTCATGTTTGGAATACATTTTGAACTGAAAGATGAAATATACCAACCATCGACATGGCCATCAGTCACATAGAGAAGATTCAATTTCCAGAAATACCATAAGTATGGCCAAAGAAAAGAGGGTTTTTAAATAGTGAATCTACTACAGATAGTGGAACGGATATAAGAATGGAAACAAAAGAACAGGAACAAAAATGGACTGAAAATGAAGAATATATCACACTACTACATCTAAATATGCAATATATTGGTGATAGTATTGAAAACATTGAAAAATTCTTAATAGAAAATGCAAATTACTATTTTATAGGTGCTACAGGTCACTGGAAATCAACTGACCAACTGAAATATTTCAAAATAAATAATTATCATTTAGCGAACAGTTTTTGTCGTAATGAAAATAGACATGGAGGGAGCGCTGTATACTGTAAACTAATGATCAAATATAAACCACTAAATTATGTAAATAAAATATCGGTTGCTGGATATTTTGAGTTCTCTGGTATTGAAACCACCATATCCGGTGTGACAACTATTATTATTTCTGTATATGGGCTAACTGGTGGAAGACTGAATATATTTTTTGAAAAATTTGAATTATTGTTAAATAAAATTGTTGTAGGGGCGAAGGTCTAATAATGCCAGCCCAAATGTTCACCTCACTAGCTTGTTCGATAACTAACGTTATCCGGTGCCCCCTGCTAGATAACTAACGAGGCTCTGACGACCGAACGATTGCCAGAATAAGCAATTCACCTTCAACTTGTCAACGGCTACGGGCAGATGAACACGTGAAGGAAAGGGCGCTCTTTTGTTCTGAGGCTGAGAAATCGGCCTCAAAGGCGGAGGAATTACTAAGGTAATCAACAGCTTGAGGATACCAAAGGCAACGGGAAACCATGGTATTAAAGATCAATTAGATATCCCAAGACAAACAATTATGGCGATACAATATAATCAAATGGCCCCTAGTCCGTGGCAGACCTTAGATGGTCAAGGGGTGCTAAGAATCTCCACGCTGAAAAATGTTAATGTTGTAAAGACGAAACTTAATGGAATACTTGGAATGTTAACAGCATGTACATGCCAGGAAAGACCCATAATATAGAGCAGGAAATGAGAAGACTGGGAATGAGCATCCTAGGAATAAGCGAGACAAGATGGCCTGGGCGTGGAAAAATTACACTAGAAGACGCCGTTTCATTCTACTCCGGATAAGAATACACCTACTACTATAGCGGAGTGGGAATTATGATGGATTTAGAGACCAGCGGTTCTGTCGTTAACTTTATACCACTCTCTGGCAGAGCAATGATGGTACAACTAAGGGCAAAACAAAAAACCTAAATATTACTCAAGCATTCGCTCCAACAGCTGATAAATCACAGACAGAGATAGAGACATGGTACTCAGAAGTAAAACAACTAATAGCCGATACCAATAAGGACGACTGTACTCTTATCCTCGGCGATTGCAATGCCAAGGTAGGCAGAGGAAGAAGCGGGTGAATATGGCCTGGGGCGTAGAAACGAAAGAGGCGATGTCTTGGTCCAGTTTTGCCAGGAGGAAAAGCTAATGGTTTCCAACACATGGTTTAAGCTACATGCACGACGCCTTTATACATGGAAATCCCTACAGGACACTCCAGATAATCCAGTCAGGAATCAAATTGACTATGTATTGAAATGGAGTTCTTCGTGTTAGGACGTACCCAGGAGCAGATGTCGTGTCGGACCATACTCCCGTAGTGGAACGCTTTCGTATTTGACTTAATAAACTTAAGAAGACATTTTCCAGTCAGCCAAACGTAGCACTATTATAGATCGAGCCCGAACGCCAAATAGTCACTGACAAACTCAACAATGAACTCGAAAATGTCCTACAAGAGAGCGAAGGCAGTTCTTACACCGAGAGTCCTGATAATATCGAAGGCACCTGGAATTTATTTAAGGATGCTGTATTAGGTGCACAAAAGTCGCTAGTAACAACAAACAAAACGAAGCAACACAAGGACTGGATGACTAAAGAAATACTCATGTTGATGGAACGGAGACGTAGCTTCAAAAACACGAACGCAGATGAATACAGGGAAACCCAAAAATTTATCAGAAGAAAAATTAGAGATTCCAAGGAAACATGGATGAAAGAAACGTGCCAAGAAGTGAAAGAACTATATGAAAAACACGACCTGTTCAACCTACATAAGAAAATTAAAGGTGGCCTCAAATCCCTAGTATTTACTCATGTACTTAACCAAGACAACAAACAAATTACAGACGATGGCGAACTAAGGGAGGTATGGGCAAAATATGTAGCTAGTACATTTGAAAGCAATAGCCCACCTTTCCGCAGTCAAGATCCGACGGAGCCGACACCGGAAATACTCCACTCTGAGGTCCAAAAAGCACTAAGAGAAATAACAACTAGAAAAGCAGCCGGGCCAGATTACATCTGCCCAGATATTCTTATAGAGTTATGAATAACAAAATCAAGTGAAAAACATCTCACTACTAGGGATGTGCGATATTGAAAAATAATCGATGTTAATATCGATATTGACATCGATAGGCAAAAATCGATAACCGATTATCATCGAACTTTATTTATCGATGTTAAGCAACATCGATGTTTTTGTAAGAATGGATAAAAGTAAAAAGAAATTGAAATAACAATACTATAAAATGTTTATTTAAATATGCATAGACTAGGAAATAAAGAAATAAAAAATGAAAATAACAAATAAAAATGAAAAACCATTTCTAGAAAACTACTATAAACTATAAAGTAAAATAAAAAAGTTTGTGCCTAAACTTAATAAAAATAATACAATTTACAAGTCCCAAAATTTCTTATCAACAGACTGCATAAATAATAATTTTGAAAGTAATTGTCCTTTCAGTCTGTTTCTTTGCTGGGTTAATGTAATTCCTGCTTTGGAAAACAGTCTTTCCGATGGCGTGGAAGTTGCAATACAAGATAAATATTTTATCGCAACCGGTTTCATTTTGGGAAACGAGGAACCAATTCCATGGCTCCAAATTTCTAAAGGTTCCTGCTTCAAATCACTTAGGGGGCTTTTTAAATGAAAGCTAAATTCTGAAGGCATATCACCTACTTCACTTTGATGAGGTAACGTTTGTTTTTCTTCAACAATTTTATAATGTTCATTCCATAAATTAAATTCATCTTTGTCAGCTTTCGAATAAGTTTCTTTAGTTACGTCTATTTGCTCAGATTTATCGGTCTCTTGGATTAACATTAAATCTTTTATAATTCTAATAGCTCTAGAACATGCCACAGCGTCTTGAAAGTGGATGTTTTTGAACCTGGGTTCCAATAAGGTTGAAACAGCCAGAATGTTAATGGATTCTGCTGGAAGTAATCTTTTTTTTATTTCATTCATTATGTTTTCTTGGAGGTTTATTCCAACCGCTGTTTTCGGTTTTAAACCAGATATTTTTAATGATAACATCCTGGTTAACGGAATTACTTTACTGCTTGTTACATATTTTTGTCCACAAATTTCGCGAGTTGCCAATTCAATTGGACGCAATATTTCCGTAATTTATTTCAAGTCTTCTATGTCTTTGGCCGTTATCATTGCAGGAGCCGTAACATGACAAATTAAAATTTTATTAATTGCGGCTCGTAGCTCCAAAAATCTTTCTATCATGTAGAAAGTTGAATTCCAACGAGTGGAAACTTCTTGAATTAGTTTAAATGATGCTTCTTTTCGCAATTCGTCACTTGCGATCACGCTATGCTTAAACCAAGTAACAATTTTTTTAATTGCTGAAATTAATTGAGGTAGGTTTTGTGTCTTCTCAAGCGATTTTTGGGCAACTAAATTTAACATGTGAGCAAAACAGGGTATGTGACTTTTTTTACCAATCGCTAGATCAACGGCTTTTATCATATTAGCTCCTGCATCTGTTACTACCGCCAAGACTTTACTATTGTTAATTCCCCATTCTTCAGTAGTTTTTAGTAACATCTGAGAAATGTACTCACCACTATGATGTTCTGATAACTCGTACACTCCAAGAGTAGCAGATTCCAGCTTATCGTTATCAAAAAAATGTAGTGACACCAATAAAACTTCGAGTTTGCATAGTCTCAGTCCATACGTCTGTAGTAAGGGTACAATTATTCACTGTCTTCAATTTATTTTTAAAATAGTTTTGAGTTACCTCAAATGTATTTTCTAGCATCTTCTTAAATGTAAACCTTGAAGGCACTTTGTATAAAGGCGCAGCAACTTTCATTAATTCAAGAAAGCCTTCATTTTCTACAATTTGAAAAGGTTGCGAGTCTTTACAAATCATATAGAGAATTGCAGCAGATAATCGAACACCTTCGGCACCTGTTTCAGTATACTCGTGAATGTTTCTAAAAGTTGATGTCAATGTTGGTTGGAATGAGCTTTTAATTTTAGAGACATCTCTGGAAGTAGAGGCAGTAGCGCTAGTGCCGCTAGAATCACTTTTCACACTTTCAGATTCAGATTCGATTTCTGAACCGATGTAACTTGAACTTGGCGCCGAAGTTGCGAAACTTGTAGAAGGCTGCGGCTGCATTTGCTTTTCTTCTGTTGTAGGACTTTCATTCCCAGCACGGAGCTTCTTAGATCCGGGTTCATCTGTTTCTGCATCATTTTGTCTTTTTTTTAATAATATAGGATGCATCTTTTCAATGTGTAGCCTTAAATTTGTTGTGTTTCCGCAAGTTTTTAAAATTTTTGAGCAGGAACGACATCTTGCTTGAGAGTTATCAATCTTTTCAAAATATTCCCAATATTTACTTTTTGGTGGCATCTCATTAATTTATCTAAAAAAAGTATCGTATTACCTACCTATATCGTTTGGTATTCTATTTTTAAATTTTGTAAGAAATGATATTTTTGGCTATTTTTTGTTATTTAATTAATAAAAATAATTTTATTGATTTCTCTTACCGTTTAAAAATTGGTTAAATAAAAGCTTCAGCACTAAATCAAAAAAACTTATTACTTATCAAAAACCTGGATATATCAATCACTCAAGATGACGACTGGCTTTTCATTACTTATATTTGAGATTTTTACTGTTTTCTGTTAATCCCAGAAATACCAAAAAAATCCCCGAATAAAAAATCAACCTATCGATTGTTCAATGAATTACATTTATGAATAAAAAAAAGTAATCTACTTTTAAACGGTGTCGTGCCCCATCTATTTATTAAAGCTGCAATCAAAATTTCTAAGTAGATCGAGATTAGTGTCTTTCTACCTTCTAAACATCTTTTCTCTTGACGAAATCTTATCTTTATAATGAGTAGAAAAAGAAAATCATAAGGCTGGTAACAGTGGCAACTATCAATTCATATTAATGTGTTGTTTGTTGCCTACCTATCCTTCCATAAAATATTGCATTATCGATGTTCTATTAGTGATATTAGACTATCGATGTCTTCGATATTAGTAGTATTTGACATCGATGTTTTAACTTTAAATATCGATGATCATCGAATATCGATAATCATCGAACATCCCTACTCACTACATCATACGAAACTATTCTCCAAACAATGGCGCACCACGTTTTCTTCTAATACTTTTTACATGAAAAAATATCTGTAGCTATAAAATAACATAGTAGGGAGAATCTCCTATTAATGTGGAAATCACTTGCCACACGCTAGTGTCAGAAATCGCATTGAGTCCGGGAAAACATGGTAGGTCCAGTATTCCAGGTAAAAGTAGCAGCTTTACATTGTTGTACAAAGAAAACGCTACGGAAAAGTTTGGGGAAAAAACCAATGGCATATGCTCTGAAGGCGAAACGATATTGAGAGCAATCAGCTCCATAAAAGCCAATTCTAAGCTTCGTTCGGATTGCTTGGAAATCTTACTGACTATGTTCCGAGAAGGAGCACAACATGTCTAAATGAATCCGTTCTTAGTGCGAAAGTCCATAACCCACTAAATAAATGGCTTACCAAATATTAGGATTATTAACCTCTGTAACAAGAATGTCTTTAAGTGACACGAAGGAAATATAAAGACAATATTATTATCAATATCCAATGTGAACATGTAACAAAAAGTTTCAAATATATAATTAAATCACTATTTGGAAATGACCGTTGGCCTAGTCCAGTCCTGTATCAATAAAAATGGAAACTTGTGACAATACAACGTGATTGTGCATTATTTTTTGTTGAAACCAGAAGATATCTATTGTCTACTTAGATAAATATTACCTGGTTCTCAGCGCCTCTCTTGCTACTCTTCACTATTTCATTCTTCTGTTTTTTTCACTTGTACCTGTACCTACTCGGCATGGTGATTTTCTGTTACAGTTGTTTTACTTTATTTTCGTAAAAAAACGAATAATGGAGTTAAATGAACTCCGATGAAATACAAGCTTCGTTAAGAAAAATATTTCTTACTGGAAGCTGTAGAGTATCTACCTAATACAAACAAACGTGTTGTTGAACTTTTTCGTGAATATCAAAGTAACTGCACAAAACAGTCATTTACAATAAGTGGGTATTTTCATATATAACGAATTTAAAAAATTGTACGTCCAATAATTATTCATTTAAAAAAGTAAAATCTGTTCAGTATGACGTTCTTTAAGTTGTTTCTAAAAACTGTTGTCCGAAAAAATAGCTTCAGATGTACTTTCTCTGATTCGTGCATTGATACAGAATTAACAGATTAAGAGAAACATTATTTTCACGTTGTCAAATGAAACAATTCCCAAGAATTCCTTTAATTCCACAAAACCAAGTTGCTAACGGTATTTTTAAAAAATTGACATAATTTCGAAGTTATTGAAAGTAAAAATTTGGGAGTCTATTCTTGGAATACGCTTGTTATACCTAAGCGGTTTTACAAGAACATCATGTTACGTTAATTGAGTTGTACAAAACTACAGGGAATCAATCAATGGAACACACAATATGTAACTATATATCCAAATTTGGGCATATCCGAACTCTGCCACAAAATAAAATTTTACCTGACTTGTATCAATTTGAGGATTACTGAAATGTTCGAACTGTGCCGCAACCATTTAGTTTAATCCTATTAGAGTCATTAGGGTTTATAATAGATAAAATCGGAGGCCCATAGAATTATGTATATTTGTGAAAGGTTTCAAAGATTTCTTGAATTAAATATTTTGAAGAAATCTTGATTGTTTTGATCGATATTTAGGGGATTAGGGGAAGGATGTTGATGCACTTACACTATTGCCTAAAAATCAGGAAGAAGTATTTAATAGTGAATTACAATTACGAACGAACCGAGAAGAGGAATTTCTATTAACAGCAGACCAGGTATTTAAAATTATTGTGTTCTCCTGTTTTTCCAACCTTAATTTTTTATGTAATTCGGATTGTATTTTGATGGATGGGACTTTTAAATACTGTTCAACTTTTTTTTACCAAATGTTTACCATTCATGGTTTTAAAAACGGCTATTACGTACCTCTTGTTTTTTGTTTGCTGCCGGACAAATCAAGTCAAACATATTCAAATTTGTTTTTAATTTTAAGACAAAAATGTGAAGAAGTAGGCTTAAATTTTCAACCTAAAGAAGTCGTAGTTGATTTTGAACTAAGCATTCATAACGCTATATATGAATGTTTTGGCAGAGATCAAATTCTTTTTGGTTGTGAATTTCATCTCTGTCAAGCTTGGTTTCGTAAGATTCAGGAGTTTCATTTGGTACAAGAGTACAGACAGAAAGGTTCTGTAATTGGCGAATACTTAAAAGTACATTTCGGTATTATCGATCTTAGTCCTGAGGAAGTTGTAGAATTTTTTTATAATGAACTACATTTTTTGCTTCCGAATGACGAAAGAGTTATAGAATTCCGAAATTATGTCAATAAAACATATATAACGCAAAATTCGATATTTCCACCACTTATTTGGGCAAATAATGCATCCTTTTTTAAGAGAACAACGAATTCTTGTGAGAGTTTTCATTCGCATTTCGGTGCTTCTTTTTACAAAGCACATCCAAACATTGTTCAATTTACTAGTGTGTTATTGGATTTACAAACGGAGGTATACGCGAAAATTCGTTCGGCAAACCAAAGCCAGAAAAAAACCAAAAAAACTATTAATGTTAAAATTAATTTCATTAATGATCATTTGGATCAATATAGGAAAAATGTTATTTCTCGCTTTATGTTTGTGAAAACGGTTGCATGTAAAAATCTTCCACACGTTTAATTTTTTGTTTTTTTTATATGTTTATGTATATTGAATATATTTTATTGTAATGTAGATGTAATGTAGATGTAACTTTTTAGAAGTGGCAAATATACGTTGAAAATATATGTATGTTATTAATATTTTCTTATATTGAATTTGAGTACCTAAAGTTCAAGGTAAATTGTTAAATCGGATTAGGCTATTAGACCCCTACTGGTTTGGTAGTTAATCTCCAAAATTTTAAACACTGGCAGAGTTCGAACAACCCGTAATGACTACCTGCATTTTGTGGCAGAGTTCGGATACTCCGCCAAATTTGTATCACACTCAAGGGTGCGTTAACGAATAGTATTTTTTTTATTGGCTTTGACACTCGTCATTCGGCCAGTCACAACAGGGACAAACTATTATTATATAAAAACCTACCTAAAAAAAATACAATAAGGATATACAGGGTCACTCGCTTATTGTCTAGGGGCCCATCAAGGCATTATAATTAATCACAAAAAAAACTAGGCCACGGAAAAGTAGGAATAACTACAATGGGGATAAACAGAGGTAAACAAATCTGCTTCACACATTCACAAGCATACCTTTGATTCATACATGAATTTCATCAGAACGTTATATACTTCCATTTTGTTTAAAGTTAAAAGATGGCAGATATTGAAGGGTGGGAAAAACCCGATTCTTATTAAATCATTAATAAGGTTTTGAGTTTCATGAGAATATATGCAGTTAAAGAAAATATGATTCAGATCACTTTTGATATGAGAGTGTTGACACAGGCCTGTGTCAAGAATTTTTATTTTCTATAAATGTGCTGGATAACATGCATGTCCAAAGCGTAGTCTAACAATAGTTGTAATGTATTCACGTGGGCAGGAATAAAAATTGAACCAACAACAATTCGGAATTTCTTGTTGAATTGATAAATATTGGGTATTAGATATTTTACAAGAATCGTTCCAAGACTTTTTCAATAGACAACTTTGTTTTTGTCTAGAATTAGCAAATACGTCTGGTACAGTAAGTGGATAGATAGATAAGGCGCCATTTTCTCTGCATTTTTAGCTAAACGATCTACATGTTAATTATGTTTAAGTCCTATATGTGCTGTGATCCATATCAGCTGTACATGTTTATTATCTTTTTTGAATTGAAATAACATTTTTTTATATAAAATATATAGAGATTATCTGATATATATTGTATAGCTGTTAACACAGACAGAGAATCAGCTAATATAATAGCAGAGCTTTTTCTAGACGAAAAAATTTTTAACGATTCATGGATGCCCACAGCTTCAGCACTGAAAAAAATTCTGCCATCCAGATATCATCTAAAGGCGTGACGTTGGAGATTGGTTTTCTATAAATCTTTCTAGCTTGTTTCCAAAGAGAAGAAAACGAAACAGATTTATTAAGAGAAGAAACATAGTCAATCCAGTTTTGTTTAGCTATAGCTTTAAATTTTTTCTTGTTCTTGCTATCATTTCTTGACAAAGGAAAACGTTTTCGAAATTCTAAGTTTTTTTATAAGTCGAAAAAGCCAAACGTCTATCTTCCAAAATCTTTTCGCAATCTGATTTCCACCAAGGGAGGGGGGGGGTAACGTTTTATGCTTTTAATAGTTTTGAATTGTGGTATCGCAATGTGTGCAGCATGATTCAAACTGCTGATTATAAGATTTGATATTTATCTGATGTGGAGTTTAATGAGAAATCTCCTTGAAGAATATTTTCAATTGTCCCAGTATACAATGGGCAGTTAGCTTTTTCTATGTTCCATTTATTTTTAAGGGGTATTTCATTGATAACATGGTCAATTGGAAACTCCATAAGAATAACAAAATGATTCGATCCTAATGTAGCAAGTTCAGGAGAACAAAGGTGATATCTATCGCAGAAACATTTTGATTAGGACGAGTTAAAACTGTGGGTTGTGCATTATTCATTACTGTTAGATTAAGATCATCTTCAACTTAGATTAGCTGTATACCAACTGTGTCATTATGATGTGCACCCCACAACGAATGATGTGCATTGAAATCACCGCCCACGATTATAGGATTTTTTGCTTGTGAAAAAAGTGTAAGCCAATCATTAATAGAACATTTAATTTTAGGTGGTTTATAAACAGAAAAAAGGCTCAGTTCCGATTTACTATATTTAATTTGTATGCCACACATTTCCACGCCTCTACACACATTCATATTAATTTTGAATTCACAAAAATTTATTGAATGATGAACTAAAATGGCAACACCACTATAGCCAGCATGTCGGTCTTTACGGATCATATTATAACCATTATAACAATATTGTATATTTTTTTTCCTCCTACCCCTATAGAAAGTACACACTTTCCTCCCTCAAATCAGGGAGAAACTCATACTTTTTCTCCCTTAGGAGGAAAAGTACTTTCCTCCCTAGGGAGGAAAGTATTTTTGCTCCCCCTCATTTCAAGTAAGTTGTAAACGATGAAACTTGTGAATTCATTATATTCATATTGTTTCCATAATTTCTAGAACATCCTGTATATCCGGTTTTTTGGTGAAAATCAAACATTAATGTTACTTCAACGTAGTTCTTCAATACAAATTTCAACTTCAGGAATCTTAGATATACGTTTTTTGAGAATAAGAAAAGCATAGTATGCTGTGGCTCACTGACAGTAAACACGGCGATTGACTTTTGAGGTGCAAAGTCGCTACATTCATTAAACTTAGTTGAATTTTTGAAAAATGGAGAGCGATTCAAGTGATTTTGAATTTCCAAATACACCACCTAATATTAAGGAACAAGCCAACATAGCGTCATTAACCTTACTACCACAAAAATCTAAAGACAGGTATGAAAAACAATATGCACAATATAAGCAAGGGGCTGAAGACAACAAGATACATAAATATTCAGAGAATGTTTTACTGGCATATTTTTCACTACAAGGAAAATCATTAAAAGCTTCAACACTTTGGTCTTAATATTCAATGCTACGCACAATGATACAAATGAAGGACAATGTCGATATTAAATATCCAAAGTTGATTGCATTTCTAAAACGTCAAAATGCCGGATACAAACCAAATAAAGCTAAAACTTTTACAAGAGAAGAAATAAATACATTCTTAATGGAAGCCCCCGATGATGTTTTTTTATTAATGAAGGTAAGAAATGAAATCCCATGCAAATAATTTAATTTTTGATATAAAATATTCATACGTAGTCCTTGTTATTGGACATGAATGTTTACTGGGATGACATTCACTGAGACCTAAGAGATCTTTTGTGTCCCTTTTTTTCTACTTAGATCCTGAGGAAAGTCTGAGAAACTAGAGAAATTTTAGGATATCCGCTAAAGCAATTGTCCCTCTTCTTTGGTATCTATATGTAATTAACGTAATATTTGGTTATATTGATTCAGTCTATCTTGCCACAAAATTAAAGGCGGTAGATATAATCGATAAACATAAGGAAATAAAACAAAAATCTATATGTCAAATTGAACTCAAAACTCAAAAGTAGGAACAAAAAGACAATGAAAGAAACAAAATAAACATCGTGATTACGCAACCATTTTTATGGCAAGAAAAACTTAGTATCAAACCAGTAAAATTATAAGTCGAAAAAGTAGATTATTAATTTTACAACTTCTATTTCCAATATAATAAAAATTGTTATAGCCTCGAGTCAATAAGATCTACAATGTAATTGAAACGTTTTGAATATTTTTATTAAAATGACTTTCAAGATTAAAAATGACAGAGTTATGTTATCTAAATTAATGAATGTAATTATAATTTGCATTCATATCTAAAACAAAAGACAGCCTATGGAGCATGTCGATGTGATGAGCTTATTAAAATGACTATGGATGATATTGAAGAGAAAGATAATCTTTTAGTCATAAATATCCACACTTCAAAAACGTATAAACAACGAACTTTCGTTATCAATATTACAACAGGTAACGGCCCAAATTTTGTTCAAATCGTTAAAAAGTATATCTGTCTACGTCCTAAAACGGAGCATAAACGATTGTTGGTATGCTTTAAAGCAGGCAAATGTATAAATCAAGTGGTTGGCAGAAATAGTATATCCAAAATACCACAAAAAATTGCAGAATATCTCAATCTTCCAAATGCCGAACATTACACAGGGCACAGTTTCAGAAGAACTTCAGCAACTCTGTTAGTAAACGCTGGTGGGGATATTTTAGCTCTAAAACAGCATGGCGGTTGGAAATCAACCAATATCGCAGAAGGTTATGTAGAACAATCTTACACAAAAAAAAGAAAAATTTCTGATCAAATTATGGGAAATAATGTTGAACCTGAACTTGATCAAAATCAGCCAAGCACTTCTAGAAGTTACCACCATTACAATGTGCTAAGCGAAAATATTTCAAATACTAAAGCTCCAGTTCAAACCCTATCTTCTTCCAATAGTGTTCATATAAGTGCTGCTCAAAACGGCACATTCAATATTAACATAAATAATTCTAAAATATAGTTAAACAATACTATGTACTTAATTGTATAACATATATTGATAAATTTGTTTAATAAATAATTCTTGTGTTCTTAATTATATTCGTTACCTATTTGTGTCGTAAATAAATTTTCAAAAAAAGGTGGGTAGGAGGAAAAGTCATATGTATCACATGGGAGTAAAGTGCCTTTTCCTCCCTTGTATGTTTACTGCTTCGCGTCGGGCAGTAAACTACATCCTGCGGGAGGGAAAGTGGCACTTTCCTACCTAGTTATACAAATAGCTATTAAAACCAAGTTTCAGTAATAAGTGCCATATCTATTTTTCTAGAACTTAAAAAGTGTTGCAAACTGTTTTTATTTGCCACAATTGATCTAGCATTCCACTGCATAATGTTAAGTGAAACTTTCTGAGTCATTAATAATTATTAACTGTTAGAGTATCCTCCAGTACTTGTTTTATGCTACTGATTATTGAATTTTTATTAATTGATTGCAAGTCTTCTACTGAGCTAATATTATCCAATAGATTGAATACAAAATTGGAGACAATGTCAGCAATATTCTGTTTTTTACTTTCAATACTATTAAAATTGTATTTATAGGGGGTTAGCAGGTAATGGTTGACTAGGACCAAGAGTAAAAGGAAACATAGGCAAGCAAGAAGGAGACTGATTGGACGGAGAGTCTGATTTTCTTTTCCTTTTCATTGGAACTGAGTAGTTTTTTGTGCCACTTGTACATGGTAGCGACGGAATTAACCGATTGCTTTCCATAGTATTTTTTATCATAGTTTTCCATAGTATTTTTTATCATAGTTTGTGTGGTATTATTATTAACTTAATTAGTAAGACTGGGGAAATCTTTATTATAATTAGACAAGCCTGAAAAAGAATCATGACTTACAATAGTAGAAATAGAGTTTTCACAGAATTTTCTGGCTTCCAGAAATGACGTTTTTTGTTCAACCATAATAGTTTTAATATTTATCTGTTTCTCATATTGAGAGCATTTTTTAGATATAGATAGGTGATCGTTAAATTTACAATGAATTCAATAAATTTTGTTCTTATTGCAACTGTGTTCCTCTGTTTTGATTTCGTCGCATTGTATACATCGTTCTTGAGTGTTTTTACACTGTTTGGAAACATATCCATACTTCAAACAACGATAACATTATACTACTCTACCTATAAATTGTTCTACCTGACAATATACTTTATTAAATGCAACATATTCTGATATGTTACCTTCAAAAGTAATGATGATGGTTTTCTTTTGGTACATAATCAATTGTGTTATCCTCTCTTTGGATTTTACGTTTAGTTCGATAAATATTAATTACGAGAGAGGTTGACTCTACATTCCCTGATAAATATTTTTCATCATATTTAGTGTCAACGTCCCTAATGATACCCTTTGATTCGAGTAGATGATTTGGAACATAAGCTACCAAGTTATGATTTTCCAACAAAAGATTTTTAATTAATTGATTAGCCTCAAGAAACGATTTTAATAAAACTTTTATTCGGTTTTTACCTATACTTTCAATTTCTAATATATTAGTGAGCTTCAATTGTTTAAAAAGTATGCGACCAACAGTGATCGGATGTAGCCTTCCTAAATTACTACTTTTAATATTTTCAATGTATACCCAAATAGTTCATAAATTGTACTTATCTGACAATAAGTTCAAAGTTTTTGGAACTGGTTTTACTGCAGAAACCTCGTTGCTGTTTTGAGGGTTATTAATCGGTAACATTTGATCATCACATAACATAATTGACTTCACTTGAATCGAGAATGACGTCCCTTCTTTATCTCCCATAATGGGGGAAAAATCATTTAGTTAAAAACTCTAATCGGAATATTTTGAATAAACACGTGTAAGAAAGCGAAGTTGGCACTGGTAAAAACTATCGACCGGTTTTGTTAATTGCTTCGCACAACCTATTTGTACAAAGGTAAAATCAGCACTGTTAACGAATAGTTAATTCATAAAACCTTTTTCAAATCAAAATAAAATGTAAACTGATACCCTACCAAACACTGATAAGAAAAAGTAAAAAGCAGGAAGACCAAGGAGAAATTTGTTCGATATATAAAAACTGAGATCCAGAAAGCTAAAGCTAGAAATAGACATGGATGGAGGAGGACAATTGCTCAGGAATTGGAAGGCATGTAGAGAACAATCTCTATAATTCTCCATTACGTTTTACAACAAAATGTAGGTTGAGGATGATTAAGTCAGAAAGGAGCTAGACTTCCAAGAGCTTAGGAATGAAACGTGAATGCATAACGTTATAGAAGACTCATATGCAATCCAGAAATACGCCAGCGCAGTACTTCTTTTTTCTATCTAAATCTACATCGAGTCTCAGATTGTGCATTTATTTTATTCTTGAATATATTTGGCAAAAGTTTTCTTCGATAATTGACTGCAATCTTTTTACAACTCGTTTTTCAACAAGTTTTAAGATAATAGACAACAAACTCATTAACTCTGTGGTGGTTTCTTTGGTTTCGGTATCATTATTTCAGCAACTTTTCATGGTGTCTCAAAATAAACCCTTTGAAGACATATATTTATTGGTAAAAGTCTAGCAAAATAAAAGTTTTGATGAACTTTTAAGGCATGCATGTCAGTAATTACTTTTTTTATTTGCTGTTAAAACTGAAGGAAAGGTCATATCTACATGTTCGATACCGAAAGACGAACGCCATAAAATTGTAAATACGCTGAGCCAAAACCAATTATTTCAACAATCAAAAGTTGTAAGTGGTGACTTGCGTTTCAACACACAACATATACCGTTGATTTAATTTCAGTTTTTTTTGTTTATGCCAGTTCACGGAAATCTAAACATACCATAATTTCGAAGCAGGTTCATTTTAAATTATTAGTTTGGAAACTATATATATTATATTTAAATTTTATTATATATTCAAAAATAATTTAACAATTTAAAAATAGTAAATAACAATCTAGTTTTCTCTATATATAAATATAATTCATTACTATCCATACATCTAGTTATCTATCTCTGTATCTGTAGGATTATAGTTTCATTATAGGCTACCACCAACACTATTAGACTCTAATAAAACATTATTACGGCCGATTTTGAAAGCAATTCATTAGAAAATCGAGATCATTAACGGGAGATCAGGCGATGTCTTTATATACCGCCATAATCCAGCTTACATTTTTTAATACTATAATATGAACCGAATCTCGTCTTTTTGAGACAGAGCTGTACTGGCACAACCATGAGCTGTGAAATGGATCTAACTTGAGAAGATTATCATTGGGATGACTGTGGTAGGTTTACTAATAAGAAATAAATAATACCCCAGATCGGGGCCCAAGATCTTCGAATTCTTTAGAGGAGATGACAATAATCTCCGAAAATCATCTGTGATATAATGATAAAAAATTATTTAGAAAATTTTATTCATATTTTTTTAATCATATACATACATATATTTTACACTTTTACACGAGTATTACATTTCTCTACCAAAACATATTATAATATTATTTTATGTCGATTTTTCATAAACCAATTAATATAATTCAGTGGAATTGCAATGGATATAAGACACATTATCCTGAAATTAAACAAATGCTGGTGGAGCAATCCCCAATAATTATGTGCTTACAAGAGACACATTTAAAACCAGGAGAAAGTTTCTCAACAAGAGGATATAACTCGTTTCGTCGTCAGGTAACCCCAAACATAAGGGCTAGAGACGGAGTCATGATTTTATCGAAAGATAACTTAAATGTCAAGGAAGTCGTACTAAACACAAACCTTCAAGCTGTTGCAATCCGTGTACAATATCCACAACAAATGACGATATGTAATATGTATTTACCAGATATTCAATGGAGCTATACTGAAATGGAAAGTCTGATTTGATAGCTAACACATCCATTCCTAATAGTAGGTGACTTTAACTCGCATAACACATTCTGGGGATCAAATAAAACAGATACGAGGGAAAGAACAGTAAAACAATTGGTCGACGACTTCGATTTAACCATACCAAACACAGGTGAAGGAACATACATCAATACAAGATCAAATAATATGACAGCTATAGATCTATCAATATGTACACCAAATATAACCCCCATTTTAAAATGGACGACATTAGGGAAATATGCAGATGAACATGTACCAATATCTATAGAATTTGCAAATAGGTATACGAAAGATATAACTATTCAAAAGTGGATCTTAAAGAAAGCCGACTGGAGTAAATATACAAACGTATTCGAGCGTCAAAGTATTATACAACTCACGTCAGTTGAAGCACAAGTCGAATCTATTACAGAAAGTATAACTTTAGCTGCAAACGAATCAGGAGGTATACAAAGACAAAGAAATGTACCCTGGTGGAACAAAGAAGTGGCTATTGCAATTAAAAATAAGCATCAGGCATATAATATCTTCAAAAAAAGTTCAACAATAGAAAATATGCTAGAATTTAAAAGACTAACATTGAAAGCAAGATATATTGTTATAAAGAGCAAAATGAATAGCTGGAACGAATATTTAGTAACAGTTAGACATGATACTCCAATGACAGAGGTTTGGCAGAAAACAAGGAAGATAATCGGGAAAAACTTTCAAGCAGTAAGCCCTTCACTAACAATAAATAATACTTCCATATGTGACCCTCAACAAATAGTTGAATGTTTTAGAAAGCAATTTGAAGAAGTAAGCGCGTCAGATAACTATAGTCAAATATTAAGGGATATTAAATTTCAACAAGAAAATATAGGTTTAGACTTCTCACTACTCGTATAATTTTCCTTTCACATTAATGGTAGTAGAAGAAGCACTTCTCTCATCAAAAAATACTGCCCCGGGTTGTGATGAAATCGCTTACGAATTAATTGAACACCTTCCTGAAAACGTGAAAAAACAGTTAGTTTATCTCTATAATCAAATATGGAAAACACATACTTACCCAAGCAAATGGAAAACAGCAATAGTTAAACATATTCCAAAATTTGGCAAAGATCTGCAAAACCCCTCAAGTTATCGACCTATATCACTAACTTGTTGTTTAGGAATAGTTCTAGAAAAAATGGTCGCAACTAGGCTAATGTGGAAAACAAGGAAGTATTATCAGAATACCAAAAGGGCTTTAGAAAAAACCGTTCTACAACAGACCAATTGATCTAGATTGAACATGTGCTGGCAGTGTTTTTCGATTTGGAGAAAGGATATGACACAACTTGGAGATACGGAATATTGAAGAAAATGTCTGATTGGTGCTTTAGAGGGGAGTTACCAAAATTTACTTGTCAGTTTTCAGTCTGACAGAGTATTTAAAGTTCAATTCAATCAAACGTTCTCAGAGACAAGGATATTGCAAAATGGTGTGCCACAAGGTTCCCTCTTGAGTGCTATTCTGTTTGCGATGGTTATAAATGGGATCTTTGAAAACGTACCCAAAGAAGTTGGACGAAGTTTATTTGTGGATGACATAGCCATATTTATAAAAGGACATCCAACTGAGCATTTAGAGAACAAAATTCAGCAGGCAGTTGACCAAATATCACAAAATGCAGAGAGAAGTGGTTCTAAATTTTCTATAGGTAAAACCCACCTCGTTCATTTTTGTAGACTAAGAAAACAACACCAGGAACGTAACATTAACTTGGATGGGGCTCCGATTATTCAAAAAAATTCCACAATGTTTTTGGGTCTAATATTAGATAGAAAGTTATACTGGAAGGAGCATATACAATATGTTGCAGATAAATGTCACAGAAGGTTAAATTTCATGAAAGTGATGGCACATTTAACTTGGGGCTACGACAGGAAAATGCTGATAACGTTGTACAAATCTATGATTCTCTCTAAAATTGATTATGGATCGATCATATATTCATCCGCACGAAAATCAAAATTACAAATTTTGGAATCTATACAAGGAAAAGCTTTGAGGTATGCATTGGGAGCATTTCGAACAAGCCCATATTTTTCTTTATATAGTGAAACGGGTGTACCACCATTAGAATATCGGGGACAAACTCTGCTATGCAACTACGCAATTAAGATGTGGTCTCAACAGTCACACCCAGTATATACAAAGATGTTCTCCAAAGAACAGTTAGAAGTATTTGACGGTCGAAGCACTATTACCAGACCAGCAACTCGAAGATTTCATGAATTAATTGAAAGCTTACAGGAAGAATTGACCAACACATACCCAATAGATGAATATGACATTGCGCCATGGACAAATAATAAGCCACATGTCTACAAGAAATGTACTATTTATAAAAAACAAGATAATACAAAAGACATTTATCTGACAGAAATTAATATTATACTAGAACAACAGGGACGATGTCATATTATCTATACGGATGGTTCAAAAACAGATGACGGCTGTGGAAGCGCTTTTGTATGTAACAACCAAAAATTCTCATGGACCCTTCCTCAGAATTCGAGTGTGTATACGTGCGAATTATATGCAATCTGCAATCCTTAAAATATATACATCAACTGGATATCCAAACAACCCTAATATTATGTGACTCTCTAAGTTCACTTCAGGCGATTGAAAACATTTTCAACAACGATTCTTTTGTCAGAACAATTCCTGCGTCTTTAAAGTGGCTTCAAGAACAGGGTAAATAGTAAAGTTTATGTGGATACTCAGTCACGTGGGGATTCATGTCAACGAAATTGTAGATGAAGCCGCCAATCAGGCAGCGAATAGTGAACACGTCGAAGACATACCAATAACATTTCAAGATCAACAAAATTACGTAAAACAAAAAATATTGCAAAAATGGAAAGGGGAATAGATGAATCAACAAACACAACTAAAAGAAATAAAACCATCGATTGAAGAAGAAAACGCTTTTACAGAATTTAGCAGAAAGGAGCAAACCATAATTACTAGGCTAAGAATAGGTCATACAAGGCTTACCTCGTGCTATATGCTGAGAGGACAAAGACAACCACTATGCAATCCTGTCAGACCACATTATCAGTGCAACATATTTTAATTGATTGCCCCAAATATGAAATTAACAGACGGCAACTATCTTTACCTAAAAATATTAAAAAATCTTTGGATAACGGAAATGCGGCTAAAAAAGTACTTACCCTTATTAGATCAAATAATATTTAAAAAAGTTGAACTAGATTAATCTGTGAATGGGATAATAATTCTAAGTAGTTGATGCCCATACTCGAACAAAAAAAAAAGAAATAAATAATATCACATTCGAAAATTATTATTCACAAATTAAATTTGTTTACTGTATTACTACATATACTACAAGCTGTTATAAGCATAATTACAAGATACGACGAAAATCTTGGAAAGATTATATTTCGTTCTAAATTTATATCTAGTTATTTCACTATTTCGTTATTGTTTTTAATCATTCACTAGTCGTTGGTCATAAGAGAAAACAAATCAGGACTATGTGGCGGAGTTGTTAGCTGTATCGACCTTGACTAGAAATTGTATAATGAAGTAGGGGAAAGAAGGGTAAGACCGGGTAGTGGGGTGAGATCGGGTACCTTGACTGTGCTGCTACTACTAATGCCACCTGGAGCACAGAACGTGAAATACATTCCGTAAGCTGAGACGACTTAGCGGCAGTAGTATCGAGTCGATGCTGGAGAACCTACGTTGTCAGTTGAGGTAAGTTTGTTTTTGCATGTCGCTTCTGTAATGTTGCTTGCAATTTGAACGATCATTACTTATTGGCATTTATAGTTATGAAAACTTGCTTCAGTATCACCTATTATATGATAAATAAGGTTCAATATATGCATAAGAATGAAGGAATAATTTAAATATCAGAGTGGTTTTAGAGCATTTTCTTAAATTCTGTACTTGGGGCAAGACCGGGTAGTCCGAGTGGGGCGAAATCGGGTACTACCCTATCTTACCCCATTATTTCCGATTTTAATCCATTATTCTATTTTTACAGAGACAATATGCCTAGAAATTACGCGAGAAAGACAAATCGGCAATCCTGGAGCCAGGAAAGTATGGAAGGCGCTATAGAGGAAGTATTGTCTGGACGCATGGGATACCTAAAAGCCTCAGAAGCCTTCAATGTTCCGCAGTCTACTTTAGAAGATCGAGTAAAAAAGGCTAGAACAAATCAACTAACTTCTAGCCAAGCCGCTAGAAAAGGTAGCTTGGGACCTTGTACGACGATATTTTCTGAAGAGCAAGAAAAAGAATTTCTAGAGCACATATTGCTGTTAGAGAGTAGATTGTTTGGTTTAACTTTGAGTGATGTCAGAAGATTAGCGTTTGATCTTGCAACTAAAAATAATTTGAAACACAAATTCAATGAAGAAACTAAGATGGCCGGAAAAGACTGGTTATATGGTTTTTTAAAGAGGCATAAGAACAATATTTCTCTTCGATTTCCAAAAAACACTTCAATAGCAAGGGCCATGGGATTCAATAAACAAGCTGTTTATAAATTTTTCGATCCGTTGGAGGGTTTGTATAAAAAACACAATTTTCTCCTAGTGATATTTATAACGTCGATGAGACGGGAATAACCACAGTTCCCAACAAACCATCCAAAATCCTAGCTTCACGAGGAAAAAAACAGGTTAGAGCATTGGTATCAGCCGAACGAGGCGTTTTGGTTACTGCTGAAACTTGCATGGATGCGACCGGAAATTTTATGCCAACAATGTTTGTTTTTCCTCGAAAGAGAGAAAATCCCGCGCTGCTTGACGATGCACCACCGGGAAGTTTCGCTCAATATCACCCTTCTGGATGGATGCAAACAGACATTTTCGTGTATTGGTTTCGAAGATTTATTGAGTTTTCTAAACCAACGTCTGAAAAACCAGTCCTTCTGATTTTGGACGGTCATACTACCCACACAAAGAGTCTCGAACTTATTAATATGGCCAGAGAAAACAATGTTGTGTTGTTGTGCTTGCCACCACATTGTTCTCATCGACTCCAGCCGCTAGTCGTGACCTTCATGGCTCCATTGAGCACCTATTATCAACAGGAGGTGCGCCAGTGGCTTGCAACACATCCTGGTAGAGCTGTTACAATTCAACAAGTAGCTAAACTGTATGGTGCAGCTTTCCTTAAGGCAGCAGGAATGCGGACGGCAGTAAATGGATTCAAGCAAACAGGAATATATCCTTTAAACCGAAATATTTTTCCTGATCACCTGTTTGCTCCCTCAACAACCACAGAAAGACCTGTTTCGGTAGAGACAAATGCAGTTCAAGAAGGAGACCCACCCCCACAGGCAGAAGCAGATGTTGTTCTACAAGTGGACCCAGCAACAGAAGAAAAACCTGCACAAACAACGTGTGAAACGGTAGTTGAGATTAACGAACAAACCAATATTGACGAACCATTTCCAAATGAACCCTGCTGTTCTAAAAGTTTAGAACCACAAATTTTTACGGATGCAAAGCCAGCTGCATCAACAGCTTTTGATATATCACCCAAACATCTGATGCCACCACCTTCTGCTGAAAGAAAGAAAACAGAAAGAACAGATAAACGAAAAGGGAAATGTGCAATATTAACTTCTTCACCATACAAAACAGAACTCGAATCTCAGTTAGAGGAAAAGAAAAAAGAAAATGAAAGAAAAATAACGTAACAGAAAAGAAAATTGGTTATTGATGACTCAAATAAACCAAATAAGCAGACAACATCGAAACCAAACAATCAAAAACACAAGCGTACCAAGGCTCAGAAAAAGAAAAAAGTCTCCTCAAAAATTCTTGTAACCTCTACCTCGATCTCGTCTGATGATTCTTCCGATGGGGAGGATAACAAGTCCGACGATCATTGTTTATACTGCAACGAATCTTTTTCTAACTCAAAACAAGGAGAAGGATGGATCCAATGTGGAAAGTGTTTTGACTGGGCTCACGAAGGCTGCAGTGGAGCGGGCGAAGAAGATACCTTCTTTCAATGTGATTTTTGTTCGTAAGATTAATATTTTTTGTTAAAATTAAAGTTTTCTGAATTAAAATGTAGTTTTTATAGTTTTCCATAAAGTTAATATGTGCACCCGATCTTACCCCACTAGTGGGGTAAGATCGGGTGATTTGACATTTTGCATATTTTTCTGGAAAAAGTAATGAATCTACGACTTTTCTGAAACATTATATTGTGATACGATAAACAATACGTCAGGTCGTTCTATCAAGCAAGCTCTAGTTGAAGTAATTTGGCTTCAACATGCCGAAAAGTGTTAGCTACCCGGTCTTACCCTTCTTTCCCCTAATTGTTGAATTTTGGCGACGAAGAATTTTTTGAAATCCATTAAATAAATTCACACAGCAGAGATCGATATAATTGTGAATTCACTATAGGGAATCACTAATTGGATTTCAATTGGTAGCAAACTGGTAATTATAATGCTGAATAAAAACTGCTAATAGTGTATTCACAATCAGGACGCACAATATACTACTTTCTTGTTCACAGATAAGTTTAACTTGTAGCAGCAGATAAAAATATTGGTGAATAAATAAATTAATGAAAGTTTACTAAAATCTGTGTGAGTATCCTAGATTTCCATCCGATCTATCTCACTTAACTATACAGGAGAACTTCATTTCAAATAGAAGTGAAAAAATATATAATGGTTATACTATTAGGGTCTTAAGCTGTCATTAGGGTTGCCCTAATTATAACTAAAGACTTATTAAGGTTAGCTACGGTTACCAGTGAATATATTAACCATTATGTAATTAACCTTTAGCCAAAAAGTTGATTGTTACTAGTGTTCTTGGAAGAAAACAAAATGTGACAAAATTATCAAAGACAAGTTATTACTAAAATTTAATTTTCACAATATGCTGAAATAAACTATCCGAATAATATCGTAGGTATACTCGTTATTCATAGTCACAAAAAATATCAAACTAGTTTCTTTTGAGAAATACTGGAGTACAAAAATAAATAAATAATCGCTGCTTACATAAGGCGTCATCGCCGATGATTACCCGTGCTAAGTAAAATAATTACAGTGATTAAACTATATCTGGAGAAAAATAATTAAGAACTATACCTCAGGGAATAATATGGGATTATTTGTATTATTGTTTTCTTGGTCATATGCTTAAGTCAAATCCGCGAATAGGCTCCACTGAATTTTAGAAACTATAATGCTGAAGGCGATCGTAAAAAAACGTTATAGAAGTAGCCAAAACGCGGAAAAATATATGTACACCACTAACGTATAAATAAATAAATAGTCCAACTAGTACAGGTCAATCGTTTATTGCCAATAAGGAAATCGGCAATACGAAGCTCCTGTTACAAGTAAACACAAAAGAAAATAAGTCAAATATCAATTACCAATACAAAAATATAGTAGGTATAAAACAAAAGAGTAATCGATTTAGTAGGAGTTATAGCGTGGTATGATCATACGAGCTTTACATGTATGTACCCTGCATCTATAAGTATCACAAGCCGAATAATTATCTAAAACATTGTAAATACCACACTTATCAATGCTTTGATATGGGATTCCAGCCCAAATCAAGCCGCAAATGTTCAATTGTACTAACATATAAATTAATATTAGTAGATATAACTAATATAAAATCACTTAATAATCACGAGTGATAATGAGAATCATAAAACAATAATATAAGTCTTTACTGCGAGGTGAATCAGCAAAACGAAATTCTCTGTTATACTTAGCTGGATGGCACGTTTTGGGCTCCAACCGAACGTCCACAAGGTCACAATCGGGAGTAGATATCTGGTAAATCTTCAGGAGTCGTCTCGGCCGGGAATAATTTCTGCTAGTATATAGCAGGTCGAACCAGGTGTGAAATCGAGTACAAAATCCAATTTCAATAATCAAGAGGCTCCAAAATAAATCCCAACATAGACGGGAATATATAACTTAGAAGTAGGAAACCAAAAATAAAAACCCTACAACAAGGAGAGAAAATAATCAATCTCACCATCTACAAAGTTGTAATTTGTGAAAACTAAAAATAACCCACCTCAATTTATCAATGAGGGTTCTCAAAATTCCAATATCCAGCCACGTGGAATTGATCAATCAAAAGCATCCACCAATAGGCTTACAAAATGGCGAATTCTTGCAAGTGTTGAAAGAAAGTTGATTCGATCTTAGTGAATCGTGGTTCCAGTGCAAAATAATATCTCTTAACGGCGGAAAATCGACTTCCAAACTAATTGCTTGCTCAAAATAGTCAGTTTTCCAAACAATTTGTGCAAATTCTATCCCCTAATTAGGGTAAATGAGAATGAAACCAAGAAAATAACTCGCACAAAGCACCGAACCCTTTTTGTTCCTCAAACCATACAATACACACCTTCCTTCTCGTCGTTTCCAAAGAAAAGATGGCTTCAAAACCAATGATACAAACCATATCAAAAGTTTTTAAAATTCGAAATATCCAAAAGTTCCTTAATAAAAAGTATTAAAATCTAGGCTTTAAACTATTCCAGTTGGTAAACATGTATTTCTCGAGCAGAATGGAGAAACAAACGAAGTACGTCCAAATTTCCTACATTCTCCTTCCTTATTGCCGCTTTAATAAATAATTATAGATGTTGTGAAAAAGCAAGACCGTTCTTGTAGCGAAGCAATTTCGGCGAGTCGGATATTAACACCAGCCCTGTAGAAGGGATACGAGTTTTACCGATCAATGAAGCATTTTTAGATTTATTAGCTATACAGAATGTCCCAAAATATTAAATAGTCCTCAACAGTCAATAAAAGAATGCATATTAAGAAAAAAAATTAAGACGAACCATAATTACCTACATGAAATGAATGTGCAATGTTATTTGTATTGTCCACTGGGATTTGTTAAAATACCAATTTGAAATTTGTTTAATTATTCTTAAATTAAAGAATGTATTTAAGAAATAATGTAAGTAAGAATTTCATTAGTGTTTTAAATGAAACTCACTGTTTCTAGCTTATTCCACAATATAATGAAAATTGTTGAAAATTCTAAAAAATTGACAATTTTCGATAAATCAATATCATCTTGGTACCAATTTCCAATAATTTGCACATTTGGTTTCCCATGAATCTCTGTAAACCCGATTCAAAATAGTTTCACAGAAAAACAATTCGGTTGAATTTCTCTTCTTCAAAAACCTCTTGATGTACCGAAAGTTTATACAATTTGTATTTGTGTTTTTTTAATATCTTAAGGGCACTTGTATGGGGAATATCCAACTCGGACCTAAGTTGCCTTAAGCTAATAGTAGGGTCATAATGCACAGTAGCGTGTACATTTAGTTCATTATTTTCTAAATCAACTTCTCTCGGTTCCTCTGGTTCTTCAGATAAATGTTTCTTTATGCAAGATTTGCATGGAACAAATACAGATCCATATTTATTTTGATTTTGAATTATTCTTTTCATAGTTGTTGCCGAGGTAATTGGTTTATCAGGATATAAGCCAAGATATCTCGTACTTGACTGATACTATTACCTGTATAGTACAACTTTAAAAATTAGTTTTTGCCACTAATTGAATACACTGAAGCCATTTCGCAAAAAAATTTATTTTGAGAGCTAATTATTTCAATGTCATGAAATAAAAAAATCAAATTTGTTAGGAAATACAAGAAATCACATTGATAATCTACCTGTCATTATAAAGAAATTTTCACACCAACACTTTTCAACCAATAAGAAGCGTCCGTTTCAGCTCGCTACTATAGCAACCTCAAAGCTTTGTGGACGTTTTTTTCTCCTGAGTACACTGGGTGTGATTACAGTGATGATTTTTCTGTCAAATAAACAGCCCTCTATATGCATTTTAAATAATTATTGTCATTTTCATCTGTCTATCTTTACAGAGAAAAATGGCATTAATAATTTTTTCTGTCTTTCGTTATTTATAATAGAAAAGTATAGGAAAGATTATATTTTTCCTTAAAAATATATTTCCATTTTAAACAACTTGCGTCAGATTACTAAAATGTAGAAACTCAGCTAGTTCTTCTTGTTTCTTCAATGGTAAATAACATTCAGCAAAAATGCCACAAACTTAAAGGAAAAAATGTAAAATTGTACTGAGCCAATGACACATGATTGACCTGTTGACAGGTACAGAGCCTACTTGGCAATTTTAGTTTCCTACTGGATTTTTGGAAGGAAAATGTCATGTAATAATTTTTTATACTACCGAATATGTCACGTTCTAGAATTACTACCTGGAAAATCTCCTCGAGCATGAATTTTTTAAAAAAATTATCGAAGGGGAATGCGAGGGATAATTTAATAAAAATCATGCTCTCAGAAAAATTTCCGATCGTAATTTAAGAACTAGGGATATATCATAATTAATTTATTTTATCGTTCTAAAATTTTAATTACCTATAAACTTATTTTATTAATGAGAAACTAGAGAACAAAAATCCTAATCCTAATAAAAAATAGATGTACTACGTGGGTTTCGAACTCTGGGCTACTGTGTCAATTGCAAGCGCTCCTACCACTGGGCTATAATCGACATTGACTTTATTTTTTAAATTCAAGTGTATAAATGACAGGCTGCTTTTTATAATTTGTTTTCTACATTTTTAAACTTTGCTAAAAAGAGTGATTATTTTATGGCAATATTATCAGAAATAATGTACTTCATGTCCATACAAAATTTTATTATTTTCTATTTTGCTGGGAAGCAAATATTTAGGATTTTCTGATTTCCAATGTTAAAATCCTATCGTCCTAATATCGAGTCACCACATGGTATATGAACCGATACTCTCAAAGGAAATTATAGTTCGCCTAGCACAATTGTCTTTGGTACCGTTAAAAAGCAATCCCAATCACAAAATATGAACCAAATATGAAGCCGATATCTTAATCCTTCCGAATCACATAGTCATATAACAAGAAATATAACATTGAGCATATTAAACAAAAATATTGAGAAAAAGAATAGAGGAACCAAGTCATTCGAAAATCCATAGAAAAGGTGATCAATCGTTAGGTTAAGTGAGAAAGTTAACTTCACTAATAAACGAGACGGATGTATTCAAATAATAATCACCAACGTTGAAATTCCTTATACTAACACTGCAAAGTATTTGGGAATGACACACGATACTAGATTTCGCTGATGACTGCATCAGTTAAAAAGAAATGCGAAGAGCTTGGGTATACAATATAAAATTAATCGGTTTTAAAGATTGAAACTGACTTTTTCTACAACCAATTTGCAAAAACATGCTTTTCTACACAAATTTTTATACGCAAAGCATGATTTTTCTCAATTTCCTTGATATCTGTTGGAAAAGTGATAATTTGCAGTGGGAAAAGTGCACGCTATGGCACTTTTCCGTACAGAAATGTCCATGTCAAATTATTTTTGACAATCTTACATTATTTTTGAGGTGAAGTTTGTTAACAGACACTAATATTACAATTAATGAAAACCTATAAATAAAAGATACAGCAGGCATAATAGTTCAAAATTTATCCCGTTAACCTGAATTTTCTATATTCAATATTCATTTTTTTAAATCCTTCCTGTTCAAAAATTAAATAAATTATAAGTAGCTTTTTTCTCTAATTAATAAACGTTTGTAGAAAAAATATAGTATACAACTCATAATCAAAGCACTTTTTCCGCTTCTGCGCTCGCGGGAAAAGTGACGATTTGCGCACTTGTTGTATAAATTACTATTTCCGCACTCCGGAGATCGAAATTTCTCCAAAAGTTACCAACAATGTGGTACTTCAGGTACCATAGGATCCGTTGTACTGGCTCTGGTGAGCTGAACATCAATAGAGTTCATCTCTGAGATGCCTTGAGAATACCCAATCATAAAATTCGTGACTCCAGAGGCGTATCGTGCTAACAAGATATGTTGCCAAAAAATGGCAGACGACAACGACGACATACACTCAGAATTTTTTTTCTAGAAACCTGTTTTTCGTGTTTCTCGCACTGGAAAAATACCTCAATAAAATTTTTTTGGGGTAAACCAATACTTTTCTCGCATCGTAGATAGGGTTGGTGGAAAGTACTTAATATGTAGTGTATGTTAGGAAGAAATTCCAAGATGTGCACATACAGCAAACTGCTTATCTAAATATGGTATACAGCTTTCGGGCTGTGCCAGTAAAAGTAACATTGAAGTTAACCCACGATTTCAAAATGGCGGAACGTCGTTGATGCACCCTGGTACTGTAGTAATAATGATCTCCACATGAACCTCCATGAAGAAACTGCTGACCAGGCTATAGCCGAATTCGCCAGCAACGCTGAACAACTGTTTCTCCAAAATATGAACGTAGAACTTATCCAGCTCCCCTACAATACCAATCTATTGAGAAGATTCAACAGGATCTAGCCGTTTGAGTTAGTGAGATAGTTTAAGTGACTTTGTTCGTTAAAAGCAGAGTGTTATGCGCATCTCGTGAAACACATTACCTGTAGTGTTGCTAAAATATTAGACACTAAGGTATACTAGTGAGTAGGACCTTAGCATTTAAGAATTTTTCTTCTAGTTAAGTTAGGTTAGAACAAAATTCCTTATTGATCTTTTTGATCTGATTGTAATTATATAAAAATAAACTCATTTGGTATTTTCTGAAATAAAACAAACTTTTTTTTGGAACTTTTTTACTTTTCCGCCCAAACCTTCTTCTTGTAATATGCGAGGAAGGTATTGGTTCACCCCTAAAAAAGTTGTAATTATGGAATTATTTGAGTTATTTTTTCGTTTTTCAGTAAGAAAGTCACGAAAAAACGGGTTTTATAAAAAAATCCTCTGTGTATGTTGTCGTTGACCACTTTTCGTAACATGTCTTGTTAGCACTATACACTTTGCGGAGTGCAACAAACCACAAATTTTAGGATTTAATATTGCTCAGGATATCTCACAGATCAACCCTATTGATTTTCAGCTCACCAGAGCTGGTACAACGAGTGCTATGGTACTTAAAGTACGATATTTTTGTCATTTTTAGAAAAAATTCGGTTTGTTAGCACGATAAATCCTCCGGAGTATAAATTTGTTACCAATTTTATTATTGGATATTATTCAGGGCGTCTCATATATGAACTCTTTTCATTTTCAGCTCACTAGAATCAGTAGAATGGGCGCTATGGTGCTTGAAGTACCACATTATTGGAGAAATATCGAGTACGATACAGCCAGTGACCAATTTTATGAAAGTTTATTATTCAGGTCGTCTTAGAGATGCGGAAAATTTAGTTTTAATCTTTAAAACCGTTCATTATTTTTCTTCAATTGAACATTCAATGGTGATATAGGCCATTTTTTAAAGAATTATTCTATACATTAATGATACTTTTTAATTTCTCTTCTTCTTTTTCTTCTAATGCGTATCCATTAATGGATGTTTGCGATAACATTTCCCATTGCTTCTCTATTCCTTGCGGTGTATATTGTACATCGTGTAGCTCTGTCCACTGTCTGATGTTTCGCAGCCGATACATTTTTTTCTTACCGATTCCTTTCCGGCCTTCGATCTTGCCATCGATCAACAGATGCAAGAATTGATATTTCGTGTTTCGCATTATATGCCCCAAATATGCCGTTTTTGTTACCTTGATTAATTCAAACAGTTCACGTTGTTTGTTGACACTACTTTAGTACTTCTTCGTTTGTCAGTCTAGCCGTCCAATGATTCTGCGATACAGCCACATCTCGAAAGCCTCTAATTTGTTATATGAGGTCGCCTTCAGCATAGATAAAGGATAGGTTAGGTTAGTTTGATTTTCAATAGATAGATAGGCAACTCAGTATTAAGAATTTGGTTCACTAATTACCGCGCCCTCTGGCGAGTGTAGTCAGAAATAAAGCAAAAGCGGGAACTGTACATATAAAATTTAATTTTTTTTTCTGAAACTGGAAGATTGTTTAAGAATTCATGAATAAAAAAACTGTTTCACTACATACGTTTATTTACAAGTTAGATAATAATTAATATAATATACACATATGGCCTTCTCAACCGAAGTATATATATATTATTTTTTTCACTACTAATCGCAGAACTAATACCGAAAGACATTATTTTTACTTTAAAATTAGTCATTTCCCCAATTATTCAAGGATATCGAAATATCAGCTCGGAATACTTGACAAAGCATTGAATAAAATCATTGAAACTAAGGGGATTCAATAAACGTCATTTCTACTATTATTTTAAATAATTTTCATATTTTCCTAGAGTTTATTTTTCATGTTCATTTCATCGAATAAATAAAGTTTTAGGTAAATATTGAGCTACTTCTCATTAGACAAATGAGGTAAATAATAAGGTTTTCTCATGTTAGAAGTGAAAAAAATAACATATAACAGATTTTGTTAATATAATTATCACAGCTTTAATATTGGAAGTAACGCCGGTACTCACATTTTCATAGTTTCTGGAAAATCGATGCATTTTCACAGTGTCGCCCGGGCTTCTGCATGTTGGCACACAACAAGAAAACACCATATTGGACTGGTTTAGTTAAATCAGTTTAATAAACACACACAAAAATTAAAATTTAACTTAGTCTTAATACAACGCTAATTGGAATAATGATGATAATGAGTTGGACTAGGTATTGGTGTTGATAAAAATAAATCAACCTAACCTTCTAACCTATCCTTTATCTATGGATAAACATTGGGCGAGAAATCGATGCGCATGCGTATTGTGTTCTCGTAAAGCCGCTGTAATGTTGCCATATCTCAAAAGTATCATTAAAAACTTATGATTTTTATTTTAATTAAAAAATACAACTTGGATAGCTTCTGTAGTGTAGGGTATTGAAAGATAAGTTAAAATTCAAATCCAAACTAACATCCAAGTTTTATGTTATGATAATGAAAAAATATGTTTATACCTATTACATATTAGTAACTTTAATCAATAGATCAGATGATTGACGAAAAACTGAAGAATTTTTCTTTACAGATTTGACAACGTTCAAATTTAAGGTGATTACAGCGCCTCTGGCGAGTGTAGTCGCAAACAGCTCTTATGGGACAAGCTGGTTCATAAGAGTTACCTATGCATGGCCTTCAGTGTCCAGCCTTCCATACCGTGAGGAGCACCGAACAAACGTAGCACTTAGTGAATTTCAGTCTCAGGTCAAGGTCAAAATCGGTGCAGGCAAGCACTCTTCGAAACCTCAAGAATGCCTGTCGAGTTTGTTCAATGCGACATTTTATTACCTTCTCTGATGTCCACTCTTCAGAGAGCCAGATGCCCAAGTACTTAAATTTATCTACTCTTTCTATGGACTTTGCGTTGAACGTTATGGTGGAGTTTTCAAACATATTTAGGTTTCTGGAGATAATCATAACCTTTGTTTTTTTGGTGGTGATCTCTAGGCCCAATGATTTGCTTTGTTCTCCTACTTTGTTGACCATTTACTTTCTCTAGATGTCTTGAATTCAATTCTATTTCTTCTCACTTAGATGAACAATTTCTGGTAAACTGTGTTGAGCAAGTTGTGATTTGTTTGCTTATATAATTGTGTGAGTGTTTGGTACCTATCTAATTTCAAAATTTCAGAATATTTATTTTACATCACAATTTTGTCAAAACTGACTGAAATTTCTATTTAATTCAATTTTACATTTTCGATATTCAATGGGGCCGCTTCATAACTGTATGATCTTTAACAAGATATGTCTTTATTTTTGACTACATCCTACATCTCTCAAACTCCAACTTCTAATCCAATAATAAATAACTATATTACCCGTAAAATACGGATCGTTAATTAATCCGGATTTACAAGTGTAATAAGAGACTAAGAATTTATCGATAAAATTGTAAGCCTTATTTAGATACATGAGAGCTGTTTAGTTAAGCGTATTGAAACGAAAAAAGTTTAACAGCCCAATTTAGGTTGAAAGCTGATTTTAAAAACAACAAGGGTGTGTTTTAAATAAAAAGAGCAGGTAACATCCTCATGGATTAATAATTTGTGTGCTTCTTCCTAAGCAGCAGTTCATGTATATATTTGGACAAAACTTCCAACAACACAATAACGAGACCATTATTATTATTAAAAAGGTTCTTTATTTTATATTTAAATCCCTTTACAGCAAATAGAGAAATCATAAAAATACCGATATTCTGGTCATCTCTCTTCTTGCTGTGTTCGTCCTGTGTGATGTTTATGGCTCCTTGTCAAGGTATTATCCATAATTTTTTACTGTTTGCAATAATTTTGTCCCTTGAATGTTTTTGACTCCTAGAATATTTCGGCTAGGTAACCAAGTGTTTTTAGGTAATCTGGGGTAACAGTTGTATTTAATTGCCATCCGTAGACACTTGTTTTGAGTTGCAGGGAGTTGAAGTTGTATTTTATGCCGTTATAATAAACGGGGGCTGCGTATGTTAGTATAGGTCTTAGGTAGAACGTACACGACAGACTGTCGCTCAGCTACTTATTTGTCGGGAGGGTAAACAGACGGCCGACAGTCGACCGACAAGTAGGTGAACAACGCATATGAACGTTTAGTTAGTCGACGATTGTTAATGAAAAATGAATAGTCAGACGTTGAGATGTGTTGCGGTATTATTAAGATACCGAAGAAAAAAAAGGGGAAATAGAGCATTTTGGGTGCATCCAGTAATTAGTCAGCGTTTATTAAAAGGCTAATTCCATACCCTTTTTGAGTCTCTACAGGAACACCCAGATAAGTTTTTTAATTATCATAGAATGTCCTTGAATTCTTTTAATGAGCTGTTGGCTGTCTTGAAAACACAATTATCGTTCCAAGATACTAATATGAGGAAGTGTATTTCGCTTGAAGAGATATTATCAGTTACATTAAGATAAGAACACTTTACTGTTTGATACTTTTATTAGTTTACGTAATATTAGGTATTAATAAAGGTTATAACATTTATGGCAGATCTTTGGAACCCTAGCGAAAGCAAGTCCGAGTCGTGTCCATACCTGTCAGACATGTATGAACCTAGCGACTCCAAGGGGAAATTGATTGTATGTTGTACTTGTTCATTCGGTAAAGCAGTGGAAGTCTGGTTACATCGTTGGACCCAAGAGTTTGTTGCAATATTTGTTTAAGGAGCCGTATAATATCCATATCGTCTATCTCCATAATTTGCTATTCCATCACTTTGAAACTGATATGAAACAGTAGAATTTTGAAACGGAAATTCGGAATTTTGAAATGATGTCTTTGTTGTAACACTTTGTCTGTGGGTCCTATCAAACCTAAGAATTGTATTCATAAGTTCGATTCTTAAAAAATACTTTTTCTCTTCGTCATATTTTTTTAATGCCGGTAACAGGGACATTGAAAATAACTCATCTTCATCCAAGTCTTTCTTTTTATTGCTTTCCTTTACCAAAACCCATATTTCTGCTTAAGTTGGTCCCTTGTTGCTTTCTTTTAGAACCTGCAGTATTTCTTCATCATAGTTTTTCTGCGTTTTTTTCTTTTTGTGTGAGATTGGCGATATCAGGGATGGTTCACTTTCGGAGGGTCCTACGGCGTGATCAAGCTGAGACTCATCCCCATTGTTTTGTGGAGATGGTATATTTTGTTCATTGTCTAATGAAGAAGAACTTTGCGTTAATTGCGTGAAAGGTAGCAAGAAGAGCAACTGATCATAGTAAATGTACTTCCTGCGTTTCTTAGCAGCACTTCCGAAAGGTGTTTTCTTTTGCTGAGCGAGCTCTCGCCGAAAGCAATCCCGCAGAGATGACCATTTTTTTTGCATTTCTTTTTCTGAAAATAAAATAGAAAAACTGGAACTGGTGTTTGCTTACATATAATTACGTTTTTTTTTCAGGTATTTATCTACCGGGCACTCATTTGTATTCTCACACTATCAGTATATGCTAGGTGCATCGACCATTCGGAAAATAGTCTGGGAAACATGCCACGCTATTTGGGTAGGATTAAGAACGATCTGTATACCAGCACTATCTGAAGAAAAATGGCTAGAAATAAGCAATGAATTTTACGCAAGAACTAACTTTCCTAACTGTATAGGAGCTATAGACGGAAAACATATCCGTATAGTTATGCCTCCTAATTCAGGGTCAGATTACTACAACTATAAAGGTTATTTTTCTGTTGTACTTATGGCAATGGCAGGTGCCGATTACTGCTTTTCATTTGTCGATATTGGTGCTTGTGCATCCGAAAGGACAAAATTCCTCTTCCACACTAAATCGTGCGGGAGATACTCAACATGCCTACGCCGCAGATTATGGCTATCACAAGCCTTCTGATTGGCATCCTCTAACCGTTTCCTGATGTCAGCGAACAATTTCCTAAAACTCTCATTACGACTACTCTCGGGAGTTCTCACACTATCTCCCAGATCTAAATCTGAATTATCAACATAATCGGCACCAGACAACAGCATGGACCTACCAAAATTAGCGAAATACGGTGTTACCTTCGTGACTTCATGAGTAGATGTTCTAATCGCACATCCTATCTGAGCGAGATGCTCGTCCCAACAACGATGATTATCCGAGACATAGGAAGCCATCATAGTCTTAATCACACGGTTAACTCTTTCACACGGGTTAGCCCTTTTGGCGCCCCACGTTCGGCGCCAAAAACATATAACGAGAAAAACCTACAAACCCTCACAGTGCTCGTTATAGGTATGCGGGTTGTCTCACGTGGTACAACCCGTGCTCGCCAGTCGACTAGCTTCGAGTCGAAGAAGGGGTGGATTATTCAAAAAAATTTTTGAGTATACAAAAGGGCGCCAGAGAAGTTTTGGCAAGCACCCAAGACTTCCTAAGTTAGCCCACAACTCCTCAGTGGGTTAACAACACTCACTACACACTCCAAAGGTTAAACTGATAGGTAAATTATCATAAATAAATAAAAGTCAGCAAATACACCCTGATTGAAATTTTAATTAATCTTGGTAGACCAAAGGTCTCTTTTCAAAATATATGATACAATATCACTACCAAAAGAAAAATATTACAAATAACGTCTGAGCTCAGCTGAAGGCTGTAGTCTCAGGGTGCAGTAGAGCTGAGGGCCCCAAACTACACCGATGTCTCAATCCAAAGATTGTAGAGAATCGACCAAATTGTTCATGTACAATATGCCAAAAATTACAACGATAATATATATATATATATATATATATATATATATATATATATATATATATATATATATATATATATATGTCAAAAACACCAATGTATAGTTACAAGGGTTCACACTTCCGCAATTTATACCAGTATCAATATGAATATAATAATTGCATAAGCCAGAAATTTAAATTACAACGAGTTTAGCGTTGCTGGAAAATATACAACTCAAAATTATATACGGCGCAAAATTATATACAAGAAACCATTAGAAATAGGTAAAAAACCTACTAAATATCGCAATACTAGGTACGTACCAAGTGTTCCAGCGTATCTTAATCTATGAGCAAGATTTCAAAAAAAAATTTAAATACAAAATTCAAGTATAAACGAGATTATAGTAATCGCCGCAAGAAAAAAATAAATAAAACTTAATATAAAAAAAAAACGGTAATATGTGAAGCATAGATGCGAATTTACTACTGAGTTTGAAGAAATAAGAAAAAGGAAAACTGTTAACCTTTCCTTTCCCGGCACCAGAACAGGAACTGAAATTTCTCCAGATTAATCCAGACCTCCTGGAATTGGTCTCACCGACCCATTAAATTCCAATCAGCGTTTTAATGTCCATATACTAAAACCCCCCTAAAATAGAGAAACGAATTAGCCTCTACATAGGGTTTGCATTTTACCCCGGTCAAATTTTCGACGTACTCCCGTAATATCCCATCGTACTGACTATAATAACAATACCCGAAATTCGCAAATAATTACACCTCATGACTTTTATCTGTAATAAACCCACCTACTCTGAGAATAAAAACTATATGACTGGTTTTTTTCCGCTTAGCAAAAAAAACTACGATACCAATAAAAACCCATAATATAAAACTACGTCGTTGGACACATCCCTGAATGTTTATACAACCCCTGTGATATATTCTTATTTCAACAAAATATAAAACCATGAAGAATATGAATTAATAAGAATTTATAAAATATAACGAAACTATCCCGCGAACCCAGATTACAAACTCCAATAAATTACGAATCAAAGCAGAATTTCTACGTTAAATTTCCTACAAATCTGTTAATTCCGAGAAAGCATATTTCAACCATTTACCTTTATTTTGAATCCTACCAGCTAACGCCGTCTACGGGAATTTTCCACGTGGTTTCCTAAATCTACCAATTCTACTGGAATCCTTTGGTCATCGGCACCCCCTGGTTCAGTATATTATTGGGTCAGACCTTCGATTTGTTAAATCGAGCGATATTTTCTTCCCCTACGTAGAATTTATCAGGCTTTCCGTGAAATAACGTTATGGCTCCCAGAGCACATGCAAATATCTCTTGTTGAAATGATGTGTATTCACCTTGACGGCAATTGGAGGACTGAAATTTTTAACTCCGTACCGACAGCGCTGTGACTTCTCTCAGTCGACAGGTTAGCCAAATTAAATTTACGACGGTTCGGCGAATTTTTCGCGTTACAATGTTATCGGGTAATGTATTATTAATGTGTTTTATTTCTTTAATTGAGGTTGACTGATTTCTCGCGATAATGATTAGGTTTTGAAGATCTTTTATTATATTAGTTAAATGATTTATGCTTTCCATTATTTCAATTATTTTTAAGTTTTCATTGATGTGTTTTCTAAATTTAATCCAATTGTTTTTTTATAATTAAAATTAGTTGTTAATGTTGTGAGCTATTTTTAAATGAATGAGTATGGGTTCATGATCTGAATGTAAGTCTGGTAGTGTTTCTATTTTGGTTAAATTATTTATATTTTTGCCAATCGCAATGTCCAGTATGTTGGGCGAGTGATTCGCAGCATATGGGTAGTTCGTTGGTTCTATTGTATGATATACACTACAGTCAGAGTAATCGCAGAACTTCATGAGCGTATTTCCATTTGCATTAGGGTAGCTGGTGTATTGATCCCACTGCGGATGTTTCGCGTTGAGATCACCAACTACCAATACTTTGTTGTGTGTGTTAAAAATGTTGTGTAGATCTGTATTTATTAGTTTATTTCCAGGAGGGTTGTAAGCTCTGACTATTTTAATTTTATTATCAAAAAAGATCGCAATATGCTCAATTGATGTGCTATTTTGCTGCAGGATTTTGAAATTTATGCCTTTTTTGATTAATAATGCGATACCGCCACCGTCGGCATCGTCGGCGCGATCTTGTCTATATAGACGATATTCTGGGTTTCTGAAGTTTATTATTTTATATGATTTAAGGAACGTCTCGAGTAGAAAGAAGATATCTGGTTTTTGAATTTCGAGAAAATGTCTGATTCATGGAAGTTTGTTTTGCACTCCGCATACGTTGCAGAAAATTATTTTCAGATTATATCTTTTTTGAAAAGCTGTTTTATCACCTACCTGCCTATATGTCATAGTTATCTATTCCAGAGACAAAGTTATTGTAAATGGTTAATTTTTCAGTTTTTGTGGTTGCCTTCTTCATCTCACGAAGTAGATCTCCGACTGCTCTCGCTAGTTCGTCCAGGTTCACCAGCGAATGCAGCTCTTGAAACATGTAATTAATTTCGTTAAACTTGTTTATGTCAGAGTTTTTATTTATCATGTTGGGCTGTATAGTTTTTTGTGATGGGGGTTGAGGGTGGGTATCTTGAGGGGTAGTGGTAGGGTGAGTTTTGGATGGTAAACTTGGAAATTGGTTGCTTCTATTTTGCCATGGATTATTTGTAAGTATGGGAGCGGGGATGAATTTTTGAGGGGTAGGTTTTGATTTTTGAGTAAAGGATCTTTTTTTTCGAGCCATATTTTCCGTTTTACGAATTCGGGACATATTTCTGCATTCGCTGGATGGTCCCCTTTGCAGTTAGCGCATCTTGCTGGCGTTGTTCTTTCTTTGGTGCATTCAGGTGTGAGGTGGGAGCCGGCACATTTGAGGCATGTGGGAGCCCTACCGCAATTTGATGTCGCATGTCCCCATAACTGGCAGACATGACACTGGATTATTGGTTTGTTTTGTCGTCTATGCTCCCATATCACTCTTGTATGCTCGATGACCTTGACGTTCTTGTTGAGATAATCAATGATGATTTTGGCGTCTGTTACTACTAGGTATAACGGTCGGCCGTCAGTTGTCATCCTACAAAATTCAAGTGAAAGACATCTCTTTCACTTGAATTTTGTAGGATTTATTTATGTCTTATGTCTATAAGCTGCATTCCCTTGGCAAGCCCTCTTAGTACAAAGGCGTGAGATTTCTCTTCACGCCTAGCGTATGTGTGGAATTGTACCTTCACCTTTTTCAGTGTGTGTTTCATCTTCTCGAAATCATCAACGTTTTTGGTGAATATGATCGATGAATTGTTGGTGTATTTAATTTCGAAGGAATGCTTAATCCCTTCTTTCGAATTGTTTACCATATCACGATGGTGTGACACATTTCCGTGGATTACTATCAGCGGACAATTTGTTTTTTTTTCTTTTTTTTTTGGGTTGTTGACATTTTTTTTGTCTCGTCTTCTGACATGTCTGATATTGAGTCATAACTATTATGCGTCTCGATTGGTGTTGTTTTTTTGGCCGTTTGACTTAGTATTTTACTGAATGTATTAATTTTTTTTAGGAAATTCGAAACTGGAAGTTGCTGATTCTCCTACTTCCATTGGTTCTATCGTAATCTGGTTTAAGTTTTGTATTTTTGGTTGGTTTGAACTGCAGTTGTCTTGCGTTTATTTGTTTACCCTTTGTGGTTTTTTTATATTGTGAGGTAAAATTATCTTTTGTAATTTCATCCTCATTTTCTTTTTCATCAGCCCATGAAAGATTGGCTGGTTTGTGAATTATCGCTTGAGTTACTGTCGTTTTCATGCTGTTAATATTTGATTTTTGTGTGGTCTGTTCGTCGTCTGATGAGTTTTGTTCACTGTTTGGTACAATGGTGTCTTCTTCCATATTGGGCGACTTTTTATTATTTATCTTAAGTTTTAGTGGTGTAGAACTAGAGTTACCTCTACACTCTGGTATGGATAATTCCGGATTATAGGATTTATCACTTTCTAATTGGTTTTTGGTTTCTCCTATACACTTTTCTTTTGTCCAGTTTCCTAGACACTTGTCTGCTGTGATTTCTAGACACTTTTTATTACCGGTATTCTCTAGACCAGCCATGTCAAACATGCGGCCCACTGAGCATTTTCCTGCGGTCCCGAATCAATTTTGAAAACAGCCATGTAATGCGGCCCGCGAGCCTGTTAAAAACCGAAAATAAAGTACTGTGATGATGAACTAAGATACCCGCTCAACCTAAAAGCCTGGCTTGTTTCGGAAAGTTCTATCGCGCGAGAACACAGATGACGCTACCTGAACGCTCTGGAAAGAACTGTCGAGAAATCGCAATCCCTATATAAGCCAATACCGCTCAATTGGGTTCAGTTGTTCAGTGAGTTATGAGTCAGTTGCGATAGAATTGCGAGTTTAGTTGCGTACTTATTGTTACAACACGTAACAGTACTTATTGTCATTTATTTCGGATAAAGTTTTTAACATGTCTGTTTCAAAACCAAGTGGAAGTAAGAGGAAACTTGAAGATGAGCATCGTATCTTTCAAGAAAAGTGGGAATTAGAGTTTTTTTGCTGTGAAGTGAAAGACAAAATTATTTGCTTGATTTGTCAGTCGGTGTCCCAAAATTATATAATATAAAACGTCATGATAGTCATAAAACTAAGTTTGACAAGTATACAGGCATGATTAGAAACGAAAAGTTAAAAGAGTTAAAATCACGGTTAAAAGATCAACAGCTTATGTTTACACGTCCAAAGCAAGAAAATGAATCTGCCGTTCAATCGAGCTACGTACTGTCGGAGTTGATCGCAAAACACTCAAAACCATTTGTTGAAGGTGAATTTATAAAAGAGTGCCTTGTAAAGGCCGCGAAAATTGTAAGTCCCGGGAGCGTGAAGGCTTTTCAAAATATATCCTTGTCCCGGAATCCTGTCGCTGAAAGAGTTACCGAGTTGGCTGCCAATATAAGCGAACAGATAAAAACAAAATCAGACTCTTTCATTGCATTTTCTATTGCCTGTGACGAAAGTACAGATGTGTGTGGTGTGGCGCAACTCGCTGTTTTTCTTCGTACTGTTGATAGAGATATCAACGTTTATGAAGAATTACTGGAATTAGTACCATTGCATGATACAACAACTGGGGAGGATATTTTCAATGCTGTTTATGGACTTCTGCAAAAGTACAATTTAGATTTGTCAAAACTGTATTCCGTTGCAACAGACGGAGCTCCTTCAATGACTGGAGTAAATAATGGCTTCATTAAAATATTACAAACAAATATCAGAGAAACGGGCAGTGACAAACCAGATTTTCATCATGTTCATTGCATAATCCACCAAGAAGTTTTATGCTCAAAAGTGATCAAATTGGAAAGCGTTTTAAAGTCAGTGAAAAAAATGATAAACTTCATAAGGTCACGTGGCTTGAATCAGCGACAGTTTTCTGCGTTTTTACGTGATTTAGAAAGTGAGTAAGTACACTGGTTTACCTTATTATGCAGAAGTGCGATGGCTTTCGTGTTCTATGGTTCTCGATCGGTTTTGGAAACTCAAAGAAGAAATACACCTTTTCATGGAAGTGAAAGAATAAGATGTCAGCTTATTATCCGACGTACCTTTTTTACAAGATCTTCCATTCATGGTAGACATCACAAAACACTTGTCGGACTTAAATACGAAATTGCAAGGACCACGTCAAGTTATAACAGATATGCATGATCATGTTAAAGCTTTCAAGTGTAAGATGATGCTGTGGAAAAACCAGTTAGCGGTGGATAATCTGTCACATTTTCCGACTTGCAAGGCGTATCAGGAAAGTACAAGTGGTCCAATATCATACAAAATGTATACAGAGAAAATGGGAAGCCTTCTGTCAGAATTTGAAAAGCATTTTCAGGATTTTAAGTCCCAAGAAAACAATTTTTCTTTATTTACTGGTCTTTTCACTATCGATATTGATAAAGTTCCCCCTCACTTGCAGATGGAAGTGATTGAGATTCAGTGTCAAAACCATTTAAAAGAAAAATTTGATAGTGTTGGTACATTCGAATTTTACAAGTACTTGCCTTTTCAATCCCAAGAAATGAGAAAACTTGCCTGTAAAATCATGTCAATGTTTGGAAGTACCTATAAGTGTGAACAATTATTTTCTTTGATGAAAGGAAACAAATCTCCCGCAAGATCGCGATTGACGGACGCACACTTGGACGCAGTTTTAAAAGTTATTTCCGCCGATAAATTCACGCCACAAATAGACAACTTAATTAAAGACAAAAGATGTCAAATATCTGGCAAAAGAAGTTAATGCTTGTAAGTTTTTGTAATGTCCTTTTTATTGGAAATTTAATAAATATACTTCTAACATAATAGTACTTTTTTTCGTTAAGATTTTCAGTAGTTTGTCTTCTTTAAGATTAGGTTTTGCAGCTCACCTAGTATATGGTCTTCATGCTTTTGGCCAACCAGTGACTTTGAGTTTGACATGGCTGCTCTAGACACTCTTTCTTTGTTGATTCTTTGTAACTTTCTTTGTCTTCTAGACACTTGTTTTCGTTACTCTTAGTGATTGCTATGGCTGTGGATAACGTATTAATTTCAATTTCGTCTAGACACTTTTTGGATATATTAATTATTTCTGATGTTGTTTGTGGTGAAGTTATTATTATGTCAGTGTTGTTTAGTTTTAATGTATCGTCATCAATATATACCAGTTGCAGATAACTTATTTTTATTTTCCAGTTCTCGAGTTTTATTTTTGATTCTTATTAATGCCTTTGAATATTTAGAGGAACTGGAAGAATGAGTGCTGTCTGAGGCTGAGGGCCCTCGATTACCGCTCGCACCGGGTTTCGCGTCACTTTTATTACTTTGAATGTTTTTTTTGACAGTGGAAAATTTTGAATGTCTATTATGTATTTTGTATTTTGACTGACCTTTATTTTTGTTGTTTCTGGGTGATGATTTGACCGACACTATAGGTTTGTTTACTCGCACTATTTGATTTATCACTGTTAAAGAATTCTGGTTTTGTTGAATTCAAGTTTTGAATTTTGGCTTTGAGTCTACGGGTATATTCCGTCTGAAACGGGATTGTCTTCGACGTTGGAGGTGAAGGAATTATTGAGGAATCAATGAGCACTGACTCTATTAACCCTGATTACAAAACACTGTAACTTTAAAGAGAACTATAAAATATTTTAAACACTTTTATTTGCAATGTCCAAAAATCAAACTATACAGTTTGAAAATTAGCATAGGAATAGGAACGAGACCATCTGGCACATGACTCAAAGGGATATATTTTAAACCGTCCTATTACGGGCTAGAAAGTTATACTTATTGTTAACATGTAGAGTATTTTTGAAATAAAATCAGAATTGTGGATATGGTCAGTTGATGGAAATACCTAATAAGAAACGAGTGAAGAATAGGAGTTCATCTAGACTCCAAATCTTTTGGCATAGTAGAAGGTAGATACCTATTTTTTATATAATAATTGAAGATACTGTTCCACCTCACACATTTTGCGTCGTAGAGTTATCTATATGCGAACATAATAATTATGATGCTAAACTTAGTATTGTCTGATCAAATCTGCCAACATATGAATGCAAATCTTACAGTAATTCTTCATTTACAAGGTCAGAAGCTAAATTCAATACATGAAGCATGTTTTACATTGTTCATTTTCAAGTAATGATTCCATTTATAAATACATTTGTACCACAATCAATATTACAAATTATCATAGTAAGATCTTTATAATAAACTTACAACATGAACATGAATTTTATAATTATAATAATTATTCAGCATTACACTTATCACTGTGTGTGGAAAATTTACTCAATATAACCCAATCAATTTTAAAACTATTATCACTGCTTGTGTCAAACACATTTTCAACATCTCATTCAACAATACGAAATGAAAAGTCCTCTTAACGGGACCAACAGTTTTGTGGGTCAACACACAAGAATACTTAATGACAAAAAAGCATTCCTTATCTAAAGAAGCTAATCTCAAGTTAAATGAAATGTTCTTAATTAGCCCCTAGATTCTAATTAACTAATTGGATCATTTCTAAAACAATAAAAGATACAAAAGTATAAGAGAATGGAAGTAACATTGTTCTGTCAATAACTCTATTAAAAATCTTGCTATTAATCACTTCGTACCTACCCAAATTACGGCAAGAACTAATTAAGACCACACCGCGTAGGCCTTTATCTAAAATAAACCATCAAAAAAGAAAAATTAGATTGTACACGGTGCAATTCGCATTGTATGGGTGCCACTCTAATTGCATAATAGTACAATAACCTTACCCAACTAATTAATATTGTTCTCAACGGTAGTTAAGGAACATCTACAAAGTGGATGATAAAAGAGCACGTGAAATGTGGGCTGAGACCAAAGAAATTGTATGAATAGTCACTATTTGTTCACATAATGTTCTTGATAGGAAAAATATATAAAGAATAATTCACTAAAAAGAGTACGGTTCTGATACATGGATAATGGATTATAGAAAAAAGCGTAATATGAAGGTTAGGTTAGGTTAGGCTCGAAAATTGAACAAATGTCAACGGTCTCACCGGAAGTACTCTCAATTTGATTTAATTTACACCCTGTATATTTTTGCTGCTTTTCAAAGACCTTGTTATTTCGAATTCGTACATACTTAGTGGAAATAATTTGTAAAAACGAGAAATAAATAGAGAGAAATAGAAGAATAGGTAAATTTATTTACTTTAAACTAACGAGAATTGGTTCCCTGAAATAGCAATGGGCAGGGCACGTGGCCAGGCATACGGAAAACTGGAGCGGGTATGTCACCAGATGGAGACCTTGGGCAGAGAGGAGGAGTGTTGGAAGACCCCAGCAAAGATGGTACGACGAGATAAAGAAGGTCGCTGGCCTGAACTGGTATCGAGTTGCGCAAGATCGAAGCCGATGGACGAATTTGAAAGAGGTCTATATCCTAAGGATAGAAAACGGCTAAAAATAGAAATAGAAAGAGAATAATAATTTAAACGAAATCACTTGACATGATCAAAATGCTCGCTGTTCACTTCCTGACGATATGCAAGCCTATTAATAAATTCGTGGGTCGCTCTTTCTAATACTTCTCCACGTATTAGTTCACATTAATCAATAATTCTTTGTCTCAATTTCTGCAAGCATGTTTGGTTGTCTAACGTAAATACGTGATTTTAGATAATCCCAAAGAAAAAAATCTAACGGGTTAAGGTTCGGGGAACGAGCAGGTCACTCTATGAATCCTCAACGTCCAATAAATCGATTTGGAAAATTCGCATCCAAGAAATCCTTAACTCGCCGATCAGAGTGGGGAGGTGCTCCATCTTGTTGAAACCAAACTGTCCATTCCGTTGAAGTGCTGTTTCCGTCTATGAAAAATGGGCCTATAAGCCTATTTTCAACAATTCCCATCCACTTAGAACGGACTTTTACGAAACTTGGCTGGGGATCGAGGAGATACTTTTATAAAACTTGGCTGGGCATCGAGGATGTACGTTTTTACTTTAAATACCTTAATAAGATTATAAACACAAGTACAAGTGGGTCGTAGGTAAAATATAGTACGTAACTCGAGTTGTAACGCATTTTACGCACTCACGTTTCCGTTCGTGCGTAAAATGCTTCTTACAACACACGTTACATAATATACTATTACATCTAACTAAACATATTTTATATCATATCGCCCTAAATTACTGCAACACAAACCTACCAAATTTTATTTAAGTATCAGATATAATACAACATGAAACATTGATATTTGCGCGATATTAGGCTCAACAACGGCTTACAGCTAGTCATAAGCATCGTTTATCATTTTGATTTGTGTTCTTGTGGCATAATGTTTTCTCTGTATTATTTTCGAAAATGCATGTTCCGAAAACGTTAATAACTTGTTACGTAGAGGTAAAAAAATGTAATGAGTTCGAGATAACATTGAATACGTAAACACAGTAAACAATAATAATGACTTGTTCTTCTTCTCTTAAACTTGTACCTTTAGAAAGGCAGATCGCCCACGCTTTTGAAATGTGCTCCTGGAGAAGAATGCTAAGAGTTCTTTATACAGTCCACCGAACTAACAACTCTATATTAAGTGAATTTGGAAATACAACGCAATTATCCTCCATTGCTTCGACACGCATCCTGACGTTCTTCGGCCATATTCATAGAGGTGATAATATGGAAAAACTTGTTATCCAGGGTCATGCTCCGAACGGAAGGCATCGTGGGTGCTCTCCTACACGTTGGGTGGATGCGACAAAACAATTGCCGGATATTACTGTCACAAGAGCGAACGAACTGTCAAAAAATCGCGAAAGATGGAGAAATACCATTTTCAGGGCAATTTAAAATATTGGTGCCCACAATCCTCCAATTATGACCTGATACATTTTAGGAGTTCACAACATATCTGACGAGATATTGTGACTACGATGATGCTTATTCTTCTTCCTTCCTTTGTTTAAGGCCTCAAATGCTAGGGCTATTAGTCATGTTTCAGTTTAACTTTCTGTAATTTCACATCTTGTTGCGATTTTCTGTCATCTGTAAGTATTGGGTGTATTCAGAAAACGTAACTTATAACTCAACCGTTGAGAGAGTGCTCAATGAGCAACGAATGGTTGACGTATATCTGAACAATCATTTTTTGGAAATGTAAATCTAAAAAAATTGAAATTATGACTAAATATAATCTAATAATTGCGTTATTAGATGATGATGACATAATTGATATTAACAGAAATATTGTAGCCCATGCAATGGAATATTTACAGGAGCCATTATAACGTGAGTAGACGTGGTATTACGTTTATACGGAACATTTTAGAATATTATAGGTATAAATCAGTTCGTACTTATCACTCATTATGTTGTAATACTTACGTATTTATTACACTAATATAAAAACCCACAATTGTAACGGGTTGTAATAAGAAAAATGGAGTCCGTTCACCAAACACGTTGAGTTTCGCTCACTGATCAAAGTGCGTTCACAGAACATTCACTCAACGGGTGTCCAACAGATGTGTTTTCTAGACGGAACCTATTGTTTATAACTTGATCTGAAATGCCAGGAGCTAATGATTGGTTATGTTGTGTATTCTATGGGAAAATAATGACTTGTGGAGAACGACAAACGACTGTGACATAACAGATGTCACATGGCGGTGTTGTACGCCATCTTGTGACATTAAGTGGTACTTTGCATAAGTGACGTCACCTTTCGAATATATTAAAAATCAAATTACCAATTAGTCATCGTTTTAAGATTTTTGTGATAGGATTTGAACGTAATAAAAAGATACTGGTCTACTGAAAATGAATGTAGAATGAATATTATGCAATAATAAAAAATTGCTAAAACACCAGATTATTCATAAATGTCTGATTGACAGAAATTTAATATGGATGGATAAGAATTGAATTAAATCATATTTACTGTCATCTTATAGGCAGGTTAACTAGCTGTGGTTGTAACTGCATCTCAATAATAATTAACATTTTATGTGGATAGGTTAAGTTAGATTGAAAACATCATGCCTCAGGTATGACTTTGGACTGATTCAGTTTTAAATAATGGGTTGTAGGTTTTGTCTGTTTGAAATATTAGTCTGCAAGAATTTTGTCGCCAGATAAATATTTTATTAAACTATCTCTAAATTTCGAACTTATCAATTTCAACAAAGAAATTGAATGAAGTACATCATAGAAAATATATATCCCCCTTCTAAAGCGTTCATTTCAAATAAAATAACTTTTCAATAACCTAAATAAAAGTATTTTGATTATTTAGTAACCTCGTTTCTCAACACCAAGCAAATATGTTTTAGAAAAATCAGATAAAAGAAAATAATAATCAGGGAATCTGAATAATTTTGTATATAAAGTATATTGTAGTAGTTTTTTTACAGCTGCGTTAGTTCCTAGAAAAGCGGAGAAAGAGAGACTAGTCATTAAAAATTACCAAGCAATGTCGAATTAAGTTCAATTGATTCAATTTCTTTGAATCAAGACTTTTATTATTTTTTATGATTATTTCAATTATTTTTCTTTTATTATAATTGTGCATCATAAATTCAGATTACAATCAACTGCGGATTTTAAAGCTGCAATAAATATTTGAAGTGTAGTAAGTATATAAGAGATGAAACATCATAAATATAATGGAGGCAACGTACAACTTATAAGATAATGAGCTTGTGTGGAAGACCAAAAATAAAAGAAACACTCAAGTGCAAAGTTGTTGGTCCACATAATCCGAATGCCCGAACTAGAGGTACCAGGAAAAAAGCTCACTGCAAAAAGCAATAAAAGGAAACGAAGAAAGTCGTCAAAAAATTGTGTCACAAATAAAAAAGACTGGAAATAAGTAGTAGAGAGGATGAAAACCAAGGGCCTGCAAATCCTATTACTCAATAACCCATTTAGCTCTAAAGAAAAGATTCAGTAACCAAAATGAAAAAAAATTATTCCTAAAGGGTGGATAATTTTATAATTATTCTAGTCCATATCATTTTAGATTGTTGTCACGTAAGTATTCTCTTACAATTAAAATAGATGTTGTGGTGTCTGTTTACGAGTGATGGACTACTCTATTGTCCGAATAAAAGAATGTAGTGAATACATATGAATTCTCGTGTATTATATTTCATGTCACAATGGTAATCATTTTGACAGTATAAATTATTACGATTTTCTTGCCTATTTATCAAGAACTCCTAATTTGATACTTTAAAAAATTACATCGTTATAATGAGATCAACGTGAATGAACTGTCATGATAAGTCCATTTTGATGGTTCTACTGTGTAAAATTCTAACCGAATCATAAATCCCTGAAACAATAGTTTCCCCAAAGAGAAAACTGTGATGGTTCATATTAACGTATACTATACTCGATAGTCGAAATTGTGTAAAGTGAGTCAGAGCTATCTAATCAACACTTTGGTTGAAGCGCAGTTGCCATATGTATTCTAGAGAGAAATGCTGTATTTTATAAATACACTTCAAATCCATTGTGTCAATATTTCAGGTACAAAAGATGCAATGTAATTAAGTCAATACCAATTTAATATATTTATTTCAAATTTCAAGCAGACTAATAATAATTAGTTTACTTGAAATGTGAAATAAAGTGTTTATGTATATTTCTTGAACGCAAAGTTTGTTGTGAATAACTCGCCGATTTGACAATGTTGGAGAGTCGCTTCAATGTTCCGGCGTTGAGAACGAGATAGATAGATCGAGCTACGCGAATGAGACAGTGATAGTAAACAGTTATGTGAGGTGTTTATTCTCTTCATGAGCGTAACATCAGTATTTGTGTTGTGGTTTTGTGTGATAAATCGGTTATTATTGGTATTTATTGTAATATTTATATCGGTATATTTAGTGACAATAATGGCGGAGTGTAGCGGTGTTGGCGATAAAAAACGGCGTCGTAACAATTTAATTCGGGAAGAAAAAGTCCTCATATTAAATGTGTACGAAGGACTGCGTGCCATGGACAAACAGTTGGGTGTTAGTGACGCTGTGATTAAGTGCAGTTATTTAACTAAAGTTTCTGAGAGTACTATATACAATATTCTAAAGAAATCGCGGAACGGATCTTTGACAAGAGAACGAGGTGAAAACTGTAAACCGGAAAGTAGGGGAAGAAAGAAAATTGTTTTGGACGACCAAACACGGAATGCTATACGTAGGGAAATACATTCTTTTTATTTTAGGAATGAAATCCCCTCGGTAGTTAAATTGAGCAAGGTAATAGAAGCTGATGATACTTTACCAAACATCAGTGATAAAGTTTTGAGACGAACTTTAAAATTAATGAATTTTCGTTACCAAACAAGAAGTAGAAACAGTGCCTTAATTGAACGAAATGACATTGTGGAATGGAGGAGAAATTATTTAAAACAGATACGACAGTTTCGTAACGAAGGACGGCACATATATTATCTTGACGAAACATGGTTAAATGAAGGCCACACTGTGTCAAAAGTGTGGCAAGACATGAATATACGAAGCAATCGACAAGCCTTTATGGAGGGTTTCTCTTCCGGTTTAAATGCTCCCTCTGGGAAAGGACGTCGACTGATTATCACTCACATTGGCAGCGAGGAAGGATTTGTAGAAGGTGGATTACTAAGTTTTCAGTCCAAAAAAACTGTCGATTACCATGAAGAGATGGATGGTAACCGGTTTGAAACATGGTTTAGATCAATTTTAACAAAGGTAACTCCTGGTTCAGTGATAGTTATGGATAATGCTTCATACCACTCTCGTCGACTGGAGCAAATACCTACTTCAGCTAGCCGCAAGAGGGTTATAATTGATTGGTTAGAGAGTAAAAGCATTCCGCACAACGAGGCAATGCTAAAAGTTGAATTATTATCTCTCGTACGGAAACATAAAAGCAGTTATATTAAGTACGTTGTCGATGAAATGGCGAAAGATTTCAACGTCTCAGTTGTTAGACTTCCTCCCTACCACTGTGAGTTAAACCCCATCGAGCTGGTTTGGGCCCAAGTGAAAAATTATGTTGCGAGAAAAAACAGTACATTCAAAATGGCTGACGTTGAGAAACTGTTTGACGAGGCGCTGCATACCGTTACTGCTGAGAGTTGGCGTAAATGTATTCAACACGTATTAAAAGAAGAAATAAAGTTTTGGGATTTAGACATACGTGTAGAAGTAATGACGGAACCACTCATTATCGATATAGGAGGAGAAAGCGATGATTCTGAGGAGTCGTCAGGGAGTGATACCGCTTCCAGTTAGTCAGACATTTTACAAGTGACCTCGCAACATACCTATACTTATTGGTAATTTATTTTGGTCATAACAAACAACTTTTTTTTAGTTTTAGTAGTAGTAAGTTGGAATTGACTTTTAAACATTTTTTTATTTTGTTTTAACTTACTTATGAACAACTTGTGATAAGTTATTATTTCAAATGTTAAAAATCGAAATTCCAGATATTTCAGTATTCGCACCCTTAAACTATGATACGCTCATGGAGTTCACTTTAAATCGGTAGATAACCGATGACGTCACTTTACAGAATTTCGACTATCGACTTTTTTATATACATCTTATTATAGCTCATCCTTAAAAATGTGTATTATTCTTGGTAACACCCTGTATATACATAATGATACCTACCATAATAATTTCGTATTTCTGTTCTCTCAAATTTAAACGCCAGAGCGTACAAGAACATTTTCTATTTATTTTTTATTTAGGACTATTAAGAACCCTTCAAAAATGATGCGCTCATGAAGTTCGCTTCTGCAACTGATTTTATGGACAGTAAGAGCGATGAGTCACTTTACAGAATTTCGACTATCGAGTATAAGCGTTTTATCAGTATAATTAATTGTTTTACGATCCTATTAGGAAAAATATGATTTATGAACTCTTGGACTGTTTGTAAAAACTGCTGCAAGATTTGTTTCGACCGATTTTGTTTATTCTCAGTTTTATTATACATCCACAATCTTGCACTCTTGTATTATAATTCCACCGTTCATCAGTTTTCTGTACAAATATAATGTTTCTCCTTCTTATTTCTGTATTTCACGTTTAGATATCGATTTGGACTGTGACGCGTTTTAGTATTTTAGGTATTTCCGCAATTAATACTTTTATTTTATTCACTTGTCTTAATCTTTAGGATACGTATCCTAGACCACAAGTAATTCTAGTGAATATAGATCCAAACAAGAGCTGATTTAATAATTTTTTGCCATTTTAATATTCTATGCTTTACTTTTAGTATTTTTGTGTGTCAATGATAAACTGAAAATTTATTTTCTTTCTACAGGAATTAAAACAATAAGTTTTGCCTATATTTCAAACGTCAAATCAATGAGGTTTTTAAAAAATATAAAATCAAACCACTTGCAGCCATTTCTTTGTTTGTACTACTTTTATATTTGAACTTCTTATCAATAAAAAGGGGAAAAATAAGCAGAAACGGCATTGACAGTTTATTCTATTTTTTTTAAATTCAAGTGAAGACACTGTTCATCCCCTACTTAAAAAGATTAGCCCTACATCATCTTCAATACCCCTCACTTAGTAAAGAAACATGCACTATTATAGAGAATTTATAAATTTCTACTCGTACTTCTTACTATGATTTTTTTTTTCGAAACCAAGTATGTAATTTATCTATAATATCATTCTCTCGCAGTATAGCTTACACAAACATTTGGAAAAATAATCACCTAACCGAAACTTTCTGCTCTTAGATGACATTTCTAACCGGTTTGACCATGTAAACAATAGATGATTCGCGAAAGAGATCATTATCTCGTTAATACAGCCACTCAAACAGATCAAGAGATACAAAAATAATTATTTTCTATAAAAATGATCTTTTATGGTGATTAAGTTTCCTTTTGAAACGTGGAATTAGTTCCACCATTATAAATTTAAGTTGGCAATCGATATTGATGATACCTCTATTATTCACGTAATCATCAGGTTAACTTTAAGTTGTTTATCAGTTAATTGTATCTCACTGCCGCATCTTAGTGAGAATGTGTGTGTGTGCGTTAAAAAAATGTTGATTTAAATATTGATATGCACATAAGTCTTACATTATTTACAACTAGTAAACGTAACAAACCAAGTTGAGGTGCGTGAATTGGACATGGAGCGTAATTATTATTTTTTATTAACAAATTTACGTGTGAAGATGCTGATAAAATATAAAATTTGACTAGGTGGTATACCTTACACGTAACATTAATACTCAAACTTTGATTTATTCTTACCTACTTGTTATTAAAAGTGTACGTAATTCCAAAAATTGAGTACAACTCAAAGCCATACTATATTTTCCCATTTGCTATAATAATTGTCTGGACTTTGGATTGGGACATCCAGGATCAATTCTCGTCTGCGGTGGAAATATCTATCGTGTATCGTGTACAATGCATGTGCCGCTAAAACTCAGAAATGAGTCTCGATACGATCAAGGGATATGGTCTATCTCCATTAATTATGGTTCCCGATTCTAACTAAATGGCGTGTTTTTGAAGCTGGGGAAGGGCTGGATGTTTCGACCTCCGGCATTGCATCCACACTTATGAAAGGAGGACAAACAGGTTTTTCCATTTTATTCCAATTATTACAACACAATCTCTTATCAATTCTCTGAGCGAAGAGAGGTAGCAAGTTACTACATTATTAGTAATTATTTTCAAAGACGCATTCACTGTCGAGTTCTAATTAATAATGTTGTTCCTTAGAAGCGCAAGGAAAACACTAACAAATCGTACTTGGATCAGTATATGTTAGAAAAAATAAATTACATTCTACTGGCCTGTTAGTTCATACTAAAACATAGTCGTTAACTGATAATAAAAATAACAGGTACTTCAATATTTAACATTCCTCAATAATTTTTTTTATTACACTTAACGTGCTCGGCTACAAAGGCCACTCGCCCAGGTACAGTAAAAGTATACAATAAATATATTATATTTTGTGGTATAGCTGTACATCTTTCAGGAGTTGGAGAACGGAGGGGACATTATCTGGATTTCCAAGTATCTCTTGAAGACTTCCTTTGAGGTTGAGCTGTTGTCTTCTAGCTGTGTACTGTTGGCATTCTAGAATAATGTGTTCAACGGTGTAGATGCAGTTACATGTTGAACAGAATGGCCGATTGTTGGATGACATAAGGTAGCCATGAGTGAATCTAGTGTGACCGATTCTTAGTCTTCTCAGCACCGCTAGGTCTTGTCTTGAGACATTTGAAGCTCCAATATAGTGAGGCTGGCTTAATGAGGGTTGAATTTTTTGCAATTTTATCGGGATGGAGTTCCAATGATTTTGCCATAGAGATTTTATCTTATGCTTGATGACTTGCTTGAGATCGGATGCAATTTGGATGTTATCTGCATAATAGTTTGAAGTTTTGGCCCTTTTAGCTAGTTGCTCAGCTAGTTCGTTTCAAATTATAACAATGTGAGATGGTGTCCATAGAATGGTAACTGTTATATTTTGGGAAAAGGAGTGTTGGCAGGAATCATGGATATTCTGTACAAGAGGATGGTCACTGTATATATCTTTAATGGAGTGTATAGAGGCCAGTGAGTCTGTACATAAGCAGACATTAGATCGTTTGGTGTTTTTCGTCCATGGGGGCATTAAGGGAAGAGGTAGAGGAAATGTTTCAGAAATATCAATTTTGATTGGCATTGTTTTTAGTAGTAAAGGTGAGGGTCTTATTGTTGAGGATGTTGAGATATTATGTAAGCTATCATTGGCAAACAAGCTGTATACTGAGTTAAGGGGATTGGAAGATACCGAGATAATATAGTTAACTGATAAATGTTGACGTCTTATCCATAGAGGAGGTTCATTTGCTTCGCAGTAGAGACTTTCTACCGGGCTAGACCTAAACGCCCCCAGACACAGGCGAAGAGCTGTATTGTGTACCTAGTTCAAGACATTGATATGTGATTTAAATGCAGATATATATACGAAGCAGCCATAGTCTAATTTAGATCGAATAAGGGATCTGTATATTTTTAAGAGAGAAGTTTCGTCAGAGCCCCAATGTAAGTGAGAATGGGTTTTTATGATGTTTAGTCGTCTGTATATTTCGCTCTTTGTATCTAAAATATGTTTTTTCCAATTGAGACGGGAGTCAAATATCATACCCAATATTTTGCAGTGATTTACAACATGAAGGGGGACGTTGTTGATTATAATATTAGGGGTAGAATTTATTGAAGACTCACTAAAATTGATGACTTTGGATGTTGTTGGGGATAGAGAGAGTCCCAATAATTTTATCTTGTTGAACAGGGAATTTACCGCGGATTGAATTATAAAGGAGGTAGTTGACACTGACTGACCGTGGCAATAAAATACTAAGTCATCGGCATACATCGTGCATCTAATAGGAGCAGAGAAATTAGAACATAGATCATTTGTTACGAGGTTGAAGAGCGTGGGACTGGGGTGATCCGTCGGTTTGATTGAATGTTGAGGAAAGGATACCATTAACAGATACTTTGAAGGATCTAAGCGATAGAAAGTTTTTGATAAAAAAATATATATTTCCATTGGTATTGTGGTGTGATAATTTCTCAAGTATGACATTTCTGTGTATTGTATCTAATGCACCTTCTATCTCAAATGTAGCAAGTATAGTTTGTTGTTTTTTGTTTGGAGCGGTGGAGATATGAGTTTGCAACGTTATCAAATTGTCCTTTGTTGACCTGTGCCGCCGAAATCCAGATTGGTCTTCTGATAAAATGTTGTATTTATCTAAATACCATATCAATCTTTTATTGATCATTTTTTCCATGACTTTGCACATTGTACAAGTTAATGAAATGGGCCTATAGGACTTTGGGGAGGTTGTCGGCTGATTAGGTTTTTTCAAGGGAATTAGAATGGATAGCCGCCAGAAGCTTGGAAACATGTTAGAGGTCCAAATTAAGTTGAACAGTGCTAAGAGTTTGAGTTGACCTAAGAAATCAAGTTTTTCAAGAAAAATATATGGCAGGACATCAGGACCAGCCGCGGAATTTTTGCACGATTTTAACGCAGTAATAAGTTCCTGGTGAGAGAAAGGTAGGTTGAGTGAGTCTATATCTTGATTTGATGGAATTGGGTATGATAAAAAGGTATTGGTATAAGTATTTGCAATTCGGAATTTTGCTTCGAAATTTTCAGCAATGATCCTCGCTATTTCATGGTCATTATTTATTACCGTATAATTTGAAACAAGATGGGGAATTCCATTATTGGTTTTGTTTCCCTGTATACCTCTGATCTTTTTCCATACTTGGCTGGGATTTGTATTTTCGCTTATTGACGAAACATAGTTTTTCCAGGATGATTTTTTGCTTTGTTTGATAATGAATTTAGATTTCAGGGGTATTGTTTTGTCGGAACAGTTTTAATGCTATGTTTTGTTATTGTACAGCGTCTTTGCAAGAGGAATTCCACCAAGGAACACTTTTCTTAGGATGGGATATATTAGTTTTACCAACATTTAATTCAGCAACTGACAAAATAGAATTTGAGAATGTTGCGATATTATCATCAACGCTTTTAAAAAACTTAGAGAATGTAGAACATCTTCTGTTTGTGATGTAAAACTTTCCCTTAATGTTGGAGCTAATTTAGGATCGCATAGACTGAGATCTATGGCGGAGAAAGAACCAGAGGAGAAGTTAAGATGTGTATTGCATCCTGTATTCAGTAGGCAGGCATTTGTACAGTTTATTACATTGTTTTACCCTTACCATATGTTGAGTTGGATCCCCATAAGTTATTATTCGCATTGAAATCTCCTTCTAGAATGTAGGGATGAGGTAGTTGAAAAATGAGGTTTACTAGTTCTTCTTCTTTTAGACAATGTTTTTGGGGGAATATATATATATATATATATATATATATATATATATATATATACTGCACACATTTAATTTATTCGGGAGCCATATAGTTACAGCAACAGCTTCAAGCTTCAAAGTTTTTTAGATGGGGAAGTTTCGAGATTCTGGCATTTGTTTCTTGGAGACACAGGCATTGAGTGTTTTCATTGGATATGAGGTGTTGGATTCTTTCCAGGCGGGGAAAAATTCCATCACAATTCCATTGGATTAGCTTGCAGAATATTATTGTTTATAATGATATTGTTAATATGGACTGATGGTTCTAACAAGTTCTGTGCTTATTAAGAGGTGGGATATTTGACTTTTCGTAAGTTTGGTTTTCCGATGTGTAGCTCTTACCGTCAGACGAATCTTCAGGGTTTAGTTGATGATTTATTTTCTTCTGTAATCTAGTCAACCGATTTTTAAGAGACCGTTCTTTGGTTATGTTGTACATAAGAGTTAAGTCATTTAGTAGACCTTGTATATTTGATGTGAATAAGAGAGCTTCGTTAAATGGGTCTGACAAGCCAAATGAATTTTCTAGGAAGGCGGTGAGTTGTGTTTCAGTCAGTGTGAGGTGAGTAGAATTGTTTTTGCATAACTCTTGTATAGTAGAGTAAGTAGTGGGTGTGAGTTTAAAACGCTCTTTTGCGGTCGTTTTAGGTTTTTTCTTATGCTGTTTGATTTAGTTTTGGGCTTAGATCATATATACTACCGTGGATTAGGCAACAGCCGTAAACTCTGTTTCCAACATATTCACGACGTACTTCTACGACCCATCCTTGCTTGACACTCACAAGTTTCTAACGTTGCTTCTTTGTTTTGGAGCCTTTGACTATTTTGACGTACAAAGTCAGCGCCAAATTTAAATCATGTTTCAAATCTAGACTTTGAAATGACTTCTAAGGAGGTGGAGGTTCTCATTCGGTTGTATTTCTGTGATGCTTCTTTCCTTAGAAGTTTGTTATTTATAAAACGGGTTTGGATCATTCTTTCTTTCATTTGAAAAGAAATATTTCAAAACATTGGTTGAGTAGTTTCGGTTTTTAAATCAAAATAAATACAATAAGCCATATCATCTAACACACGTCTCATTTGATTAATTTTGGTTAGGTTAGGTTAGGTTACTTAATACATTGAACTATCATAAAACTGAACCAAAACTTACAAACGTTTTAAAAGGTTATGGATTCATTTAATTTTTTTAAAGCTTTCAAATATATTTAATATAGGTACCTATTTTTACTTAAATTGTGAAAATTATTGAAAAAAAATAGAAATTGTTCATAAAATACATCATTTTATGGTTGAAACATTTCACATTTAATTCGTTCCCAAATGAAACATCAAACTTATTTCTAACTCAACAACCCCACTATTTTTTAATAAACATTCACAATTTATTCTTATCTTAAAATAAAAATCAATATTTGATAACTTTAAAATATCGAAAACACTAAACTCTTTTATATGTACTCTGTGACTAAACATTTGATAAACCCCAAAAACTACTTGCCCAGCGTTGCCACTTCGATTTTTAAAATCGTACTGAATTTTTTTTGAAAAGGTACTGAATTGGGAAAAAACGTACTGAATATAAAATATTTGAAAAAAAAAGAGTGAAAAAAATTAAAAATCAAACAAAACACTTCTAAACACGTTTATTTAACATAAAAAACAAACATTTTTAAACATAGTACATAAACAACACAAAAAATGTAAAGAAACAAAAGTTAACTGGGATAATAGGTAATAAAGATAAAAAATAAACATACGGTTACTTTTATTTAAAATTAATTAATTGCTCATTAGGTTCCCATGAAACGCACGTGTCATTTTTTAAAAATTCTTTACTAAATAACAAACTCTCCACCGTTTCAGTTTTAAGTTTGTTTCTATATTTGGTTTTTATAAGGCTTAATTTAGAAAATATCCGTTCAGCAGCGGCGCTTCCATGGGGTAAGCTAATGATTGCTTTAAACAAAATTAATAAATTCTTAAAAATGTGTTCCCCAGAAGAATTCTTAAGTTTATGCAAATGATCAATAACTTCCTCTAAACTATTAATTTCATCCATTTCCATTTTGTATTCGTTTAAAAGCCTCCATTCAAGACTTAAGTCTTCAAGAGAATTATCTAGGTCAATTATATTTGGAAACTTTACTGCTAAAAGGGCTATTGAAGGTTTATTGGCTTTAAAAATATTAGACACATTTAAAATATTTGAAATTTCATTTAGAATTTTGTCAGAAAAATCAACTCGTGTTCTTATTTCTGTACATAATTTTACATAAAAATTAAGACAGTTTAGACGCACTTGATGTAGTTCCCCTTTTGATAAGAGATTTCTACTTTTTTCTAAGGCTACCTCAAAACCTGCACCAAAGTAAATATTTTCGATATTTTGAAAATAATCTGGGTTTTTGGGATTTATTTTTTCCACTTCTAGCTTATCGACAATATCGTGCTTCATATAAAATTTCAAAATCATTTTATAATTAGACGTTATTGTAGGAAGCAAAATATGAATTTTTGGATGTTCGCTTTGAAATTCCAAATTCATCTTGTTTACAATTTTTAATATGTGAGATAAAAAGTAAAAATAAAGTTTTATTTCTTTATTTCCCAACGCATCTAAAATCTCTCTTGTCCCATATACATTTTCAAGAAGAGATTCAGTTTGAAAATATAAGGTCAAAGCATCCCATTGTTGCAAAATCCTATTGACAGCTGCTTCTAAGGATAACCATCTCGTTTGAGAAGGACGCAACAATTTGTGGGGTTCTGCATGGACAAACTGTTGATATTCTTTGAATTCATGTTGCCTCTTAGCACTGTGTGCTAAGTAATTATACACATTTCTGGTAAAATCTTCAACACAATTTGGCAAGAGAGTACAGGCGTTGGAAGCACATAGATGTAACGAGTGTGCTAAACATCCAATAACAAAAATATTGGGTAATATTTCTTTAAATTTGGCTTTTACCCCATTAAATTGTCCCATCATTACTGACGCATTATCAGAAGCGAATCTAATGATATTCTGTAATGGAATATCGTGTTTTGTAATGCTATTTATTACAGCTTTAAATATCGCATCCGCATTAGCTTCTTTTAATTCTATTAAACAAAAAAAAGAATCCACAACTTTCTTGTTTTTGTCACAAAAATACCTAACAACAATAACCAAACATTTATTTGTTGATACGTCAGTTGTTTCATCGATAATAACACTGAAAAAAGTATTTTTCAAAATATTAGCTATCAAAATTTGAGCAAAGGGTCCTAATTTATTATTTATTAAACCGGTTGCTTTGGTGCGGGAGCACTTAACTAATTTTAAAATATCTTTATTTGGTAGTGAGCAAATGAATTTTGGCAAATGATCAAATATTAAAAAGGGCAAATTGTGTTCAACAAGAAACATACATAATTTTAAATCTGCAGATTTGACTTGATCCTGCATTCTTCTGCCAGGAGTATCCAACAGAGCTCTGTCTATTTCGACTGTACCTTGAGTTTTCCTCACAGCTTTTTTATGAAATTCTGTTTCCTCGTGGCGCTTTAAGTGTTTTTTACCACCTGCGAGAGATTTGTTGCATGAAACACAAAAGGCTTTACCAGATTTCTCTCTTAACCATTTAAAGGTCTGAAATGAAAATGTTGTTATTGTAAAAATATGGGGTATATGTAGTGGATTATCTCGTGAGCACTGCAACACCGCAAAATTTGACGTTCCGTCCACATAAGAGCGTATGAAGAACTGTCAAATTTTTGCGGTGTTTCAGTGTTCACGAGATAATCCACTACCTATACCGGCTATACCTATGTGATTTCGTATTAATCTTACCATCTGCCAATTCTGGCTATATTTCACATCATATATTTTCCGTTTCTTGGCAGGAACTATAATATTTGTTTCTGTCTCCAAATCAGGAACGATATTTTTTTCACTCTCCAAATCATCATCATCATCATCATCACTATTTATGGATTTTTCATAATCTGAATCAATTGGAGTGTACAAAGTTGATGTAGGGGTAGAAACTGAAATTAATGATTTGGGGTTGGACAAATGTGAAGTTGAAGTAGATGGCTGAGGCTCATTAATCTCAGATATATCTGTGGCCTTAGAACTATCAGATTCAGGTTTAGACGTTTTACGTATTAGGAACCTAAAATTAAAATAAAATGTTTAGCTGGTCGTTTGATGTTTAATAATATAACCTATTCTAAAATTAATTTTTAAATTCTCCACCGTTACCCATAAAGAAATATTTTATGGTAGTAAGCCAATGTGTTGCTCCAATATTTTAATTTAGTTTTTCTCAAAATAGTTAATTTCCTTACAAAAAACAGGCCTTATATTTATTAACAGTAAATTATTACTTACCTGTCCATTTTAATATTTTATTCAGAACACAATAAACGCTTAAATAACTAAATAACAAAACCGAAGCGATTACAAATTGCAACAATTGCAACTCAAATACTGGAAACACACTGGAAACGGGTGAACCTCAACGAGCTCGAACGTACAACATTTATTTCGGTAATTCCCAGTGAACCACTGGTAATTTCCCTATAATTTCCCTGTAATGTCAAGCCAATCTATTTTGTTAAAACTTAAAACTGCTTACTAATAGATGGCAGTACATGCACTTTTAATAATTTACAGTATACAGTTTAAAAAGATTTCTTAGTTTTAATTATTAGTTAATAGATGGCGTCACACGTTTATAGAATCTCCTGTATATAGTCACTGTAATAGAATCTATCAAAAATACTAACATGAAAAAAAATTATAACAATAATTTGTTCATTCAATCATTCAAACGCTAAAAAATTTGCTTTTTTCCCGATTTTTGCATTTCGTACTGAATTTCGTCGTTTTTTAAAAAGTTGTACTGACGTACTGAATCTAATCGTTTCGTACTGAATTCAGTACAATTGTACCGAAACGGCAACACTGTACTTGCCATAATATTATTGTGATGCCGATGCGAGAAAAGAACGCTATCAGCATTGCCAAATATCTAAGCTATTTCTTATTTCTACTTATCCCGTACTACAAAAATAAATAATCAAGCAACAATTTTGTACAATAATTAGTTGGTTAAAATGTATTTAAATTAAAATAACATTATTGAATTTAAACATAACTATCTTAGACATTGAACAAAAAAAGTGTTTTATTGAAAGTATTAAAAAAGTGAAAAATGACAATAAATGTGTATGAATCTGGCAACAAGGAACAAGGACAGAAGTTCTTAAATTGAACGTGGATATACGTTCAGATTTTTGGCAGACCGAAATAAAGACAAAGCTATGGTGAATTTCATACAGCAGAAGAAGATAGTGTAATTTAGTCATGTTGTACATGTTGGAAACAGGAACGTGTATGTCACAAATCACCGTGGTGTGGTGGTGTATGTAGTTCTTATGGCATTGATGCATCCACGGTAGTATATATGATCTAAGGTTTTGGGGTATTGTGTATAGAGGGGGGAGTTACAGGTAAATTTACTTGCTCGATAAGTGTCAGATTGGGTTGATCATCTTCGACAGGTATACTCTGAGTGTTAGATACAGGAAGATTGTCAGAGTGTGTAGTAGTTGTTTGCACTATTGGAGATGGGCGTGGAGGATTTTGAATTTCAGTGTTAGGTGGATTGGTGCAAGAATCGGCGGTGTGTCCAGGGAGTTTACATAAGAAACATTCCAGTTTATCCGTGGACACAAAGATTCTGTAAGGAGTATTTTGAAAAGTAATTAAAAGGGATGTTTGGAGAGTGAAGTTGTCGTTTTCTGGTATAATGTATGTTATTTTGCGAAAACTCATGATATGAGAATATTTATCATCCGGTACGCCATTTCACGAATGAAACAGGAAAGGCTAGCTGTATGCCGATGTCTTTTAGAGCTTTTTCTATAAGAGAGTGAGGGATAGTGGGAAAAACGTTGGAAATCAGAATTCGTTTGGCAGGTGTGATAAGCCTTCGAATAGGTATATTGTTAGATTTAGTATATATATATATATATATATATATATATATATATATATATATATATATATATATATTATATATATAATGGATATTTTTGTGAGGATGTGGCAATAAGACTCCAGAGTAAATTCTTTTAGATATTTATTCCCGAGCTTTCGAATGATTTTCATTCATTATCAAGGGCTATAAATAATTGGTCAATGTTATCATAATAATAATTAAATGAAATAATGAATACTTACATAAAATCTATAGCGAATTTTGGAATAGTTGTAAATTTTTATAATAAACTCTTTCAAACATAATTCAATGAAAAACTCAAAAAACAATATGACAATAAACAAAATATTTGATCTTGAACTACTACAATTTTTATTTTTTTAATCATAAAATTAAAGATTGTTATGAATCTTCTGTTCTTTTTTTTTTCATAATCTAAAAGATATGCATAGATAACACTAAGGTTATTTAAATGTGTTTTTTTATTTATTACATAATTTTGTTCTGCAATATATGTTGTTTCCAAAAAAAGGCGTTTTCTATAATTACTTTCTATTGCTAAGACTTTGGCAGATTGAAAGTAATTATAGAAAACGCCTTTTTTTGGAAACAACATATATTGCAGAACAAAATTATGTGATAAATAAAAAAACAGATTTAAATAACCTTAGTGTTATCTATGCATATCTTTTAGATTATGAAAAAAAAAAAAAAAAAAAAAAAAAAAAGAACAGAACAGAAGATTCATAACAATCTTTAATTTTATGATTAAAAAAATAAAAATTGTAGTAGTTCAAGATCAAATATTTTGTTTATTGTCATATTGTTTTTTGAGTTTTTCATTGAATTATGTTTGAAAGAGTTTATTATAAAAATTTACAACTATTCCAAAATTCGCTATAGATTTTATGTAAGTATTCATTATTTCATTTAATTATTATTAATGATAACATTGACCAATTATTTATAGCCCTTGATAATGAATGAAAATCATTCGAAAGCTCGGGAATAAATATCTAAAAGAATTTACTCTGGAGTCTTATTGCCACATCCCCACAAAAATATCCATTACAAATAAGTTGGCAAATATCTTTTTTCAAATTATATATATATATATATATATATATATATATATATATACTACTGTGTTCATTAAGAAGTCTATCGACAACAGCAGTAGAGCTTAAATAGATGCATATGCGGTTGTTCGAGATTCTAGAGGCAAATGTTACGTTTTTGGGGGTTACAATTTTTCCTACGGCTTTTATATACTCGAAGAGAGTGGTATTGGTAATGGCGTGCATGATGATTGCTTGTTCTCTTTTAAGGAAGGTTGGTGGGGGTGGTTTTGTTTGTGCAGCAGCAACATACGACTTTGTAGCATTAGGTAAATTATGGGGAGGAGAGTTTGAAGTGGATTGGGATTGATAATTATTCATTTTATAAGTGGCCCTGGATACCAATGCCAATACAAATGAAAGGGAAAGACAAGGGTTCCTAATGGATCCTTGAAAATATTTTGTAGGAAATAACAGTGACCTGACTTGATGTTACGCCACTGATGAAAATAAAATGTCTTCACTTGTTAAAAGTTTTGGAAATAATTATGTTCAGTTGTTCATAGCATCGATCACAAGTATTGAAAAAATCACATGATGATTGTTAATTATTTACTACTTTTAACAATACACAGAAAATAACTCATATTTTGATTTGAATTTAATGATGTATAATTACCGATAAGCGATGTTTACTTGTCGGCTACCAGCATAGGAATACCTCAATAATTGTATACACCTCAATAATTGTATACGCAAATTATTCTTTTAATTGTCAGTGGTCATTTTTATACGGTTTATGACATTTTTACATATATTCATATCCTCGAAACGATAAAATTTTTGTATGTTTGTTAGGCTAATGTAATTATTTAATAAAATTCAAGCTCCTATTTCATTACTGAATAAAGAGGACTGTTTAGAGTAATTTTAATTTAATAATCGTTAGATAACAAACTAAAGTTGATATTTCAAGGCATTATTATACGAAAAAACCAACCATAAACAATATAATATTCTTTACATTTACAAAAAGGGCTATAAAATACTAAATTCTCTGAACTTGAATCTCTAGATCTGAAGTAAACGGGCCAGTGAAAGCACCATGAAACCATCTACCACCCACATGGGTTTAGGCTTTTAACCTCACCTGTACCGTTTAAAATACACTACATTGACCGCGAGATGTGAGCACGTTTTTTAGAAGTTTTTAATTGATGGTATCAAGTATATGTAAGCACGAATCTACAATAACAAAATACTTTTAGATTGGTTACGGTGAAATTAAGCTTTCAAAATAACTCTTTATTTAAATTTGGTTCATAATCAAAAATTATAATTGTTTTGTAACGAAACATAAAAATAGTCAAATTCTAGAACCAAAGCAATTATGGAATGAAGGATGTGCAAAGTTAGATTGTGAAAAGTTGATCCCTTGTTCAAAATTTCTTTTTCTATCTGTGTATTAGCAGGTATAAGAATTTGTTAATAATAGAAATCAACTAGGTAAGTGTATGAAAAGTTAGTTGTGCGAGTTTTGACATTTGCTCCAGAAACGTAACAATGGATCATACGCAAAAACTATAGGCATTAGAAATAAATTTATAATGGTATTAGATTTGATAAAGGAAGGAAGTATCACAATATTGAAAAAGGAATGTATGGACGAAATGGACATACGAAGCATGTACAATTATAACCTAAACAAAACAATATTTGTAGGAGGGAACTCATAAAAAGGAAGAGGTATATCAGAAAAAAAGTAGGAAGTGGAAAATTTGAGACAATATGATTTAGATGGTACCTAGAGATTAGAATGTAGGAAGTTCTCGCAATGGTAACGTTAAAATAACAGAAACGCTAAACTTACCAAGATAGCCAAAGCGCATGTACTCTGGATAACGGACGGTTAATTCTGTTACCCGAACACGATAATTCACTCGGTTTACCGGGACTGAATAGCGGCCCGAGATGAGGAAAAGTTTATCAAATTTCGTGACGACGTAGCAACGTCTTTTACCCTCACTAATATGGACAGTGAGGATTATGATTCCAATTTTTTGGTGGATCAAAGAACCTTGGAAGGGATCTCAGTTTATAGATCAACCTATATTGTTCGAAAATTTTGAAGACATTGATAAAAATTTTACTGTAATGGCAATCCATAGAAATTTAACAGCAGATCCATTAACCCCATCAAACCACAGAATCCGCTCTGAACCTCTTATATTAGGTATTTTACAGTTAACATATAATTCATAACCACCTTCAAATTTTCAATATCTTGCCATGACATCAAAATTTTTAATTTAAGATTATTGTTATTGTATTTTACTGACAGAATACAGAACCTTTTACATTTTGATACATACATACATTTTACAGAATTAATTATTATTACATTTCAGGTCCACTCCGCTCCCATAGCCGTTCAAAGAAAGTTGATAAGGATAAGGTCTTTGATTACGTAAGAGAAAAGAATTGCTCAGAGCTTGAAATAAACAAAAGGAATATGGACCTGGAGGAAAGAAAAGTATCCTGTTATGAAAAAATAATTTAGTTAGAAGATGCAAAATTTGAACTTTGGGAAAACAGAATAATTGAAACAGATGGAAATGGAAGCAATTGACAAAGAAAATCAGGGACTGCTTATCAAAAAACTGCCAGAATTAATGTCACGGCTTTTAAATAAAAAATAACATTTAATCCAGTACAATATTTGTTAATTAAATATTGCATATACATAATAAAAATTACATTTACGGTATACCTAAATATTCTTCTAATGCTGGTGGATTGGAATTGAAAACTACGAGGTCTGACTACTACACGAACAAACTATTGATATAGTATACATTTTACTAATGTCCTGCAGAAGTAGTTTTTGATTTCTTTTGTAATCTAAAAATGCAAATTTGGCAATGATTTTACAAAATCCCCATTCTACTGCTTGCCGAACAGACCTCAATGCAAGATTAAAGTTACGAGGATGTATTGATATCTAGGTAGCCTAGACCAGTTCCATGCATAAACAAAATATTGCGTTACCATAGCAACGAACAATAACTTATTAGAAGTGAAAGTGTAAACTTTGACGTCAAAAAAATAAACCAGAGTTACGCAATAAATTAAAAGAAAAAAGATGTGCACCGAAATTGTGAAAATTGAAAAATTGGAGTATCGAGCCATCATCAAGTACCTGTATTTAAAAGGGTTATGAGGTAAGCAGATATACGAAGATATTCTTAATACCCTTGATGATCAATGTCCTTCGTATGCGACCGTGAAAAATTGGACTGCAAGCTTCAAAATAGGTAAATTTTCCATTGAAGATGATGACCGACCGGGAAGGCCAGTTTCTGTGTCAGTCCCCGAAATTATCGATGCAGATCATGACATGATTTTATGAGACCGTAGAATTGGGCTAAAACGGATATCTGAAGTACTGAATATTTCATACGAACGCGTTCATCATATAGTTCACGTCAATTTGGACATGAGAAAAATTGCTACAAAATGGATCCCCAAATGTTTGAATGTTGACCAAAAGCTTGCAAGGGTAGAAGCATCGCGTTCGATTTGAAAACGATGTAGACTTCTTAAACCGAATTGTTACTATTGATGAGACTTGGGTACATTTCTACGATCCAGAAACAAAGCAACAATCGATGGAATGGCGACACTCTGGTTCTCCAAGACCTAAGAAGTTTCGTATCCAAAAATCTGCTGGAACAGTTCTTACTTCAGTTTTTTAGGAATTGCCATGGAGTAATCATGATTGATTTTTTGGATTAGGGTAGAACAATAACTGGAGATTACTATTCGACATTACTGACCACTCTACGAACTTCATATGGAACTTCAGCTCATCTTGGCAAATATTCTTTTTTAAACCTGAATTACTTTAGAACCTCTTCATCGGTCAACTCGTCTAGATTCAGCCTGCAGAGCTGTTCAGCTCTAATTCTCTGACTACCATTATTGCGTACCAGTAATAACAACAGGGCATCTTCAACCTCTACTAACGCAGCAAGTTTCAATACTTTTTCCATTATGTACTTTGAATTGGTGCCGTTGTCAATACCATAATTGCTATGATACCATCTATGTATAATACAATGATGTGATGCGTTTGTGGGAGATTGGCAGTTTTTATTGATGCTTCCACAATTAAAATGATAAGTGACAGGTACACATAGGATTTGACATTTTACTTTACGTTAAAAATAGTGGCCTCGCTGCGAGAACTCAATAATGTCATCATCGTTAAGTGACATACCGTAAATATATACTAGTCCGGGAAAGTAAGGTCGAAAAATCTGTTAACTATCAAAACTTTCCCAAAACTGATTTTTCATTTTTAAATGAAAGTATATTGACCCAGCATCACTCTCCTAGATTGTCTAATAATTTCCACTGGAGCTTGCGACGCAGCTTGCAAGCACAGCTCAGACCACCTAAAATTCAAGTGATTTATGCTCGTGTCATTCCTGGATGTGTTCTTACAAAAAAATCGTAGAGATAAAAATTGAAGCAAATCTTATGCTATTGAAGGTGACGTAAATAGTTTTTTAAAAAAAAAATTTCGATCTTAAATTTTCCAAAAATTGAAAAAATTTACGAAAATTATATTTTTAGTTGGTAATTATAAATAAAATATTAATATCGAGGTCAAAACATAGATAAACATAGAGGGCAAACTTCTAAAAATTTACATTTTTTCAGATCTGGAAAATTCAAAATGGCGGCTGCGCAAATTGGAAACAAATATTTTTTTTTCAATCGCGTCTAAATTTATGAACATTAACGATATTGAGAAACGGTTTGTTGCAATCGACAGAGTGAAAGTTATATTTTTATAAATAACAAACAAAATTTTTAAAAATTTTTTTACATAATTTTTTAGAACATTTACCGAAAATAAAAATTTTTACATCTAGTTTTTTCTCATTTTGGCGTTGAAAAATTTCTTAAAAATATCTTTTTACGTTATAAATATGTTTGTTTTTGAAAGACGAGTGTTTTGAAAAAAAAATTTTCAGATGCGACTTTCACAAGCTGACATAAACAAATTCAAAATCTGCTAGATACTGTCATAATATTAATTGAAATTTTCAAATTTTGATCCCTCCCAACTCAACTTAAATACAATTTTTCATTTTTCTACCGTTAATTGGCCCATTCAAAAGAGAACAGTAATCCTAGCTCGCTCGGCCAAACGGTGCGGCGGCAGCTGCTTGGCGTTCTGGGGGGGGGGGGTCAGCGCTCATTCTCTTCGAACGCCCAAAAGACCTTTACTAACATGACTCACGACGTACTTGTACCCGACGAATTATTGAACATTATTTCGTGTTCTTGTACTACAGGGTGCTCTACTACCAGGTGTGGTTGTAAAAAAATTGGCATACATTGTACGATATTATGTAAAAATCGCGAAGGCAAAAATTGTTGTAACATCGAAATTGTAAGTACGGTATTTGACAATGACGAGGATGATAATGAATCTCTGAGTGATGAGCTAGATTTTGATATGATTCAGTTGGTAGATTGTGAACTTGCAATTGATAGTAGCAATAATATCGATGAGGATTTGTTTGCTAATGATAATGACGAGGAAAATTGTACAGAGCCATTTCCTCAGAGACCAAAAAGGGCGAGAATTTGTAGAAAATAGATGTAAATTTGTAAATAAATATTATTCTTAGTATCTACGTTTAGAATTATGTATAATATATATATATATATATATATATATATATATATATATATATATATATATAAGAAATGGATTTATAGATATAAATTATAAATATCATTGCACCTTATTTCTAGCAATATGTAATGGTTGATAATAACCATACTATTATCAAACCACAAATGCAAAATTTTTACAAAGAAAACCAAAATAAAAGCTTGAGCTCCGTTCAACTGCGAACGAGCGCTGACCCCCCACCACAACGCCAAGCAGCTGCCGCCGCACCGTTTGGCCGAGCGAGCTAGGATTACTATTCTCTTTTGAATGGACCAATTGACGGTAGAAAAATGAAAATTTGTGTTTAAGTAGAATTGGGATTCGACAACCTAGCGAAGTGATCAAAATTTGAAAATTTCAATCAATAGTATCAATGAATTTGTTTATCTGAACTTGTAAAAGTAGCATCTAAAAAAATTTTTTTTTAAATACTCGTCTTTCAAAGACACACATATTTATAACATGAAAACATGTTTTAAACAAATTTTTCAACGCCAAAATGAGAAAAACTAGATGACAAAATTTTTATTTTCGGTAAATGTTCTAAAAAATTATGTAAAAAAATTTTGTTTATGTTATTTATAAAAATATAACTTTCACTCTGTCGATTGCAACAAACCGTTTCTCAATATCGTTAATGTTCATAAATTTAGACGCGATTGAAAAAAACATTTGTTTCCAATTTGCGCAGCCGCCATTTTGAATTTTCCAAATCTGAAAAAATGTAAATTTTTAGAAGTTTGCCCTCTATGTTTATCTATGTTTTGACCTCGATATTAATATTTTATTTATAATCACCAACCAAAAATATAATTTTCGTAAATTTATTCAATTTTTGGAAAATTTAAGATCGAAATTTTTTTTTTAAACTATTCACGTCACCTTCGAGAGCATAAGATTTGCTTCAATTTTCATCTCTACGATTTTTTTGTAAGAACACATCCAGGAATGACACGAGCATAAATCACTTGAATTTTAGGTGGTCTGAACTGTGCTTGCAAGCTGCGTCGCAAGCTCCAGTGGAAATTATTAGACAATCTAGGAGAGTGATGCTGGGTCAATATACTTTCATTTAAAAATGAAAAATCAGTTATGGGAAAGTTTTGATAGTTAACAGATTTTGCGACCTTACTTTCCCGGACTAGTATATAATTAATGTTCTAAAAAATTATGTAAAAAAATTTTTAAAAATTATGTTTATGTTATTTATAAAAATATAACTTTCACTCTGTCGATTGCAACAAACCGTTTCTCAATATCGTTAATGTTCATAAATTTAGACGCGATTGAAAAAAAAATTTGTTTCCAATTTGCGCAGCCGCCATTTTGACTTTTCCAAATCTGAAAAAATGTAAATTTTTAGAAGTTTGCCCTCTATGTTTATCTATGTTTTGACCTCGATAATAATATTTTATTTATAATTACCAACCAAAAATATAATTTTCGTAAATTTTTTCAATTTTTGGAAAATTTAAGATCGGAATTTTTTTTTTTTTTGGAAAAACTATTTACGTCACCTTCGAAGCATAAGATTTACTTCAATTTTCATCTCTACGATTTTTTTGTAAGAACACATCCAGAAATGACACGAGCATAAATCACTTGAATTTTAGGTGGTCTGAGGTGTGCCTGCAAGCTGCGTCGCAAGCTCCAGCGGAAATTATTAGACAATCTAGGAGAGTGATGCTGGGTCAATATACTTTCATTTAAAAATGAAAAATCAGTTATGGGAAAGTTTTGATAGTTAACAGATTTTGCGACCTTACTTTCCCGGACTAGTATATAATTAATGTTCTAAAAAATTATGTAAAAAAATTTTTAAAAATTTTGTTTATGTTATTTATAAAAATATAACTTTCACTCTGTCGATTGCAACAAACCGTTTCTCAATATCGTTAATGTTCATAAATTTAGACGCGATTGAAAAAAAAATTTGTTTCCAATTTGCGCAGCCGCCATTTTGACTTTTCCAAATCTGAAAAAATGTAAATTTTTAGAAGTTTGCCCTCTATGTTTATCTATGTTTTGACCTCGATAATAATATTTTATTTATAATTACCAACCAAAAATATAATTTTCGTAAATTTTTTCAATTTTTGGAAAATTTAAGATCGGAATTTTTTTTTTTTTGGAAAAACTATTTACGTCACCTTCGAAGCATAAGATTTACTTCAATTTTCATCTCTACGATTTTTTTGTAAGAACACATCCAGAAATGACACGAGCATAAATCACTTGAATTTTAGGTGGTCTGAGGTGTGCCTGCAAGCTGCGTCGCAAGCTCCAGCGGAAATTATTAGACAATCTAGGAGAGTGATGCTGGGTCAATATATTTTCATTTGAAAATGAAAAATCAATTATGGGAAACTTTTGACTCTTATTTCCTTACTTTCCCGGACTATACGGGATTGTTAAGTTATCGGTTATTTGATATCCCCAACAAATAATTCATTATATCGTATATGTTTACACGCCAACATGAATAACATGCTATCTCTCTTAAAAGAGGGAGACGGGAATCGGCTGTTGGCATAACACTTAGCCTGCATATCTCGTCCAAGCGACTTACAATTGGCAGATAATTGATTAACTGGATGAGTTATCCATGCTTCACACTCTAGTTATCATTGGGGATTTCAATTTTCCGGATATATCCTGGCCGATAATAAATAATCCTCAGGGCAATAATGCAAAAAAAATGTTTATGCAATTTATCAAAAACTCGAATTTAACCCAAATTGTCCACGATCCTACTCGTTTCCGACACAATAGTAATCCTTCTACCCTCGATCTTATTTTGACCAATGACGAATATTTGCTATCATGCCTGGAGATCAGTTCACCAATAGGTAAGTCCGATCATGCAGCAATAACTGTCAATATTCAACTTAACTTACCCGCTGCTGACGATAATGAGAATTACATGACTATCGAAGTAACAAATTTTATAAATGTCAATCGTCCTCTCTCGTCCATCAATTGGGATAACATGTTGCCTGATAATAATAACTGTATACATTTATGGAAATGTTTCTGTGACGCGGTAACAAAATGTTTGAGTGAGAATACGAGAGAAAGAAGAATTTTCCGTAACAAATTAAAGCCATGGATCAAATATGGAAATACATGATTTGATAAAATATAAACGAAATTTGTGGAGAAGATTTAAACGCACCAACAATAATGAAGATTTCCTAACTCACAGAAGATTCTCTAATACAATAATTAGTCGATTGGCTAACGCCAGAAGAGGTTTTGAGGAAAGTATTGCTAATAGTGGCAACCCTAAAAAGTTTTTTAAGCACATGCGTTCCTGTCTTACGTCTAAAGTTGGTGTCCCTTTACTTAGGAAAAGTGATGGAGTATTATGTTCGTCTAATCATGAAACTTCCGAAACGTTGTCCATTATTTTTTCTGAGGCTTTTACTTATGAACCAATTGATGACACTTTGCCTCCAATATTTGGTGCTCGTGTCTTAGAATCCCTTAGTAATATTGAATTTTCACCCCAGCAAATTAAAGAAAAAATATTGAATATCAAGACGAACACTTTTGCTGGTCTTGATGGTTTGCAAGCAATGTTTCTTTAAAAAGTGTTATCTAAAAATGTATTTATTAATTAATCCCCAAAGAGTAATGACTATTCATAACAAATCATAAGAATGTACATATAGGTATTAAATAAATACATAAATATATATGCGGTTATGGTTATTGTTTAAATTCATGGCTCAATTTTAAAGATTGCAATTTGGTAAGAAATTCAGAAAATATTTTAAACTGGCAACATTGCGGCCATACGGAGTTAAAGGTCTGAGGTCATTGAAGACGGAGTTTAAAATCGTTTGATGTTTTACCGGGATTCGTATCTCTTCTCTCTCTAATCTGTAACATTGCTTTGATTCAGTTGCATGTGGTTGATGACATATCAGTCACGTGTCTGAGAAGACTCAGCGTTTCTACTGTATATTACTATGGAATTGGAACATAGCATTGTACATATGACAATATTAAGAATTAGAATGATACATTTCTTCCAACAGCGGTTAGATGTGACTACGTGTTGCCGTTAAAAATTTCGTAAATAATCTTATTTGTTTTGTTTATATATCTATGGTTATTTACCGTCATGAGTGCGAGGACTCCTTAGTAATAAGAGCAATGGTATGAAACTAAGAGGAGACGTCTAAAATCAGGTTAGAACATAAACAAAATACTAGACACAATACCATTCAAGTAAATGAATGGAAAATGTCAAAAATATAATTTTGAGAGGGTTTAAACAGATAGATATGCATTAACGAAGTCTAAAAGATTAAGAAATTCCCGTATTTATCATTTTGACGACAATTGCACTTGAAATCCAAAAGTGTGCCACAAAAAAAATGAATTCTTAGTTACGAAGAGATACTGCAATATAGGGATCGATACCGAACTATAGAGGCAGCACTTCTGTCGAAAGTAGAGCGCCCTGGTGTTGAATAAGAAAAACATTGTGATGTAAACAGTATAATAAACAACCTACAAAATGCAAAGAATGTATAGATCTTTTTATTTTCTTTGCCAGGAAAAATTGTTGGTATGTAAGATGGGTGTAGGGGAGCATCTGATTTTTGATTATTGACAAAATGAGCAATGCAAATTCTAGTATTTTTATTTGGTTCCCAATCCTCCCGATGTTTTCTGAAATGTAATTAAAAAACTTGAAGTGATTCGTTTTGTGCAAATGTTTACTTTCTGACCCTTAATATTATTTAATTATTTGAACTTATTATATAATATTAAATTCAGCTAACACATAACAAATTTTTTATTCTATATAATCAATGAAATCGTACAGAAAACAACATTTTATTCTCTCGATAATAATCTTTTATTTATGTAAAAAAAATTAGAACTTTTGTAATAGCTACCAATTGTAGTATCATACTGATTATACACAAAATAATAGTTAATGAAAATTTTTAATTAGAACATGCATTTATACATTTTTGACGTTTTAAGGTTATCCACGGAGTGTTCAATGAACTATCGGGAAAACTATAAAATTTCAACTGCGTAGTATTTTTATACTGCATATTTGAACAGCCATGAATACAGAAAGGTATTTTTGATGACGACATCACAAATATTTAATATCAGTTTTAAAAAATGAACATTTAAAAACTCTGATTATACAAAACTACTAATACTACTAATAATGTTTACATCATATTGTTTGTGTTTATTCACGGCATATGGCATAAACGTCATCTTTATCGGTCCCTATTCCAGTGTGAAGTTAACAAAATTCTAAATAGATCTGTCTTATTTTCATTCGGTGAAAAGTTTGTATTGACTGTAGTTATTAATACAAGAAATTTTGTGGAATGTGGAAGTTTATTATTGCAAAAATTAATTGTTACATAAAAAAATAATGTATTCTTATCCTTGGAAGAATATATGTGCAATTTAAATAAAAAATATAAGTTATTATAACTTCGATGATTACTTAAAATTAGCGAAATGTTTACTAAAGTAACCCAAAGAAACCCAAGAAAACCAGATTTAACTAACACTTCTTGACGAAGCTGGATTGATCCCGTGGTTTTCAAATCGTCTCACCAATACACTCAGGTGCTTAGATGTATGATCTAAGTTCAGGTGCCTGTGTCTACACTGTGACTGTAGATGGAGCTCCAAAGAAATCTTGTAATAGAGGGTAAACATCAAAAGCGGTGAATGCAGAGACAAAAGTGTAACTCCGCTTGATCTCGATATCTACCGAGAAAATGAAATTCTAATATTACATCACATATTCTTCTATTAAAACCTTATATGTTTTATACGTTGCCCCTTCAAACAATTTAATAATTGGTCCTCGTACGTTATTATAACATAATATACATCTATTTCTAGGTAATTATATTTAATGAATCCTTTTGTGAATCGTATTTACTGTAAACTGCGAGTTCTTATAACCATATCCAACAACAATAAATTGTGATCATTCGCAGGATGTACAATGCCGAATCCACGCATTTGTATCGCGCATAATTCTCTTTAAGTTGAAAACAATGGATCCACCTAGATAGAAATCTCGGACGAAGAATTGCATAGCAATAATGGTTCGAGAAATTTTTTATTTATATAATTATCAATTATTTTCATATTACGTCAAAGCCTACACATATACCCGCCGATATCCGCTGTTATGTGCATAACGGGGAAACGAAAGTGAAAAAAGTACGAACTGAACGTTGAATGCCCCACGACGGAAGAATATTGCCGCATATTAGCTAGATACACAGTTTGTAGAATGGCATGATGGTTGTGGGAAACTGTTGATCTCATTAGAGTGCCTGTGTAACAATTTTAATAGTATTTCATTTCAATGTATATGTCTTAAATTATATTTATTAATGAAATGGGTTTTAAAGTACTTGTATGCGGCAAATGTAGCCGAAAGTGTGGGATTTTTACTACCTATTAGGTTTTATGAATTTCATGTTGGAGACGCTAATTTGGTAAAACTTCCTGCTTTCCTGCAATGAAGTTGATAAACGTCGAACCTCGAAAGTTTTGATAATGTTTTGTTACATGAAATCATAAGATGAAACGAACTTACGAAGTGATGGTCGATCTTGATTATATGAAGGCCTCGTCGAAATAAATAAATAATATGTAGTACCTCCGCCTCTGGCCAATACATCCGCAACACTACCCTATCCCATTCTTGCCCAAACTACGGTGATATAAATCAATCTATTTTAAAGTTGTTGTTGCAAGCCAAAAGGGATGCTGCAAAATTGGGTTGGGTGGAACTTTATTTATTTCGACGAGGCCTTCATATAATCAAAATCGAACATCACTTGGTAAGTTCGTTTGATCTTATGATTATATTCGGCCTTGTGTCATAAGTAAATAATATATAGATGTTTAAAGAAATTGCAATAACTAATTATTTATCATAAGTATATTTTAATAACCTCAAAATAAAACTAACAATGATTGAAGAAATTGTTTAAACGTAATAAACAAAAGAAAAACAAAACCAAATGTTAAATATTTGTCATTGCGGGAATAAACGCAAGCAGACAAACTTTAATTGGTTTATATTTTATAAGAATAATAAAGGTGGATACGGTAATATACAAATGGTTAACTAAGATTATGTAACGTAAACTTAATAGCAAAAGAAACTAAAAATAAATGTATAGATAAAGATAAAACTAAACATTTTACAAACTCAAAATAGTATTAGAGAGAGAGAGAGAGAGAGAGAAAAGTTCGTGAGTGACTTCTGTTGAATGGAGTATTCTTGGGAGAAGTTGAACTTTTCTTGTGGTGCCCTGGTGTAGGATGGTTTCCTCTTCAGGGCTGGGTTGGGTGGTTTTGTGCGCGTCGACTGAGAAACTGAGTTGGAGGTAGAAAAGGTGTCTAGTAAGTTTTAAAAGGTGTATAGAATTTTTCAGGGAGTTGAATGGGCTTTTCGCTAGAAAACAACTGGAGGGTTGTTTGTGTTGGGGTGTATAGGGGGATGATGTTTGGAAGCAGCGAAACTCAAAATAGTATTAGCAAACTTATCATTTCAAATCAAGGGCTTATTATAAAAGGTGGCAAATGTTTTTGTGTTATTGGTCCATCCCGCCGCCAACCGTAAGGTATCAAAACTAACTCCTCCCCTAGCTGCCGCTGATGTGGAAGCGTGACATGTGCTATGCGCCTTAAATTGAGTTATATCCACACCGCTTTTGCCTAAAATCTGCTTTATCCACCTTCCTATGGTTTGTGATCTTGCTCTATGAAAGGGTTTCTTATATGTTAGAAATAGAAATTTACAGGTACCCCGTAAATCTTTAGTTTTATCTAAGTATTTCAATAGAGTCCAAGCAACGCAAATGTTAGGATCTGCATAAAAGAAAAGTAATACAAAAAATGGTTGACATCTATTAGTGCCTAAAGTCTTTATTCTGCCTGGTATTTTTATTTCTATTTTATTACGTTGAATAATTAAGTTATCGATGCTAATTAAATGTAGAGTTTCTATCCATTGTTCCATTGCCAGTGCCATTAAGGCTACTAATTTTTGAGTAAGAATTTCCAAATTCATTTCTTCTTTTTTGAACGATTTTAAATAATCATGTACTATACCTGGGCCCCATGAATTTTCATATCTGGGCAAAGGTTGTCTTTTCCCAAAAACTCCTTTAAAAAATCTTTTAATTCGGAAGCCCTGTCCCAAGTTAGGACCGGCTATTTGCGCAATCGCGGATCTATAACTATTTGAAGTACCATATGATGCCTCTTCCTTGAAATATAAAATCAGAAAATCTACAACATTTGGAAGTATCACTTCGAATGGGTTAATATTCTTTCCTAAGCAAAATTCCCACCATAATCTCAGAACAGTATTATATTGCTTAAGTGCGGCGGGCGTAATTGATTGTAAGCATATGTCAAGTGAATCCATGGGTACTTTTCCTAATAACAACACCTTCCTGGTAGCTTCCCTGTCACCAGGATAAGGTTCTGCCAAAGGGGATGCGGTGACTTTCTAAAAGAAAGTAAAAACCTATTAGGTTTAAAAGTTGGCGGATCACTAATAAACACTTAAAAATAGGGTACCACGGCTGAGAGACCCAGAGAGGAACGACTACGATCCCCTCAGCTTTGTCCTCTATAATTTTTTGGAGCATGCTAAATGGTGGAAAGGCATAAAAATTCCATTTATTCCAATCTAAAGTAAAAGCATCAACTTTTTACGCCTCTGGATCTCTCATCCATGATTTAAAAAGAGGATTTTTTTATTTATTCTACTAGCAAATAAATCTGTCTGGTCTTCCGAAATAATGTTTTATTTTTTGGAAAGCCTCTTCTGATAAGCTCCATTCTGTTTCTTTATGCACTTGACGGGATGCCCTAGCTGCTTCTATATTAAGTTTTGTATTGATATACCCAAGTAACAAATATGTAAATATGTCTTTATTTACAGAAATTCCAAATTTTCCTCGTTATGTGATTTAATTTATGAAACCTAACACTCCCCATTCTATTGATAGATGCTACAGCAGTAGTATTGTCTACTAGCCAAAATCGAGTACAGTCTGACAACCTAGATACAAATCATTTCAAACCGAAATACAATGCAAGAAGTTCTAGATAATTTATGTGATGGTCCTGTTTTTTTTCAGACCAGTAACCAAAAGTACCTTTGTCCTTACAGAAAACTCTCCACCTGTCCCGGATGCGTCGGAAATATCTCTAGGTTAAATGTTGATAAACGAATGTTATTTAAAGAATATGTGATTTTATTTTTGAACCAAATAATGTTTGAAAGTGACTGCTTTGGTATCTTTAAGTGCTAAATATTTACAACGCTCTAATATCTTAGTATGGAAAAACTATATTTAATTCCTAGACAGGCCGAGACAAGCGTTCCAATAAACTTAGTCCATTATTTAACATTCCTTTACCTTTAGAAACATTTCGCAAAAACGATATATGTAAGTCTCTTTTCTTCTGTCACTAATATTTATATATAAACTCTAAAAATGTACCGAGTGTCCCAATAAGAATGGCTCTCGGCTATATCTCGGTAACCGTTTATAGTACAGCTTCGGGAAAAAAAATTATAACAAAAGTGACCTCGAGAAAAACCTGGAAATTATTTACAGAGCTGTAGGTCCACCGCCAGAGGGCGTCATTAAATACCAAAAATTATAAAATGAATAATTCACAACTTTTGCCTAATTAAGATGCATTTAAACTAAGATTATCGCATTCTTCAAGAAATTCAGCATATATTTGATTTTACAAGTTTTAGTCTATCTCTTCAAATAAGAGGGGGGGGGGGCGGGAACTTTATTATGAAAAAACGCCTGTAATTCCAGTTCTACTTAACCTATCTATGCAAACTTAGTCTTTTTGAAGAGAGCTCCTTTCTACCAATGTAAGAGTTATAATTTCGAAACAACCCAATGAATAACGTATACGCTAGAGGGCGCTATTTATTTATTTTTTTAAATCTAGTTATCCTTGAAAAATGTTGAATGGGAACATGCAGTTTTATTTAAGGAATATAAAAGTAGACCAAATTAGCAACAGAATAGCGAGAACCGCATGTCGATATATTTTTCGTATTACGAGATATCCTAAGAAATGTGTAAATTCTAAGCATTTTCCTTTAAACATAAACTACTCCGGTTTGACTAAACGGATTTTAACATTTTTCGACTCCTCAAAATTGTCTTTCCTCAAAAAAATATACTACTAAAAGTACCCCTGTCTTTCTCAACAAACTAACTATCGGCCTTACAATTTCAGTGCAAATTAGGGGGGCGCAGCTTAATCCAAATGGTATGCAGTTGTACTCGTACGTTACCCCTCTAAAGAAAAATCGTAAGTATCTACGGTGAGCCTTTTTCACAGGAATCAAATGACAAGCATCTTTTAAGTCTATTCGAGTCATGTGTGCTGCTTACATAAATGAGGAGAAACTGATTGTTATTCTATATATCGTGTATTTATTTTTATCCCCATTGTTTATTGTTTATAAGTATGTTATATTCTCATCTCTATTTTTAGGAACTATTTATAAGTATAAATAAATGGAATAGAAAAACCTTCAATGTAAGACAGCACTGTCTTGTGTATTAACAAATCTCTCCACCTATGAGAGAAAAAATTTAATCGACCACATTGTCTATCAACCTTCGGATCTAAAACTGACGCGGTCGCTTCTGGACGTTCTGGTTGCTCCGGGAATAGTAGTTCTGTCCCTTCATGTATTACGTTTTTCTGTGCGTGTACTGCGACTTCTTGGGAGCCTGGTGAATAAATCCATTCCTCCTGACTCCCATCGACCTCTGGGTGAATGAACTGATTATTGACTTCTTGGGTTTTAATTGTTGCTCTGATCACCCCAATTCTTTTGCGATTTTAATTCCATCTTCTAGATTATTTCCAAACAATAGCCCTGAAATTGGTGTACTGGCCAGGGTCTCTTTAAGCTCTTTATTTAAATTTAGAGCAAAGAGCTCCCTTCGAGATTTTGACTCTGAAAAATGAACATTTGCCAATAAACAGCCGGCATTACTTAGTAATTCAATATATTCTCTACCCTTCTCCCCCTCCTCTTTATCGAGCATTGTCGTCAAGGCTAACCCTATAGCCGATAAACTGGACGCGATTTGCTGTTGTGTCTAAATCAATCGGGTATCTCAGCGGATGACGCTTTCTGAGATGGCAATCATTACTTCTGGATTTATAACTGGAGGGTTTGTACCCTGGCAATTTTCAGGAGGAGGATACTTATTTATCAACACGTCTTTGGTTTCCTCATCCAAACCACGTGTCACAATACTGTCCCAACGAGATGCTACATCTGCTTGAATTGGTTTCGCAAATGTACTCTTAGTAGTACCTTCTTCTTCCAAAATTAACAAAATGTCTTTTCCTAAACTTGTTCGACTTTCTGGCACGTCTGAAAGAAATATTTGCCTATTTATTAATTCAGGTATAAGGTATAACCGTTATCACAAAGAGATAAAATAATTAACTGTCTCGACCTTTAGAGATAAAACAATAATAATAATATGAAACCTTGTGAAACTCCAAAAGCACTATCCATTATCACAAATGGATAAGCTACCTGTTATCACAAACAGGAAATTGACAAGTAAATTTATTTTCTAAGGTATAACCGTTATTACAAACGGATAAAACAATAATAATAATAATATGAAACATTGTGAAATTTCAAAAGTACTATCCACTACCACAAATGGATAAGCTACCTGTTATCACTAACAGGCAATTGAGAAGTAAATTCAATTTCTGCACTTATTACACGAATTTTACGATGATGGCTTTCCTTTGTTTCTTCCATATTAACAAGTCTTCTTTCCAGTCTTTTGAATATTCTATAAATACCCGACACTCCTTTTCCTGTTTCGAGAATGTTTGGGCATGATTTTGAAAATTTCTTATAATTTTCACCACCAAATTCCGGTAACTCACTATGCGATGCGTATGTATCAGCACAAAAACAAAGACTGATTTATATGACCATAGTTTGGGCAAGGATGGGATAGGGTAGATATTTTATTTCAAGGTTGTGGATGTACTGGCCAGAGGCGGATGTACTACATATTATTTATTCATGAGACGAGGCCAAATATAATATATATTATGCAGATCCAGATCAACGTGTAGATTTAATCACATAAGCCGGCATAGTAAGTTGAACTTAGACATGATGAATATATCTGCTTCACCATGTGAATATCGCGGCTATCTAACTCTAGGAAACATGAACAAGGTCTTTCAAATTGTTGGATTTGGTGTCAGTGGGTAAGCTATTTTATATTAGTTTTAATGTTGTTGAGTAGACTCTAAGGAAAACTAGTAAATATATGTTTGTAGTATTACGATATAATACAATGAATTATTCTATGTATATCATTGATTAAATTGTAATAGGGTGAATGCACCAGTGAATGAACGAATTGAAATATATCTGAAATTATTAAGAATATGGTGTCTTTCTCGTAAACACTGCAATATCCCTTATGGCGTGCAACATGTTCCTCTTAACGTGATACTTCGTTAGTTCAAGTAAGTTCCTATGAATGAACGTACCGCTGGGTTTTTGTTGACAAAATTTGAGAAACGTATCTGTTATTGGAACGATACTAAGCAATAACCAGGTAAGCAATAGTACAGAATAAGATATCAACAAATGAGATGTGTGGTGTGTTGTCAGAACCCAGTAAACGAACAAAATGTTGATTAATTGGGATTTTACGTGTTAATCTAGATTTCATCGATCTGATCCTTACAATACTCATTTAGAAAGACTGTTTCACGGGTTCCGTCAGGAAATGTCAACTAAGCTTGCTATCCAGTAAATGAACGACTTTGTTCATTCATTGAATCATAACATAGATCAATGGTGCTCCAGTGAATGAACAATTTATTCTTTGTCTGTTTTTTCTGATTTCATATTTTTTTCAATCATTTGACAGAAATATGGAAGGTGGAAAGACCAAGCCAGAACATCAGAAAAAGTATGTAAGATTCCGATATTCCGATGACTGTCTCCAGAATGCCGTGGAAGCAATAAGAAAAAAGAAAATCACCATCAATGCGGCCAGCAGACAACATGGGATTCCGAAAAGTACACATTTCAACAAAACCACTGGAAAAGTTCCCATGATTCGAAAAATGGGACCTCCCACCATTTTGACCTTCGAAGAAGAAACTACTCTAGAAACTTGGACTCTATCCAAAGCTCTATTAGGATTTCCCATGCGTCACGATGAGGTGAAGGACTCAGTGCAACGTGTCCTCAAAGCTGTTGATAGGCCCAATAAATTCTTGAATGATAGACTGGGTAGGAAATGGTTACATCTTTTTTTACAAAGACATCCAAAAATAACCACAAGGAATACAGAATCAATATCCAAGGAGAGCATCTGTAACATAAGAAAATATTCGAAAATGGTTTCAGGTGATGAAGGAATATTTAATTGGAGAAGGCGTTGAAGACATCCTTTCTGAGCCGGATAGAATTTTTAATGGGGATGGAACCGGTTTGCAGACTTGTCCCAAAACTGGAATGCTTCTGGGTCCCAAAAATTGCAGGAATTTTTATGAAATTGCTAGTGGCCCAGAAAAAGAATGCATAACAGATCTTTGTACATTTTCTGCCTCAGGAGAGTCTGTTCCATCTATGATTGTGTACCCGTACAAGCGTATTCCAAGAGATATTGCACAAACTATACCTGAGGAGTGGGGTATTGGCCGATCAGATAGTGGATGGATGACGAGTGCAACATTCTTTGAATTTATTGCGAACATTTTCTTCCCTTGGCTTCAAGAAAACAACATTAAATTTCCTGTTTTACTATTGCTTGACGGTCATAAATCGCATATCAATATGGATTTGTATAATTTCTGTGTACAGAAAAGAATAATACTATACTGCCTTTTCCAAAAAGCTTTTGAAGAATCGATCAAACCGGAAATAATCAAAAACGGTTTCAGAAAATGTGGATTGTTTACATTTAGTGCAGACGCTGTGAATTATTCCCAATGCATTTCAACAAGGAGACAGCAGCTTGACGTAAATTGTGACAACGAAGTTTCTGTGTCCAGAGACGAATATGAAACTGTTCTGAAAGTCATTAAACATCATGTAGATTCAAAAACTTTGATAGAATTCAATAGTGTCTATGAAGGTGAGAAAGCAGTCGACATTCAGTTCTACAACTTCTGGAAAATATGTAAAGAAGCAACCGATGCCGATGGAACGAATAATTTGAGAAATGCTGATGGAATGAACCAAGAATGTGAAGAAGCCTTCGAAGAAAACTCGTGGAATATTGCTAATTTTGACATACCGGATATACAAGAATACACAACGGACTTTACAGATGACATGTTGAACCTACCATTGGAAATTGATGGTATTCTCTATCCAGCTAACATATCTGACAATTCAACAATAATATTGAATGTGGAGAGAACGAAATATATAGAAAACGTTATCATAGAAGAAATAAAGATATATTGGACGGTACCGAGCGAGAGAGTATAACTAAAAATGATACTCTAATAGAAGGTTACGAGGAAAAAACAAGTAAAACAGATGATCTGAATGCTGTAGAAGAACTCGAGATTCCAGATAAAACAGACGTAGTAATGGATAACAGTAGTCTCGATTTCCATAATCAAGAGCCGCAGAAGCCGAAAACTACCAGAGACGTATGGCTACAACGTTTTCATTGAAAAAAAGTGTGGCAAAAGGAAACAGGCAACTTCAATGCCGTTGGCCATCACTTCCAAAAAATGGAAAGACTATACAGATACAAAGGAATTTGAGAAAAAGGAAAAAGAAGCTGAGAAATTGAAACAAAAATCAATTAGAGAGAAAAAAAAAACGAGAAGCAACAACAAGAATAACCGCGAAAAGAACCAAAGCACCACCAGCAACAGAAGTTAATTACCTGTTTACAGGCTGATATAATCGATACTGGCAATCAAGATAAAAATCCTAGTGTTTCCGAGTGTAAGAACTTATGTTATAATAACGTATAACCAGAATTATTTTCCGGGCATAGTAGAAACTATTGACAATGATGAATATGAAGTCCGCGCTATGGCACCAGCTGGTCTTAATACCTTTAGATGGCCAGATTGTGTGGACCAGATATGGTACAAGAAGTCTTCAATTGCAGAAGTGATCGAAGCACCTAAGCTTATTAGACGTGGTTCCTACGACTGTCCCGAAATTCGTAAATATTCTGAAAATTTCAATCCAAGCAACATAAGGAATATAATATCTTCCCCAGAGGATGATATCAACAGGGATAAGAATGGAGCAAAAATCAATGATTCACAAGAAATTACTATTGGAGCTTATGTCATAATAATGTATAACCAAAAATATTTACCTGGAGTAGTGGAAAATGCAGAAGGTGATGAATATGAAGTTTGCACTATGACACCAGCAGGTCCCAATACCTTCAAATGGTCAGAACGTGTTGACCAAATATGGTACGAGAAAACTTCAATTGTGGAAATTATAAGACGTGGTTTTTTCAAATGTCCAGAAATGCTGAAATTTGTCTGAAATAATATTGTATCACCATATGTTGTGTTGTCGTTGATAATCATTGATTAAAAATTGTTCAACGTCTATTTTCTTCATAAGTTCATTCATTGGATCAGCCATGTTTAATCAATGGTAGGTAGCATTCTTGCATTTAATGAGGTAGTATACAACAATTTACATTTTTTTTTACAGTCTTAAACTGTCTGTAACTATCGTATGCAACGTGTTCACTATTTCATTGAACACGAAGTGATATTTTTCTGGAGCTGAAAATCAGTACGGATGGTTTATAAAAATACAGTGAAGTTCAAAAAAGTCTTGAGTGTTCATTCACTGGTACATTTACCCTAGTAGTTTAAAATGGGCTCATCCACAAACGAAATACATTTTATGTTGTTTCACAATCAGAAGACTAAGCACAATCTCACGATTTTATTAAATGTATAACAGCTTTTCTGTAGGGCGATTCTTTATGAAAATTGTCTTTCTTAGTTGAATATTTTCAGGATAATATTGCCACAGTATTATTTGTTTTCTTAATTTCTCTTATTTTAATATGTCTTCACGTAATCAACATAAACGATTTCACAAAACCTAATGGCACAAAATTTCAAAAGAGTACAATTGATCGAACAAGAAAAATAATGACTGTCGTGAAACGACCTTGGAAATGCTGTTCAATTCTTCATCCTGGATGACCTACAGTTTCTTCACGCTCGTCCCCCTGTGAACTCGAGCAAAGCGAAGAATTGAAGATGAGAAAAAATAATGCCGTGGCTAAAGATCCGACGAAAAGAGAAAACATGTGGTCAGTTGCGATAAAATGAAAATAATTTCTAATTTAATGGTATCGCGTTTTTACAATGCTTGTTTAAAGTGATATCTAGATCGAAATTTAGTTATGTGGAATTCGTAATAAATACTATAATAATAAAAAGATTAGTCACACTAAAAATTGTAATTTCCTGTTGGTTTCCCAACAATAGTAGACAATTTAATTGATATTTTATTCCTTAGAATGTATGTCTGTCGATTCGTCAAAAGCTTGTAGCTAATATTGAATTCCAAAAATTCCAGAAAATTTCTTATTATATAAAATCTTTCAAAACTGTATGCAGTATTCAATGTTACACTCAACTGTTCATTTTGTTCGTTTGTTTATAAATGTCTGTATTGCTTTGAACTTGTTAATTATGAATTAAATAAATTTAAATTGCCCTCAATTTCGCTCTAAGGTATACTTATTTTAATTGGTGTTGAATTCATGTTATGTGAAATGACATCAAAATTGTTTCTATGAACATCAAACAATACACTCTCTTTATTAAACGGTTTTATTTAGCTCACCCCGTTTGTTTTATTATTTATTATTTATTCTTGGGTCAAATTTAGTAATTCAAATTTCACCCTCTTCCTGTCAACCGATTAATCTGAAATTTTGTATACACTTTGGATTTTGGTGACAATACAATTATGTTTATTCATTATCATTATAAATTCAAGATGGCCGCCGCTACAAAATGGCGGATAATTTATGTTTTATTAATCCCATCAATATGGGTATCAAATGAAAGGGCTCAACAAGCAGAATACAATATACTATAAAAAATTGAAATCCAAGATGGCGGCCGCTACAAAATGGCGGATAACGTAGGTTTTATCAATCCCATCAACATGGGTATCAAATGAAAGGGATCAACAAGCAGAATACAATATACTATAAAAAAATTAAATCCAAGATAGCGGCCGCTACAAAATGGCGGATAACGTAGGTTTTATCAATCCCATCAATATGGGTATCAAATGAAAGTGCTCAACCAGTAGAATACAATATACTATATAAAATTAAAATCCAAGATAACGGCCTCTACAAAATGGCGGATAATGTAGGTTTTATCAATCCCATCAACATGGGTATCAAATGAAAGGTCTCAACAAGTAGAATACAATTTACTATGCAAAATTGAAATCTAAGATGGCCGCCGCTACCAAAGAGTTGGACTGCAATAAACTAACGGGCAAGAAACCTTGCAATAATGAAGCACTAAATGAATTAAACAGAATGCGAAATAAAAACTAAAAACCAAAAAATAAAAATAGGTAAAAAAACTTTTTAAGTTAAACGGTTTTATGTTAAACATACATTGCAATGTTTAAGATAAATGTACTAAAAACCAAAAAATAATAAAATAGATACAGTCGTGGGAATTATAAACATATGCATCGACTAGACTAAAATAAAACCGTGGGGCACGTCAATTGTCGGTTGAACAACTGCCTAATTATAGTGTAACATTACAAAACAAAAAATTTAATCAACGATTGTAGACAATTGACGTGCCCCACGGTTTTATTTTAGTCTAGTCTATACATATGTTTATAATTCCCACGACTGTATCTATTTTATTATTTTTTGGTTTTTAGTACATTTATCTTAAACATTGCAATGTATGTTTAACATAAAACTGTTTAACTTAAAAAGTTTTTTTACCTATTTTTATTTAAAATAAAAGGAGTAGTCAAGGTATATTATAAGTGAGGTGACATGTTTCGATTAGCACAATGTAGACAAACCAGGAAAAGAACAAGTGATATCATGAAATATTTATAAAAGTTATGTTTACATACCTATCAATTTGCCCGTACATATTAAATTTTTCAACAAATATATAGAAGAAAAACAAATTTAAGCACATGGCAGCATATCTTCAGATGTTCCAACCATCTCACAGTTGAAGAAAAAATGGATAATTCATTTAATCTCAAAACTATACTTTTTCTCTACAGTTGTATCACATCTAGTACACATAATGAACCGGTCCACATCTATCATTTTGCTGCACAACTAGCAGGTTTATGACTTAGAAATAAAGACTAAGTAGGTATAAACATTCAACACAAGGAAAATGCTGAACCCACCATTGTACCATCGAATCAAATGTTACTTAACAAAACTGGACACGAACATACCCATTGAAATATCCAACATTGAATTTTTTTCCACGTAGACAATTCCTCTCGCAAATTGAGATTCCAGCATCCTCTCCTTGAAAAAAGCAGATCATTCAACCTGCATTCTGAAAATGAAATCGTAGAAATAAATGAAAGATTTTCAAAAATGACAATATAATTTCACAGATGCTTCAAAATACGTAAAAGGAGCTGCGTTCATCTCAGATAACCAAATATTTTTTCGTACAAATTTCCTCAAAAACCTCCCAACTCTTACAATTAGTTCTTAGTTCTCTTAGTGCACAATTAAACCTATACTGTTTATCAAACTAGAACTCATTATTTGTCATCAGAATGCATGTACTCTTCAGCTCCCATTGATTCCTTTTCATTGCCAAATAAAAGGAAATGTCTGACTCAATAGCAAAGAGTGCTATCGACAATCCAACTTCAGAATCAGTAATTTCATACATACATACTTTAATCATAATCAGGATAATTCCTGGGGAATATTCAGTGAGTGCCCCGCACGCAGGCGTCAAACTTTAGGGGCGACAAATACTTTGTTACCGTTACAAAAATTCTCACTTCTATAACAAAAAAAATCTCATGTAGTTTTATACTTTTATATCAATTATAGGTACCATATGTATTATATTCGAGTTCGGTAAACTTTGATTATACTATACCCATGTAGATAGATTCCAGTTTTTGAGTTACGAATTCCCGGCACGCGGCGTGGTGTCTTTGTCACAAAGGATGAAGGATGCCGCCCCCTCTGAGTAAATCGCCGGTTGACGATTGTGCCGTTGTCCGTGGTGCAATTTGCGGCATAAATGGAACTATGTAGTGGTTTTTCTATTTTTTGCATTAATTGGCAAAAATCAGCATTTCTAAAGATTCAGATATGTTTATTTTTTCGGTTCTTTCATATTTTTACCGGGCGTTCCGTTTCAATTCAGTTTCAGTCATTTTATTTCTGCTTCTGTTAGTAAAATGTACTTCTGGTCTTCTCACGAAATTAAACTTTATTATTATTATTATTATTAGTGTCTGTTTAGTGTCTAAACGTACAGTATGCGGAATTTTTCTTGTTCGCAAGATCAGTTTGGATAAACGGCGGCAGATAAACTGCTTTAAGTAAGTAAGAGACATAATGAGTTTTAAAATCATTCTTCGGGTCAGTTACCCAATCAATGGTTTGTTGTCTTCAGAAATGAGCGATGGCACTAAGGGTAGTGAAAAAAAATATCTAAAGCCCAAAATAAGAAAAACCGAATGGAAATGAAGGCGCAGCGGGAAAAACTTAGGGAATCGCTGAAAAAATTCCTAAAACCTAGGTGTCCTTCGCCGAATCAACCCACGGATGAAGAGCAGCTCGTAGCAGAGCCAATGGTTATTGACGATCAGCAACTATCCACCTCTGAAACGCATATTCCACACCATTCACACTCTGATCTGAACACGGTAAGCGAAGATAGAGAAATTGCTGCACCCATTGCCGATATTGATATTGCTGATCCCTCTACATAGCCGAATCAATTAAGTCGTATTCTTATTCAATCAATCGTGACAATCGACGCTGTTCAAATCATGGAAAACTTTCCTGATGATGAAACTGGTAAAAAATTCTCATACACGCAATATTTAAAAAAATCCCCAATGGCAAAAAAGTAAATAGGGACTGGTTGCTGTACTCTAAAAAATCAATGCCGTATTCTTTGTTTTTTGAAAAGTTTTTAGTACGTTGTCTCATAAACTAACCACCGGTTACTCTAATTGAAGACACCTTTCTGTTAATATTTCTCGCCAGGAAAATAGTATGGAACATATGGAAAGCACTCAAAAATGGCACGAATTGAAATTACGTTTGATTAAAGAATTCACTATCGATATAGAGCAACAAAAACATTATTAAATTGAAAAAAGGCGATGGCGTGCAATCATTAAAAGAATGATTTGTTTTGTGCAGTATTTGGCGAGTCAAAATTTAGCTTTTAGGTGTGACAGCTCAAATCTTTATGAAACAAATAATGGCAATTTTTTGAATCTAGTTGAAATGATTGCTGAATTCCATACAGTTATGATAGAACATCTGAGCAATATTAAGGAGTTGAGTCAAAATATACCTTATTATCTAGGCAGTCACTTTCAGAATGAATTATTTCATTTAATGTCAATAAATATTGAGTGAGAAATATTGAAATGCCTCAGAACAGCAAAATATAACTCTATAGTTTAGGAGTAAACTCCAGATGCGTACCATGTTGAGCAGGTGACTTTCATTATTCCTTTCGTTCATTGTTCAGCAAATCAAGTCGAAATTAGAGAACATCTTTCAAAGTTTTGAATACTACAGGAGAAGCGCTTTTCAATTTTTTAAGATAAGTTCACAGGATTTGGTAGAAGATTATACAAGATATATGAACACCAAACATTCTGCTGGGTCACTATTGGCAAAATTAAAACTTTCAAATTCAATTGTCCTATCATAATTTGGTATGATGTGCTAAAAAATGTTAATATAGTGAGTAAAATGATCCAGAATCCAAATACAACTTTGAATGAATGCCATAAGGACATAAAAAGGTCAGACGAATATTTCGAGATTTTTATGATGAGGATGTAGCAGAAGCAGAAAAAATGATATAGAGCAAACATTTCCTTTATCGAGGCAAAGAAAGATGAAGCGTCAATTTTCATATGAAAGTGTAGATGAAGTAGCTTTGGATCCAAATCAAAAATTTAAGATCAGTCTTTATTTTCATATTTTAGACACACAATTCAATCCCAACAGTCGCTTCGGGAGGATAGGTAAATGTAATGATTTATTTGGATTCTTGGGTGATCTCCAACATCTAGAGTCTGACGTGATTAAGCAATCATGTATAGATTTGGATTTGGCTTTGCAAACCCAACAAGGTGGAACGTATGCAAAGATATTGATGGTCTTCATTTCCATAATGAAATTCTGTCATACAAAATTATTAAACCAGTTCCAGATTCTAGCGAAGAAAAATCTACAGTCTCTGTTTCCAGATCTATTTATAGCCTTGAGGATATTCCCGACCCTACCAATTTCGGTGGCATCTGGCGAAAGGCGTTTTTCAAAACTAAAGTTTATTATTTGAGAACGTCAATGTGCCAAATTTGTAAAGCCATTGACCACAATGGAATTATCAATCAGTTTGCATCTGTGAAAGCAAGACGTGTTGTCTTGTGATACCCACTTGTTATTTAAATATTTTTCATTTATATGTACATTTTACATTTTTTGCGTTGAAGGGATCTAGTTTCTTGATTGTTTTCGGTAACATTGCGAAATCCTTTTGTTAATTTGCGAATTCAGTGTGTCCTCCTTTCTTTTATGTCATATTAGTAATATTGAAAATAAATTTTTATTTTTGTTTTGTTGCATTAAACAAATCATAAAAAAATGTTACGATGTAGGATGTAAGCATATTGATCTTGAAATAAAAAACATTAGGGGCACACAAAAAAACCAGCTCGCAGGCGCTCACCACCCAAGGAACGGCCCTGAGCATAATACCAAAAACTAAATAACGAAGAAGTATTAATCTAAAGGAAATACGTCGAGATCTAAGTTAAAATGAATGAAACGAAAATATCAAGCTGTCAAGCGAGAAACCAGGTTATGATATCCAGAATACGCTTGGGACTGGCAAACATTCACTTGAACACGAAACTTCCCAGTATGTTTTGCCCGCTGAATGGAAATACATATTATCCAATTTTAGGACAGTTCCACTTTATACTCTCGAAAGATAATTCTAATATACACCCAATTCTTTAAAATACTGTTTTTTCGAGATTAGTGATACTGAATCAATAATAAAACCTTCCACGTTGAACAGGCATTATTAAACATATTTAACATTACTTGTACTTCAAAGCTTATAGAATGTTTCATATACTGTTCATTACTAATAACCCTAGAGGTTGAGGTGAATTACAATAAAAAAGAAAGAGTTGGCTTCCAAAATATCGGCCATATTTCTTATATATTCTTATCTTGTATACTTTTAAGATCAGAATATAGCAACCGACGAACCTCGTGTCACTATCATATAACGCCATGATTCGTTATCAACTTAAATAATTTTTAGAGTATTTGATGGTAATTTGAAATTCAAAACAATTCCATGGATGTAGGTGAGGTCTCCAGATCAAGCTGACACATCTTACTTTGATTAGATAGCATTAAGCAAGTGGGTTTAATGTTGTTGGAGAAACGCCTTAGAGTCTACTTCCTTCAAATGCTGAGAAATAGTATGAGAATTGTATTATTAATTGTTAATAGTGACATTTATTGATAAAAAACTCATATTTTTGTGTAGGCGAGGAAATTTGGCACAAAACTCAGCAAATTTGCGCATTAAGACGGATGGAGATGTTTTTTGCATATAAAAACTTCATGAGATATTTTTATTTTGCAACGATTGAGTATAGGAAAGTGCATTGTTTCAACTGCATATTTTCAAAAACATTTATATCTGCCCCAAAAAACATTCGAACTAAGCGAAATATTGCATCCAGAGGTTCTTCGGGTCGCAAAATCTGAATAGCCTATCCAAATTGGCCTCATGTATACCTAGAGGTCAGGACGGCACTAGGAACGTCATCACCTAGAGTACCTGTTAGAGATAAATCAAGAAAAACTCGTGCCCCGGGGTATTCTTTAGGTCGCTTGTCACGAATTTGACATCAGTAGAGGAAAGGGACCTAATATTTTTTTGAATAATTTTGCAATTTTGCTTTATTTCTAAAGGATAGATCGTTGTGTATACTCCACACCCTAACACATGAAATTTATTAAAAATGTTAACTATTTTTGTAAAGTGGTAATAAAAAAAATCACTTTTGTCATTTTCAAGATTGGTCTTCTAATATGAGATAGTTAGGGTTCCCAATACAAGACTGTCTCATAATAGGACAAGGACTGAAAGAATATAATATATTGTTTCATTTTAGAAGTAATCAAAATGAGAATAAAAAGTAACATCACCAACATTTAATCGAAGAGAAATTTTTTTTTTTCGCACATAGGGCAAGAAAATGTGCCATCAATTTCGCCGCAATCTTCGTGGCACCACTGAAAACAAACGATGCATGGTACTTTTAATCTTGGATTTTTCATCTGTTGTTCCCAAAGAGTTTGGTTTCACATCTTTCTTTTTTTTAGTTTCTTGGTAATAGATTCTTCCAAGTTTTTTTTATGGAGTAGATGTTATTAAACTTGCTTTGACTTTCTTTTTATTAGAGTTTTCACCATGATTTGAAGAGGTTGATGGCACTGAACAAACTTCTTTTGGAGAAACTAGCAAAAGTTTATCACTTTTGTCAGAGCAATTGTTGTGGACAGAGCCTAATGATATTGATGGATTTGCCATAGTTTTTCTGGATTCTGCAGGAACATCCACAACTAAATTTGAAGACATATTTGAAATATCTGCACCTACATATTCAATATCAGTTCTTTCTTGTGTAGGTAGATTTTGGTCTTCTTCCAAAAAGTCAGTTTCTCTAAAAACATTTCTGTTACACGGAAAGAGACCTATTTTTCTAAATGAATCAATCGATGCCTCCATTGTTGCAGCTCAATTATAAGCTTTCCCAAATAGTGAGCAGTTGTTGTTGTGTGGCACAACTTTTCCTGGGTTGTTTTTGAGAAACTCTATTTCTTGAGCATAATATGTTTTTAGAGGTGCCATGAAACCCACATCAAGTGGCTGCATTTTATGAGTGGCATGTGGTGGTAAGCACACAATTGAAATATAATTATCTCTAGCTATGTCTATACTGACTATGTTTCTCGTGTGTGAATAGTGACCGTCTAAAACTAACAAGATCGGATTATCTTTTGTTGGTTTAGTAAACTTAACAAAATGTGAAAACCACAGCGTAAAAATATTTGTCTGAATCCATCCAGACGGATGGTAGGCCCATATTGATCCAGGAGATGCGCCCTGCATTAGATGTTCCGACATATTTTTACGAGGAAGCACTATCAAGGGCGGAAAAAAAGTACCAGAAGCGTTCATGGCTGTCACAATGGTGATGAGATTTCCCCTCTCTTGTGATGTTATGGCACAAACCTGTTTTTTTCCTTTCAAGCCGATGATTTGGCTTTGTTTATGCTGCTGTATCGTCGACATTAAATAATCTATGTGGAGAAAAATTCGTTTTTTCCATCTCCTATGTCAAAATACTGCGCAACCTAACTTTTAACGTCATCGCTTGGAGTTTTGTTGGAACAACTTACTGGATCACTGGAAACTCGTCGTCCGTGGGTTTTTCGGGTCGCTCGTCACGAATATGACATTACTATCAGCTCAATGTTCTTTATAAATTCAATGGATATTATTTTAAGAAAAAACACGAGGAATGGGTATACATTATATATAAGCATAATTTCCAAAATAGTTGAACTTTTTAATTAGAAAAACTCCTGACTTACATACGTTCTAAATATCATCAATTAAAAGATTTTCTTCTCGGAGAACTTCAATCTCGGCCGCCATTATATCTTTGTCAGAAACCATGTCGACATTGGTACGGTTCGTAGCGTCGACCCAATAATAAGTAATAAAGAATCTTCCAACGGAATACTTAGCTTTTGATTACATTTAACATCCAGTTTAACTCATATATTTATTAACATTCATCGAAGGAATATTCAACATTTTGATGGCAAAATTTCAACAAAACTCCAGAAGATGACGTTACAAGTCAGGTGGTTCGGATCCCAAGGTCCTCCGGAGTGGGTTACAATTGTCAAATTCGTGACGAACGACCGAAACCCACCGGTCGACGAATTGTCAAACGATACGGTAAGTTGTTCCAGAAAAACTGCAGTGGATGACGTTACTAGCCAAGTTGTTCGGAGTCCCAGGTCCTCCTGGGCGGGATACAGATGTCAAATTCATGACGGGTGACCTAAAAATCCCCGGGGCATCAGTTTTTTAGATTTATCCGTAAGTTAAATGGAACCCCAGGTGAAGACGTTTCTCGTGCCGTCCTGATCTCCAGGTGTACAGGAGGCCAATTTGGACAGGACTCTAAAAACCTTTGGGTGAAAAATTTTGCATAGTTCGGGAGGTTTTTATGGCAGATATGGATTATTTGAAATTATGCAGTTGAGACAATGCACTATTCTATGCACAAACATGCATTTTTAATCCGCTGCAAAATAAAAATTGTGTACAAAATTTTTAAATGAGCTAACGAAGAGAATAAAAAAAACCGCATTTCAATCCGCCTTAGTGGGCAAATTTCCTGATGCGTATTTGCCACGGTGACATAATCAAAACATGGTTGTGTTGTTTACTCGTCGTGCCTGTGATGTGCTCATAGGATAAATAAAAAAACTATATGCTCTCTAATATTAAATACCACTTTCAGCGGCAGGGTAAAGTGTTCTAGAATATTTATAAGTGGCTCTTATAAAAGCACTGCGCTGGCTCTCAATAGCCGATACTCTGCATGTGCGTCGGAAATATAGCCACTGCTAAAAACGAAACCCTTGTGATTTTTAGCAGACTCAATACATCCGTTTTCGTGAAGTTTTCTTTATTTATGACGGGGGCTTTTTATCGCTTAGATCTAGCTTTCTGGTGGTAGTGTGTGGTCTGAATTACTTAACTCACCTCTTTTTTTAAAACTATTTTCTTTCTTTCTCTTTTTTCGATTCCACTTAATAAAGACGTTTACTTCGGTGGTTTTATAGTCGACTAACTAACTTGATTTCTTAATTACGGTAACAACAATTTAGCAATTTAACCAGCGTATAATACAATAATTCGAAATACTTTTTGTCTTATGCTTGAAAGGTTAACAGGATTTTGAAGTAAAACGTAACGATTTTAGGTGAAAATTAGACAAAGATCAATATAAATTGCAGGAAAGCATGTTTTGCACATTATGTTCTTTGAAATAATTTGTTTAGTATACTCGGTGGTTTCTAACTCTTTGTTTGAGTATACAGTGTGGAAAAGGCAAATGGATGAATTCATGATTTCGGTTACTATATATAATCATAAAAAATCTCGAAACAAGTCAAATTTATACTATAAATTGACATTATTCAACGTGAAAATGTGATCCCTACCTTCAACTCTCTTTGAATGATAAGTACAACTCCCAAGTTTGTAAATGGGAAGTGTGGGCTTGTGAAATATATGCACGTCAAAAGTCTTGGAACCTCCCTCAGTCTTTAAAAAAATGGTTTCTTAAAAAACAAAAAAATACAATAAAATTATTTTGTTTACTGAATATGATATTTATGAAAAAAGGGTTCCCACAAACTAATACTGAGTAATACTAATTGCTTTCTGTCCCCCGAAAATATAATAAGCGACAGTGTATTCGTGATCATATTAATAGTTTCCCTATATTCACGAGCCACTACGGACAATGGGCTTGAAAGCGGCAATCTTTAGCACCTTCTTCTAATATTTCAACAATGTATGATCTATTCAAATCAAAATGTATTATTGGAGGTAAACCAATTCTTAAGAAAATGCTCTATGCAAAAGAATATTCATTTCTCCTTACCTAAAATAGATACTTGCAAATTCTGCGATGCATTTCAAATAACTTTAAATGCAGAACATTATAGGAAACAATTGAGGACAGTGGAAACCAAAAGGAACCAGCATATGCAGATGCCGGAGAGTACCGGTACAGTAATCACATTGGATTTATTTGGAACGAACACGTGCATCACGTCACCTAAATACAAGTGAGGTGAATTATTTACAACACATGCATGTGTTAAACTTAGGAATCCATACTTGTGATCGTGGTGGAGAATTTTTTTGTATGAACCTGTGATATGAGACCAAGGGTACTAGAGGTTCTCAAGAAGTAATAAGTTGTTTATATCGGTATTTAATAAATGACGTTTCCCCCAATGCCACGAAACTCTTCCTATTCAGTGACTGTAGTATGGAGGGCAAACTAGGAATGTTTTACAGTTTCTTATGTATATGGTTAATGTTTTGCCGAAAATAGAAGATGTCTACGTAAATTATCCAGTCAGCGGTCACAGTTACTTACCCAACGATGGCGATTGTTTATTTATCAGTAGGGCCAAGAATTTGACAACTGTGTACGCTCCCGAAGCATGGATGGAATTGATTGCAAATTGTCGAAAGCGTAATTCATTCCATGTAAAAAAAAATTGTATCATTTGATAAACTGCAAATTTTCAAGCCTCCCAAGTATTATGTGCTGCTGGCGTGTCATGATTTCTCAAATGCGCAGAATTAAGTTTTCAAAAGGCACTTCCGTCATGTACTATAATAATATAATTATGCAGATAATACCTTGCAAGATTCTTTTCAGTTAGTGGAAACGTTTTCTCCGGTTGGTTGCTGTAGATATTAGACCCCCATGTTTTAATAAAATGAAAGACATACAAAAATGCTGAAGTTTATACCCACTATTCATCATCCATTTTAAAGAAAATAGAAACTATTAGAGTGGTCTATGCTACATTTAAATTAAAAAATAATAATATATATGTGTTCAGTTACCAGTAGCGACTTAATGTTTGTATACCTTTTGGTAGGCTTAATTAAATTTTAGTATGAAATGTTTCCTTTTATACCAACAACCTATTTATGTATTAAAATGTGTTTTCTTCGTTTCCTCAAAAATGAGATTTTACTAGCTTGACCCCTTTAATTCCGGGTGAGCCATATGTTCTGCTTCCAGGGCGTCCTGGTCCCTTCTTGCGCGATGTGGTCAGGCGTTGTCGTCCATAATCACAAAATTTACGTAAGTGATAGATAATGGATGTAATAACTTGTTCGATGCAAATTTGACTTGTTATATTTTGTGGTATGCGATTTAATGGGTTGCGGCAGCTGACCATTATACCTCCCCCGAACATTACGGTACCCCTTTGATAGGGAGCAGCTTCGCAGGGAAAATTAAGTCGCTGTTGACGACCTGGTTCTCTCCAGATCCTTTGCCGATTGCCATCACTAATAAGTCCAATTCTGGTTTAATTTGTAAATAATACCCATCTACATTGGGGCAAAAGCAAACTTCTATGTTCTCGTGCCCATTAGAAACGGACAGCACGATGTCTAGGAAGTAGAGTGGAGACCCGTAATGACCTTCCAGTACCTAAATTTGAATCATGGAGTTGTCTTCGAACTGTAGGTGTCGATATAACATAGCCAAACGTACCCTTAATCCTGGTTTACATTGGTTTTAAAAGTAGTAGAATTCGGTGGTAGAGTGCTTATTATTCCCCTACTAGAATAATGTAAATATGTTGTGCTAGTGACATTAGTACTACAGATAGTCCAGGGGTGAGTAAAGTGGATAGCACGTGTGAAATAGTACACTAAATTATCCCACCCCCACTTCCACATTCTTACTCTACTCTACTGGTTTGTATGTTGACTATACCAATGTAAACAAACACAAGTTTGATTTTAGCAGGGGATAGTGTGTCTTTCTAGCTTCTTGTGTGCTTCGGCCATTTTAGTTAAAAGTTTAACCTCAAATTTTGCTTACTATGTATAAACGAAAATAAAGTAGACAGAACATGAAACTATAAAACTAGTAGCAGGATACAAGGATTACGAATGTATATGGAATATCAGCAGTCCTAATTATAGAAATAGGGCAATGACATCATCCGCCTACGAAGAAATTGTAAAATATATGCTTGCACTAAACATTTTTTAACAACGGATCGTTAGTTTTGCCCAACCTGCTTGTTCATTATTACGCATGAATCTAACTATTTTTTCAAATTATTAGCAAACGTGAATACAGTTACTCTACCAAAATGAGTATAGTAGAATACCTAGAGTAATAATAGACAATAGAGAGGGCTATTCATTCATAACCACGTTTATTTTTGCGGCCAACAATTCTAAACGGCAATAGTATAACATGAATGAATTACAAAAAGTGGTGATGGTATTGTGGGTACATGAGCTTGGTAATTTCGGCTGTTTTTTTGACAAACATGACACTGAGGAACCATGATAATCCAAAAACACTATACTAATTAACATAAAAGTTACTAAAACTCTTAAAAACACATAAAAACGAAAGAAAAAAATTTTTACTGACTACTCATAATAAACAAAACACGTTTGACATTATTTACTACATATACTACATCGCAATCGAAATTATCGTGGGGCACACTCTGACGATATTTGCATCTCTCTTTATATGGTAATTAAACAAGGACAAAACTACTAAATAGATGTCCCTAGACCCATAACGTAGGTACTGAAATTTTGAGCAATGTTGTCACTTTTAGTTACAATAAATACTTTTAAAATTTATATAAGAATATGCCATTATTAAATAAAATTCAAGTATTTTTAAAAGCAGCGACTTGAATGCAAAAATTATTATTTTAATTTGAGTTACAGCTGTGTGCACAAGAGATAAATATCCCAAATGTTTTTCCCTTAAGAGAAACAATGTATAGTTGTGCAATCTTCTTTAATAAAATTTCGCAGAGCGCTTTCGGCATTAAGCCATCATCTGTGCGGTCACTATAAAAATGTTGATTACATTTTTTAAGTTTGATAAAAAATTTTATACATACTTGTCAAAAATCCCAAGACAGGGGCCTCCAAATATGTACGTCTGTACATTTAATTAATTTGGTGAATCACATTATTGACTTAAAAACAATTTTAAAATACATAAAAATTAAAATTTGGTAAAATAATTCAGCAGATCTGAAGTAGACACTTTTTATTAGGTTCGACCATTTTGCCAAGCTGTGGTTTTGTGAATATTTCTTTGATGACAGCTTGGCAAAATGGTCGAACCTAATAAAAAGTGTCTACTTCAGATCTGCTGAATTACTTTACCAAATTTTAATTTTTATGTATTTTAAAATTGTTTTTAAGTCAATAATGTGATTCACCAAATTAATTAAATGTACAGACGTACATATTTGGAGGCCCCTGTCTTGGGATTTTTGACAAGTATGTATAAAAATTTTTTATCAAACTTAAAAAATGTAATCAACATTTTTATAGTGACCGCACAGATGATGGCTTAATGCCGAAAGCGCTCTGCGAAATTTTATTAAAGAAGATTGCACAACTATACATTGTTTCTCTTAAGGGAAAAACATTTGGGATAAAAATTATTATAATTTTTCTTTAGTTGCATAACTTTTTAACAAACTTTCATTTAAATTTCTTATTTGATTTATCCTGCAACTGAGAAGAATTTGTGAATATGGCAAAGCGGTGGAAGTGTCCGCAAGCGAGCTTAGAATGTAGCTCGATGTTTGAGGCATCAAAAAGTCAAAAGAAACATATCTATTTTATATGTTAATCTGAGGTAGTGTATTTCTGAAAAACAGTGTGTTAGTGAACTCCACTATTATTTATACCAGCATTTAGAGCAGTGCCATATTATCCAATAGGCTGACTAGGCTACAGCCTAGGGCGCCGTGAAAGAAATAGGCGCCGACTGACCGGACTAACCACTAACGATAGTCACAATTCGTGCAAATCATTTTTGCTGTATACGTATTTTTTTCGTGGAGATCGAATGTAATGTAAGGCACCAATATTAAACAAAATTTTATTTGCATTAGTGAATAAAGACATCATTATTTCAGTCGGCCGGGTTTGAATACTTGGATAGATTGAAAAGCACCGCTTTACATCCATATATTTTGATTATCAATGCGGTATTGTGGTGAATATAGACAAATCTCTTTTGCTGATTTGCGGCAGTGACGGGATGCCGCCAGAGATAAATACGCTAATGTGTAAAGTATCGTCACGTGCGCCTTGCGCTCTCCAAAACCAAAAAACCGACAAAGGGTGATTGGAAACGCAACATCAAAGTTTAAAAAAAAATTGGTAAACTTTGGAAACATTTATTTGAAAAATTGAAGGTAGTCAGTGGAGTTAGTTCAGTCGCTGGCAGTAATCGTCAATTAAAATAATATCTATCAGTTGCGGTATTTTTGTCTTGTTTATCATTTTATCGAAAACAATGAGTGGAAGTGGAGGAAGTAGAAAACTCAGTGGGTGGGAAAGGTAGAAGGCTAAAAAAGAAAATCAAGGAAAATGGAGAAGTTATTGAAAAAAATAACCAAATTAAATTCTTTGTTTGTCAACCTGTTCGAGGTACGGAAGCTGATGCAGATAATGAACAACAATCAACTTTCAGTAATGATGATATTATGGATAGAGGTAAGCGGATAATTGAATAACGCGGTGTAAGAATGTAATTTTTATTTTTGTATCCTCTAGAAACCGCTATAAACTCATGCAATTCTGATACTGATGAAGTTCAGGACTGTGCATCTTCATCAAGCAATCCTCAAGAAACGTCAGAATTATTTTCAAAAGTCGATTTCACATACCCAGCTGGATGGGCTATAACCGAAAGTTCCATAAATTACATTGTAATGAACCCATCTATAATTGTACAAGAAATTTCTAAAATGGATTTCCAAAAATCGAAACGAATTTATGATATTCATAGTAGATTTGCTTCAAAAAATATGTTTTTCAAAACTTTGCACAACGGGAAAACTGGCTATTATATTCAGCACTAACAGGAAATGTTTATTGTTTGTATTGTAAATTATTTAACCGGACAAAAACGAACTATTTCATGACTGGATTCAAAGACTGGAAAAATACCCATCGGATTTCTGAACATGAAAACTCTTCTGAACACTGTGAAAATGCGAAGGCGTATATTGCGCGATCAAATGTCTTAGGGAAAATAGATACCGAAGTTCATACGCAGTACCTTGCAGGAAGATATTACTGGGTCAACATACTTAAACGAGTAGTTGCAGTTATAAAATTTTTGGCATCGCGTGGCTTAACATTCAGGGGTTCTAGTGAAATGTTTGGAGCTACTGATAACAGCAACTACCTAGGTTCGTTAGAGCTTTTAGCAGAATTCGATCCGTTTCTGAAAACCCAGATAGAAACAAAAGGCAATCCAGGAAAAGTTTCTTATTTGTCATCAACTATTTGTGATGAATTTATAAAACTCATGGCGGTTGATCTAAGAGAACAATTTGCATCAGAAATAAAAAACACGAAATATTTTGCAATAATCGTAGATTCTACACCCGACATATCCCATACTGACCAACTTACTGTTGTTCTCAGATATGTAATTGAAAATGGTTCGGTAGTAGAACGATTTATTACATTTGCTGCTAAGGTATGGCACAAAGCTTCAAGTATGGAAACAGCAGTTTTGAAAATTTTAGAACATATGTCATTAGACATACAGAACTGTAGAGGACAATCTCACGATAACGCTAGCAACATGTCTGGTCGATGTTCTGGTTTGCAAGATAGAATCAAGGATAAGAACAAATTGGCAAAATTTATACCATGTGCTGCCCATTCACTGAATTTAGTAGGAACCTGCGCTGCAGAGTGTTCTCCTGTTGTAACAAATTTCTTCTTGTTTGTGGAAGAAATATACACTTTCTTTCCAGCATAAACCTATAGGTGGGAAATAATGAAAGAGTGTTTAACACGTAACAGAACTACATGTGCCTAAAAAACTTTCAGCTACTAGATGGTCAGCTAGAGTCTATACCTGCACCGCTCTTTATGACAGTTACGATGCTTTTAAAGAAGCTTTGAATTTTATTGTGAATGATACCTCGCAAGCACCTAAAGCAAAAGCTGAGAGGAAGGGTATATTGCAAAAAATGTTGAGCTTGGGGCCTGGTATTATACTCTCTTCCTGGAAGGCGGTAAATTGTTAATAAAATGTAGTACCTATACGTTGGATTCGAAAAGGAAGAAAAAAAGGAAATGTTTACCAGGAGAGAGTGATGTTGGAGAAACTACTTTTGATGGTGTTGTTCGGAAAGCATACTACACATTTTTGCAAAGAATATTATGCTTTTATTTTGATGTGGCAACGCCGCATTTGAGAAGGCAAGCCGTTAAAAATACGTTAGCAATGCGCATGACGAAATAATGGCTTCGAATAAAATTCGTGTGTCGACACGTTGTTGATGTAGCAGGTAGTAAAATAAGACGAAAATGCATAATTATTTTTATTTATTCATTGTTTAAGACAATATTGATTGATACCAAGTAAAAGTGTTTGTACCAGTTTGTTTTTCATTTTCACCGTCCAATTCGATAAGTACAAGAAGTGTATTCAATCATGAACAGGTAGGGCAGATATGGAAGTGAATATGTTCTACGTGGTTGTGGACAATATAGTATCAGAACTCGAGAGGCGAAAAAATTCATACGATGAAATCAATGGATCTTTTGGTTTTCTCGCAAACTTGGAAAACACTGAAGACAATATAATAAAAGAAAAGTGCAGACATCTTCAAGGAATTTATACTAGAGATTTGGATTGTAATTTTGAAAATGAATGTGTACAATTCAAATATTTTATTCAAACTCTGGACTCACCTAACTCTGAGAAAAAAACATCAAAAACTATGTCATGGTTGCAAACACTCCGCAGCAGAAATTTAATTTGTACGTTTCCCAACATGGACATTATTTTAAGAATATATCTGTGTCTTCCAGTGACGAATTGTACAGGCGAAAGGTCCTTCTCCGTGTTAAAACGAGTAGAAAATTACTTAAGAAATTCTTTAACAGACGATAAAAATGCTGACCTCTCAATATTATGTATTGTATGTGAGGCACTAAAAGAAATAAATTTTGACGATATCATACAAACATTTTCAAGTGTCGTAAAATCCTCCTTTAAAATCGATTTGTACATTTTCACAAATACATATATATTTTATGAAACGCGTTTTATTTTACTTGTATTCATATTTTTACTTTCCTTGTTTAGAGGCGCCAAACTGATGCGAGCATATTGCACCACTACGTGATCTGTTTTCCACTGCACCAAGTTCTTGATATCAGTGAATTATACAACAGGTGATCTAGGAAAGCCCAATATTTCCGATATCTGTTGGTTGGAATGTCTTGCAACGTATAAAGCAGTAATTTTTGCTCGATTCAATGGAGAAACTTCACCACCTGGCACTACAACGCAAAAAATTAAAAAAAAACGAGAACAATTGTCCCTTCTCTGAAAATATTGTAAATATCAATATTTGTAGAAACATCGATACTAAGACCAGGACTCATTAATAACATCAGTTTGTTGTCTTTTTAGTTTCCTAAAAACATATTTCTTTACATTAATAAGTAAAATAATTAGGTTTAATCGAAACATTCTATATACAGGGAGTCCAAGACTTTTGACGTTGTATGTAGTTTTAAAGGTCTCTTCAAATCGGAAGTTCCATTAAACTGTGTATTGATTGATAATGTAGTTATTTCAAGCCAATTTGAAGAAATATCTGACCACAGGCATGTTCGACAACAAAGGAATTGAGTTTTGTCGTTTTTCTCATGCAATCAAAAATATCGATTAATTCGGAAAAAAAATGAGAATGTCTTAAACTGAAATTCCATGATACTGACAAAGCATTTCTTCAAATGAATGCCTCACGCGACTAATGTTTCTAACAACAAAATGGTAAAAAGTGATTTTTTATGAAATAACGCTGCTTATACTAACTCTGATTGAAATAAAAACTTACGAAATAACCCGTAGAGATACGACTTTTTGAAAATAATAGAAAAATTAGTTACAGGATGACAATAATGGAAAACGGTTCGAGTGGGTTTTAGTGGTTCAAATGGTTTTTTGTGATTTGCAGCGAAGTTTAATTTCTCATAGAAAAATGGTATACAAAAAATTTGTAGACAATGAAAAAAACTACAATTTTGCTTGAGGGTATTTTCTCATATAACCTCAAATTTTACGAGATATCGGCAAAAACTGATTTTTGTGATTTTTTCATAAAGAATATACACGCTAGAGAGAGAGAGAGAGAAGTTCGTGAGTGACTTCTGTTGAATGGAGTATTCTTGGGAGAAGTTGAACTTTTCTTGTGGTGCCCTGGTGTAGGATTGGTTTCCTCTTCAGGGCTGGGTTGGGTGGTTTTGTGCGCGTCGACTGAGAAACTGAGTTGGGGGTAGAAAAGGTGTCTAGTAAGAATTTATTTAAGAAGTGTCTAGGAAAATTGTTTTTAAAAGGTGTATAGAATTTTTGAGGGAGTTGAATGGGCTTTTCGCTAGAAAACAACTGGAGGGTTGTTTGTGTTGGGGTGTATAGGGGGGATGATGTTTGGAAGCAGCGAAGCTCAAAAGTGTGCAGAGATGGTGTGACAAAAAGTGTCTAGGATTGGAGCTCAAATGTTGAAGACGAACCATGTATCGTTACCGATACATAGATATTTGAGTTGAACTGGCTAGGTGTCAGGAATTATTGAAATAATTTAATGTAAAAGGGTGTTATTAACTTAATTTGAAATGTCTCCGATATTAAGAAGGAATATAATGAAATATTAGTGATTTGAGATTTTTATTGGTTTTGGGAATTTACGAAAGAAAGGTGTATAGGAGACATTTTTCAAAAGTGTATAGAATATGAAGAATTGTTGAGAAGATTAACTCTCCGTCGGACTTTGTTTAAAGTGTCCATTAGGTCGGGCGTCCAGTTGAGAGTGTAAGTAAATTTCACTCCCAAATAGACGACTTCCCTACGGATTTCGAGTTGATCACCCCAGAGCACGAGGCGGAAGTTTGTGGGTCGTTCGCTCCTGGTATCAGGGTGTTGGAAGACGATGGCTTGGGTTTTTTGAGAGTTGAGAGTCACCCGCAATTTCCTGCACCAATTGGAAAATTGGGACAGTAGATTTTGGGATCGAATGTTGAGAGAGCGAATGTCTGTGGCAGAGATAATTAGTGCGGTATCATCCGCATATAGTTGGATGTTATCACGGGGATGTCGTGGAACAGGTGTATCATACGTATAAATTATGTATAATAGAGGAGCGAGTATCGAGCCCTGCGGAAAGCCAGTTTGGGGTGTAAGAGTCGGATATGCTATAACCAACTTTGACGCTGATCGATCGGTCGGTGAGATAGGAATATAATAATTTGACGATTTGGTTTGGCAATCGGATGCTCAGTAGCTTTCTCACTAGTCCGGCGTGCCAGAATTGATCGAAAGCTTTATGAACGTCCATGAGGATAGCGGCAGAACAGCGTCGTTGATTTCAAGCTCGGGTGACGAGTGTTTGAATGTATGTGGTGGCGTTCTGACAAGAATCGCCCGGCCTGAATCCGAATTGAAATGCTGGAATTATATTATTTTCAGTACAGAAGTCCCAGATTTGTTCTTTTAACAAGCGTTCAAAGACTTTACCCAGGACGCTGATTAATGAGATGAGGCGGTAAGATTCAGGCATATACACGCTTAAAATCTGGAGTATTTGTACATTATCTAGTCCCTAAATAATCCTGATGTGTCCGAAATCTGCAACTTGAATAGTTTCTGACATAATACCGATTTTCGAAAAACATGAATATTTCTCTATAAAACACTTTCACGATTTTTTTTTCGATATCTCAACTTTTCTGAATTTAAAAACCCTTTTAAAAATCATATTAACCAAAATTGACGATGCCTAACAAACCAAATTTTTCTTGAAATTTCTTATACTTCATGCAATATTAAGTATTGTTTGGTGAATGCTTTTGATTGAAAAAAAACTGTATAAATACTCTAAATTTTAAGTGTGAATCTTTTCTAAACTTAAAAAATCGAAAAACTGTTATTTGCCGATGTCTCGTAAAATTTGAGGTTATGTTGCTGTGTTAAAAATATCGGTATTCTGAGGCAAATTTTCGATAGAGAGAGATAGATGATAAAAAGGGCTGCTGTCTCTGTCATACCCGTGTGTCATAAGGGTTCGAAAACATTAAGTTTATACCAATTAAGTTTTGATATTAATTTTAGACATATTTAGCCTAAATATGTATTAAGCAGAATTTTAAAATAATTAACAGGAGTCGATGCGTGTGCTTAAACGAGTCAACATCGTTTGAATTTTTGCTCCTCAGTTATTTCTATTAAAAGTGATCTATTGAGTTAAATTTACAGTTAATCAGTGTTACAAAAACCGACGTAACTATGTATTGAACATTTTTAAGTATCTTCAATTGAGTTTTTGTCATTGCGCTGATTGATTGTTTACATTTTTTCGTTTCTTTTCGTTAAGTAAACTGATAATAGCCAACTCATCAACCGAGTTTCGATAAATTCAGTTTTTGCCTGCCCCTCATTACCAGAGGCGTAGGCAACATTTCATTATGGATATATTGCTGAACACTAAAATAAAAACATGAAGTTGTAATTAACTAAGCCATCCTAACAAATTGCTTTTGAGTACAAGGGCTAGAATAAATCAAACAGTTTTTCCTCATCCCACAGAAACCAAAATTTAGCACAATTTTAATATCAACAACCCAGCGACTAGCAACAGTTAAGTATCAGCCGTTAAGTCAGCGCCTAAACCATCTTTCCCAAAAAAGGATCAAGCCATAGTGATGCACGCCGAAGAAAACCTAAAATTATTTGACTATGTTAAGGCAATAGGCGATATTGTAGGCCCCAAACATATTTCTTTTGCTTCGAGGATCTCGAATAACAGAATTTGCATATATCTAACCAATTCTAATCTTGTTGACGATCTGTTAAAATCCCATCCATCCGTAACCATCAACAATAATGTCATATACATCCGCAGACTCGTATCTCCGACAAAAAGGATAATCATCTCGAACATATCCCCTTACATACCCCATGATCTTGATGAAAATGCAATAAAAAGCCTTGATTTACAATTAACCTCCCCTGTCTCGTTTCTGCGAGCTGGTAGCCCAGGCGACAAATATTCTCATATATTAAGTTTTAGACGACAAGTCTACGTTCTTTCCCCATCAGACGACTTCGAATTGCAGACCTCATTACTCATCCCTTTTGACGGCAACGAAAACAGAATCTTTCTATCTACGGACAAAATGGAGTGCTTCATTTGCAAGCAACCCGGACACATCGCTACAAATTGCCCAAATCCCCCAACCAACAATATAATGTCGCAATCCACTCTGACTGATCAAACTGAACATGTATCCTCAAAAACAGACTCTGTAAACCCAATAGATAGCAACGGAGTGAGTTCAAACGAAGACCCGATAACCCCACAAGAAAACCAGCCTACTGCCGCTCTGCCTCCAGTCCAAAAACGCGGATATTCCCAGCTTTCATCACATAGTGAAAACTCAAGTGTACCTGCAGAAGCAGAAGTTAACACGGACGATATGCCTCCCCCTCCATTCTCTCCACTCTCCACAGCAGTTCATAAAGCAGTAAAGAATAAGCGCAAGGTGAGTGTATCTACTGAATCAAACCTTTCTACATCCATAAAAGATTGTATAGCAAAAACCTACAAGAAAACGCCAGATGCCTTCATACTTCCCATAGAAAACCCTTATGACTTCTTAGAAAATACTTTTGGAAACTCTGATCCATACTCGGAAGCCCTAAAACACACAGAGAACATCATCGGTCTAGTCTCAAACCTTTACCTAATTTACCCGGATCTCACAAATAGGTCCATAAAGAACAGAATTACCCGTATAACGAACAGGTTGAAAAAAAAAGCTCAAATCTGTCACTGAAGAAACTGAGAGTTTGGATATGTCTAATGAACCAAGTGATGAAGAATATAGTTCCGAAGGCTCACAGCAGTCGCATAAATCGTCATACTAAATTTCTTATTACCATGCCCCTCTCCTTAATACAGTGGAACTGCGACGGTTTTTACCCTCGTTTGGAACGATTACAACAGCTTTTAACTGATCACTCGCCAAACTTCCTTTGTTTACAAGAAACGAATTTTACCAAGTCTCACAACCCTCACTTAAAAAGTTACGTTGGTTATCATTTTATGAGAACTACTCATTCACGTGCTAGTGGTGGATCCTCAGTCTTTGTCTCTAATGATATATTTCACCTAAAATTAAATTTAAATACAAACTTAGAAGCAGTTGCCATCAGCGCATGGTGCCCTAATAAAATTGCTATTTGTAGTGTATATGTCCCTCCAAATTACACTGTAAGAGACACAGATATAATGGATCTCATAGGTCAATTAATTACCTATACCATTTATCTTAGTAGGTGACTTTAATGCTCACAACACAATGTGGGGTTCAGAACGTACGTTTTCCCGAGGCAAAATTATTGAAACCGTAATTAACAATAGTAACATTAATCTACTAAATACTGGCAGCAGCACATATTTTCATATACAATCCGGATCCTTCTCCTCAATAGACCTCAGCATGTCAGATCCAGGAACAGCACCCTTACTAACGTGGCAAACCCTTGATAGCCTCTACGATAGCAATCACTTTCCTATCCTAATTTCAGACGACGAACCAAAACAAGTTGGCATTGAAGGAAAGTGGAAAATCGCAAAAGCAAACTGGGAACTTTACAGCCAAATACTGAAGGAAAATACAGACAATATCAATTATTCTAATAATGTAGACGAAGCTGTTGACCAATTGACTAACTCCATAATTTCTGCAGCCAATAAATGTGTAGGAAAGTACTCCGTCAAGGCTCCAAAACGAACCGTTCCCTGGTGGAATGAATCCTGTAACGAAGCAGTAAAGGAGTGCAAAAAGGCGCTTAATAAATACCGTAGAACCAGAAATGATCCAGACTTGATAATCCTCAAAAGAATGAGAGCGAAATCCAAAAGGGTTCTTAAACAAAGTAAACGAGAGTCGTGGAATAAATACACAAGCACTATAACCTCTGAAACCTCTCCATCTCAAATCTGGACCAAGATAAGACAGATGAAAGGAAAAAAACACTAGTTTTAAAATACCTGGCTTAACCCATGAGGGTGAAGTCATCACCAATGACCAACAAATTGCTAATATCTTTGCCCAACACTTTCTTAACAAAACCAAATCCAACCCCGAACCTTAAAACTCACCAAATAACTCACATCCTGAACCAATCTCTTACAACTGTCACCCACTCAACTTTCTTTTCACCCTTTCTGAATTAAATTCAGTCCTACCTTCACTGAAGAACACAGCTGCAGGACCGGACAATATTCCTATGATCTTTCTAAAACACCTACATTCAGCAACAAAAACCAAATTGCTGGAACTTCACAACAAAATATGGTGCAGTCAACAATTTCCGGCTCAATGGAAAGAATCAATTATTATACCAATCAAAAATAACGACTCGAATACTAATTTTCCAAGCTCCTTCAGGCCAATCTCACTTACATGTACATTGTGTAAAATTCTCGAGAAATTGGTTAACAGACGCCTACACTGGTACCTAGAATCGCACAACCTATTATCTACAGCGCAGGCAGGTTTTAGATCAAACAAATGCACATTGGATAATCTGGTTACTCTACACACAGACATCTCACAAGCCATTGAAAGTAAAAAAGATATAATCGCCGTGAGTGGTGTAGATATTGACAGCGCCTTCGACACAATCCGTAAAACTTCCATTTTTAAGAAATTCACAGACTTTAATTTAACTGGAAATATTCTCTCCTTTCTACAAAACTTCTTAACCAACAGACCGTTCAAAGTCGTTACAAATGGGCGAAAGTCTACTTCGTACGCGTCAGAAAATGGAGTACCACAAGGCTCGGTTCTTAACTCCACTCTATTTCTGATGAGTATCACCGATATCTGCTCCCCTATAACTCCACCTGTCAAATATGTACTATATGCCGACGACCTCATTCTCTAGTGCCAAGGTAAAGTCACTACTAGTACTTGTACTTTACTTCAAAAGGCTCTAGATAACATCCACAATTGGTCTCTCAAATCTGGTTCTCACTTTTCAACAAACAAATCCAAAGTAATCCAGTTCAGCAAAAGACTAAATCCTCTTCCTCCACAACTAAAATTCAATGGCGACTTACTACAAGTGGTTGATCAACATAAATTCCTAGGAGTAACATTTGACAAAAAGATCACATGGAGGCAACATATCGAAGAAACTAAAGCCAATTGTCTAAATAGGATTAACATCTTGAAATCATTAGCACATCACCAATGGGGAGCAGAAGAGGAAATACTAATAAGGATTTACAGATCACTGGTCCGCTCCAAACTAAATTATGGAAGTATCCTCTACATGAGCGCCTGCAAATCGTATCTCAAATCTCTTGATACTATCCAAACCTCAGCATTACGAATATGTCTAGGCGCTTTTAGATCCAGTCCCACTGAAAGCATCTACATTGAATCTTCTGAACCACCTCTTTTCATACGACGAGAATGCCAACTATTATCCTATTTTCCCAGAATATCCGCCTACCCAAAAAACCCAGTGTTTAAGTTAATTGATTCTATAAAACCAGCTCCTGAAAACAAACCCAAAATATCTCCACAAATGCTATACCCTATTTCAAGAAACATTAATCTTAGAGATACAACTCCCATAAAACTTTCGAATACTCCTCCATGGACAAAAAAACCGCCACTACTGATTAAAAGCCTAAACAACTACAACAAGTACGAAGCGCCTAACATAGTCCTTAGACAAATATTCAGCGAGTTGATAAATAACCAGCAGTTCGACAAAATCCTATACACTGATGCCTCCAAAGAAGTCAATGGTACCGGATGTGCTGTTACTACAGTAGATACAACAATAGCAAGATACAAACTTCCTGACGTATGTAGTATACATACAGCTGAACTATATGGAATACTACAAGCCTTGAGGACTCCAACACAGGATAACAGCAAACTTGCCATATGTACAGACTCCCTTTCATCATTGTACTCCATCAAACACAACCGTTCACAACATCCGTTAGTCCATGATATCCTCGACACCTGCCACGACCATCACACTAGAGGTATCGTTGTGAATGTATCATCTGGATCCCTTCTCATGTGGGAATCACAGACAACGAACATGCAGACCAAGCAGCGAAACAAACTTGTTCAGCAGACTTGGCAGTAGAAAAAATTCAACTTCATCAAGATTTAAAATCAGCAGCTCGACATATTATGACTCAAATATGGCAAACACATTGGAATGCATGTAACTCAAAACTCCGTACAATACAACCAACAGTTACCGCCCAGAAGATGCCTCCCATGACAAGAAAAGACAAAAGTGTTATAAGAAGACTAAGAATAGGTCACTCACGGCTAACCCATGGTTACCTGATGTCTACAGAGAATCCCCCTATCTGTGAATCCTGTGATAATGTAAAACTTACAATAGAGCATATACTTACAGATTGCAAACACTACAGCCCAACTCGTCGCAAACACAAGCTCAGTGGAACTCTCAAAAACATTCTCGGACAACCTAACCAGTTTAGTGCTGTGATTCAGTTCCTCAAAGACTGCCAATTGTTTGATTTAATTTGATTTTTATTTGTAACTAAATGTATGACAGATCCCGTGTTAGTGGCTGCTAGATGCCGAGACACATCAATTTTAATAAAAAAAATAAAATTAAATAAAATTAACAATTCTAAAGTTGAGGATTCCACTGTATTGTGTACAATTTTATAGCTGTGTAGCGGCCAGTGTGCGTGTTTTGTTTATAAACTCCTGCAAATATTAGTGTTTTTAAATGAAACTCAAGGTCTCTAGTTAATTCCACAATAAAATACAAGTTATTGAAACTTCTAAAAAATTGATAATTGTTTCGATAAATCAATATCATCGTCAGAATGACAGAAGTTACATTTCATTTTATGCCTACCTGATGTTTAGTAGTTATATTTTTGGCTAGACCAAGAAGTAACCTAACTTGTGATTGGCTTAATATATGTTTATAGAAAAAAGAAGAAGATGTGATATTACAAATATTGAAGCTTAGATATTATTAGCCCTATGGTGATATCTTGGATATCATTTTTCCAATTAAGATCAGTATAACTGTGCAATGATATAGAAAACCAGGAAAACTATATCTGCTGATCTTTACAATTATCACTTGAGAAGACAGTTTATTAGTGGAGAATTCCCTAGATTTAACTGTTCATTGACAACTTCATATTGTGGGTTTCTTAAATGTCTTCTAATTTCCAGTTCTTCAAGGAAATCCAGTTCTTGTTTCTTTTCACAAATATGCAGTACTTCTAGTTCTGTGTTAGGTGTCAATGAATGATTGGTGTTAAAACATCTAACATTTAACATTTCCACAGAAACCAGAATGCGTCGTTCGGAAACTCTGATAGAAATCTAGTTCTGGGTTAGAATCCGCAATCAGCTGATAAGCGATCTATGTGATCTAAGATTACCGTTTCCAAAAAGCCCTTTTAGGTTTGATATCCCAAATAAAATTGTTGTAATTGTCAAGTTGGCTGATGTCACAGTACAATTTTGACATTAGTTGATGACTTTAGAGTTTGTACTTGTGTTGTTACGTTATTTGTTGATAACAGTTATTGCTTACTTAAAATGCCACAAAAATTTGACAATAATGAATATGCAGAAATGTTGTATGTCTACGGATTTTGTGATGGTAATGGAAAAGCTACCCGAAGAGAATATGCACGGCGATTTCCTGGCCGGCGGTTACCTAGTGACAGGACTTTTTCTAATGTACTTAGTTACCTTACAGAACACGGTAAATTTCCAGCGGTAGCACAAAATGAAGGTTACGAGAGACGGCATATCGATTTGGAGCAAGATATTCTTAATCTTGTACAAAATGATGCAAACATTAGTTCGAGAACAATCAGTCACGCCACTAATGTTTCTCAGTCTATTGTTTGGCGAAAAATTAAAAAGAAATATAGTCTACATCCGTACCATTCACAGCAAGTTCAGAGGCTACAAGCAGGAGATGAAATTGCTCGATTCGCTTTTAGTAGATGGGTATTACAAAATAATAGTATCATACACAGATGTTTATTTACCAGAGACGGTATTAATAATAATTTAAAGAATTCCCATGTTTGGACCGAACAAAAGTCTTTCGCTATAAAATAAAAACATTCACAAATCAGGTTCTCCTTCAATGTTTGGTGTGGCGTTATTAACAACCGATTAATTGGACCCCATTGGAGTTCCTGCCAAATATCCTTATTGCTAGATGATGCAGGAGTTGATGTTGGAGGTATGTACTTTCAACATGATGGGGCTTAACCTCATTTCAGGGTAATAATGAGGGAGTTTTTAAATCACAACTTTCCAAATCATTGGATAGGCAGAGGAGAACCTCACAACTGTCCTGCAAGGGAGCCCGATTTTAATCCAGTCGATTACCATGTTTGGAGTTATTTAAAATCAAAAGTTTATTCAACTAAAGTACACTCTAGAGAGGAGCTGCTATGAAGAATTGAGGACGCATGTGACGAACTTAGAAATGCCCAAGCTATGATTAGAAAGGCAATTACAAATCTTACTGCAAGAGCACGGAAATGTATTGAGCAAAATGGAGGCCATTTTGAACAACTGATATAAGTTATGTTGTTAACATTTTTTTGGGTTCAATTATTTTCCATTAACTCAATACAATTTGTTGCAACGTTATTTTTGTTTATAATAAAGTTATGCTTTTTTCGGAATGGACATTCTTCCTAATTTTTTTCAAATGTAGCGCGATGAACAAATGTTATGATATTTTTTTTTACCCATTCAGAGTGTTTCAAACTTATTCATTGATAATAATAATTTGTCGCAAATACGGACGTATCCTATCGCTTTTTAATAAGGTTGAGGATCCAGGAATCCGAAGAACGAAAAATAGATGATTATTTTATGGATTGAAGTTGGAAAGGTACCATTTGGGGAAGAATTTTTCTATTTTTAATTTTGTGTCACCTCATTATCGAAACATCTAGATTTGACTCAAGTTAATAGGTAAAATAGCGTATGCGGAAACACCAAATACATTTAGTCTTACTTATTTTTTCATGCTCTTTCCAAATTGGTAAATGAAATGTTAAAATATTGATATACAGGGTGTTGTTTCGACTCGAAACCAGTTTATTAATTTTTTTAAGGCCCTGAAATAAAACTTTTTTATTATGGTAATCTACACCACTGTGGACAACGAACATACGAACCAAATCTCACGAAAACGAATATGGTGGTTCATAAGTTATAATTGATTGAAAAAATGGGAAAATTTAATACATCACCCTGTCTCTTGGTTATAAAGAACTATTGTACGAATTTGAATTAACATCCAACTTCTTCATGTAAAATTTACTTTATCTTCCCCCTGTATATCATAATATATATATCCCACATACATCATAAATAAAATATCATTCTTCTCAACTATTCAAATATTACTTTAAATACCCAAAAATCCATTTCAACGTCCCTTTCATATAAAAAACACAGATAATTATTGCCTTAAAATCATCTGCACTCGAAACTTCAAAGCATTCCATATCATTCAAACCTTATCGCTTCATAAAAACTATCGTTGAAATTTCCTTATCTGTAACAAATAACACTTTTTTCATGGAAGAAAAACCGACCTCAGTGTGCATCTTTCCCTCGCTGTATTTGACCGTTACATTTCAAATCCTCGCCTCCCATAGGTCGCTGCTCCCCGATATATCACATGATTTCCCACTTCGCTACCAACACATAAATACGAATAAGACCCATGATTAACACACTTCCCTGTCATCCTTGGTACAAAATCGTACATCTTGTTTTAATAGCCGACCGGCGTTTTACCGGTATAACATTTAGTTTACAATCATTCATCAATATCATGAAGTGATAAAATAATACATCTTACCCTCAACAGTTCGTGATAGTCTTAATTGTTTCGCAAAGTGAACAAAATGTAACTTATTTTTCCAATATACGTAAAGTGCAAGTGTTCAACGAATTTTATTTAACAAACCATCCGATTCCCACAAAGTTACAAGTAATTATTTGCAGCGAATAGGCTTCGAGATATAAATAATACTGATTGATGACTTGCCGCATTTTGCTGTTTCATTACAAAAAATGAGATAGTAAAACAACTATAGACCCATAAAATATAGGTTGTTTAGAAGCACCTCGGTGTCCTCCATCTATCCTAACTGTATGCGCATTTCCCATTGAATCGCCCGGTATATTTAATGAAAACAGTTGAGTTTTTTTATTGAATTAATATAAAAATTAATAATTTGCAAATACAAGCCGCAATATCGACCCTATCACAAATGTGTAAGACACAGACAGCAACCCCTTTATTGCTCCGTCTCTTTCTATTGCGAAATTTGTCCCAAGTTTCCGACAAACCGAACCCATTCCAGTTATATAGTATAAAGTTCCTAAATAACAACCTCATGCAAAATTGTAAGTTATTTAATTATATACAATTTTTCTATACACCATTTTTCGATCAACAGTTACAAAAACCATTTTTAACCCCTTAAATCCATACCCCACTCACCCCGCCATTCGAATCTATTTTCATTTATTTTCCCCTTCCACCCAGGAATCTCGACCATTGACATCCTGTAACAATTTTTTCTAAAAAAGTATTTTCCCTAGGCTAAAAGCCATTCAATTCTTCATAGAAAATTTATTCTCGTTTGATTCGTGTTACTCCATAAGTATTTGAGTTTGCAGATGCTTTTAGAAAGTATAATGCATTTTTCGTACTTCCGGGCCTAAAGTGACAACTTCACTCCCTTGTGACAGGTACTAAAGTGTCACATTTAATCCCTCCGGGATTAAATATTGACGAAACTCCCGGAACGATTAAATCACAAACAAACGAATTTAAGGGATATTTTATTGAAAAATATAATTAATTAGAATGGTAATTAACGTTAATATTCAAATTTACAATGACACTAGTAATGACAATGTTTCTAAATTATAACTGTCACAACGCAATGTTACTATGGTAACTTATTTTAAAGACAGTTTATTAAATGAGTTGAAGAGAGAAAAAACTGATTGAAATTATTGAAATAATTAATAAAATCATACCGGAAGTACGAAAAGTATCGTATATACCTTGCGACTGAAGTACATTTAATCCTTCAGGTAAATTATGGCCCTCCCTGCGGTCGGGCCATAAACTTTACCTTCAGGATTAAATGTACTACTTCAGTCCCGCGGTATATAATATACTATTGAATTAATAAAAAAAATTATTGTATTCTAAATAAGTGATAATAAACGAATAAACAATAAGATAGCTCGAATCAAATCAAAGGAAAACAATAAAAAATTCAAAGTAAATCTTCACAATTTATTTCAATATATATTTTTATCCAATTTTGCAAAGATCTCTGATTCCTACTGGATGTCGTTTCTGCCCGATTATTTTCAATCGCAATCGTAGCATCTTCTCTGGAGAGTATTCAGTTTATTATTGTGAACTATTTCCTACAATTGCATTATTGCCGTATTAAAAATTACAAAGGAGTGAAACTAGAATTTCTTGGTGGTCTAAGAAACCACCTACAAGGGACTTGTGCTTCCAAGTAATAACGCATTTATAGAGAATAATGCGGTGTTCACAGAAAGGGTAATAAACAAATCTTTACAAACTATCCTACCGACCTAGATATGTACATACAGATCAGAAAGTAGGATTTCGTGAAGATGTTACATTGATACTTATTTTTTAACAATATTAAATAAATATATTTGTCATTCATTAATATCGAAATCAGAATAAGTATTAATAAACTTATTGAGAGCTTGACTGTCTCGACCCTTGTGGAATATGCTCATATTAGTGTTTTTAAATTAAACTCAAGGTCTCTATATTGTGGAATTAACTAGAGACCTTGAGTTTCATTTAAAAACACTATTATTGAGAGCTAATTAAGAAATATATTTCAACAATTAAAATTTGATATATTACCAATATTGAATCTTCTTCTTTCCAAAGGAGTACACTTATTCCATTATTTTTGAATGCAAATGTTAATGATTAATTCTCTATAAACAAGCTTAAATCTTTGTGTATTTGGTGATGATACGGGGTTTTGAAGACAACAACACAAACGTAGGGGTATAATCTTAGCTACCTGAATTCGAAAATTGTCCCTCACATACCTTAATCTTTTTTTCAGCTTGTCAAATCAATCACAAAATAATTTATGAAATACCCTTACAATCTTATAATCACACAACATACTAAATTTCTATTCATATACTTTTACTCTTCTGTACATTTACAATGTCACATTACTGATTGATTGGTTGATATACCAAACAAAATTCATTGAAAATGGGAGTTTGAAAACTCTGTGGTTGTCATTGCATTTTTGAAAGGAATTATGTCCTGTAAGTTTGAATTCGGTCAGAGATGCTAGAAGAAAATACGAGAAGAATAAATATGGAAATATTCTGTTGAATTCATTTTATCTCTATTAACCCTGGAATGCTACTGGGGGCTCACTTGTAGTATCGTTTCTTTTTTTATATTACTATTTTAAATGAAACTTAATGTTTCTAGGTAATTCCACAATATATTGAAAATTTTTTAAAAACTAAGAAAATTGGCAATTGTTTCGATATAAATATCAGTGTCAGAATGACAGAAGTTACATTTCATTTGATGCCTCTCTGATGTTTAATAATTATTTTGGCTAGACCAAGAAGTGACCTACCTAGTGATTGACTTAATATATGTTAATAGAAAAAAAGAAGAAGAATGATATTACAAATATTAAAGCATAGATATTATTATTCCAATTAAGATCAGTATAACTGTGCAATGATATAGAAAACCAGGAAAACTATATCTGCTGATCTTTACAATTATCACTTAAGAAGACAGTTTAAAAGTGGAGAACTTCCTAGATTTGTCTGTTTATTGAGAACTTGATATTGTGGGTTTCTTAAATGTCTTCTAATTTCCTCACTTTTTAATAAAGTATTTTAATTTCATACGAATAAAAAACCATTTTCTTCGTCTTCTTTTTTAATCCATATGTCATTGTTTTTCCTTTTTTCACAGACACACATTTCCTTAGCACTAAAATCATTTAAGCCTTTTGTATTTACATCTTAAAAATATGCCAAGTATTTTGCTTATTAAAAAACACATTACTTTATCCCCATTCAAAAAAATATTATGAAACCTAAAAATAGAAACAGAACACATAGGACAATCGCCGCAAGGTGGATGATACATATGACAGATGAAACATTAGACTCAAGATGGATGACAAACGTCACAGAACACAAGATGGATGGCACATTCCAGATGATTCACGTGACAGATGACGCATGACAGATGACATACATAACAGATGACGCATGACGTCACACTACGATACGTGTGTTGTGCTCAACCGTCCCATACTCTACTAGCAGATGCCGACGAGTTTATTTACATCGCCAATATCTAACAAAATCAATGAATCTTTTAAATTTCATCCATTAGCAAATATAAACCAATACCTACAAGATTTCAACAACTTAATATTGGAAGCTGCTGAAGAAGCCGTCGATAAAACTATATTCAAAATAAAATATAATACAAAAGACTAAGAGCTATACAAATACAGGGTGATTCATAACTATTGGGACATAGGCTAAGGGTAGATTATTTGGACCAAAATATGGCGATAGGACCAAATATACCTCAATAAAATATTGCTGTGGAAAAAGATAAAGGGCGTTAAAGTTGAAATTTTTTTTTAATTTTTTGCTAATAACGTCTCTGTATATTTATCGATTGTTATCAAAATCGGCACAGAGGCATATTTTTATACAGGCAATATGATATTATGTATTATTTGACATTTCGTAACAGGTGGAGCCTCGTGAACGATTTCCGATGATGAATTTGAGTGGTACCTTTTTTGACGAAACTTTTTAGTGATTTTTATTAAAAAATATGACATAAACATAATTTCTACGTAATATTGGTACTCTTGTTTAAACACGATATTCTCATTTGTTTTCGAGAAAAACGCAATTGAACAGTTCTGAGTATCGGAAGGGGATTTCAAGCAACGGACAATAAAAAAACTTGTATCTTAAGGCTCTTATTTCGACGATAAAGCATAATTAAAAACAATGTGACATAAAAAGAGCAAACTCAAATTAAATATTCTACGTGGCCTCCTCCGACTTCTATGCCTTTTCTAATTCTTTTAATAAAGGACTTTCGAACTTCAAAGAACATATTATTCTATCCCCTTATAAAGTTAGCCGCATTTTGTATTTTCCTCCAGAGTTCGTCTCTCGAGTTAATTTCATTGGCATAAACTCATATGTCCCCAAACATAAAAATCAAGCGGGTTATACTCAGGACTTCTTGGTGCTCATTCAAAATCACTTCCTCTGCCAATCCATCGTTGAGGAAATATGTCATTTAGATGATTTCTAACAACTAAAGGGAAATGAGGTGGAGTTCCATCCTGCATAAACCACATTTTATTTGTTACAGCTAGTGACAGATTATCCAAAATATAGCTAAAAGTATTTTGCAAAAAAAATAAATAAGAATCTCCATTTAAATTTAAACTCATGCTGGAAATGTATTTCTTTCAGAGATGCGAATTTTCTTCTTCCCAATAATGGCTGTTTCTCCAATTAAATACCCCTCGTCTGGTAAAAGTCGCTTCATCGGTGAACATAATATTCTTAATAAAATTTCGGTCACCATTATCCTTGTTGAGAATACGTTGGCAGAACTGTAACCGTCGTGGGAGATCTCTTGGAAGCAAATTTTGAACAGGAGTGAAGTGATACGGGTGGAACTTTTCTTTTTTTAGAATTCTAATAATAGACGACTGACTTACTCCTGTTGCTGATGACAAATGATGCGAACTTCTGTAGGATTTTCATCTATTCGAACCAAAATTTCATCTTCTTGATTAGGTGAAATTTGTTTCGGACGACGACCTTGATTTTTATTGTGAAATGACCCGGTTTCAGCCAAACGATGAAATAGATTTGAAAAAGTTTTGTGATTTGGTTGCCTTCTGCCTGGATATAACAGTGCATACCTTCTGGCTGCAGAGAGCCCGCAAAAATGTTCTTGTGCGTATACACAAATCGTATCCCGCATTTCTTGATTCGTAAAATGATTGTGACAAGGCATTTCCATCGAAGAAGTATATGATAGCTTTAAAAAATGCAACAATTGACTATAAACTCGCAGAAAAAAATATTCACTGACAAGAAATGTCATTTACCAGCAACAATTATCTAACAGTCCAAAGCACTTTTTCTCCTTCCTCTTTAGAAGGCGTATCGCCTGTTTAGTTCCGGTTTCCTCCTCGTCTAAGCAACTCTTGCGAGGTTGACTGCCAACTATCTTGCCAACGTTTAGGTGGACGTCCAGTGGGTCTTCTGCTATGGGGTACATTGCTGCGGATTATTATGGCCATTCTGTCGGGGCCCATTCTATTGTCCAAAGCACACTTTTCATAAATGAAATAATATTTGAAATCCCCTTCCGATACTCTGAACTGTTCAATTGCGTTTTTCTCGAAAACGAATGAGAATATCTTGTTTGAACAAGAGTATCAATATTACGTAGAAATGATGTTTATGCCATATCTTCTAATAAAAGTCACTAAAAAGTTTCGTCAAAAAAAGTTACCAGTCAATTTCATCATCAGAAGTCCTTCACAAGGTTCCCCTTGTAACAAAATGTCAAATATTATATAAAATCATATTGCCTGTATAAAATTATGGCTCTGTGCCGATTTTGATAACAACCGATAAATATACAGTGAAATTATTAGCAAAAAACGAAAAAAAAGTTCAATTTTAACGCCCTTTATCTTTTTCCACAGCAATATCTTATTGATGTATATTTGGTCCTATCGCCATATTTTGTTCCAAACAATCTACCCTTAGCGTATGTTCCAATAGTTATGAATCACCCTGTATATTTAAGGAAAGTAGACTAGAATCTTGGAAGCAGTTCATATGTAAATTAAACAATTCAACCTGATTCTCATTGGTTTACAATAGTATTAAACGAATATCTGGAAAGAAAAATAGACATAAAATACAATTTCTTCAACATAATAATACAAATACATCTGATCCTCAACACAAACCCAAGTTTTTGAAAATTATTAGAATTCCTGCTCTGAACACTCAACTACTACACTCAACCATTTCTAAAAATATTGCTGAATCTGAAGGTATCACTTTAATCAATAGTAAGTCTTGTTTGAATGCATCAATTACAATGGAGACATTTATGGATGCTATCGGGAACTTAAAAAATACCATGCAGCACCGGACAAGACAATATACATCTCTCTGTAATACCATCCTTTTAAATGCAAAGAAATTACTTTCTTTTGGGAAAATAACTAATTCCCGACATAGGGGAGTAAATTCGTAATCATTTCAGTGCAAAAACCAGGGCAAACAAAATGCAACCCTGAATCGTACTGACCCATTTATTTACCTTGTAGTATGGGTGAATTATTAAATGGTGAGCCAAATAGTCATATACTTTTTAGAATTGATTACATTACGGCGGAGCAATACTAATTATATTAGGAGCTTAATGATGATTGTTTGGATACGAAACAAATACTCCAATCTAACTGGTACATAAATTTGAATAAATACTATTTGAACTATATATATTAAGTGGTGCCACCTAGATAGCTTTCGTAATCTTCAAAGTTTCAATTGTATTTTCAACATAACACTAATTCCGATAGCCAATTAACTTCCACTGGTTGTATTTCACTGTTTTTCCTATCTTACCACACTCAATAAAAATATTTTGTCAGGTATTTTCACACACAACTGACTTACATTATTTTTTAATTAACGCCTGAGGTAGAATATACTTGCTTATGCATATAAATTGAAATGACTCAATTTTCGACCAAGGCGGTAGTTAAACTGTTTTAATGTTTTCAGATAATAGTCATTTGCCATGTTAACGGAAGCATTTTATGATCTGACGAGCTACCGTTTTAGAAGTTCTGGATTTTAGATACTTCCGGCTCACTTACCCAACAATTGTTATGTTATAATTACTTAATTTATCCAGTTAATAGTCTTTTTTATATTTGGAAATATTTGAATTTCAAATTACGAATTTAACAGAGTTGATCAAGATTAGATTTACGTACGTTAATGTTTAATATGGGCGGTTCTTACAATGATTAATTATTTTCATGCAATAAACACTGTGTTAACGAATATAATTATAAAAATAAGATATTAATCAACTGAACTGAATATGATACTTTTGTATTCATGAAAATGCAGAATGACCTAAATTTTAATGATGATGACGGTTACCAAATAAAACAAAACACAAAAATGATCTATTTCCATCATAAAAAATTTACAATCGACGAAGTGAAGGGTTTTTCATGAATAAATTTAGTTAATTAATCTAAATAGGTAATTGGAATATTAATGGCATTCTTAATAGAAAAAAAATGAATTAGATGTGTTTCTATACTGTTAACACATAGAAAAATGTTTATTGATCTTACCCAGAAAACCAAATGAACATTCAAATAAATCTAGTGAGGAAAATTTGATAGGAGAAACAATTCACTGACCACCAAGAGATACACATACACACGTATGAAAGAGATATGAACATACTTACATACTTTTGAGAACTGAATATCCTGAAAATTTATAAAAACTACTGCTAAGTGCCCAGAAAATTCAGAAACAAGTTGGGTAGAACCACAGTGTGTCGTGTACAAACACTACTAAAGAGTAATTTCAGTTTAATGAACATTTAAATTACCGAATTTGTCTCACTGTTCTCGAATTTGTCTCACTGGTGTCGAATTTGTCCCACTGGTCTCGAATTTGTCCCACTGGTTTACAAAAAAAATTTTTGCGATCCTTCTTATTATTATGCAAGATTATTATAGATGTGATTCTTCTCAACAGAAACTTGGATTTAAAAAATTTGTATGACGTATATATTTTTTGTGAAGGAATTTTTAAAGAAAACAATTTATTGTTCGAAAAATAAATAATCGTTTCAATAATTGGTATAAAATATTAGATATAATCACACTAAGAACATTAAAAACCATAAGTCAATGTAAATACTTATTGTTTATATCATTTCACTTAGTAGTTCTTTTTCTTTCCACCCCTCAGGGGGTTCCAGGGGGTCGGCTGTATGGCCAACAACTCTGGAATACGGGTGCGACGATCCCCTGGCCCTAGTCATGTCGTGTAATGTCCTGTTAATGTCTTGTTATTGTCCGTCTCATTTATGTAATATGTTCGCCTTCATTGAAAAGGTAATCTCAAAGTGTTAGACTCCGTGCTGACGAGATGCCTTTGTGAGTCTCGAAAGGTTCGCATATTTCAAAACTGCACAGTGATACAAAACCAGTAGTTAAATGCTGCGCTGCCATTAGCTGGATTGTGTAGTTGCCGTCTTTTAAACTCGAATTCAAAATATTCCTTGCTGTTGTTTACAACTTAGAGATGTCAATTTTCTTCAATTAGATTTTACTTTTCATAATTGCATTTTGCAAAAAAATTTACTAATACCATGTGATCACCCTGCATAAAAATATTGATAGAAATTTTACTTAAACCTAAATTAATACATAATTTAGTAATTGTCATTCCATAATGGCAGCGACAGCATAAAACCAATTGATGTATCGTATTCGAATAAAAACGGTTGCAATCGCATGGGGAATAACGGTGGAAATCCAGCAAATAGTAGCGCCGCATTTTGCTACTGCTTTCGTATCAATGTGCAGTTTTGAAATATGCGAACGGTTCCCTCCAAACACCGGGCTACATCTGGATTATAATTAAGCCTTGTCATGATACCCAGGCTCTATCATGATTCACCGAATATTTCCTAGGATACTCGTGGGACTAACATGGATAGTTCTAATTCATCTTCTTTTCCCCCAATAAGCGGGTCCAAGCGACCCAGAGTCGAGACTAAAATAAATACATCCCCCATAAACAATTATAATAGATTTTTCACAATAAAAAGATCAATAGGTAACTTTACCAAAAGTTTGCCTTTCGTTATTCAAAAATCCCTTAATAATTACTTCGGTACCTTAAAAGAAACCAAAAAATTATCTGATGGATCACTCTTAATAGAAGTCAATAACATCAAACAATCTACAATAGCAGAAAAATTAACCACCCTACATGAATATGAAGTAATCACTTCTCCTCACTCTTCTATAAACATCATTGAAGGAGTCATCACTTGCAAAGATTTAATCAATTGTTCCGACGAAGAAATAATTACCAATCTAAAATACCAAGGTGTTACTAGCATCTACAGAATTCTCTCCAAAAACGATAAAATTCCCACTGGCACTTTTATAGTATCCTTTAACACACATAATCTTCCCACAAAATTATTCGCAGGTTTTCACTCTATCAGAGTAAGACAGCACATACCTAATCCTTTAAGATGCTTCTCATGCAATGAATTTAGTGACACAGCTTCCAAATGTAAAAACAACCCCACTTGTCCATCCTGCGGTCACCCCCACACGACGACCCTCTATGGCCTACTCCAATAAAATGTGTAAATTGCAAGGAAAACCATTCTCCTCGATACAAAGGATGCTCAGCCTTTAAACGCGAATTCAAAATTTAAAAAATTAAACTAAAAGAAAACATCTCATACTTTGACGCAAAGAAAAAATACATTTCTTTAAACCCACCACACATTTTTAAATATAGCTCAATAGCCTCCGCAACTCCTATCCACTCAACACCCAAAGTATCAATATCCATTCAATGCGACATCCTACAACAAAATCCTTCATCAAATAACAAAACCCCACTAATTTCATATGCGCCACAGCTATCAAGAACACAAAAAAAGCACTTCAAACATTTAAAAGACACCCCTCAGAATCCAATTTCATAATATTCAAAAAACTCAGAGCACTATCCAAAAGAATAATGAAAACAGCAAAAACCGAATCTTGGAACAAATTCACATCAAATTTGAACAACACTACTTCCCCCAAGACTGTTTGGGATGGCATCAAAAAAATGAAAAATATCCTTTCCAGACACATACCCGGTATACACTATAATGACGAATGGATAACAAATCCTACTGAAATAAGCAACCTCTTTGCGAAATTATTTCATCATAAATCTTCCAATTCATCCTACAACTCAAAAATAAAAAAGAAAGCGGAAAAAATAATATCATTTTTACCACATCCTCCGACTCCTACAACATCCCCTTCTCTCTACACGAATTCCATCATGCCCTCTCCAAATCCAGGAACTCCGCTCCAGGCCCAGATAATATCTTAATACCAATGATCCAAAATCTACCAATTCTCATTAAAAAGGAAATTTTAAACTTCTATAATCATTTATAGACCAATCATATATTTCCTTCATCCTGGTCTCACTCTATTATTATACCTATCCATAAACCTAACAAACCCAAACACCTCTTAGAAAGTTTCCGCCCAAAATCTCTCACAAATCATCTATGCAAACTACTAGAAAGAATGGTCAACTTTCGTGGTTCCTAGAATCCAAGGGTATACTAAATAGTAATCACCTCTAATTCAGACCCAAACGATCCACAATAGATTATTTATCTAGTCTGGAAATAACCATACAAACATCTTTTCGCAAACAACATCACCTCATAGCAGCTTCTCTCGACCTTTCTAATGCATATGACACCTCCTGGAGATACAATATCATCCATCAACTCAAAGACTTCGGACTCAACGGTAGCCTTCCCATATTTATTACAAATTTCTTAAAACAAAGATCCTTTCTATAATCACGAATCCATCCTCACCCCCCTCGAAAATGGAATCCTCCAAGGTTATGTCCTTAGCTCCACACTCTTCATCATATCTGTCAACTCTATATCAAAATACATCCCATCTTCCATATCCTACAGAATGTATGCCGATGATCTAATAATTAATCATTCCTCCTCCACTTCCAAAACATCTGAAAGACAAATTCAAATTTGCATCAACAACCTATATGAAAGGTCCATAAACACTGGCTATTTCTTTTCCCCTTCAAAATCCTCCATTATTCACTTCTGTAGAAAGAGAAACTGTCCTAAACTGAACACAATATCCATCACCAATGACGAAATTCCTATAAAAGATAACATAAAAATATTAGGCCTATATTTCGACTCGTACCTTAATTGGAAGTCTCACATAAATTACCTAAAATCCATAACTCAACGCCATCTTAACATCCTGAAATCCCTATCTCATCACACCTGGGGTTCGGATTACAATACGGTCATCAAATATATCGAACAGTAATTTTACCAAAACTAATGTACGGCGGATTCATTTTCGATTCCGCAAGACCCTCATATAAAAAACGACTCAATCCAATCCAAAATCAAACCCTCAGAATATCAACAGGGGCATACCGAACTTCTCCCATAGAAAGCCTACAAAGTATCACTAAGTCTTCTTCCCTAAAAAATCTCAGATTAATCCAACTGTTAAAGTACTCAATCACCGCGAAACAAAGACTTTTCATCAAAAACCCAACAACCTACTGTCTCCTTCCTCTCCAACAATGCGAATCAATTCCACCCCCGGCTCTAACGATCGACTGAACACACTTCTCAACAACATAAATATTTCACTCCCCAACGTCTTACCAATAAACTTTAACCTATTTCCCCCATGGACACTTTCCTTTTTCATTAATACCTCTATGCTTTCATTCGATAAATCTGCCCTCCCTAATTCCTTCTTTACATCTCACTTTTTACAACTCTTCTACCAAAAATACAATCAACACCTCTTAATATTCACAGACGGTTCTAAATCTGAAAACGGTATGGGATCTGCCTTTTATTCATCTAATAATACAATCCTCTCAGCAGAACTCCTCGTTATTCAGGAAGCCATAAACCACACTTTAAAAAACAAAACACCTCAATAATTAATAATATCAGATTCCCTTAACGCGCTGAAACTTATTAAAAAATTTTCCCCCAATCATCCTATCTCTATTCAAATACAAAATTTACTTCATATCTCCAAACTGAGAAATCTAGAAATTAGCTTCTTCTGGATCCCCAGTCACAAAGGCATAACAGGCAACGAAAGAGCAGATTTCCTTGCCAAACAAGCAACTACAGATGGCTCACCTATCCTAATCCTATACACCTCAAAAGAAGCTAGCTCCTTCCTCTCATCTATCAATCGACATCTAAGTCAAAAATATTGGTACGCTACTAACGACAATACCAAATTGTATGAAGTGAAAAACAATTTCTTCGATACATATGACTTTCCTGATTTACCTAGGAACGACAACGTTAAATTGAAAATAATTTCCATAGGTCATTCCAATTTAACCCATTCTTTCCTTCTCAAAAACGAACCTCCACCAACCTGTCCATTTTGTAATTCCATCCTTTCAATAAAATACATAATCATAGATTGTCCACATCTTCAGAACAAAAGAACCAACATACTATACTCAAATTCATTCAAAGACATCATGTCCCCCAATCTAACAGTAGCCATAAAGCTCATTCAATATATAAAAGACATCAATATATACAACAAACTCTAAAACATATAACACAAAAAATTTTCTTTAAAAATTCGCAATGCGAAAGAATTATGTTACTACTTATTCCAATATAAAACATAAAAGTTAAAGTAATTCCACACAATACATATAATTCATAGTTATTGGGACATACGCTAAGGGTAGATTGTTTGGACCAACATATGGCGATATGATCAAATATACCTCAATATTGCTGTGGAAAAACATAAAGGGCGTTAAAGTTGAGTTTTTTTCTCGTTTTTTGCTAATAATTTCACTGTATATTTATCGATTGTTATCAAAATCGGCATAGAGCCATAATTTTATACAGGCAATATGATTTTATGTATTATTTGACATTTTGTTATAGGGGGAGCCTCGTGAAGGATTTTTGATGATGAAATTGACTGGTAACTTTTTTTGACCAAACTTTTTAGTGATTTTTATTAGAAGATATGACATAAACATCATTTCTACGTAATATTGGTACTCCTGTTCAAACACGATATTCTCATTCGTTTTCGAGAAAAACCCAATTGAACAGTTCAGAATATCGGAAGGGGATTTCAAATATTATTTCATTTATGAAAAGTGTGCTTTGGACTGTCAGATAATTGTTGCTGTTAAATGGCGTTTCTTGTCAGTGAATATTTTTTTCTGCGAGCTTATAGTCAATTGTTGCATTTTTTAAAGCTATCATATACTTTTTCGATTGAAATGCCTCGTCACAATCATTTTACGAATCAAGAAATGCGGGATATGATTTGTGTATACGCACAAGAACATTTTTGCGGGCGCTCTGCAGCCAGAAGGTATGAATTGTTATATCCAGGCAGAAGGCAACCAAATCACAAAACTTTTTCAAATATTTTTCATCGTTTGGCTGAAACCGGGTCATTTCACAATAAAAATCAAGGTGGTAGTCCGAAACAAATTTCACCTAATCAAGAAGATGAAATTTTGGTTCGAATAGATAAAAATCCTACAGTAAGTTCACGTAATTTGTCATCAGCAACAGGAGTAAGTCAGTCGTCTGTTATTAGAATTATAAAAAAAGAAAAGTTCCACTTCACTCCTGTTCAAAATCTGCTTCCAAGAGATCTCCCACGACGGTTACAGTTCTGCCAACGTATTCTCAACAAGCATAATGGTGACCGAAATTTTATTAAGAATATTATGTTCACAGATGAAGCGACTTTTACCAGACGAGGGGTATGTAATTGGAGAAACAGCCATTATTGGGAAGAAAAAAAATCGCATGCTCTGAAAGAAAGACATTTCCAGCATGAGTTTAAATTTAAATGGAGATTCTTATTTATTTATTTTGCAAAATACTTTTAGCTATATTTTGGATAATTTGTCACTAGCTGTAACAAATAAGATGTGGTTTATGCAGGATGGAGCTCCAACTCATTTCCCTTTAGTTGTTAGAAATCATCTAAATGACATATTTCCTCAACGATGGATTGGCAGAGGAAGTGATTTTGAATGGGCACCAAGAAGTCCTGAGTATAACCTGCTTGATTTTTATGTTTGGGGACATATGAAGTCCCTAGTTTATGCCAATGAAATTAACTCGAGAGACGAACTCTGGAGGAAAATACAAAATGCGGCTAACTTTATAAGGGGACAGAATAATATGTTCTTTGAAGTTCGAAAGTCCTTTATCAAAAGAATTAGAAAATGCATAAAAGTCGGAGGAGGCCACGTAGAACATTTAATTTGAGTTTGCTCTTTTTATGTTACATTGTTTTTAATTATGCTTTATCGTCGAAATAAAAGCCTTAAGATATAATTTTTTTTTATTGTCCGTTACTTGAAATCCCCTTCCGATACTCTTCATCATCAGAAATTCTTCACGATGCTCCCCCTGTAACAAAATGTCAAATAATACATAAAATAATATTGCCTGTATAAAATTATGCCTCTGTGCCGATTTTAATAACAATCGATACATATACAGAGACCTTATTAGCAAAAAATGAAAAAAAATTCAACTTTAACGCCCTTTATCTTTTTCCACAGCAATATTTTATTGAGGTATATTTGGTCCTATCGCCATATTTTGGTCCAAACAATCTCCCAATAGTTATGAATCACCCTGTATACACAACAAAAACTCCTATGGGTGCTAAATGACCAAGATGTCGATACACCTAACTCCCCTCACATTTCCTTTCCTTCCTTTTTCTTTTCATATTTTCTAATGGACTTTCGCGACCAATCGACCAACAAAAATCGGCAAGCATTGCTTCTGACCATTTTCCGTTGTAGCGCCTCTCAATGGGCGATATTTCCTGATGAAATCTTTCACCGCGTTCATCAGATACCGCTCCAAGATTTTCGGTAAAGAAATCTAAGTGAGTATCTAAAAAATGAATTTTAAGTGACATGTTGCACTTTAAAGCTTTATAAGAAGACAGACGTTCATGGATGATTTCCTTGTAGTTTTCCCTTTTTTGTTTCCATAAAAATCATGACAGACTTCTACGAAAGTGGTACATGCCCTTTTTGCAGCTACAGTCAGCTTAATTTGAAAATTTGAGTCTTTCACAACCTCTCGTATTTGGGGACCTACAAAGATCCTCTTTCAATTTCACATCACTGATTCGAGGAAATTTTGTTTAGAGGTATTGAAAGCCTTCTCCATCCTTATTCATGGCTTTGGCAACATTTCTCATTAGTCCTGCTTTATATGGAGTGGTGGTAGAAACTTTTTTCACTCTGAACTAAACGTTCTTCATTTATATTTTTAACTCCAAGCGTCAAAGTTGCTCTTCGTGGTCAGTTTTTCATTACATAGTGTTTATCTCTTGCGCGACTGTCCCAATCACATAAGAAACAACAACATTTAGTGTATCCTCCTTGCAGTTCAGTTAACATTGCTAAAACTTTTAGGTCAGCGCAAATGTTCCACTTGTACTGTAAATATTTAATTCTTTCCAACAACTTCATATTGCAATAATTTTCTTTCATATGTGTTGTATGTGCAAGGGGGACAGGCGGATATTGATTGCAGTTGCGAAGTAATACAGCTTTCAAACTGATTTGGGATGAATCAATAGAAAGTCGCCATTCCTCTGAGCCTTCAGGGAAACCCCCTCAAGCATCATTACAAAATACCAAATCACCCTCTTTAGTGAAGTATCTTATAAGTCTTCTGCCGATTACAAAAATACGAGGCACTAGTATTTTTATTTAACAAATTTCATTGTTTTACTCTTGACCCGAGAACTTGAGCCTTCGGTTTTGAGAGTTCCAAATCTCGAACGAGATCATTTAAATCACATTGAGTGAGAAGAGGTAATGATTAGTACCAGTATAAAATTGAAGAAATGTAGGAGGTACTCGATTGACTAACTTGCTGATAGGTATTGCTGCTTTTTGTGCAGATGGATATGACGAGAAAACCTACTAACCCTTAGTGTTCGCTATAGATGTGCGGATTGTCTCACGTGGTACAACCCGTGCTCGCCAGTCGACTAGCTATGAGTCGAAGAAGGGGTGAATTCTTCAAAAAAAGTATTAAGTTTTCTAAAAGGGCGCCAGAGAAGTTTTGGCAAGCACCCAAGACTTCCTTAATTAGCCCACAACTCCTCAGTGGGTTAACAACACTCACTACACACTCCAAAGGTTAAACTGATAGGTAAGTTATCATAAGAAAATAAAAGTCAGCAAGTATCCCCTGATTGAAGTTTTAATTAATCACTTTGGACCATAGGTCTCTTTTCAAAATATTTATCACAAGTTTACAACAACAATGTCCCAAATAATGTCTGAACTCAGTTGAAGGCTGTAGACTCAGAATGTAGTTAGGCTGAAGGCCTAAATCTTAAATCGCAAACTAAACTATCAGTTACAACGAAGTCGCAGCTTAAATAAATAACTGACAAGCAGGTTCTATAAACTCTGAGCAGAGCTGAAGGCTTCAAACTCAGGGTGCAGAAGAGGGCCCCAAACTACACCGATGTCTGAATTCTACAATTATAGAGAAACGACCAAATGTTTCAAGTACGATTCCTCCAACTACAATGAAAAATCTAATTCCAAAAATTACCAATGTTACAATTACACGGGTTCACACTTCCGCAATTTATACAAATATGAATATAAATAAAGGCATAAGCATAAAATTTGAATAGCGAACGAGCTTAGCGTTGCTAAAAGAAAATATAAATCGAAATTATGTACGGCGCAAAATTATATACATAAAATCGTCAGAGTTCGAAAACTCCACTAAATAACGCAGTACCCAGGTACGTACCGTAGTATCCTAGCGTTCAGAGCCAACAGCCCAATATTTAAAACTATGAAGCAAATGATTACAATTTTAAATAAAAAGAGAAAGGTGAAATTATAGTAATTGCCGCAAAAAGTCAGATATAAAAACTTTACATAAAAAAATTATGAAATGTGACGGATAAAGGTGAATGTACAAATGTAAGAACAGTAAAAAAAGGAAAACTGTTCACTTATCCTTCTTCCGGACCCAAAACAGCAACCTAAGTCGCTCCAGAATATTCTAGTTCTTCTGGAACTGGTCTCACTGACTCATCAAGCTTCAATAAGCGAATTTAATATCCACATAAAAAAATCCCAAAATAGAGAAACGAATTAGCCTTTATATAGGGTTTACATTTTACCCCGCTCAAATTTTCGACGTCCCCCCGTAATATCCTATTATACTGACTATATTAACATCACCCGAAATTCGCAAATAATCATATATCCTGACTTTTAACTGTCTAATATTGATTTATCGAAACAATTGTCAATTTTTCAGAATTTTCAATAACTTTTATTATATTGTGGAATTAACTAGAAACCGTGAGTGTCATTTAAAACACTATTATGAGCAGATTCCACGAAGTAAGGGTCGAGACAGTTAATTTTGTATAAAAGCCATTTACACTGAGAATAAAAACTATATGACTGGTTTTTTCTGCCTAGCAAAAAAAACTACGATATCAAAAAACCCATAATATAAAAACTATGTCGTTGGACACATCCCCTGAATATTATACAGCCCCCGTGATATATTCTTATTTCAAAAAAATATAAAGCAATAACGAAAATGAACTAATAAGAATTTGTGAAATGTATCGAAACTCTCATGAAATTCAGATTACATACGTTCCTACGTTATTATACCTATAGAACTGTTAATTCCGAGAAATTATTTCCAACCATTTACCTTGATAATGAATCCTACTAACTAACGCCGTCTACGCAAATTTACCATGTGTTACCCAATTCCACCAATTCTACTGGTATCTTTGGTCATCGGCCCTTCCTTTTGTCAAAGTCATACAAAATTACAATCGTTTTGATGGTTTTAAGGTTCCATCTAAATCATGGGCGTCAAATGCCTCAAGTAATGGAAACATTGTCAGTTTTCTACCAGGAAATGAGAAAAATTTAAAAATAAATGACCATATCCAGATTTTGAAGAACAGTATAACAAGCGATTTTCATTCCTTTTATGGCGAAATTCCTTTCATCACTAGATAAATAAAGAATTTAAATTCACATGTTAATGTTCTTGTTAATAATATTCCTTCTAAAGTTCGTAGGAATGCTTTACTTTTCACCTACTAAGCGAGGCTTGATGTACGTTTCTTTCTGAAATAAATCCATTAGTTGTGGAACTTGATAGTTTTTATTAGTTTTCAATTGAATAATTGATGCTTCGATCGGTGATAACATAACATTCTAAAATCATAATAAACATCAGAAGAATTAATCTTAAGAAAACTGTGTTACTTCACAGAACTTGCTATACAAAAGTGTGTATCCCTCATGAAAAATAGAATACCCACGCATATCATGAATATGATTGCTTAAACATTTCAAACATTCCTTATTAATATTTTTATGAATGTGATGTTTTATCGTTCTCCTGTAAAATTTGATGATATGGAGTTACACACTTATCTGGTCTCATCGACGATATACGATCTGCTGGACCCCTTTAAATATAAATGGAATGTGCAAAGAAACTAAAATTTGTTCATTGTCTTATTCGTTTCTCTCAACCTAAAACTAGTAATAGTTATTGAACTGAAGGGAACATCCAAAACAATTTTTTTTAGTGTATCAGTGTAATTATACAAGAATTCTGATGTTATTAAAAGAGACTAGTGATTACCTCTTGATGAGTATTGACTACATAAGATACCGAATTGTTGCCTGATTGAAGTAATGAAAATGAGCCTCCTCATGCAAGGCGGGTGTATCATCTTATATAGGTACCTGTAATAATAACGATAACGGATAGGTGCTCGTTTAAGTACGCTCTGAGGAATAAATTTAAGTACATCTTCATTAAGTAATGGAACTCCATCCAATCAATTTACTGGCGTCTCTTTGATGATTTTCTGTTTCACAATTGATGTTGTCGTATACGATTAGTTTCGACAAGTTTTTTATTGTTCTAGATTTTTCTGTTTATATGTTTGTGTTAATGACGTGTACTAATTTTTATGTAAAAAAGTATGATATTTAATAAGTTCAATATCAAGTCCCTGTATATATCGTATATGAGTTTTCCGACGACCACTTAAAATATGGCACATGGAGAGAGAGAGAGAGAGAGAGAGAGAGAGAGAGAGAGAGAGAGAGAGAGAGAGAGCGAGAGAGAGAGAGAGAGAAATTGGAAAAGTGTTTTTAATTGAATCGGATTTTATTCAAAAAGTTGTAAATTTTCGTTTATTTTGGTTGCCCTGATGCAGTATTAGTCTGCAGGGCTGGGTTGGGGATGTTTTGGGGGTGTAGTGCAGCGCTCATAGATTGAGTTTGGTGTATTTGGGTGGTCGGCTGGAGACCGATCGATGTTGGGAGTTTAGTGTAACTATAGTAATAAAAAATGTGTGACAGTTTTGAGTTTAATATATCAGTCGTCAAATGAAAATATAAAAGTCGTAAGATTATTTTCAATTAATAATTAATAAACCTAGGCACAAAATTCCATAAATTACATTATTGGCATCCCTGGTGGGGATTTTAGGTTCTGGAAATAATTTAAAACTGTTTTAAACTTGGGAGTAAATAAATTGAAAATGGAAGGCTTCAAGCTAGAGATAAAGACAATCAAAGGGTCACTACAAAGGGTTTTTAAGAAAATAGAATAGGTGGATTCAAACGATGATGAACGCATCCAGCGATTCCTGCAACAAGTTATGGATAAAGCAGAACGCGTGTTTGCGTTCAACAGCAGCATCAAAGAAATAACATTCATTGAAGAAGGATACAGCACAGAAAGTATTAGTGAAGAAATAGAGAATCAAGAGAACGTTCGTGGTGAAGTTTGTAAATACAGAGGCCGATGTGAGTTTATGATTAATAGTATAAGATTAATGAAAATTAGGAAGACTAGTGATGAGAAATTCAAAAACCCGGTTACACATTTTAATCTGCCAAAGTTAGAAATCAAAAAATTTGACGGCAATGTCAAAAACTGGATCAATTTTTGGGGGCAATTCAAGAAGATTAACGAAGATACTGATTTACCAGACGAGGACAAGTACCAGTATTTAATACAAGCAACAGAAGAAGAATCGCAGGCAAGAAATCTGGTTGAAAGTTTCCCTCCTTCAGCAGCGAACTATAAAATCGCTATAGAGTAACTAAAAACCAGGATCGCAAGGGACGAAATCTTAATTGAGGTATACGTGAAGGAATTACTAAATTTAGTGGTTAATCAGCAATTCCCAAAGGAAAACGCAGGTAATATCGTTTTATCAATTTTGTATGATAGGCTGGGAGCGTAATCAAGTATCTAATAAAAAAACTTTCAATAATGAATTGCAGGGAATATTGAAATTTCTAAGTCGAAGTAGAAGCAGAAGAGCGTATAAAATTAGCTCAGTAAAAAAGGAAGATAGAAATTATTTACGCTATTTACGGTGGAAAAGTTATGAAAAAAGAGAAATTCATCTTTTCAGACACTGTAGAGTAGTTTTTGGGCTGAAACCAATTAAATTTCTTGTGGCTGCAGCATTAAATTTACATTTGGGAAAGGAAGAAAAGTATAGAGATACTGCAAATCAACTCCTAAATACATTTTACGTAGATAATTGTGTATTTAGTGTTGAAAATGAAACATATTTGAATCAATTCATAAAAGAATCAACTGATATTTTAAAAAGAGCAAATTTCGACCTGAGGGGATGGATTTATAACAGGATGACTAGTATATAAAATTCTCTTATAGACGAAAATGATAAAAACAACATTATATCAGTTTTAAGAATAAAATGGAACTACTATACAGATCTTTTATCTTGTGATATCAAAAAGTTAGGTACACTTCACGACATTCCTAGAACTAAAAAAGGTATTTTATCGGCTACCCAGAGATTTTTCGACCCCATAGGCTTTACGGCACCATTTACATTATTACCGAAGTTATTATTACGCCTGGAAATTAAAATTAGCCTGGGATGAAAAACTACCGCAAGATAATAAATATCCTTTTGAAAATTGGCTTAATAGTATAAATTGCTTAAATTTTTGCAGCATTCCAAGATATATTTTTAAAAATTCCGAAAATTATAACAAAATAATAAGTAAAACGCTTTATGGTTTTGTTGATGCAAGAAAAACCGTTTACGCGGCATGTATTTTTATTCGAATAGAATTTGAAAATTTTACTTTGATTAAACTTTTACTTGCAAAATCGAAACTTTATCCTGTTTAGTCCGTAACACTTACTAGGTTAGAATTGAGGGGTAAGATTAGCGGAGACTGTCAAGGAAATAGAATATTTTAGAGATACCAAAACTTACTACGGAAGTGATTCTATGATAACTTTAAGCTGGACAAAAACAAAAGGTTTGTGTAATACTTTTGTTGGAAACAGAGTGAAAGAGATTAGAAAATACAGTGATATTAACCAGTGGCAGCATGTACCAGGAGAAATGAATATAAGAGATGTGTTATCACGTGGTTGTAGCGACAAACAACTGATCGAGAAAAAATGGTGGCAAGGACCACAATGGCTCAAAGAATCAGAAGAAAAATGGCCAGAAGGAGAGGTTCATGCTTCAGAAGAAGAAGTGATAAAGGAATGTAAAAACGAGGTTACTACTAATTTAGTAAAAGGTTCTGAAGAATTTCATCAAAATCTAAATTATTTTGGAAAGTATTCAAAATAAAGACGACTAGTAGGATGGACTCTCAGATTTTACCACCAGATGTTAAAAACAAGCAAATAAGTAAATGCATGGAATTCAAGAAAAATAACTAATTTGATTATTTAGACAGACAAGAAATGGAAGAAGCGGAGACATGTTTGATAAAGTTGGTTCAAAATAAAGACATAAAAGAAAATGTGAAGGGATTGAGGAAGTTTGTAATTTTTTAAGACAGAAATGGAATTTTAACATTAAAAACCAAGCTTATTTATGGTGATTTTCCTCAAGATTTTAAATATCCCATAATTACTCTTAACAATAATGAAATAATAAGAAAACTTTTAGTAGAGGATCGTGAAAAAAGTTGTCAAGCTGGTCCGAAAATACCTTTTTTAGGAATGATTCGAGGAAAATTTTGGTTAATAAAAGCAAGAAAAACTCTGCCATAATTCACTCATGTGTTACCTGTAAAAAATTAAATAGTAAACCGATTGAAACACCCTTTGCTCCATTACCTACTAACAGGATTATTGATGCTGGAGTTTATGAAATCGTTAGTGTCGATTTAGCAGGTCCATTATATTTAAAGGGGGGTGAAAAGGTATTGATAGTGCTATCTACATGTGCAATATACAGAGATCTACATTTAGAGTTGGTGACAATGGGACAAATTTTAATGGGAGCAATAACTTGTTTGGTAAGTTAAAATGGGAAGAAATTGAACAATTTTCTGGAACCACAAGAATAAAATGGAATTTTAATCCACCATCGGCTTCTTGGTGGGCGGGTGGTGGGAACGGTTAGTTCGAGTAGTAAAAGAGCTGCTTGGTCGGCAATTAGGAAAGGCCTCGCTTTACTACATCGAGCTATACACGGATTTGTGTGATATTGAAGCGGTGATTGACTAGAGGCCGCTTTCATATGTTTCTGATGTTCATGAGTGGGAGGTTTAAAACCATTGCATAGCGTTTCTGACGAGGTTGTTGATTTAGACATCGTAGATAATATTTTTTCATAATTCGCGTAAAACAGAGACTTCATTATAACATTGTTTACAGTGTCACAATGAAGCTCTTTGAACACTGTTTTAGTAATTTTTAGTGTACAGTTGGTTATTGTATTTAGTCATATTTTTATTTGACATTTGACTTTAACCCTAACACAAATTATAAATAAAATGGTCAAGCGTTGTTCTAGCTAGCAAATTATTATATTAAAAATTTTTAAAGGTAAATTAGAATTATTTATATATTAAAAATATTAATGAATATAGTACGCTTACGTTTATTTATCAATGATTTGTCAATTGCTTATTTTTATATTGTATAGGATCAACATATAGGTATACATAACGTTCGATTTTTAGTATAAGTTACCAGATATCTATGTGAAGATGTATTACAGAAATAATTCTGTTCATTATATAATATAAATAGATCGCAAGAACACGTACGAAGAAGCTCTTTTTAAACGGTTTTATTTAGCTCACCCCGTTTGTTTTATTTATTATTTATTCTTGGGTCAAATTTAGTAATTCAAATTTCACCCTCTTCCTGTCAACCGATTAATCTGAAATTTTGTATACACTTTGGATTTTGGTGACAATACAATTATGTTTATTCATTATCATTATAAATTCAAGATGGCCGCCGCTACAAAATGGCGGATAATTTATGTTATATTAATCCCATCAATATGGGTATCAAATGAAAGGGCTCAACAAGCAAAATACAATATACCATAAAAAATTGAAATCCAAGATGGCGGCCGCTACAAAATGGCGGATAACGTAGGTTTTATCAATCCCATCAACATGGGTATCAAATGAATGGGCTCAACAAGCAGAATACAATATACTATAAAAAATTTAAATCCAAGATGGCAGCCGCTACAAAATGGCGGATAACGTAGGTTTTATCAATCCCATCAATATGGGTATCAAATGAAAGTGCTCAACCAGTAGAATACAATATACTATATAAAATTAAAATCCAAGATAACGGCCTCTACAAAATGGCGTATAACGTAGGTTTTATCAATCCCATCAACATGGGTATCAAATGAAAGGTCTCAACAAGTAGAATACAATTTACTATGCAAAATTGAAATCTAAGATGGCCGCCTTACCAAATGGCTGATAACAGTTTTTTATCAATCCCACCAATATGGGTATCAACAAATAGAAGGGCTTGACAAGAAGAATACAGTGCACTATACAACCTCAATATTTAAGATGGGCGCAGCCAGTAAATGGCGTATAATAAGATTTAAATTTAGAAATTGAATCTGTAATTTAGGTATCTGATTAATCTAGCCTGAATCCACCACCCAAGTCAAGATTTTGTATCGTGTTGAGGACTGTGTGGCGTTAGGGTGGCTAAAAATGATACGTCGTTAGCGGTACACCCCCCAAGTTAAGGTGAAAGGTTAAAACGCGCCGAGAACTGTATGGCATTAGGGCGGATAAAAATGATATGTCGTTAGTGTTTACCCCTCAAGACTCAGGCGCATCTTGTTGTACATAGCCTTGCCCCTTTATTGCACCTCTGGGGGGGGGGTCGACCGTTTAAATGTCCATTACTCGTGGGAACAAAATGGTAAAAAAAATATAAATAAAAGTAGGTAAAAAAGCTTTTTAAGTTAAACGGTTTTATGTTAAACATACATTGCAATGTTTAAGATAAATGTACTAAAAACCAAAAAATAATAAAATAGATACAGTCGTGGGAATTATAAACATATGCATAGACTAGACTAAAATAAAACCGCGGGGCACGTCAATTGTCTACAAATTATCGACTTAATGTGCGATAGAAGAATCGTTTAATTCGTCGTTAGGCAGTTGGCCCGCAGACGGTGAGGAAATTACTTACTATTTTCTTGCTCATGGAAATTCCAATAGTTATACACTCCATGTAAATAAAAGAGATGTTTCAACTAGTTTATCGTTGGACATTCACACTGCTGGATGGCGAGGAATCGTTTCACTGCTCGTAGTTTGTCTTTAATCGACAAAACATATGATAAAAGTACTACTCGCTCACTACTATGAAACCCTAAAACTCGCTTATAATCGAGCTTGCTAGCTTGTTTCCACATTCTAGCCCTACTTATCATACGTCCATCGTTGTCGGTTGAACAACTGCCTAATTATAGTGTAACATTACAAAACAAAAATTTTAATCAACGATTGTAGACAATTGACGTGCCCCACGGTTTTATTTTAGTCTAGTCTATGCATATGTTTATAATTCCCACGACTGTATCTATTTTATTATTTTTTGGTTTTTAGTACATTTATCTTAAACGTTGTAATGTATGTTTAACATAAAACCGTTTAACTTAAAAAGTTTTTTTACCTATTTTTTTTAAACAAATAATCATCCTCTGTTTGCTTAAATGAAAGTTTGTTTACAATTTACACAATTATTCGGTTATAATATGTCAAAAGTCAGAAGTGCTGAATAAAACCATCTGTGATTTGACCAATCAGGAATCTACAGAATTGCAAACTTAAATTCAAACCACTCCTCCTAGTTTAATAACTGGGATTTTATGTAATTCTATTTTATTTAAAAAATTAAATTAATACGAATTATAAAAAATATTGTGTAAAACTTGTGCCACAATGACTTTCTGTAGTACTCGTGATTTACGCAACGAACCGCGAAGAGGTGAGTTGCGCAAACTTCACTCGTACTACAAAACAAGTCATTGTGACACTTGTTTTACAAGAAACTATTTTAAAATCGTTTCTTTTTTACAAAATTTAAGGAAACCATTACTTTGCGAAACTGGTTAACGTAGGAGATAGGAGAAATAGTGTTCATTGGTTCAGATAATAAAAAACGGACTGCTTGGCCTTAGGGAAAGGTTGATGAATTATATAAAGGAAAGGACGGTATACATAGAGTAGCAAGAATAAAAACGACTAAAGGTGAACGAATTCAACCACTACAGCGCTTGGATCCGTTGGAATTGTCTTCTTCGACTAAATTAAACTCTGAAGAAAATAGAGAGTTATCCACAGAGGAAGAGCTACACATTGAAAACCCAAAGAAAATAATGAAAACACGTTTTGGAAGGGAACTTGAAACTCCTATGAGATACCAGAACTGATTGATTTTGTTTTAGGGTTTTGAACTACCACGTCAATTCTGGGACCGTAGTATATTGAGACTGTAGCTACAGTAATAAAAAAATGTGTGACAGTTTTGAGTTTAATATATAACATTTGTCAAATAAAAATATAAAAGTCGTAAGATTATTTTCAATTAATAAATAATAAACCCAAAATCCTATAAATTACAGTCGAGTTGAAAAAGTGTCTAGGAAAAATAAGAAAAGTGTCTAGAAAGAATTTTTAAAAGCTGTATTTACAGGATTGAGAGTGTTGGAGCAGCGGCATTTTCACCAGAAAGTGGTCCGGGGGAATAGTTATCTCGATTGGCAACGGGGATTGATGTTTGGAAGCTGCGAAGCTCAAAAAGTGAATAGAATAGAGTGACGAAAAGTGTCTAGAATTGGAAAGTTTTGGTAGAAGACAAACCATGTATGCTGCCGATATATATATATATATATATATATATATATATATATATATATATATATATATATATATATATATATATATATATATATATATATAATATTCTGTTGGGCTGGCTAGGTGTCGGAAATTATAAGACAAGAGATTGATGTTATTTATTGAATTAGGGATATCTCCGGTGTATAAGATAAGAATTTGTAGTTTATTACAATTTTTGGAATGTTAGTGAGAAAAGTGTCAGACATTTTTTAAAAAGTGCTTGGAATTGGGTGTTTGATGGTGAAAATTGATTTAAATATGTTTGTGAAGACGAGTTTGCTGGCGTTTGGGATTTTATGTGTGGTACGGCATTGAACAAGTATAATAATCAAACCCATCAAGCAAATGGGCGGGTACAGCTGCGGCTGTATTATTCTCTACGTCGGTCCATTTGGCTAGTGAATAAATTCACCATGTTCAACACGAATACAAATGAAGAGAATATCCGTTTAAAATAAAAAAAATTGAGAAATCTGATTCGTATACAACTTGTGTGTTTTTATTTTGCACACAGGTCGATGATTTCCGATGTCCACCTTACCGGCATAATTATTAAATCCGCAATTAGAGTGCTTTGCCGAATGACATTACCAGTTTGACTTTTAACTGTTAACAAGTGGAAGAGCGAACTGGCAAGAGTTATTGAATTTTATGAAATTGTTTCAAAAGTTCGTATCAACTAAAGAACATAAAATGGCCAACAAACGTCTTCAAGCATTATTTTATTTTTAAAAGTGTAATAATCTTACCATAAAAAATAAATACTAACACTGCGTTTTATTGTGGTCCTCGAAAAAATATCGTATACAACATGTGTTGAAAATTCGATTTCAACAATTGTTATACAATATTCTATTTAGGAAAAAAATCACAAGAATAACCAAACTCTAACTCAATTCAAATATTAACGGATGATCAAGTGCCTGTTCACTAGACGGAAACCAATTTATGAAGCTGATAACGGACTGTGTCTCATTACGTTGGACACTTTGCGTCTCTAGACAGTTTTTATTCATTTTAATCATTTCCACAAAACTTTCGGAACGTTAAGGTTAAAAAACTCTATTGGCCAAGCTTACCATCACAAATAAAAGAAAAAATTGTCTACAGAAAAACAGACTGCAAAAATGATTGCAAACACATTTAACAGAGCAGTACAAGAGTTAAACATCTTCATTAATGAATACAAGAACAGTGGAAACTTAACATCAGCTAATTCCACGGAATATTCCTGTTGGAAGGCAGAAAACTAAGGTTCCTCAACTTTTTAACCCGCCCACTCAGAAAGAGAAGGACCAGCGAAAAACAGCAGCCCTGTTTGCCAGTTATATAGAAAAAGTAGATACTACAGCTGTCTTTCATACTTTGGATTAGAATGAAGGGAGAAACTATTTCTAGGCGCACCCTACCGAATGGAGCTTCCAATTAAAATGTTCATACTGAGACAAGACACAAGGGTTGCTATATGTGTTGAGAAAAGAAAGAACAAACTAATGAAATCCATTAAAAATATTTTCATTACTTTGAAAATAACTGCATTCAAGATCTGTACACTTTTCCATTCGAATGAATCACCCTTAAAACAATTTTCTCCACTTTTGTTTTGAAGGCGTCAACCGCTGCATATGTCGATGAAATTCGGTATCCTCGCAGTTCATCTTCAATGGGCCATATTCATAAAAAAAGTTATGCTCATACTTGCACAATATAAAGGGATTCCTTCAGTTCGCATTCATAATATTTCGAGTAAAACCTCACATTTATAGAGTATGAGCATATCCTTCACAAAAAGTATTTGGTTATTCATAAACGCTACCTTATACTCTAAATAAAAAGGATATTTACAAATCTTTTATAAGTTATTGCGAAGCGTTATTTAATCTTCAGTCACTTCCACCTCTAATTCGAAATTATTATCTTCGACATTTTAAAAACAACTGGAATGATTGTTTTTACATTCACAAGCCTTCTATTTAAACAGCAAATCCCGATCCAACGGCCTCTTCTTTCTGTATCTTTTTTCGATTAAGAAGCAATATTATTTCTCCAGTCTTCAAATCTCTCTTGTGTGTGGTGACATTTTGTATTGCAAAGAAGTTCAATTATCTATTTTTTCAAATTTTAAGGCTAGTTTATACAATATTCAGATAGTCATAATCATAATCACAGTCAGAATTATAAAGTTGATCACAATCACAATTCTAAAAGGCGTTTATAAAATTTTATTAGTCACAGTTATAAACACAGAAAACGGATCCGTATTTTGTGGCTATAAGCATAAAATCCATGTAAATGAAGTTATCCAAATCAACGAAGTACGCTATCACGGACCACAAAAAACCTACAAAAAACAGCCAATAAAATTAATTCTGTGACCGAGACGCCTCCTTGTCAACATTGCTCAATGTCTGTCGGTTTTGACGCTTGCGCACTTAAATACTCATCATAATTATAAAAGTTGAAAGTTGTGAACTTCAAGGTCAGTGAAATTAAGTTTAGAAATGTCTGTGGATATGGTGTACACACTAGATGTAAATTGAGTGAATGAAAACGACGAATACTCAGTGTGTATTAGTTTATTACTTTCCAGCTAATGGCTTAATAGCCGAAAGCGCTTAGCTGGAAAGTAATAAACTAATACACACTGAGTATTCGTCGTTTTCATTCACTCAAGTTAAGTTTATACTTATGAAATTGTGATAATTGTATAAACGGACCTAGAAAAAATAATTAGTTTAACTGACTGTAGCGCCATTCGATTAAAATTGATTAATAATTCATAATATGTAAGTAAATTTATATAATTTTATTTTAATCATAGCTATTACAGAGTTTCATTCCTTTCTAGTGTTCGATACTGACAACTGTGATCATTTCACCATTACTTCAAATTAAGAAGTTAGCAATTCAGTTTATGTTGTTTTGTTGTTTATTTGATAGTCGTAGAAAAAGTATAGTCTAAAACAAGGGTGGATTCAAATGTCTACACTCGTAGAATCGTTTCCCTAGCCTACGGCTCAGGATACAAATCATTCTACTCGTGTAGAGTTTTGTTTATTCCACCCTTGACATAGAATATACTAATTCTTGATTACGGGTGGAATGTACTATTCTTTTATACCCCAAATGTATGTATACCACTGGTTTGCAAAGTATATTTTGTTGAAACTAAATTATACTTCCACATCTGTTAAATCCAAACTTTTTCTTTATCTGTATACCTAAAAGAAATAAACGTGGGATGAAATTGTAAGAAATAATCCTTTTTTTTATTAAATGTTATACACTTGTGGAAAAATTCAGTATTTTGATTCAAAGTTGCATTTCGAGAACATTAATTTATTAGTACAGCTTTCTTTCATGAAGGAAACCCAAGTAATTTCGCAACAATCTATCATTAGAGACGTGGGTGTAAGTGTTAAAACACTAATGGAAACTTCCTTGAGAAACGGTTTATTTCAAAAAAATTGCAAGAGAAAGCCGCAACTCTTGATTAGATTCTGCTAACAATAGACTCTTCCTATTTTCCAATTAAGTGTGGAACTGATTTGACGGTGGGCGACTGATAAAATATTATCTTAATATGCAAAGTAGATGCAATATTTTTGACACAGCACGAATTCTGTATGTATTTGCATTCAGATTACTATCGAACCCCGTCGTTCATAATCTCGCCGAAGGAATTTAAAACAACAACCATATTTTTGGCGAAATAATTAAGTATGTATATATGGTGCAGACGAAACTTTCAGAAGCATCGTAATCGGTTTTTGAATAATTGATGTACTCTTTAGGTGCGTTCCAAATTTATGTTTCTTGTTTATTTTTGTATTCGATCTTATAGTTTGATGCAACTTTCAATCTAATTTACACGTAGTACAGAGAAATATAATGGAAGGAACTCTTCAAATTCATTTTTAATACTTTCCACCCCAAAAAACTTGGAACAACACGAAAAAGCGGTTTTTAGAAATGAAATCCGGTGTGTACGTCATCGTTGTCGTCGGCCACTTTTCGTAACATGTCTTGTTAGCACGATACAACCTCCGAAGTGCAACAAGTCAACAATTTTATGATTGAGTATTGTTCAGGGCATCTCACAGATGAACAAAATTGATTTTCATGTACTTAGTATCGAAACAATTGTCACATTTCGTAGAATTTTTATCAACACATTGTGGAATTATATAGAAACAGTTAGTTTCATTTAAAATAGTAATATGACTAGATTCCTCAAAGAAAAGGTCGAGACAGTAAATTTGAGCAATTTTATGATTGAATATTGTTCAGGGCGTCTTATAGATAAACCCTATTGATTTTCAGCTCGTTAGAGCCAGTACAATGGGTGCTATGATACTTGAAGTAACACATTTTTTCTACAACTGCTATGAAAAGTAGCGTATTTCTCATAGCTTACTTAATTTCAAAACCATATATCGCTCACACTGTGAGAAATATTATTTCTCACGGCACTTTTCCCACACTACATATATTTTATATGGATTATTTTTTGACGTTTCTTAAAACCAATGAAATGCTTCTTTATTTGTCACAAGGGTAAGTTTCAACCAATTATGTCATTATTATAGTGGGAATAAGTCTCTTGTGATTATTCTCGGGAATAATCACTGTGGCTTTTATTTGCCTAGCAAGTGTCAGATAGTTGTCAGTAGTAATATAACAAGAGAGTGAGAATAAATTGAAAATAATTTGACAGATTTTTTGAAAACTTGTTGCCAGGCAATATTCACGAGAG